>CM046876.1:3936299-5136299 GCA_025667525.1 Glebionis coronaria | reverse complement strand
ATATTCTATGATCACGATATGTCTCACATGTCATGTTCATTCCACGTTCCTCATATCATGATCAAGATATGTTACACGTATCATGGATCACGATATGTTTACTTATACTACACTCGCCATATCTCCACGTAGCACGTTCAAAATTTTTCACGTATCACGTTCAAAATTTTTCACGTACTACGTTTCTTTATGTCTCGCGCATCGTTTCTAATTATCAGTTAAGTCAGATGGTCTTGCATCGTAACGTTTCAGTTACCCTTGCACGTTAACTCTTTTTTTCCTCGATCGAATTTAGGGGATCTACTTCCCTTTGATAACTAAGAATTTCTTCGTATTCCAAGTCAAGGTCAGGAGGACCAAGATTTATCATTAGTGTCAGGATCTTCTGAAGGAACCGTTCCAAGAGGGAGGCCACTTGGGAACGGACAAGTTCATCCGGACTTATTATCCATTTTATCGATTAGATATGTCCTTTCAGTCACGTCACGTTCCATGTCCTTTCAAGACATGTCACGTTCCACGTTCCCTTCTACCATGTCACCTTCATTTCCGTTATTTTGCATACCTTTCCAGTTTGATTCGGGTATGTTTCGCTTCCAGTTACGTTATCTATAATTCGGGGACGAATTATTCTTTTTAGTGCCCTTAAGATCGTACGTCCTAGATTAAAACTTACCTCATTTAGTATTGATCACATTCATGTGCTAATAATCAAGCAAGTGCATACGTGTATGACAGGATAAGTATCGATTACGTACGAACTCATGATAAACAGTTAATAGATATTTCACGTGAACATAATTAAATCATGATCACCATTTAAAATACGAACTAGAATAATTACGTAAATACATATAATATAATTACGAGCGTTAAGATTACGATAAACTACATGATAAGATAAACAGAAACGCTTCAGACACGAACACGTTTAACCACGAACGAACACGAAACATCGGGACACGAGAAAAGGTACGGGTACCCCATGTGGGGCCCCCATACCCACGGCACATATACCATAATGGGCTTAGCCCATGGACTTTTTACAAGAAAAGGGGGGTTATGTAACTTTTCATTTCATTTTCACTTTTTCAAGAAAATAAACAAAAACCCTAAAAAAAAGTTTCTCTCCTCCTCCTTTGCTCCTCTTTATGCCGCCACCCTAAGATCACCATGGGAGGGTGATTGGTTGATTTTGATCTTAAAAATCATTGCTTTAATCCGTGTTTGTTCATCCTTTTCCAAGCTACATAGTGGTATATCTTTTTAAACCCTTCTTTTTAATTCTTTTGAATCTTTGTTTATGTTCATGAACATGTTATTGTTTTCTTATTAAAACATGGTAATTAATCATAGATCTAACATGTTTTGGGGTTAATTAAAATCAAAGGTTGTTAAAAGAGGGTGTTTGTTTTTGGCCGCCTAGTTTAATCAACCCGGGGGAGGGTTCGGTTTCTTTTAGCCGCCACCACCAAGACCATTTTTGGTCTTGGTTGGCTCATGTGGGACCCACGGCAGCAAGGAGACACATGTGCCCCGGGTTTGGCTCGGGGTACGGTGTCGAATTCATGCCCGATTCATGGTTCGTTGGTTAAATCATGATCTATGTTACATGTTAATTTTTATGAATCATGAACTTAGGATATAATTAATTAATAACATGAAATATTAATTAAATCATGACTTAGGTTATTTTAATTATTAGTTTAACATGACATTAATTTAACCTAAGTATTTTATGTTATAAGTTATAATTAATTAATTATTAAAACATGCCTATAATTAATTAATTTAGACATGACTTAGGTTATATTATTAATAATAATAATACACATTTTAACCTAAGTATTTTCATTTCATTTTAATTAAAACATGTTATACTTTAATTAAAATGCTTAACCTATAGTTTAATTAAAATACATGAAATAATAATTAAACTATATACTATATCATATGACTTAAGAAACAAGCTTATAAACACTTAGACTTATATGTTAGCTTATGTAACCAGCTTAATTCTAAATATGGAAACTTCTATTTATAGAAACTTAATTAAATAAGGCAACTAAACTATTAATGGAAACCTTCTATATATGGAAATCTATCTATTTCAGGCAGCTAATCTAATCATGGAAACCTTCTATATATGGAAACTTATTTAATTAAGGCAGCTGATCTATTTTTGGAAACTTTCTATTTTTAGAAACTAATCTATTTTAAGCAGTAAATTCTATTTTAGGAAACTTTCTATTTTTGGAAACTTTCTATTTTGGAAACTTTCTATTTTTGGAAACTTTCTATTTTTGGAAACTTTCTATTTTTGGAAAGTTACTTATTATTACACAGTAAGTATATTAATACATGAAACACCAGTAATACTTAATCAGATAAATCAGAATACAAGATAAACACAGTTTAAGGCTTTAAACAGTGAACCATGACCTAAAACATACCAAACCAGCTATAATGAGACACAAAACCCAGTACGTAATCAGTGAATCGATACTTATACACGTGTGTATTCATGTAGCGTTAGTGATCCAGAAGTAGGAGTCTTTCTTCCGTTCATTCACTGGACTTGAGGTACGGATTTCCCGTCCTTTCAGTATGGACATTCTTTCCTTATTAGGATTTCCCCGTATGCAGCCAACTGTTTTCCCCAGCATTTGTTTTATTGTTTTGAACTGCTTATGTTAATTTAGCATAATCTATAGCCATATACAAGCATGACCAGCTTCACCTAGTTATGGAGGTACCATAACCATAGCATTGGAGGCACCGATGTTATGACTTCCCCACGGCGGAGTGATTGCTCGTGGCGTCCCTTTCAGTTTTGGCCATATTATTATATCATGTGGGGCGTATGGGTGCATCCTAGTTACATGTTTTATTCAGTTTATCATGGTGAATGTGGTGTGTGCCTTGCACCCTTCACAAGGAGCTGATCCCTCCTACCCAAACCAGTATATTGATTAGAGGCATCCCCTCTAATCAGCATGATGAGGTCACCCCTCCAAGTATTCATGCACGTGACCTTTTCATGACCTATATGGGCTATGGTATATATATGTTAAAACAGTTTTCACAAGATAAACATAAGGCTCTTCAAACTATAAAACCAGTTTTCTTGATACTTAACCAGTTTACTCAGTACTTAGTCTTCCGCTGTTATTGGTTACATGTTTATCCTATTCATGCTTCATTGTGTATCCGTGCACTGAGCGTTTTGCTCAGCCGTTACTTTCCTTTCCATGTCCCAAAACGGCAGGTACCCAAGACTCGAGCATTTGGAGGACATGCATAGGATGGAAGCTGCCATAGACTTCTTCTCCTGTTTCCTTCATATATTTATGCTTGCTTAGTCTTTCATTCAGTTCATTTACTTTGTTATGTTTTGGGCTTATGTTTGGGAACCGATGTTTGATTCCGGTTTTCCCTATGGTCATGTATGTTTTACTACATATTACCTTGCATGCTTTGATGACACGCCATAATTACGCGTGACATTCCATTTATCAAAATGGGGTGTTACATGAACACTTGAATCAAACAATCTGCTATATAGACTTTGATATTGCCTGTTTTGACCTAGGATTTTGGGAACACTTAGTGTGTATGCATGCTTAGGGATAAAAGTGGTTTAAACAAACTTAATATAACCTGTTTGAAAGATTTGAGGTGTTGAATCTGGCTTAAGTGTAAAATACATCAGCAAAGTAGAAAACTGCATGTGTTAGTGTTCATCAGTAACTTTCATTGCTTGAATCTTGCTTAATTCATTGTATCATTGCATGAAACCTGTTTAGACTTGCTTATTGGAGTTTATAATAGCTTGTGTATGCATTTGGTTGAATTTGGCTGGCTGATTATTTCTAAAACTGCTTATTTGTGCTCAACTGCTTATTGTTCATGTCTGTGCAATGTCTGGTGATTAATTTATTAAACTGTATCAATTGGGTGTTAGCGATTGTGTTAGTTTGATTGTGATTGACTCCTTTTGATCCAAATATCATTTGGGTGCCTTTGTGTAATCTGAATCTCCAAAAAAGTCACTAACGACAAAAAGTCAAACAAGTCAAGCAGTGGAAAAAGTTTCCACTGCTCAACATCCAAAACTAGCCCCTGCTAGTGCAATTTTGTCATCAGCTTATCAAAAAGCTATTCTAGCTTATCCAGACTTGCAACAACTTATTTTTTGTGATAGGTCTTCATTATTTGACCCATTTAAGTAGACTAGAGCGTATTGGACTTTGACTTTGACTTTTTACTAGAAAACCAACTACTTTGACTTTTTACATAAGTGCTTATTTGATTTTCCAGCTTATTGAGTGTGCTTATCTGAAAACTCTTTGTTGATTTTGCTTAATTAAGTCATTTCAAAGCTTTTGGAACTTGAATCAGCACTTGGGGTGGCCTAGAACTCAAAAACGACTATTTTGTCGTTTTGTGTAGATTGCTTATTGCATTTTCAGGCTTATTCCTTGGGCTTATTTCAAATTTCTTTTTTCAGAAGTCTTTGTTATGTCAAAAGAAGCTTGTGCGTCAAATTTTAGCTTATGGCATCAACTTATAGCTTAATGGGCCAAAAAAGCCCATTAAGAATAAGTTGTTTATTATAAGTTAGCTTATTTCACATTTTCAGCTGTTGGGCCTTTGGAAAAAGTTGTTTAAAATCAAATTTTGAGTCAACCTGTGCTTTTTGGGCTTATTTTGAACAATTTTTGTTATTGGGCCAAATTTTGGCCCAATAGTGCACTGTTTTTGGTTTAGCCCATTTTCTAGGCCCAATAGGGGTATTTAGGTAATTTCACTTTCATTTCTGAGTTATTTAGGTTAAATTAAGCTAGCTCGCAAGTTTTTAGAATTTTTTATGATTTTAGGATTTTTAATATTATTTTAATATTATTTTATTATTAAAATTTAAAAGTCTGATTTTCTAAGTTTTTGCATTTTTCCTAGGTTCTAAACACTTAATTAGGATTTTTTCAACTTTCCAAATATTTCTAGAGTCTTTTAATTATTTTCTAGAATTAGTTTAAGTTTTAATTGATTTTAGTAGTTTTTAATTGTTAAAAATAGTTTTTATTGGTTTTAAAATTTTGAAAAATAGTTTTTAGATTAATTAGAGTATTTTTGAGGTATACAAACTTTAAAATCTTGTTTAGGGCTTTATAATAATTAATTTTGATTTTCAGGGCTTTAATTAGCATTAAAAAGTCATTATCTAATTAATTAAAAGGTTTTTGCAAGTTTTGATTTTTTGTAAACTCTTAGAATATTATTGTGGATTTTTGGTGATTTTTAGGAATTTTTAGGGTAAGATTTTAATTTTAGCACTTTTTACGGTTTTACGTGTACACCTTTTTCAACTGAGTTTAATCCGTCTTTGTAACCGTCATTCTCTTCTAATCTCATTTCTATCTTTCTTTCTCAAAAATATAATCACAAAGATAATCAATTCATTACACACACACTAAGCCTCCTTGAGAACGAACTCATTTTAGGGTCATTTACACACGGTTTTCCTAAATCGTCGTGCTTACTTGCCCTAATTGCCATCCTTTTCCTAAAGGGGTATTTTTGCAACTATCATTTTGGGGTAATTTTCCATATTGGGACCAAATGGGTTAAGCCCAATAAGTACTTTTTATAAGTGTTTAACTTATTTAGTCCAATTATTAGTCCAATATGCTTACTTAGCTCGTTAAAGTCCGTATGTCCTATAGTTCGGGTTCTATCGGTTTTTACTTGTATTAGATACTTATATATCAGTATATGACTTTTAAAAACTTTACATTAGACGGGTTTGATCGTCTAAGTTTTAATTGGCGAAAAACGTTAATTTTACGGTAATAGCCGAAAAAGTCGTAAAAATCAAGTTTATAGTTTTTATAGCTTATAAATATTATTCAACTACCATTTTTTAAAATTGTCCAATTATTTAACCTTATACATATTTAAATAAATGAAATTCATAAGTTAGTGGGTTTTAATTTTACATTTTATACAATATAATTTTGAGTGCTTATATAATAGTAATAAACATTAATTCTTCAAAATCTGATTTTTATTTTCATCTTCACCATTTTTATCATATCTAGAGTTCTACAATGAATTAGAAGCTCATTTTTGGATGGCAGGATCTTCATATTATGTGCTACAATTAACTGAGTTATAGCAACTACTCATTTTAAGTTTATCTATCCTTAACAGTCCCTACAAAACAGCTTATTCAGATTAGCACACTCATTTTGTTTTGATCATATCTCACTCATTATAATGATTCCATTGCATGGTCAACTCTCACATGTGTATGAAATCTTGTACTTACTGTAAATGGATTCTATCATGCATGTTTATCAGTTCAAGTTTTGGTTACATACTGTTTTTATACAGCCAACAAATTAATCATGATTTTAGCCTTGTTTCTTATAGTTATTAATCTTTTTAAGCATATTTATCAACACTTGATCCCCACACAACATTTTTATCATCATATATTCATCATACACATATACAACAAGAAAGAAAATACATTTGATCTTTACAAAAATAACAAGAGAAAATGGAGAGGATGATCTTCTTTACCAACCAAGAGTATATCTTGTTTTTGGAAGACAAGAACTTGATGAACACCAAATGTAACTCCAAGATCATCAAACTCCAAGAATATAAGTTGAGAAATCAGCCCTAGGACACAAGCAAATCACCTCCTTTGTTGTTAAAATGGCCACCAAATGATCAAGGCTTCAAGTTAACTCCATGATAGAGCTAGATAACAAGTATTTTGTGGCTAGAAAAGATCAAGAAGGGGTGTTTGTTCTTTTAAGTGGACGACAATGGTGGTGATGTTGAGAGGATTTTGGTTGATTTTGAATGAGTAAATGGTGGTATGTGTAAAGGTGAATGGTTTTAGCTAGTTTGGTAGCTTAAGTGTTAAGCCTTAGCTTACACTTGTAAGTTGCAAGCTAACATGATGCCACATCTTTGATGTGGTGTCATGTGTGAGCCGTCCCATGTGTAGTGGGGTGAGATAATGTATTTTGTCCCACCTAACTAATTTACGGTATTCCTCGATTCTAGTTTCCTCGATTTGCGTGCCCTCGGGTCGTTTCACGAAAAACATTTTTATAAATTATGAATCAACGACACAAAACGAATCCAATAAAAATTGTCTCATCAAAAACGGAGTTCAAAAACGTAAATACGTAATCCTAAGGTTTCCGATTTAATCGTAAAGGACGCTAAATTATGCACGTAAGCCCAAATTTAAATCCGTAAATTGTGAGTTCATCAACCAACACAAAAATAAGTTTCAAAAATATTGTATGAGAAAGTAATTCACTACCTGAAAATGTTAGATTGTCACAGCTTTTCCTCCTAAAAGGGATCAACGTCCTCGTGATCCATTTCATTTGGATGTCCGTTTCCTATTGAAATCGAAGAGGTGCGGATATTTCTTCCACATTTCATCCTCTCGTTCCCAAGTATACTCCGGTCCATGCTTTGAATTCCATCGGATCTTGACAATAGGTATCCGACTTTGTTTCAGTTGCTTTACCTCACGATCCATAACCTCTACGGGTTCTTCGATAAAATGCAACTTTCCATCTATTCGAACCTTATCTAACAAAATTTTCTCATCACTCACTGCTAGACATTTCTTCAGATTAGATACATGGAATGTGTTGTGAACACCATGAAGTTCTGGGGTAACTCTAGTTTATAAGCCACCGGACCTACTCTAGATAAAATCTTAAAGGGTCCAATATAACGGGGATTCAATTTTCCTCGCTTTCCAAATCTTATAACGCCTTTCCACGGCGATACTTTCAACATTACTTGGTCACCCACTTTAAACTCCATTGGCTTCCGCCGCACATCCGCGTAACTTTTCTGTCTACTACGGGCAGTCAACAACCTATTCTTAATCTGAACTATCATCTCCGTAGTCTCCTGGATCAATTCCGGTCCCGTGAGCTGGGTGTCCCCAACTTCACTCCAACATACAGGAGATCTACACATCCTACCATACAAAGCTTCAAACGGTGAAGCCATAATACTAGAATGGTAACTATTGTTATACGAAAACTCTGCTAACGGCAAATGTTTATCCTAATTCTTACCAAAATCTAACACACAAGCTCTCAACATATCTTCTAGTGTTTGTATCGTCCTTTCACTCTGCCCATCAGTCTGGGGATGATAAGCAGTGCTCATGTCGAGATTAGTTCCCAAAGATCTTTGGAGAGATTTCCAAAAATTCGATGCGAATCTAGGATCTCGATCTGAAATGATCGATACAGGCACTCCATGTTTGCATACAACATTCTCAAGGTATATACGAGTCAGTTTCTCCAGTGAGAACTGCTCTTTAACCGGAATGAAGTGTGTTGATTTGGTCAGTCTATCGACAATAACCCAAATCGAGTTGTTTCCAGATGATGTTCTAGGAAGCTTGGTGATAAAGTCCATCGTAATTTGCTCCCACTTCCATTCAGGAATCTTAGGCTGTTGAAGTAGTCCTGATGGCTTTTGATGTTCAGCTTTGACTCTAGCACAAGTCAAGCATTGAAGAACATACATAGCTATGTCAGCTTTCATATTCGGCCACCAGTACAACTTCTTCAAATCATGGTACATCTTATCAGATCCCGGATGAATGGAATACTTAGATTTATGGGATTCTAACATAATCAAATCTCTTAAGCCTCCAAACTTAGGTATCCACATACGTCCTTTTAAGCATTTCACTCCATAAACTCTAACCTCTAATGATCTCCTTCTCCTCGGAACCCTTCATTAACAAAATTCTCCTTCTTACAAGCTTCTATTTGCGCATTTCTAATTTGCTCAGGCAAATTATTGTGCACGGTCAAGACTAGAGAACGCACCCTGATAGGCTCTCTATCTTTCCTACTTAATGCATCGGCAACAACATTGGCTTTTCCTGGGTGATATTTTATATCACAATCATAATCGCTTAACAACTCTATCCATCTTCGTTGCCTCATGTTCAATTCCTTCTGGTCGAGAATATACTGTAGGATTTTGTGATCGGTGAATACCGTACACTTGGTGCCATACAGATAATGTCTCCACAACCTAAGAGCAAAGACTACATCTCCTAACTCAAGATCATGAGTAGTATAATTCTCCTCATTCTTCCTTAATTGCCTAGAAGCATGAGCTATCACTTTCTCTCGCTGCATCAAAACAGCTCCATAGCCTCTAAGAGATGCATCACAATACACTACAAAATCTTCACTCCCGTCGGGTAATGATAAAATTGGCGCTATACATAACTTTTGCTTCAATGTCTGAAATGCTCCATCTTCATCACTTCCGCAAACGAAAGGTTTATTCTTCTGGGTAAGCTTAGTCAAGGGTTTAGCTATCAAAGAAAATTCTTTAATGAATCGCCTATAATAGCTAGCCAATCCTAAGAACTGTCGCACTTCCGTTGGCGTTGTCGGTGCAGACCAATTCTTAATAGCTTCAACCTTTGCAGGATCAACATGAATTCCATCTTTGTTAATCACATGACCAAGAAATTGCACAGAATCTAACCAGAAATCACATTTCGAAAACGTAGCATACAACTTTTCATCCTTCAACAAATTCAAAACAATCCTCAAATGTTCTCTATGTTCATCTTCATTCTTAGAATAGATTAGAATATCGTCAATAAACACAATCACAAATTTATCCAAGTAGGGCTTGCACACTCGATTCATTAAATCCATGAAAACCGCAGGTGCGTTAGTTAACCCAAATGGCATTACTTGAAATTCATAGTGTCCATAACGAGTTCTAAATGCAGTTATAAGAATATCTTCTTCATGGACGCGAAGTTGGTGATATCCTGACCGCAAATCTATCTTAGAATACACACTAGATCCTTGTAGTTGATCAAACAAATCATCAATCCTAGGTAAAGGATATCGATTTTTAATTGTCAACTTATTCAGTTCCCTATAATCAATGCACATACGGAAAGATCCATCCTTCTTCTTAACGAACAAGACTGGATCTCCCCAAGGCGACGAGCTCGGTCAAATTAAACCTTTATCAGACAACTCCTTAAGTTGCTCAGATAACTCCTTTAATTCAGAAGGGGATAATTGGTAAGGCGCACGTGCCACCGGTGCAGCACCAGGAATTAAATCGATTCGAAACTCTACTTGCCTTATCGGTGGAAGTCCGGGTAAATCTTTAGGAAATACCTCAGGAAATTCACAAATAATAGGTACATCTTCCAATCGTTTCTCCCTAGACTCATTCCCGGTCACTTGAGCTAAGAATAACTCACAACCGTTCCTGATGTACTTTTGGACTTTAATACATGAAACGATTTTCAAACGGGATTCACCTCGATTACCATCAATTACTAACGTCCTATTCCTAAGAGGAATCTTAACCTTCCTCTCTCCACATAAAATAGTAGCATTATTCAACGACAACCAATCCATACCAATAATAATATCAAAACTACTTAATTCTATCAACATCAAATCAATCGGAAAGGAATAGTTTAAGAGATTTAGAGAGCATCCTTCTAATAGCTTATTAGTTTTCACTAATTTACCATCAGCCAATTCCACCTCGTAACTGGTATTTATCTCAACAGGTTCAATGTCAATAAGGGCACTAAATTTAGTGGATACAAAGCTCCTATCAGCACCCGAATCAAATAAAGCAACAGCATAATGATTGTTGAGTAAAAACGTACCGGTAACGACATTTGGATCCTCTTTCTTCACCTCAATTGTTCCAAGTTGATAGATACCACCCTGGGGGTTTCTTCCAGGTACAATCGCTTTCAACTTGGGGCATTCCGATTTCCTATGACTTTCCTCATTACAGTTAAAGCAAATGGTTCCCTTCTTACACCTTTCAACTTTGTGTCCAAGCTTTCCGCAATTTCGGCACTTCCAGCAGTCGCCAGCATGCCTCTTGTTGCCACACTTACGACATCTATCATCGTTGCGTGGTGTGTTGTTGGTAAGAGCATTTGCATTCCCCTTTCTCTGGTTCTGACGGCGATTGAAATTCTTCCTATTATCACCTCTATCTACACGATCACCGTCTCCCTTTCTTTTCTCAACTACACGGGCTTCATCTTCCCTATCCTGAATTATCTGTCGAATGAGTTGGTAAGCCATTCGAACAGCATCCTCAATGGTCAGTGGTTTAGATGATGTCACGTCCCCCCGGATATTTCTGGTCAACCATTTAATATATTGTTCAATTCGGATCTCTTCGGGTTCAACCAATCGAGGACATAACAAGGCCAAATCATGGAATCGGTTTGTGTAACTATCAATGTCCACACCTTTCATTCTCAGATGAATCAACTCTTGTCCTAACCTAATGATCACACTACAGGACAAAACTCCAAAGTCATCCACTTCTTAATTTCAGCCCAAGGAGTAGCATTAGCAGCATCAAGACCCATGAAAGCAATTCTCCCGTTCCACCAAGTCAACGCACGACCTTTAAGAGTAGCCATAGCAAAAGTCACCTTATCTTCCTCCTTACACTTACTAATCCTAAACACCGAATCAATCTTCTCAATCCACTAGGTTAATCTTACAGCACCTTCAGTTCCATTAAAAGGTAGAGGTTCACACTTCATGAACGTCACATAAGTGCAGCCACCAACTTCAGGTGCATTAGTTCCAAGTCCTCCTACATTTCCTCCAGCATTAGCATTCACATTATTAGCATTCACATTCACATTAGTACCGCCAATTCCACTACCGCCAGCTCCACTACCGCCAGCTCCACTACCGCCAGCTCCACTACCGCCAGCTCTACTACCGCCAGCTTCATTTCTAGCATTTGCCATAAATTCAGTCATAGATGCGGTAACTTGCTCCGTAATAATCCTACGTACATCATCCTCAGTCACAACCTTCTTGGGCGGCATAGTTCTATATTTCACAATTTCAAAGTATTAAGCATTCACCCAACAAGGGATTCATATAATATGGATTGAATTCATAATCAAGATACAAATAAGGCACAATATGGAATTCAAGACAAGATACATATTTCATTCGATTTGAAACAAAAGTATTGTCTTAGTTACATCCCATATCAAAGTTCTAGCACTATATACACTCCAAATTCGTGCCAAGTTTACTACTAACATGTCGGTTCAGTCAAAGCTACAAAAGGTACAAAAGATACAAAGGTCACTACTAAATACAGACTGGTCTACTGAGAACCGCCAGATGGTCCATCATCCATCGTCTTCTGTATCTTCGTCGGACGATCGCTAGACACATCTTCAGCTGGGCGCTTACGGATCACTCCTCTTTCAACCATGTCAGCGTAAAATCTACTATTCCAACCCACAGATATATTCAACTCCTTTTCAGCTTTCTCACGCATCGCACGAGCTACACTCAACTGAATCTCCATAGAATTCACCTTTTTCTTCATAGCAGCAAACTCACCACTTTCTAACACTGATAACCTCCTAAAAGCCTCATTCAAACCACGCTCTACATCAGTCTAATCCAAACTAGGCAATTCCCGCTCTTTCTCTCCAACCTTAGTCTTCGAATCCAAATAAGCAACTTGAGTCTGAACAACACCTAATCCAATCTCTATCATACTACTCTGAGCATGGGAAGCATCTAGATCACGTCTCAAGGCCCATGGTGCAAGACCATCAATGTGAGTAGCCTGTCGAGTACTAGACGACTCTCCTGTCACACGTCTACGAGTAGCAATACCATCAGTACCATCAGGTGCATTATCATCCTCATCCTCCTCCGATTCAGAATCAGATTCAGACAATTCAGACGTTTCATCCCTAGGTAGCTCAACCTCAGAATCAGACAAATAAACTGGTGGGGGTAAAGGCTCGCCCTCTGGAACATCATAAGGATAAATAAGCTCAACTTCCTCATCGTCATCGACCTCAACATCTATACCTACATCCTCCTCGACATCCTCGTCGTTAATCTCATCATCTAAATTATCTAACCCAATCTCCTCATCATTCTCTATATCAACATTATCAGTCTCATTCTCTATCATATCAACCTGAGGGGCAATCTGATCTCCTAGTCCTAACTCGGGCTCGGGATCCTCAAATGGTTCCTCCTCATCATCATTCATATCATAATCTACTAAGTCTAAATAAGGATCATCATCTACATTAGGTTCGGGAATAGCATGGTTTTCTACAAGAATATTAGGGCCAGCCATGACAATCTGCATTTATATATATCTAACACCCCACCAAATGCTATGCGCAACGGAACTACAACATTTGGGTGCTAGGCAGTTATCATCGCACACAAGATATACCGAACGACTCCAAAGAGACGTCAAATTCAAACTTAAATTAAAAATTGTTGAAAAGTTACATGTCTACAGTTTTCCAACCCCAAATGACACAACAGAGTTTCGCGTTACGGTCCCCATGAATCTCAACCCCAAACGTTACAGTTTTCACAACAACATGACATCAAAGTAAAAATGTTTAAGTAATACTGGGCGGAAAAACAAGTAGACTCCAAGCTCCACACACAACATCCATCCAATGCACGCTCCATGCTACACTTCAGCGGTTACCTGAAACACATGCTAAATTTGGTCAATGAAAACGTTGAGTGGAATTCATAGGTTTTACAATTCATTTTGAACATATGTGAAATAAAAACCATTCACGATCATTCATAGACTTGTCGATCAAACAATCTATATTCCAGGTACTGACAATTGTGTTTAAGCTCATGACACTAAACCGTTAAATCAATCACCCGCGTAATAATTACCGGCGTGATTCAGATGAAACCAGTGCCCCTACTAAGGAATCAGTTGCAATTATACCTTATCTCTTATCACAAATTATCCGTCCGCAGGGGGTATCAACGTACTAGCCCTCGTCTCGGATAGGGTAGTCAACCCCATAGTACTATCACTTTGTATAAGCGGCTATTTCTAATCCACACTAGGACTAAACAATAGTTAATAGTTCATGAAATTAGGGCCTTTTGCAACTAGGTACTCAACACAATTTCAAGGCAACATTCGGGTCCAACAATCATTCATGACATATGTTCATTTTGAAAACTAGCATGCATTTCCCTCGCGGGTAAAACAGTTTGAAATAATAATAAGCGAGGCTATAAATTCGCACCTTATATAACAAGTAGTCGATAGTTCGAGTGACGGTCACTGACGACGATGAGGATGCCCGGGTAAATCAACACCTATCAAACCAAGTAACGCGTAATGAGTAATCTCATTTATAAACCTTATGGTACTGTATAAAATACATACATATTAGTCACTTATGATAATTACAACTCACGCCAAAACAAAACAATCAAGTGTTACTCGTTTTATACCATTTGTCCTTATTATTAACGTTATTCATTTTTACACATTTTTCGCCGATACTTACCAAAAGTACGGACTGTTTTACTAGACTTAACCCTTTTCATAAAATTTGAGAAAATTCTCAAAAATAATTTAAGACCTGTAGAAAACACATATTTAATCCCATTAAAAGTTTTCGCATTTATGACCCGTTACTCAACACTTTTCCAAAACTACGTTTTTCGGACTGAAATTGTACTTTGACCAAGTCGGACTCATTTGACCCGTTTAAAATAATCCATTGACCCATTTGACACCTAAGTATTATAATATACTCAAATATGCAGGTTTGAGACCAAAAATCAACCTTTGACCATTTACCAAACTAAACCTATAGTTTTCGGGATTTGACCTAAAACCAAGCATAATTTCGGATTACGACGGTTTTCATCTCCCGGTACACGAATTTCAAAACGTCGTAACTTTTGACTCGTTAGGAGTCGTAAGCTCTATCTTATACCAAATCGAAGCTAAGAAGATGCTCTACAACTCTATCCTAATCAAAAGACCTGTTTACAAAATAATTTTTACGAAAACACCTCAAACTTTCTGCCTAAAATTACCTATACCAAAATCATACCAATGCTCGTTTTCAAACCCATTTATCAACAGTAGACATCATCCTAAGTACTCCTAATCATATCCAAACATCATTTTCAGTCCTAAACCCCTATTAATCAATATCCTCATAAACCCAATAATAAAAACAAACATGCAAATGGATATACCCATCTAAAAACATGTAAAAATAGGATTCAATACATAATCTAACATCAAAACATTAACCACCATGATCCCCAAACACCCCCCTTTGAGCCGTGGGGTTTGGGTGATCAAAACCCATCAACTAAATTGATTTTGGGTGATTTGTTTGGTGTTTTAACATCATTCTAACATGAATTAAACATGCAAATGCCCAATTAACATCCAAATGAACTTTTGAAAAATCTTTAATTTTTGGAAAATTTTGTGTTAATGCATGATGGAATTAACCATGGATTAACACTTACTAAAGGGTTTTAGGAAGTGGTCTTTGATTGGAATTAATCAAAACCCAAGAAAAATTGAAGTGGTGGTGGTGTTTTGGGGTTTGGCCGTCGGCCTAGAGAGAGCAAAAGGATGGGATGATTTTTTTTTCTTTGAAATGTTATGTGTGTGTGTGTGTGTTTCCTTTTTGTGAAATGGGAGGGACCAAGGGTGCAATTTAAGCTTTCTTTTGTCCTCAAACAAAAACGACCCTATAAGTTTGCGGGATTGACTCACTAGTCATGTTAGAAAATTTTACGGGAGTCGGGAATCATCCCAAACACTCCAAAATACTTTTAGGACACTTTAAATGTACCCGGAAAGCAATAAAACTCACTCGACTCGACTTAACACGAACCGTAAGTAAAATTCTCGAAAAATTACAATATCGATAAAACGACAATAATTATAGAAATTTGGGCATCCATCAGGATCGTATTCGTCATCGTCCTTCTTAAATCGTCAATCTTCAAAATTATAACCTCGAACATCGGTTTCAACCAAAATAATAAAATATATAGTAATTAAAATTTATTAAAAATTTCAAAAATAAGCGTAATTTAGGGTAATGTTAGTGACCTCGGTTCTAGGGTATCACATCCACCCCTCCTTAAAGAGAGCGACATCCCGGTGCTCGCCTCTTCTTATACTCACATTTCGTGCCGCTGGAACAGATGAGGATACCTTTCCTTGAAAAAGTCCTCACGTTCCCAAGTGTATTCCGGTCCACGCCTAGAATTCCATCGAACCTTCACAATGGGAATTCTACTACGCTTCAGCCTCTTGACCTCTCGGTCCATAATTTCCACGGGTTCTTCCACGAAATGCATTTTGTCGTCCAGTTGAATCTCGTCCAAAGGAATCTCCAATTCCTTATCCGCCAAACTCTTCTTCAAGTTCGATACGTGAAACGTGTCATGAATAGCACTAAGCTCGCTCGGCAACTCTAACTTATACGCTACTGGTCAAATTCGTTTAACGATCTTAAATGGTCCAATGTACCTCGGACTCAACTTTCCTTTCTTCCCAAAACGAATTACACCCTTCCACGGCGAAACCTTAAGCATAACCATATCTCCGACTTTAAATTCCAACGGTTTTCTTCTGTTATCGGCATAACTCTTCTGTCGTCTTCTCGCAGCAAGTAGTCGGTTCTTAATTTGCACAATCTTCTCTATCGTTTCCAAAACCATTTCGGGTCCAGTCAATTGACTTTCTCCTACTTCACTCCAACACACAGGTGATCTACACTTCCTTCCGTATAACGCTTCGAACGGTGCAGCCTTGATGCTCGCATGATAACTATTATTATACGAAAACTCCACTAAAGGCAAGTGGCGTTCCCAACTTCCTCCAAAATCAATCACGCATGCTCGGAGCATGTCCTCCATCGTCTGAATAGTGCGTTCACTTTGAAGCGTTGAAGCGATTTCCAAAATTCCGGATGATAAGCCGTACTTAAATTAATTCAGTGACCATCGCACGTTGAAGCGATTTCCAAAATTCCGAAGTGAACCTACTATCGCGATCCGAAATGATTGATAACGGTACTCCATGTCTGCAAACGATCTCCTTCACGTACACACTGGCCAGCTTTTCCATACTGTCCGTCTTCTTCATAGGTAAGAAATGAGCAGATTTCGTCAATCTATCCACTATTTCCCAAATCATATCACATCCACTAGGAGTTCTGGGTAAACCCGTCACGAAATCCATAGCGATTTTCTCCCATTTCCATTCTGGGATCTCTGGTTGTACCAACAACCCAGACGGCTTCTTATGTTCGGCTTTAACCTTCGCACAAGTCAAACACTTACTAACGTAACGAGCAATATCCGCCTTCATATTCGGCCACCAATAGACTTTCTTCAGATCATGATACATTTTATCCGATCCAGGATGTATCGAGTACTTCGACTTATGAGACTCATTCATAACCAAATCTCGTACTCTAGGCTTTCCTTCCTCGGATGGACACAACGGTAACCAAATCCGATTCTCGAAATATCTCAGTCCGTCTGACCTAACCACAAAGAGAGGTTTCAACATTCTTCCCAAGTTCTCAGCATCAACATTCTCTTTCATTAATCCCCTCTCTTGAGCCTTCAGTATAGTTTCAGTCAAATCAACACTCTCAGTCATCACCAAATCTCTGACTCTCAAAGGTTTCTCTCGATCCTTCCTACTAAGTGCATCTGCTACGACATTCGCCTTACCAGGATGGTAGCGAATTTCATAGTCATAGTCACTCAGTAATTCTACCCATCGTCTCTGTCGCATGTTCAACTCCTTTTGATCTAAAATGTGCTGCAAACTCTTGTGGTCAGTGAATACAACACACTTCGTCCCATACAGATAATGTCTCCACAATTTCAACGCAAAAACTACAGCTCCTAATTCCAAATCATGCGTCGTGTAGTTCTCCTCATTCTTCCTCAGTTGTCTCGACGCGTAAGCAATCACCTTCTCGCACTGCATCAACACAGCTCCATAACCCTTACGAGATGCGTCACAATACACTACAAAGTCTTCGGTTCCTTCAGGTAATGACAATATCGGTGCGGAACATAACTTGTCCTTGAGCGTTTTGAAAGCGAATTCTTCCTCATCTCCCCATTCATACACCCTATTCTTCTCGGTAAGCTTTGTCAATGGCTTCGCAATCAACGAAAATCCTTCAATGAATCTCCGATAATACCCAGCTAAACCAAGGAATTGTCAAACTTCAGTCGGCGTTGTCGGTGCCGACCATTCCCTGATCGCTTCGACCTTGGCAGGATCCACGCGGACTCCTTTGCTATCAATTACGTGACCAAGGAATTGCACAGACTCTAACCAAAACTCACACTTCGAGAACTTCGCATACAGCTTCTCTCTCTTCAGCAGATCCAATATCTTTCTCAGGTGCTTCTCGTGCTCTTCCTTACTCTTAGAGTAAATAAGAATATCATCAATAAAAACAATGACAAACTTATCTAGATACGGCTTGCATACGCGATTCATAAGGTCCATGAATACACCAGGCGCGTTTGTCAACCCAAACGGCATCACTCGAAATTCGAAGTGTCCATACCGCGTACAAAAGGCAGTTACAGGAATATCCTCCTCTCTCACACGCAGTTGATGATACCCTGATCTCAAGTCGATCTTTGAGTATACGCAGGAACCTTACAGTTGATCAAACAAATCGTCAATCCTCGGCAATGGATACCGATTCTTAACCGTCAGCTTGTTGAGTTCTCTATAGTCAATACACATCCGAAATGACCCATCTTTCTTCTTCACAAACAACATTGGCGCTCCCCATGGTGATGAGCTCGGCCTAATAAATCCTTTATCCATCAACTCCTTCAGTTGATCCAATAACTCCTTTAACTCGGATGGTGCTAATCGATTGGGTGCATGCGCAACCGGCGCAGCTCCCGACACCAAATCGATTCGAAACTCGACCTCACGGGTGGGTGGTAAACTCGGCAACTCGTCTGGAAAAACTTACGGATAGTCGCAGATTACAGGTAACTCTTTGATAGGTGTGTAAACACCCATCTTTTCTACCACTTAATTACAATAACAACCGGACCAAAACGTGTATTTTATGTCTTTTATGTCGGAATTATGCGCGGTTTGTGTTTTTGTTGTAATTTAGGACGAAATTGTGAAAAGTGGAGAAAACACGGGAATTCACGGGCATTCACGGCTTTTATTGAAGAAAAAGATGAAAGACGGAGTCGAGAGGCAAAATGGAAAAAGAACGGAAGTCCAAGACCAATTCTGAAGATTTATCGAAGAAAAAGTCAAAAGACGGAAGTTTATCAAAAGCCGAGAAACTCAAGTCTATTTTATTGAAGAAATTAAAGACGAGTTCAAACGATATCCCGAGCCACAAGTCATTAGAGTCCAAGTAAAGAAGATTAGAAGGAAAAAGTACTAATGGTGCAATTAATAAAACTATATGCTTAAGGACCTAATGACGCAATTAAGAGAAAAGGAAGAAGGGGAGGAAGCTTCCTAATCCTCCCCTATAAATAGTTTAGATTGTTAATCATTTCATGTTGTTGGCTAATCGTGACAATTAGTCCTTCCACCTTTAATTACCTTGTCAATTTAAATACTTGTCCATTTAATTACCTTGTCTTGCATCTTAATTACCATTTAATTCAAGTAAGTTTTTCTTTTTAATTCTTTTTAATCTTTATCTTTATCTTGTTAATCTCATTCTTCCTTTCTTAATCTTTGTGTTGATTTGTTTATGTTCATGTTCTTATTTTTGGTTGATTTGATTAAAGTGGATTTGATTATCTTGTTAGTTTTATTGTTTTGGATTGATTGTTTATGATTATTAGTTGTTTATTTGCTTGTTTGATTTAATCTTGTGTTTGTTTTAGCTTAGTTTTTGTTAGATCCGAGCTATTATTATCTTTCCTTGTTCTTCGGGTATTTGTAACTGAAAATTGCAGGTTTCTGATCCCCAGTATTCCGTATAGGGAGATTTTCCTGGGTGGTCTATTCGGAATATTTGACATTCCGAATAGAGGTGTCATTCCGAGTAAGGCTTGGTATTCCGAATAGAATAGTTATTCCGAATAGGTGACAGATATTCCGAATAGGCTGTTCTTTCCGAGTAAGGGCATCATTCCGAATAGGGACTTTTATTTCGAATAGGAATAGTTTTCCGAATAGGCTGAATTTTCCGCATAGGAGGTTCTTTCCGAATAGGCTGAATTTTCCGAGTAGAACTTTATTCCGAATAGGGACAGCTATTCCGAATAAAGGATTATTCCGCATAGGAGGTTTATTCCGCATAGGGTCAATCATTCCGAGTAGACAAATATTCCGAGTAGGGTGATATTCCGAATAGGGACAGATATTCCGAATAGCCCTTTTATTCCGAATAAGAGTTTATTCCGGATAGGATTATTTTCAATTTCTTTATTTTAAGTTTTTGCCTTTTAAATTCTAGCTCTATTTTTCCCGCCTTTTTTATTAGTCTCACTTTAAGTTTATTTGCCTTAGTTTAAGTTTTATTTTTAGTTGCGTTCTAAGTTTGCCTTAGTTAGATTTAAGTTTGCGTTATTTACTTTATTGCCCTTTAATTTTAGTCTTGCTTTTGATTTCTTGCACCCTTTATCTTTAATTAGACTTAGATTTATTTTAAAAGTCATTTACTTTAATTGTTCTGCACCTTTAATTTTCAAAACTACAACGACACATCTTTGTTTCACCAAAAGATAACTGAGTCACACATTAAACATAAGTTTTTCAATTCGAAGAGACATACTTAAACGAATATTTTTAACCTGAGTAAAATCGAGTTATCAAATGGCGCCGCTGCCGGCTCTTTTCGTAAAGATCAACAGTTTTTTGTGAGAGACGCCTTGCTTTTTGGGATCCGTTCACTTGTGAACGTTACTTTTCTTGCATAAAAAATTCAAAAATCCATAAAAATTAAAAATTTCAAAAATCCAAAAAGATTTTATTTTGTATATATATTGTCTTTGTGTTTGGTTTTGTTTTCTTTTGCATTTTCAGGTGTATGCGTACTAGATCTTCTAATTATCAAGAGCCCGAGCCTCAAGAAGATTTAGATATGGCAGGTGTTAACAACAACAACATTCCACCGAACCTGAATAATAATAACAACAATGCTCTTCCACAGCCCGATCTTCGGACCATGGAGGAACTTTGTCAACCAACAATGTTTGGACGAGGAGGACCGATTGCGCCGATGCAAATCAACGCTCCTGAGTTTTCGTTGAAGCACCACATGATTCACCAAGTACAAACAAACCTATTTAGAGGATTGCCTGATGATGATGCCAACAAACACCTCGACAAGTTCATTACAATCACCCAAAGCATGAAGTTGGCCGGTGCCACTATGGATGAGCTTCAGCTACAACTCTTTCCACACACTCTATTACATCATGCCGATAAATGGTTTGATCGTCTCCCGAAGAATTCTATTCACACTTGGGATGACATGACTCAACGCTTTTTGTCGCGCTACTTTCCACCATCCATGGTCACAAGCCTTCGCAATCAGATCAGCGGTTTCATGCAAGATCCCGATGAATCTCTTTTTGATACATGGGAGAGATATAATGTCTTGATCGATAGATGTCCAAACCACAATATGCTTCCCGTTACTTTGATAGATACTTTCTACAACGGATTGACTTTTCGAGATCGTGATACGATCAATGCAGCCGCCGGTGGCACATTCATGAAAAGGAGACCCGAGGAGTGTAGAGAGTTAATTGAAAACATGACTACTCATCATAAGAACTGGGATTCCTCTGATTCTTCTAGAAACAACACGAGAGTCAATGTTTCTTCTACCTCAGCAAACCCTGAGATGACCGAACTCACCCGCATGATGGCTGAAATGAGCAAAAGTATTACGCTTCTCGCTTCAAACCAACAACAACAACAAGTTAAAGCGGTTGCTAATCCTTGTGAAACATGTGGCGGTCCTCACTCATACACCGATTGTCCTTCGACACAAGGAAATCCGGAAAATGTGTATGCAGCTTACGGTAATTATTCACCGGAAAATTACCAAGCTAGACAACAAGGGGATAGAAATCTGCTGAGCTACCGTTCCAACAATTACCTTTCACCCGGTTTTTCTCCTCAAAACCAAAATCCCGCCAACAACTACAATAGAAGCAACCAAATCCCACCTCGTGCTTCTAACCCTTATCAACCACCCACCCAACAACACCCACCCATTAATCCTGATGTTGACACCATCATGAGAACTCAAGGTGAGCAAATCAAGAATCTACAGAGCCAAATAATCAATTTGAAAGGAGATATCTTGAAGCAAGGAAATGACATCAGAACCGAGGTTCGTGATAATCTTCAATCCTCTTTCATCACTCAAACAACTGAATTAAAGAATCTGTTGGCTAGTTTCTTGCCCGAAGCTCAACCTTCTTCTTCTTCTTCGGGTTCTCTACCTTCCAACACCGTCACCAATCCGCGAGCTAATGTGAGTGCTATAACTACGCGTAGTGGAATTACCATTGTCAATCCACCTAGCCCACCACCATCATCTACACCTCCTCCTACACCTAGTAGTAGTACCCCATTACCGTCTCCGCCTCATCATGACGATGTATCTCGGAAGGACCCTTCAACATCACAACCTTCACCAACTACACCTTCACCTAACCCTTATCAACCCAGAATCCCATACCCTTCTCGCATAGGCAAGACCAATGATCTAACCAAGAATGACTGCCAAGTATCGAAATATGTGGATATGCTATCTAAAATGACCATCAACATTAGCCTTGTTGAAGCACTTTGCCACATGCCGAAATTTGTTAAAGCATTCAAGGAATTGCTTAGCAAGAAGGAGAAGCTGATTGAACTCGCCAACACACGCTTAAATGAAAACTGCTCTGCAGTTCTTCTTAGAGAACTTCTGGAAAAGCTAGGAGATCCTGGTCGTTTTGTGTTGCCTTGCGTGTTCAACAAAATTGAAGAATTTACTGCCCTTGCTGATCTCGGGGCTAGTATTAATCTTATGCCACTGAGTGTTTGGAAAACACTATCATTGCCCGACCTCATTCCAACAAAGATGACTCTCGAACTTGCAAACCGCACTCTCGCTTACCCCGTTGGTATAGCCGAAGATGTGTTTATCAAAGTTGGCACATTTACTTTCCCGGTCGATTTTGTCGTAGTTGATTATGAAATGGACCCTCGTATTCCTTTAATACTTGGTCGGCCATTCTTGAGAACCGGACGTGCTTTAATAGATGTGGCCGAAGGTGAGTTAATCTTACGAGTCGGGGATGATTCTAAAGTTTTTAAAATGGAGAAGCTTACAGGCAAATCCTTTGGAGGCCGAGAATCAGTGAATATGATAAATGTGCTCGATGACTTTACCGTCTATGACAATCCTCTATTCGAGTCTTCCACTGATAATCCACTCTTTGAAGATAATGAGGATGATTCTCACTCTACTTTGGACGCTTCCCCCAGTTATGATTCACCACCGGTCTTTGATGCTTATGATGATAATGATTCTAGCTCAGATTCGGATGATTTTGATTGTACTTCTGAGTATCCCGAGCTGCCCACTTTCGATGATTTTGATGAGGCTGATACTCTCTCGAGCGATTCTTCACATGCTGAAGATCCTCCGCCATCACTCGATCCTACTTTGGACGGTTATTCATTTGAGGAAGATTTTTCTGAATTTCTTAACACTTACTTCCCTCATGAGAGTGATGCTCCTCCTTATGACTTTGAAGATTATCGTCTTGATCCTACTTTGGATTTGAAGAGCATTTTGTCAAAGGAGAAGAAACCGGTCGACACCGAAATCCGTTGCACGTATGATTTGACACCTCTTTGTCCCACTTCTGAGGACGAGGTTGTGCTTCTTTGCGGATCTTCTTCACACTCGGCTGAGCCTGAGTGCTATATTCCCTTGAAGGAAAAAGTGTTCGACCCCGGTATTGAAGTCTTTTAGCCATCTCAGTATCCACCTGATGAAATAAAAGGAAAAATCTTTGGAAATTTTGAAGACATGCTTGCACCGCTTCATACTTGCTCCCACCATGCTCCATCACTGCTTAAGGGAACCCTGCCACTTCTCTTTTGGCTTGCCTTGTTCGCCTTAAGCTCGTGCTTATTGATGGATGAAAACTATGTCTTCGATCCTGGTGGATATGTTGCATGCTTCTTCCGTTGATGATCAAGGTCGAGTCAGGCTAATGACTCGGTTAACAAAAATTCAGCGCTTCTTGGGAGGCAACCCATGCATCTATCTTTTTGCTTTCTTTACCATAAGTGTAGGGGGGACCCTTTGGTTTGCTCTCCTCTCCTCACTTCTTAATCAGGGATTCGAGCTTCAATGATCCACTCTTGATGATTCTTGACGACCCGTGATTCTGTGTTCTACTTTATCCCGGTTCTATCCTAAACTCTTTTTGATTCACTATTTTATATTTTCTCAATATTAAAATAGGAATCTCTTTAGTTGTCTTTTCCTTAGCGAGATTTAAACAACGTGCACAATGTCCTAAGTGTAGGGGAGTTTACTCCCACATGCTTAAACATTGAGGACAATGTTTATCTTAAGTGTAGGGGGGACTTCTATCGAAGTTAAGTGGTCTTTTCCTTGTATTTGTCCTCATTTTAACCGGAAAATCAATTTTTCGACATTTTTCAAAATTTTTGATCTATTTTGGCCTATTAGTTTTTTCCCTTTGTATAGTTATTTTCTTTCTTTGCTAGAATAAATCTTTGAATAAGTGGTTTTAATTTTCAAACGTTGTGAATCTTTTGACTCAATCCGAGTTTACTCTAGCTAGTATCCTTAACGTGTTTAATTCAAGTTTTGCTAGGCTTTTATATAGGGATCTATAAAACGCGAAAGTCTTAATTCTCACGGGTTAAGAACAAGAACTTTTCGCAAGTTCCTATAATTGATCCTAGAGAGTTGTTTATCAAGGGAACTTTAAGATGCGATTTCTAAACTTGAAAGAGTCTAAGAATTTGCAAGATCCTATAGGCGACTCGAAAACCCAAAACTTTGATTTAATAGGCTAAGCATCCACGAATCTCATTACTTGAGATTTTAAACTGTGGAGAACGAGAGATGATAGAGCCAATTATAAGTTCGGTATTCTTTCGTGAATTTATGTGAGTTAATTATAAGCCTATTCTCCCATCGCTTGCTAATAAATTTATCTACTAATAAATAAGTTTGTACGATTTGAAAAGTTACTTAGCTTCTAGCCCCAGATCGTTTAAAAGTTGCTCGGTAATGACGAGAGTTCATAGCCAAGGCATAACTTATGAAGCGGGGCGCGAAGATTGGCGAGTCCGAAAAGGCCCTAACAAGGCATGAGGGCTATGTTTTGTTGCTAAAGATCCAAAGTGATGTGAAGAATCATTTATCAAAAATCAATATGAAGGATCGAGACACACGACGAAAAGCAAAAACTCCCAAAAAGTCATGGAGAAGTGTATTCGAAAAGACCCTAACAAGGTATGAGGATAAATAGATCCAAGTCAATAAAGGAGGCGGATCGTTGTATATCAAAATCCAAAATAAAGATTGGAGAAAAATGAAGAAGTCGTGGTCCATATATGAAGAATCTCTCAAATATTCCAAGTGAAGAAATTCCAATTATGAAGAGAAGACCATTATTTCATGAACGTCTCTCAAGATTTGAAGTATGAAGTCGCTGCCAAATATCGGCCCGAGAAAGGTCTCAAATCGCGAACCAAGTTATGCCAAGATATGAACTTTTTGATATCCCGAGAAGCAGTTTTAAAAGATTTGGTCCTTTAACTAACTATTGATTAAATCGTGCACCTTATTTTCAGACTAAATAATTATCGAAATAAGTAAAACAATGCATCTTCGTGATCATTCAAGACAAATAATAAAATATAAGAGATACCCATAGGAATAAGGGGGTCTAAGTGAATAATTGGCGCACATGAGTTCGTGTTAGTTTACTAACTTATAATAACAATGATCTCGTTTTTAAGCTTGGTTTGGAGAAAGTGAAAAGTTGAGGATGATGATCATTCATAATATTTTCAAAACCCAAGGTATGCTTTTAATTTCTTTGATTTGCATTTTTTATAATTTTCTATCTCTTTAATAAAGGCCAACGTGGATTGATTATGATGAAAAGTGTAAACATGCTTTCTAACTAATGCATTGCATGAGGACATTGCAATGGTCAAGTGTAGGGGATTTGATAGGTGTGTAAACACCCATCTTTTCTACCACTTAATTACAATAACAACCAGACCAAAACGTGTATTTTATGTCTTTTATGTCGGAATTATGCGCGGTTTGTGTTTTTGTTGTAATTTAGGACGAAATTGCGAAAAGTGGAGAAAACACGGGAATTCACGGGCATTCACGGCTTTTATTGAAGAAAAAGATGAAAGACGGAGTCGAGAGTCAAAAGTGGAAAAAGAACGGAAGTCCAAGACCAATTCTGAAGATTTATCGAAGAAAAAGTCAAAAGACGGAAGTTTATCAAAAGCCGAGAAACTCAAGTCTATTTTATTGAAGAAATTAAAAACGAGTTCAAACGATATCCCGAGCCACAAGTCATTAGAGTCCAAGTAAAGAAGATTAGAAGGAAAAAGGACTAATGGTGCAATTAATAAAACTATATGCTTAAGGACCTAATGACGCAATTAAGAGAAAAGGAAGAAGGGGAGGAAGCTTCCTAATCCTCCCCTATAAATAGTTTAGATTGTTAATCATTTCATGTTGTTGGCTAATCGTGACAATTAGTCCTTCCACCTTTAATTACCTTGTCAATTTAAATACTTGTCCATTTAATTACCTTGTCTTGCATCTTAATTACCATTTAATTCAAGTAAGTTTTTCTTTTTAATTCTTGTTAATCTTTATCTTTATCTTGTTAATCTCATTCTTCCTTTCTTAATCTTTGTGTTGATTTGTTTATGTTCATGTTCTTATTTTTGGTTGATTTGATTAAAGTGGATTTGATTATGTTGTTAGTTTTATTGTTTTGGATTGATTGTTTATGATTATTAGTTGTTTATTTGCTTGTTTGATTTAATCTTGTGTTTGTTTTAGCTTAGTTTTTGTTAGATCCGAGCTATTTTTATCTTTCCTTGTTCTTCGGGTATTTGTAACTGAAAATTGCATGTTTCTGATCCCCAGTATTCCGCATAGGGAGATTTTCCTGGGTGGTCTATTCGGAATATTTGACATTCCGAATAGAGGTGTCATTCCGAGTAAGGCTTGGTATTCCGAATAGAATAGTTATTCCGAATAGGTGACAGATATTCTGAATAGGCTGTTCTTTCCGAGTAAGGGCATCATTCCGAATAGGGACTTTTATTCCGAATAGGAATAGTTTTCCGAATAGGCTGAATTTTCCGCATAGGAGGTTCTTTCCGAATAGGCTGAATTTTCCGAGTAGAACTTTATTCCGAATAGGGACAGCTATTCCGAATAAAGGATTATTCCGCATAGGAGGTTTATTCCGCATAGGGTCAATCATTCCGAGTAGACAAATATTCCTAGTAGGGTGATATTCCGAATAGGGACAGATATTCCGAATAGCCCTTTTATTCCGAATAAGAGTTTATTCCGGATAGGGTTATTTTCAGTTTCTTTATTTTAAGTTTTTGCCTTTTAAATTCTAGCTCTATTTTTCCCGCCTTTTTCATTAGTCGCACTTTAAGTTTATTTGGCTTAGTTTAAGTTTTAGTTTTAGTTGCGTTTTAAGTTTGCCTTAGTTAGATTTAAGTTTGCGTTATTTACTTTATTGCCCTTTAATTTTAGTCTTGCTTTTGATTTCTTGCACCCTTTATCTTTAATTAGACTTAGATTTATTTTAAAAGTCATTTACTTTAATTGTTCTGCACCTTTAATTTTCAAAACTACAACGACACATCTTTGTTTCACCAAAAGATAACTGAGTCACACATTAAACATAAGTTTTTCAATTCGAAGAGACATACTTAAACGAATATTTTTAACCTGAGTAAAATCGAGTTATCACTCTTCAATCTTCGCCTCTAAATCACCATCACTCAAAACTTGTGCCAGAAACACATCGCATCCATCTTCTACATACTTCATCATTTTCAAACAATAAATCACTTTCAAACGAGAAGTGCATTCGTCTCCCTTCACAGTCAAGACTTTATTCCTCAACGGGATCTGAACTAACCTCTCTCCACAGACGATCACAGCACTGTGCGCCATCCGCCAATCCATTCCCACGATCACATCAAACGATCCTAGCTCTATAGGCATTAAGTCGATTTCAAAAGCGTAATTTCCTAACTTCAAGGTACACCCTTTCAGTATAGAATTTGTACTAACGATTTTCCCATCGGCTAACTCCACGTTATAACTAGTCGCTAACAATACCGGTTTTCTATCGATATGACGACTAAATTTAACATCTACGAAACTCTTGTCGGAACCAGAATCAAACAAAATACTAGCATAACAAGCGTCTAGCAAAAACGTACCGGTAACCACGTTAGGACCCTGTGGTTTATCAACTGTCCCTACTTGATACACGGCAGCAGCATTGTTACCTCCTTGCTTGTTTCCTGCCTTCGGGCAATTTCCTTGCTTATGGCCTCTTTCTCCACATCCAAAACAACCCATCACTCTCGTAGCATTCGCCCCAGTGGCTACCCCCTTTGTTCGGCAATCAGACATCCTATGACCCGCTTTTCCACATTTACCGCACGCAGGTGGGCAACTCCCTACATGGTACAAGTTGCATCGCCCACAGTGGGGATTCACCTTCGCTCCTCTGGGGTTTGTCATAGCTCTCATCCCTTCATTCCTTCGCTGGTTGAACTGCTGATTGCGGTTCTGACCATTGTTGTTACGGTTTCCACCTCGAATTTGACCCTGGGATTGATTGCTCTGTGCCGCCTGCCACTTCCTCTTATTTCCTTCAGCAATGAAGTTCTTCTTGTCTTGGAGTTTGACATCCATCAACGCATGAGCCATCTGGACCGCTTCATCAAACGACCCAGGTTTAGACGAAGTCGTCTCACCCTTGATATTACTGGACAGACCTTTGATGTACTGTTTCATCTTCTTGTTATCATCGGCAAAGGTATCTGGACACAAAAAGCTTAATTCATTAAACCTCCTGGTGTAAGCAGTGATATCACTGTTTTTCAAAGTCAGGTGCCTCAACTCATCTTCCAATTGACCTAGCTCCTCTTCAGGACAGAACTTCTTGGTCAAACGAGCTTTAGTTGCAGTCCATGTTCTTGCATTCGCTACTACTAACCCAACAGTGGCTACTTGGGTGTTCCACCAACTCAATGCGTTGTCAAGAAAAGTAGCAGCCGCAAACTTGACCTTGTTCGCTTCTAAACAACCACTAATCTCGAAAGTACTCTCGACCTTTTCTAACCATCTCTTGAGTTCTAGAGCTCCACCAGTTCCACGAAATTGCGTGGGACCACATTTTATGAAACTAGAGTAAGTACACTCTCTTGGGGCTTGCTCTCTCCCCACATTTCTCCCCTGGTCTGGGTTCCTCCCTGCTCGATCTGCTTCTAGCGCATTCGCAATGGCTTCCTGAATCATCGTGTTCACACGGTCGGCGGTTAGTTTTGGAGGCATGGTGCGTTATCAAATATACCTCTCTGTAAAGACAGGGAAAATAGAAAAACAATGTAAGTATACACATCAAGATTAAGATGGATTTCTCTTTCAAGAAATAATATAAATACAACGACACATCGCTACAGAATTACTAATATTCATCAATTCACATCACAAAAGATCAAATTAAAGACATATCACAGATCATGAAAGGTAAACATGGATTGTATTGATAATCAACCAAAATTGTAACAAGTATTGCCACTACAACCATTCACCATAAAACTTAAGTCCTCAAGTTTTTCGTCACAATGCCATCATACAAAAGTCTAAAACAGTTCTATTACAACGATCAAAGATAAAATACAAGACAAGCAACTAGTCATGTGGTGATCCACACGACCTCTTGGATGGCGGTTCATCATCCCCTTCCTCGGGTTCCTCGTCGCTATCTTCTTCGTCCACTTCATCCATCTTCCTCTTTCCTTTGTCGTTCGGCCCACATTCAGTCGCCTTCTTCGTCCCTGACGTAGACCCACACTCAACCGCTACATGATTTCCCACAGTGATACAAACACCTCTGGCAGGTGGCTGGATCATGAAGTCATTAGCTTCCATTTCCAAGTCGTCCACAAATCTCCAATCTGGGGGAAAAGATGCTCTCACTCGATGCTCCCAACTCTGCATCCTAGACAATCTCGCTTGATCTTCCCTAACTCGATCAAGACTGACCCTCAAGTTCGCGATCATCGATCTTAGACTGTTGATATCACTCTTGTTCGCATTTCCATCATACTCAATTCTTGAAGTTCTTGCCAATAATCTTTGGTGTGCTGTTTCATTTTCGTCGAATCTGTTGATTACCCTTGACTCTACTATGTATCGCTCACACATCGATTCATCCAATCTTCTCACAACACGCTGTACGTCATGATAAGCTCTTGGTCCGGGGCAGAAAAGTCTTGAGATGCCCTGATGAAGAAAATTTGCGCTCGCTGCAACTTCGGATCTTCTAGGGATACCTGGCATACCAACCAGATGAGAAGTACGCATAGGCCTGGGGCAAGTAGTTCTCCTTTGGTCGAGGTCCTGGGCTTGCACATTGTTCGCCTCGGCTTGTCCTTCAGTAGCTGTTCAAACACTTCCCCCTTCTTGACCTACGACATAATCGTCTCCATTACCATTAGGCGGTACCTCGGTAATTCCTGCAATAACAGAGAATTTTGGAGGGTACGTAAGATATCTATGCAATATTTATAAATACATGCATGCAAATGCAATGCAAAGGTGGTACACATGCCCAAAATGCAATAATATGATGCTTATGCATAAGTAATACAAGAATTACGGTGCCGGGTATTCCACGTATAATTTTAACGTTTACATATAGTAGTTTCCATATCTACGTAATAAATACCCACATATATACTTCAACTCAAAAGTATACGTCAAATGCCATGAATACAAAAATAAATGTTACCGGAGCCATGCAGGATAGTTGTGTGCGCTTGGACAATTTCTTACGACACCAAAAGTTATAGTTTAGGAATTTTCAAAACGACCTAGTTCTGTATAACTCATGGCTCTGATACCAATCTCTAACACCACACCAAATGCTATGCGCAGCGGAACTACAACATTTGGGTGCTAGGCAGTTATCATCGCACACAAGATATATCGAACGACTCCAAAGAGACGTCAAATTCAAACTTAAATTAAAAATTGTTGAAAAGTTACATGTCTACGGTTTTCCAACCCCAAATGACACAACAGAGTTTTGCGTTACGGTCCCCATGAATCTCAACCCCAAAAGTTACAGTTTTCACAACAACATGACATCAAAGTAAAAATGTTTAAGTAATACTGGGCGGAAAAACAAGTAGACTCGAAGCTCCACACACAACATCCATCCAATGCACGCTCCATGCTACACTTCAGCGGTTACCTGAAACACATGCTAAATTTGGTCAACGAAAACGTTGAGTGGAATTCATAGGTTTTACAATTCATTTTGAACATATGTGAAATAAAAACCATTCACGATCATTCATAGACTTGTTGATCAAACAATCTATATTCCAGGTACTGACAATTGTGTTTAAGCTCATGACACTAAACCGTTAACTCAATCACCCGCGTAATAATTACCGGCGTGATTCAGATGAAACCAGTGCCCCTACTAAGGCATCAGTTGCAATTATACCTTATCTCTTATCACAAATTATCCGTCCGCAGGGGGTATCAACGTACTAGCCCTCGTCTCGGATAGGGTAGTCAACCCCATATACTATCACTTTGTATAAGCGGGTATTTCTAATCCACACTAGGACTAAACAATAGTTAATAGTTCATGAAATTAGGGCCTTTTCGAACTAGGTACTCAACACAATTTCAAGGCAACATTCGGGTCCAACAATCATTCATGACATATGTTCATTTTGAAAACTAGCATGCATTTCCCTCGCGGGTAAAACAGTTTGAAATAATAATAAGCGAGGCTATAAATTCGCACCTTATATAACAAGTAGTCGATAGTTCGAGTGACGGTCACTGACGACGATGAGGATGCCCGGGTAAATCAACACCTATCAAACCAAATAACGCGTAATGAGTAATCTCATTTATAAACCTTATGGTACTGTATAAAATACATACATATTAGTCACTTATGATAATTACAACTCACGCCAAAACAAAACAATCAAGTGTTACTCGTTTTATACCATTTGTCCTTATTATTAACGTTATTCATTTTTACACATTTTTCACCGATACTTACCAAAAGTACGGACTGTTTTACTAGACTTAACCCTTTTCATAAAATTTGAGAAAATTCTCAAAAATACTTTAAGACCTGTAGAAAACACATATTTAATCCCATTAAAAGTTTTCGCATTTATGACCCGTTACTCAACACTTTTCCAAAACTACGTTTTTCGGACTGAAATTGTACTTTGACCAAGTCGGACTCATTCGACCCGTTTAAAATACTCCATTGACCCATTTGACACCTAAGTCTTATAATATACTCAAATATGCAGGTTTGAGACCAAAAATCAACCTTTGACCATTTACCAAACTAAACCTATAGTCCCCGGGATTTGACCTAAAACCAAGCATAATTTCGGATTACGACGGTTTTCATCTCCCGATACACGGATTTCAAAACGTCGTAACTTTTGACTCGTTAGGAGTCGTAAGCTCTATCTTATACCAAATCGATGCTAAGAAGATGCTCTATAACTCTATCCTAATCACAAGACCTGTTTACAAAATAATTTTTACGAAAACACCTCAAACGTTCTGCCTAAAATTACCTATACCAAAATCATACCAACGCTCGTTTTCAAACCCATTTATCAACACTAGACATCATCCTAAGTACTCCTAAGCATATCCAAACATCATTTTCAGTCCTAAGCCCCTATTAATCAATATCCTCATAAAACACAATCATAAAAACAAACATGCAAATGGATATACCCATCTAAAAACATGTAAAAATAGGATTCAATACATAATCTAACATCAAAACATTAACCACCATGATCCCCAAACACCCCCCTTTGAGCCGTGGGGTTTGGGTGATCAAAACCCATCAACCAAATTGATTTTGGTTGATTTGTTTGGTTTTTTAACATCATTCTAACATGAATTAAACATGCAAATGCCCAATTAACATCCAAATGAACTTTTGAAAAATCTTTAATTTTTGGAAAATTTTTTGTTAATGCATGTTTTAATTAACCATGGATTAACACTTACTAAAGGGTTTTAGGAAGTGGTCTTTGATTGGAATTAATCAAAACCCAAGAAAAATTGAAGTGGTGGTGGTGTTTTGGGGTTTGGCTGTCGGCCTAGAGAGAGCAAAAGGGTGGGATGATTTTTTTTCTTTGAAATGTTATGTGTGTGTGTGTGTGTTTCCTTTTTGTGAAATGGGAGGGACCAAGGGTGCAATTTAAGCTTTCTTTTGTCCTCAAACAAAAACGACCCTATAAGTTTGCGGGATTGACTCACTAGTCATTTTAGAAAATTTTACGGGAGTCGGGAACCATCCCAAACACTCCAAAATACTTTTAGGACACTTTAAATGTACCCGGAAAGCAATAAAACTCACTCGACTCGACTTAACACGAACCTTATGTAAAATTCCCGAAAAATTACAATATCCATAAAACGACAATAATTATAGAAATTTGGGCATCCATCGGGATCGTATTCGTCATCGTCCTTCTTAAATCGTCAATCGTCAAAATTATAACCTCGAACATCGGTTTCAACCAAAATAATAAAATATATAGCAATTAAAATTTATTAAAAATTTCAAAAATAAGCGTAATTTAGGGTAATATTAGTGACCTGGTTCTAGGGTATCACAATATATATCTCGTATTAGGATAACATACTAGTTAAACAATTACATAATGAAACCAGGATATATACATATATAAATTAAATTATATATATCAAAATATATATCTTCTCAATAGGGCTTGTTGGTAACGTCGGAGATCTCTGGCACCGTTATAGTCAAAAGATTTTTCAAATATTTTCTCAAATGTTCATAGTTAAAAGATTTTGAAAAGTTTTGTTCAAAACCTTGGTTTTTAAAATCTTTTGTTCTCTATAACGAGAGCTCTGGTACCAAACTATAACACTCTCAATTTTCGTATCGGTACAGCGGAAGGGTCTTTTAGAGTGTTACGGGATAGCACAATAACTCCAATCATAGACAACACATAAAAATGGTTGTACAAGGTTCAACATACATTCATTCGATAAAAAGTATTAAAGCGTACAACAGGTCCCAAATTATACAGGTCATTAAGTTTACAAAACATAGATCGAATGAACATTTTTAATATTATGTGGGCCATCAGAGTCGATCTCCATCCGGATTACCTTCAAGCACCTGAGATAAAAACATGCAAAAATCATATCAGCGAATGCCGAGTGAATTCATAGAGTTTATTAAAAACCGTTATATAAAACAATCGTTAAAATCAGAACACAAGTATAATATCAAAAGTAAGTCCTCGTATTGCTAGTCAGGCAATATAAAAATCAAGCATACATCTGAAACCGTCCGTGAGACCGTAGTCTCAATATTACCATTGTAGGTAATATTATCATCGTTGTTAGCGTCGTTATCTTTTTGTATATAGGTTTTAGGATATATTTGGATTATTATTAGCCGCATGACATTGTTACCTTACTATGAAAAGAACGGGCCACGAATCCGACAAACAATTTGCCCATCTAAGTTAGTGTGTCGTCACAAAAATCACGCTATGGAATCTTCTCATACATAAATTCGCTTACCAATCAATGTGGTACGACGGGGATCAACCGTCAAGGCGCGAACTGGAGTGATCGTCCCCAAATAGTACTATCAAATGCATAAGCGTCTACCAAATCCTGGTAGTTTACAATTCATGCTAATGGGACTTTAAGTGACATAACCTAACTACTAATAATCCTTTTTGTCTCGTTTATAGGATCATAGCATCATTCAGGTCCATATCATTAAGCATACCATCGGGACTACTTGTGTTCTATTTTTATCAAAATCTAGCATGTTATCTCCCTCGCGGGTCTAAAAATCATTTTATAAAACATTTAAAAGAGTGCGAGGCTATGAACTCACGTTGATAATGAAAGGCGGATTATCGGCTACGGGCGTGCTTGGTCACGGAAACCTATATAAATAATAATCGGTCTTAGACTTTTGTCCAATGACTTTTATCAAAATAACAATATACATATGATTATTTTTGTACATATGATGATGATCAAGTGGGTTTATATATCCTTGTTTACTCATTTTAGTGTTTATGTATTGGTAACTTTTTACTAGTTTACTAGTTTTACCTATTTACCTATTTTAAGTCCAATAAGCTTATCATAAGTTCTTTAACTTGTTTTAATACATTTTATACTTATATTATCAGTATCTATACTTTCCATATTGGGCCCAAATGGGTTAAGCCCAATAAGTACTTTTTATAAGTGTTTAACTTATTTAGTCCAATTATTAGTCCAATATGCTTACTTAGCTCGTTAAAGTCCGTATGTCCTATAGTTCGGGTTTTATCGGTTTTTAATTGTATTAGATACTTATATATCAGTATATGACTTTTAAAAACTTTACATTAGACGGGTTTGATCGTCTAAGTTTTAATTGGCGAAAAACGTTAATTTTACGGTAATAGCCGAAAAAGTCGTAAAAATCAAGTTTATCGTTTTTATAGCTTATAAATATTTTCAACTACCATTTTTATAAATTGTCCATTTATTTAACCTTATACATATTTATATAAATTAAATTCATAGGTTAGTGGGTTTTAATTTTACATTTTATACAATATAATTTTGAGTGCTTATATAATAGTAATAAACATTAATTCTTCAAAATCTGATTTTTATTTTCATCTTCACCATTTTTATCATATCTTGAGTTCTACAATGAATTAGAAGCTCATTTTTGGATGACATGATCTTCATATTATGTGATACAATTAACTTAGTTATAGCTACTTCTCATTGTAAGTTTATATATGCTTAACAGTCCCTACAAAACAGCTTATTCAGATTAGCACACTCATTTTCTTTTGATCATATCTCACTCATTATAATGATTCCATTGCATGGCCAACTCTCACATGTGTATGACATCTTGTACTTACTGTAAATGGATTATACCATGCAAGTTTATCAGTTCAAGTTTTGGTTACATACTGTTTTTATACAGCCAACAAATTAATCATGATGTTAGCCTTGTTTCTTATAGTTATTAATCTTTTTAAGCATATTTATCAACACTTGATCCCCACATAACATTTTTATCATCATATATTCATCATATACATATACAACAAGAATGAAAATACATTTGATCTTTAAAAAAATAACAAGAGAAAATGGAGAGGATGATCTTCTTTACCAACCAAGAGTATATCTTGTTTTTGGAAGACAAGAACTTGATGAACACCAAATGCAACTCCAAGATCATCAAACTCCAAGAATATAAGTTGAGAAATCAGTCCTAGGACACAAGCAAATAACCTCCTTTGTTGTTAAAATGGCCACCAAATGATCAAGGCTTCAAGGTAACTCCATGATAGAGCTAGATAACAAGTATTTTGTGGCTAGAAAAGATCAAGAAGGGGTGTTTGTTCTTTAAAGTGGACGGCAATGGTGGTGATGTTGAGAGGATTTTCTTTGATTTTGCAAGAGTAAATGGTGGTATGTGTAAAGGTTAATGGTTTTAGCTAGTTTGGTAGCTTAAGTGTTAAGCCTTAGCTTACACTTGTAAGTTGCAAGCTAACATGATGCCACATCTTTGATGTTGTGTCATGTGTGAGCCGTCCCATGTGTAGTGGGGTGGGATAATGTATTTTGTCCCACCTCACTAATTTACGGGTATTCCTCGATTCTAGATTCCTCGATTTGCGTGCCCTCGGGTCGTTTCACGGAAAACGTTTTTATAAATTATGAATCAACGACACAAAACGAATCTAATAAAAATTGTCTCATCAAAAACAGAGTTCAAAAACGTAAATACGTAATCCTAAGGTTTCCGGTTTAATCGTAAAGGACGCTAAATTATGCACGTAAGCCCAAATTTAAGTCCGTAAATTGTGAGTTCATCAACCAACACAAAAATAAGTTTCAAAAATATTATACGAGAAAATAATTCACTACCTGAAAATGTTAGATTGTCACACATTATACTAATAATAAACAACCACTAGACGTGTATACATTTAATCCCACGTCTAGTACAACACACACTTTAGGTTTACATTGTATATGAAAGTTGTGAATAAACCTATAACCCTTGGTTCCTTTTATAGTGTAAGGATTAGGGCTTTACAAGAGATAAGAATGAATAATATCTAAATATTCTATTTAGATAAACTATATTCTAAATATCGTCCTACAATATCTCTAATATATCCTCAAAATATAATTCCATCAGTGTTTGATATTTGTCAGCGTCCACAATACACGTGTCCGCGTCTAACTTTCACATGTCAACGTCTCTAAACAAATGTCTTGATACTTCTTCATTTTAAGTTTCTGCCACATCAACTTTTTGACCCAACAATCTTCCCCTAGTTGATGTCGGCAAAACTCTTTGTGTATCTCTTATAAATGGTACTTCATCTTCAAATTGCTTCCCCTCTAGTCAAGCATGTATATCTTCCCCTTTTTGTCATATCAATAGGGAAGGAAACAATGTATGCAATCGAAGATTCTCCAAATGTAGGCTCTGTATAATGGTTTTGAAGAAAAATAAGTATAACACTTTTGATGTAGAAGTAGAGTATCCCAAACCTATGTTCCATGTCTTGTACTAAACATGTGACTCCAAAACTCATGGCTATAATGAGTAGACTATAAAACTCACGGCTATAATGAGTAGTCTCTTGACAAAAAGAGTTCTCTAGCAAATTTGAGCATTGAGCGTCTTAAAAAAAATCTCATACTTTGCTACCTTTTTATCAAGTTCGTTGTCACAAAATAAAAGAACCTACAAGTTACCTTCAAATGCTGACAAAAAATTGAAGATATGATAGAACATCAATCCGCGAAAATCTACTTCAAGCATCAAATTTAACATAAGAATTCTTCCCCTTAAGCCAACACCTCTTCCTGACGAGTCTCAATGAAACAATATCTTCGTATGTAAAAGTCAAAAACGGATAACTCTTTCACAAGGCTACCCCTATTACATAAGAAATATTACTCCAATAAATTACTTCACGAATCGTTGCTAACTCACGTTAAAATCATTGATCCCTTTAAAAATATCCAAGCCATTAATATTAAAGCGATATTATGAACAAAATAGAGATTCCATGTACCTTCGTGTGTAAATACCTCGTTTTGTGTGCCAAAACCTTAACTAATTTTCGAAACAGCAGCATTACCTTTGTAATCCAAGATCCTCCTTTGTCCAACATACTATCAGTATGTGTTGTCCAATAACAGACAACACTTGTCAGCGTTTAAAAACTATATCTCGGACAATACTGACTTCTGTCAGCCGACATACTACTACGTGTCAGCGACTGACTTACTCTTTGAGCCAACAAATCACGTCCCTTCTTTTTTACTTCCATTTTCTTTCGCTGTGAACACAAATATTGTATTCTTCTTTATCCCGTCTAGGGTTTGTATAAACGAACCAAAAATAAGATATCTCAACGTGATCTTTAACTTCTTTTGGCTTTCAACCCACGTGAGCTGCTTGGGGACCACACAAATCAAAGTAAAGTACTCGATCTATCTTGACAATACTCAATAGCTGCTCACTTCGGTTATCACATGATAAATAACATTCATAAACGAATATCTTATCAAAGGCCTTCAATTGTAGCATGTGTATATTGACTATACCACACATTCTTACAAAGAATATCACTTTCAGATGTTGACCCATCAATCACGTCCTTTGTGATCACTAGAATAATTCCAATATATTACGATCAGAATGAGCTTTAGATCACATGCTTCTTGGATCTACTTTGCTGCTATCACATATATCCATCTTTAACATACACAAACGATCTTGATTTTGAACAGCAACATCACTTTTCCGTTTTAATATCGATCTAGGGTTGATAAATTTATGTAGCGAAACCCTAAATTAGAGTTTGTAAATCAACCTTAGATTGTGTATTATCATGAATTACAACAACCATAACCCTCAAACGATTCTGTTTTAAGTTGATCTAGGGTTTATAGAAACCCTAATTCATGATTTTATGTGAAAGCGGAAAAGTGGAATACCTTTTCTTCAGCCAACTTCAACATATTATAACTCAATATTGAAAGATACAATCGAAGATCCAACGGTTAACGAAGGAGAAATCGTGTTTTTACTACGGCTGTCTACAGAAAACTACATGTGATCACTTATTTTGTTGCTGACTTCAATGCCTAATAACTATTTTTTGGAGATTGATCTTGAAAATCCCTCCGGTGGATATCTAGATATATGTGTGTATCCCACACAAAATTTCATGTCGATCCAACAGTTCAATAAAAGTTATGGTCTTCTGAATACTGCTGCGCACACAAAACCGCCCAAAAAAACCCTAAACGGATTTTTCTTCCTTCTCACCAGTACGAACGCATGTTGGTCCTAGCATCACGAGCAACGAGGCTCTGATACCAATTGTGGAAACCTAAGTTTCCTCGATCTTTTAGCTACTAGGAATGATCATCGTTCGTGTGATTTGACAATCATAGCGGAATAGAACAACAATCATTAAACAAGGTGTTTAGGCACAAATAACACAAAGAATTACTCAACTATTGTTCATTATATCAATAATAAACAACCACTAGACGTGTATACATTTAATGCCACGTCTAGTGCAACACACGCTTTAGGTTTACATTGTATATGAAAGTTGTGAATAAACCTATAACCCTTGGTTCCATTTATAGTGTAAGTATTAGGGTTTTACAAGAGATAAGAATGAATAATATCTAAATATTCTATTTAGATAAACTATATTCTAAATATCGTCCTACAATATCTTGAATATATCCTCTAAATATAATTCCATCAGCGTTGGATATTTGTCAGCGTCCACAATACACGTGTCATCGTCTAACTTTCACATGTCAGCGTCTCTGAACAAATGTCTTGATACTTCTTCATTTTGAGTTTCTGTCACATCAACTTTTTGACCCAACAGTTTTGAGTTTGATTTTGAGTTATTGAAGTTTGGTTTTATGTTTATGAAAAGTGTTTCAAAAGTTTTCCAAAATCGATGATTATTCCAAATCTTGTTCAAACACTTGAACTTTTGGATCAAAAACTGATCATAACATCCTGATAAGGTACTTATCAAGGTGTAGTGAAGCTTGTGGTTTGGGAGGATTCAAGGAATGGGGTACAAGTTAGAAGTAATCATCCTGTTTTCATTTTTCTTTATTTAATATGTTTGTGCTAACCTTGTTCTTCTTAGCAGCTTATTGGAAGCTTGTGCCTTGTTTAGCTAGGCACATAAGCTATACAATTCGTGAGTGTGGATGTACATTCATGAGGTTTGAACTATTTCTCCCAAAAATCTGTTAAAAACTTGGTTCTAAGTGATTTTTGTGGTTGTTGATATTTGTGGTGATTCTATGCATGAATCTTGTTCTTTATGCCTTATCATGTTGTTATGATGCATGTTTGAGCTTGATTCAGTCTTGAACACCCTTTTGCTTTGTTAAATCTTGCTTTGAAAAGTTTAAGGACTGTTTGGTACTGCATGTTTAAGGTTTTTATGTGTGTTTGAGTAGGTGTTAAGTGTTCATTTGAGTTTGTATCTGATATTGAAGTGTATGTGTGCTGATATTTGCAAGTCTTGTTCATTGAAACATCAAATCTGAATCTGTGCTATATCTACTTTGTTCTTGCCTATTTTGACTTCAAAATTTGGAAACACCTAGAGTGTTTGCTAATCCAGGGTTAAAAAGTGCTAAAACATAGTTTATGCAACCTAAGGAGTAGATTTGAGGATTTGAATTTGGATCTGTGGTCAAGTATATCAACAAAAGGATTTTCTGTTCATCTTTGTTCAACAGATAAGTCATTTAGAGCTTGAATCTTGTTCAAATCTTGTAACCATTGCATGAAACCAGTTGATTTGTGTGTAACTAAGTCTAATTGAGCTTTTGTATGCATTTGGTGGACTCTGGTTGTGACAACCGTGTTTTTGAGGTTCGTCACTTGATCTTATTTTAAGGTTAATTTATGTGTGACTATGTGATTTGCGTGTTTACATGTTATTTTGCGTGAACGAGGTTGGTGTGGATATCGTTTATGGGTATAAAGTACTCATAAGTAAATCGAGGAATTATTATTTCATGTTCAGGAGCTCACAAATTAGTGACTATGAAATGAAATGGTGTTATTTTGGTGTTTTACGTATACGTATATGTATTAAAGAAAATCGTATTTTTTACGGTTTAGGGTTTTGCATTTAGGGGTCTCAGAAGAGGTATTTAGTCACAGGAGTATTTTTTAGGATGGTTTTAAGTCATTTAGGACTTAGTTAATTTGTTTATTTCATATTTCAAGCGTTTTTAAAAAACTGTATATTTTTATGTCTTTTACGGTATACGCGTAAATTTGACTAGTTTTATGGTTTTGAGGTTTTGGAGGCTTTAGGAGCTGAAATAAATTAAGTAAAATTAAGGTAATATTATTATTACAATTATTAATAATTTAAATAAAAAAACGAAATTTATGGGCTAGGGGTCGGTTGTATACAATTAAAACAAAAGGAAGGGAAAAAAGGAAAAAAAAGGAAAGTGGGCTTGTGTACTTGGGTTAGGACTTGTTAGGAATAAGTATATAATGTTTTATTAATAAAAACACTTCATAATCCCTTGGAAATCAAAAATAAGTCGGCATCAATGGAGTCTTTTAGGGTTTCTTCATAATTTTCATCTTCCATTAATTTTAAGATATAACCTTTAATCCTCTTTTCAATTAAATTATTTTTAAATCATTATTAATCAATACATGATGGATGTAGGGTTAGGTTATATATATGAACATGATTAGAATAATTAGGGTTAATAAATATATATGGTGATGATAATTAATTAGGTTAATTGTGTTAAATTCGTTTTTAAAAAACTGGGCATAATTTTTGGGTCATTGTTTTTATCATATCTTGAGTTTTACAAACTTTTAAATTGCGATCTTGGTACCCCTGGAAAGGTAATTGAGTTGGCTTTCAAATGAAAGAAACGAGAACTAAATTGGAGGTCGGGAGGTGGGTCAAATACAGGTTACAACAGTCGGAGGTTAAAATAGTTTTGAAATCAGTCGGGTTTAATTTAATGTTTTAAGGTGATTGGGGTACTTAGGAGTACACTTGAGCCCTCTAATGAGCATGGTAGTTGGTTTATATATTAAATAAGAGACCTGAAGTGTGGCTAAGTAAATGGGTTAGGTTTAGACCCCCTAATCATAACAAATGTTTTGTATGTTCAAAATCGGTAATATGCGGATAGGCAGAAGTATATATATATATATATATATATATATATATATATATATATATATATATATATATATATATATATATATATATATATATATATATATATATATATATATATATATATATATATATATATATATATATATATATATATATATATATATATATATATATATATATATATATATATATATATATATATATATATATATATATATATATATATATATATATATATATATATATATATCGGGCGAGGCCTTAACAGTATCTTTCAGGTAAGGGAAAAGGTATGATTTAGCTAACATATGTAAGGGCATAGGTTTTCCTTTACAGAGATCATGGGTATGGTTAGGAGGGCGTTTGGCTTATAGTTTGGAGACCGAAAAACCAGGACTGTTTTGAGTAAAATGTTAACGAGAGTGGTTATGAAGTAAACTAAGTTAAGGGCTTTATAGAGGGGTGTAATGAGATGCTTAGAGCATATATATGAGGTATATAAATGGGAGAAGGTTACATGTCCATCATGGGTTGATGAGCCATCTTAGTGTTTGGTTCATGTATTGATTGTGTGCTTTTGTTTGTTAGCTTTTTGCTAGTGCGTGGATTTTTGGAGAAGCTCAATCGGGTGAGTTTCATAGTCCCATATCTTTTAATGATTTTCACTTCCAGATGGGATGGAATAGACACTGTATGGTTTTTTAACTAATGTTGGGAATGTTTTTATGGTTTGTGATGGACTTGTGTGTGCACTTATGTGATTATCTGCTATGTGATTCTTGATCGTGTTTATGATTTGGATCGGGGGACACGTACCGTCTCGGTTATTGTGGTTTGACTTGGTACCAAGGGGATGTTGACAAGGCGGGGCCTTGGGGAGGTACATAGACGTGTGAGCATCTATGGGTCCAATAGATAATGACAAGGCGGGGCCTTGGGATTGGTACATAGGTGTATGGCCGCCTATGGTACCATGGTGTTTGGTAAGACTGGGAGCTTTGGATTTGGTTTGGAATGATTGATCTTGAATGTTAGTTGTTAATGCATACTTGTAGCACATTGTCCATATGTTTAGTGGTTTATGGTTGTTCACAGCTTATTATAATCTATTTTCGGTTGGAGTCTAAACCTATGACTCTCACCAACATTATGTTGACGTGTTTTAGTGTCTCTTTCAGGTGATAAAGTGGTTAAGCGTGAGAACATATGTGGCTAGGATTGGAGTCGCGTAGGAATGCATTTAGAAGGATGTAACACCCCCAAATTTACACAATTCAATACAGCGGAAGACTCGTTGGTGTTACGAGATAGCACATTACTCACATCATAGACAACGCTTAAAAATAGCGTCGTTTAATAATAAATCATTTCCATTCATAAATATCAAATTTACATAGGTCCCAAGTCATAGTCATTTCATACAATTTTACAAAACATTTGAATGGAAATTATTATTTTAGTGCGGGCCATGAATTCTTGTCGTCTTCCCGAGAATTACCTTCAAGTACCTGAGATAAAACATGTTAAAAGAAAAGGTCAGCGATAACGCCGAGTGAATTCATAGAGTTTAATAAAACCATTAATATATCATCGGTATATAATTATTACCGAAAATCATTTTGTACAAATCTCTGTAATAGGCCATAATATAGCCAAAGTCATTTAATACAAATCCTTATCAAAAATCATAATATAGGCTTTTGCCTTCAAAATCATTATACGAACCAAAGTCGTAAAAACATCATACAATACGTTTTATAACGTTGAATAGATTAAATAAAAACCGTTATATGAATATGGTTATATAAAACCAAAACACGAACATAAAATCAATGATAAGACCTTGTATTGCTAGTCAAGCAATATATCGTAATTCAATGCTTAAAGCAGTATTTCGTTAATTGGATTATTATAAGCCGCATGACATTGTTACCTTACTACAAAAAACAACGGGTAGCTAACCCGAAACTCAATTTTCCCATCTAAATTAGCGTGTCGTCAGAATAATCACGCTTGTGTAAGTCTTCTCATACATAAATTCGCTTACCAAACAATGTGGCACGACGGGGATCAACCGTCAAGGCGCGAACTGGGGTGATCGTCCCCAAATAGTACTGTTATATGCATAAGCGTCTACCAAATCCCGGTAGTTCACAATTCATGCTAACGGGACTTTTAGTGACATAACCTAACTTTAATAATCCATTTCATTTCATCTATCGGGTCATTTAATCATTCATCGGGTCATACAATCATTCAGGTCCAAATCAATAAACAAACAATCGGGACAACTAGTATCCTATTTCATTAAAACTAACATTTTATCTCTCTCGCGGGTTTATAAAACATTTTATAAAAACATTTAAAAGAGTGTGAGGCTATGAACTCACGTTGATTTGGGAAAGCGGGTTATCGGCAATTCGGATGTACGGTACGTGCTTCAATCACGGAAACCTAGACAAATAATACTCTTCTTAGACTCTTGTCCAATGACTTTATAAAAATAACAATTATGTATACATATGATGATGATCAAGTGGGATTGTAGATTTTTACTCATCCATTATAGTGTTTATGTTTTGGTAACTTTTATACTAGTTACACTAGCTCAACTTGTTTATATTTTGGAAGCCGAATAGGCCCATTACAAGCCCAATACCTTTTATTAGTCCAATTATACTTTTATTATCAGTATTATACTTTACATGTTGGGCCCAAGTGGGTTAAGCCCAATAAGTAAATTTATAAGTGTTTTACTAACTAGTCGGGTTTATAGTCCAATAAGGCTACTTTGGCCCGTTAATGTCTATATGTTGTAAAGCTCGGGTTTTATCGGTTTTTACTTGTTATATATGTTTATACATCAGTATGTGAGTTTATAAAAGTTTATATTAGACGGGTCCGACCGTCTAAGTTTTATTTGACAAAAACGTTAATCTTTCGGTTTTAGCCGAAAAGACGTAAAACTTAGGATATAGTTTTATAACTTGGAAAAACATTTATATTTGTAATTTATATAACATGTCCCATTTTAATATCAATATTTATATAATGCTTTTGTTATAATTATTATCCACTAGTGGTTTTTATATATTTATATATTTTATATAAATTTTAAGTGCTTATATTATATATTATTTATACAAAATCAGTCCTAAAAATCTAGTTTACTAAAATTGTCATATCTAGATTTCTACATGGAGATAGAACCCCAAATTTTTATCACAGAAACTACATGATATGTGCTTCATTTTATTACTTTATAGCTACTGATGAATCAACATCTAAGTATTTTATAAAAATTGTCCAAAACAGTGTTGTCAGATTTGCACTCTAAACTTGTTTTGATCATATCTCATTCATTATAATGATTTCATTGCATGGCCAACTCTCACATGTGTATAACACCTAATACTTACTGTATATTGATTCCAATTTACCATTTTATCAGTTTAACATTAGGTTACTTACTGTTTTTATACAGCCATCACATTAAGCAATATTTTAACCATTTTACATGTGGTTTTTCCATATTTTTACCCATGTTTATCAACACCAAATCCCCATATAATATTTTTAATCATCATTCATCATCATATACATATACATATGCATAAATAAAGAAAATACAAGATTACATAATCAAAATAACAAGAGGATAGGAAGAACAATCTCTATACCACCATTAGTGATGAAAAGATGAGGTTTTTAATGAACAAGACTTGGTTCCTTGTTACCAAACCTTCAACTTTAGCAAGGAAACTTCTTGATTCCTTCAAATGGATGAACACCTCCATGAAATCAGCCCTAAACTCTGTGGAAACCTTGGTTTCCGGATCTTTTAAGCTACTAGGAATGATCATTGTTCATATGATTAAACAATCAAAGCGGAATTAGAACAACAACCATTAACAAGGTGTTTAGGCACAAGAACATAAATTAAAACAATTGGGATGTCCATTATATTAATAACAAACATCCACTAGACGTGTATGCATTGAATCCCACGTCTAGTCGACACACACTTTAGGTTTACATTGTGAATGAATTGAATGAATAAAACCTATGACCTTGGTTCCTTTTATAGTGTAAGGATTAGGGTCTACAAGAGATAAGGATGAATAAACAAGTAAATCTTCTATTTAAATAAACTTATGCAGAATATCTTTTGCATGTTTATCTAAATAGAAGCTTCCATAAGCTTCTTTGTCTACGTTTTGTCAATGCTTGAATTGCATGTGACAATGCTTGGATTGCACACGACAATGCTTGAGCCATCAACGCCTAATTAACTCTTGTCAACGCCCAAATTAGTCTTGACAACGCTTAGACAATAACTTCACGTTTTCTTCATTTTTGAGTTTCTGCCACATCAACTTTTTGACCCAACAATCTTCCCCTAGTTGATAGTGGCAAAACATCTATGTGTATCTCTTGTAAGTTATACATGATCTTCAAATTGCTTCCCCTCAAGTGTAGCATGTATTTTCTTCCCCTTTTTGTCACATCAACAAGGAAGTAAACAATGTATGCAATGTTGAAGATTCTCCAGAAGTAGGCTCTGTGTGATGATCTTGGAGAAAAATAAATAAATTATTCTTGATGTAGAAGTAGAATAACCCAACCTTGTGTTCCATGTCTTGTACTATCATGTGACTAAGAACTTATATCAGACCAATTATAATTAGACCTCGATCCCTTGTCAATATTCTCATCCTTTGTGAGACACTGAGCATGATAATGTAACTCCTTCAAGTGTTATGACAAGACTTCGTCACCAACCATGTAAAGCACGAACAAGTTACCTTTAAAGTCAGTGAATGGTACGCCACGACTTTAAGATATGATAGAACACAAACTCGCGAAAATCTTCTTCAATCATCAAACTTACCATAAGAATTCTTCCCCTTATGCCAACACCTCTTCATGACGATTTTAATGGAATCACATCTTCATACCATATGTAAAAGTATATGGATGGATAACTCTTTCACAAGGCTATCCCGATTACATAGTTTAAAATATCCATCAAATTCCCATAAAAAGTTGCTAACTCGCTTTAAAACCATTAATCCCTTTCAAAATATCCGAGCCATAAATATCACCATGATATTCTAAATTAAAACGGAGATTTCATGTACCTTTGTGTGTATTTTCCTCCTTTTTGTGTGCTTAAAACGTCACAATTTTCTCAACATCAGCAAACCTTGTGTTGTCCAATATCCTCTTCTGCCCAATATCTTTGGCAGATGTATTGTCCAATATCGGACAATACTTATCAGCGTTGAAGTTTATATATCGGACGACACTGTCAACGCTGTCAGCGTTGACTTATTCTGTCAGCGTCAAACTTCTTCCTGTCAGCGTCCAATCAATACTCTGTCAGCGTCCATTCTTATCTTATGTTACTGTCCATCTTTGCAATCCCTGGGCCACAACCAAGTATTAGCAATATTAAACAAATAAGCCCACGTGAACTGGTCTCTCGTAGCCTTTGTTTCCCTTTAACTTTAATCATGTGAACACATGATTGTCCACCAATAGGAAACTTGTAACCGTGTGAACACAAATTGAAGAGCCAATCAAAATTGAAAGGTTTGTATCTTGACTTAGCCCCCACGAGAGTAACCATGGATAATCATGTAGAGGATTCGAATTATAGATAACGAATATTAGGGCTTTCTTTTGGCCGTGTGAATGCAATCTTTTCCTCCACCAATAAGAAACCTTGTTCCATGTGAATGCAACTTTCTCAACCAATGAGAATTGAAGGCTTACGGTAATACAATGGAATAGCACCCATGGGATCACGTCTTGTATCTTTCTTGTTGACATCTTCAAATCCCAGAAGTCACAATCGAAGCAATAATATATAGAATTCATTATGCGATTTTCATCATGCACAAAGCTCCAATCATAATTCCATGATTCTCGTCCAATCAGCATCAATCTTTAGCATAAGACGATGTATACTTTGTGAAACAGCACTTGAAGACGAATCTAGGGTTTTACCTTAAACCCTAATATCACAGCCATGATGAATTAACTTCTTGCTTCAGTTTTTAAAACAGATCTAGGGTTTAGAAAGTTAAGCATCGAAACCCTAACTTAGGGTTTGTAGATTAACCTTTTATCTTGAACCACAACAGCCACAAACTGCAATTCTTCCTGCTTTTAAGTAGATCTAGGGTTTGAGGAACCCTAGTTCATGATTTTATGTAAAAGCAGAAAACTGAAAATCAACCATCAGCCAACTTCGACGCTTAATAACTTTTGCCTGGGGATAAAAATCAACAATCCCTCCGGTGGATGTTTAGATCTATGTATGTAGAACACATATATAAAATTTCGTGACGATCCAATGGTTCAATAAAAAGTTATGACCTTCTGAATACTGCTGCGCACACAAAAACGTCCAGAAAAACCTATACGGATTTTTCTTTTCTTCTCCAAACACGAACACCTTGTTGGTCCTAGCATCACGAGCCACGAGGCTCTGATACCAATTGTGGAAACCATTAATTCACGGATCGATTAAGCTTACTAGGATATGCATCTCGTTCATATGATAAACATAGCGGAATTGAACAAGACACATGAACAAGGTGTTTACTTCCAACGATTACTTTATTCCGAACGATTACTTGCACTAAACGATTACAAGTAACCTCTAGGCGTGTATACATTGAATCCCACGCCTAGAACACGAAGAAACTTTAGGTTTACATTGTGAATGAATTGAATAAATAAAACCTATGACCTTGGTTCCTTTTATAGTGTAAGGATTAGGGTTTACAAGAGATAAGGATGAATAAACAAGTAAATCTTCTATTTAAATAAACTTATGCAGAATATCTTTTGCATGTTTATCTAAATAGAAGCTTCCATAAGCTTCATTGTCTATGTTTTGTCAATGCTTGAATTGCATGTGACAATGCTTAGATTGCACACGACAATGCTTGAGCCATCAACGCCTAATTAACTCTTGTAAACGCCCAAATTAGTCTTGACAACGCTTAGACAATAACTTCACGTTTTCTTCATTTTTGAGTTTCTGCCACATCAACTTTTTGACCCAACAAACTCCTTCTTGAAAATCAGCCCAAAGACCTCCATGAAAACTCCTTTTCATAGGTTAGAATCACCTCCAATCTTCATATCTTCAAAGGGTATTCAACTTGTGCAAGTTAAACACATGATTCATGGTTAAATTTTTGAGCAAATGGTGGTTTATGGGGGTATATGGGACGTTCATAAAGAGAGAACAAGAGAGAGTTGTGTGTTTGCATGTAGAAATTATGAGTTAGTGGTTTATGCTAGTTGTTTTGAGGTTATATGGTTTGGTGTAAAGATTAGGACAAGTGTCCTAGTCTTCTCATGTAATTTTGACACACCTCAAGTGTGTTGTATGCTCTTGGATGACACATGTAGGGGGTGGGGCAAGAGTTATCTTGTCTCATCCCCATTAATTTACGGGTATTCCTCGATTCTAGTTTCCTCGATTTGCGTGCCCTCGGGTCGTTTTACGAAAAATGTTTTTATAAATTATGAATCAACGGCACAAAACGAATCTAATAAAAAATGTCTCATAAAAAACGGAGTTAAAAAACGTAAATACGTAATCCTAGGGTTTCCGGTTTAGTCGTAAAGGACGTTAAATTATGCACGTAAGCTCTAATTTCTTCTCGACGTAAATTTGTGAGTTTATGAACCAACACAAATTTGAATTCCCAAAATAATATTCTAGAATAAATTTATTTCCTTAAATGTCGGACTGTCACCAAAAACGGTGTATGTAAACGTAAGCACGTAACATAGAATCCTCCGGTTTAGACGTAGTCGATGCTACTTCAAGACGTAAATCCAAATTTCTTCCAAAAAATAAGCGAGTTCATAATATAACATTAAAATAATGTTTTTAAATAATACTTGAGAATAAAATATCAACCATAAATTGACGGATTGTCACAGTATTTACCCCTAAATAGGATCTTTGTCCTCAAAGATGATTTTATCTTACTACTCGCTTCTTATAGAGTTAAAGCCATGTGGGTATTTCCTCCACATCCGATCTTTTCTCATAAGTGTAATTCATTACAATACGCGAGTTTCATCAAACATAACTACGGGAATAAGATCAGGCTTAATGTTAACTTACTTTCTCTATCCATGATGTTCACGGGTTTTTGATGAATGCAACTTTTCGCCGATCTAAACTTTACTAAGAAACAATCAGATTCTCACTTGATAGACATTTCATCAAGTTAGATATACGAATCATAATTCATGCAGCTCTTAAAGTCCTAGGGTAGATCCAGCTTATATGCCTTTCAAACTAACTTTTACATCATCTCAATGGTCCCATTCAACGGGGACTTATATCCCATGATCTTTCAGATCATCAATTCATTTTTCCATAGTTAAAATTTTTTCGCATAACTTCACTACCCATCTGGCACTTCAAGATCTATATTTCATATTCACATAACCTCCTGCCCACTACCGGTAGTCAATAATCAAATCCTAATTTCAACAATCATTTCAGGTCTCGCGGGTCGAGTATTTTGTAAGGTTAGGTTCGCCATCATAGGAAACCTTAAACCTAAAAGACATGTCCAACTCACAATGGGTGTATGTCGAGTGTCTTCATCCCAACTCCTGCTTACAGATACTCTAATATATATCGTTACAAGATTTGATCTCGATCCTAATACGATAGTTTTCAATGATAATCTCTCCAAAGGAAAAAGATTATACGGTTCATTACCAAAGGTCAATTATTCAAGCATAACACAAGACTTCTAGTGTTTTGTATCGTTACTTTGCCTCGTCCCTTCGATTGGGGTGATAAATAGTACTCTCATCAAGATTCGTTCTCAATGACTTCTGAGAAAATCTCTAGAAATTCGATGTGAAGCGAGGATCTTGATAGAGATGATCGATACAGGCACACCAAGTTTACATAACTCCTTTAAATACAAAAGAGTCAATTTTTTCATCAAGAATCTATCATTAACAGAAATGATAGCAGATTTGGTCAGTCTATCGACGATGACCCAAATCGAATCAAATTCAGATGATGACCTTTGTAATAGCTAGACGTTTACTAATGTATGAGTCGGTGTCTGCCTTCATAATTTTCCATCAGCACAACTTCTTCTGATAATGATACATTAAATCAGAAATGACAGGAATAGAATACTTATACTTACGTGATTCCATCATGACTAAATCTCAAAATCCTCTATATTCACGTAACCATAAACAGCCTTTAACACATTCAATGCCATCGGCTTCTTAATTCTGATGGTTCACATTAGCCACGAACTCCTTTTTATTATCTATATTATCCTTCTTACAAGCATTGTTTATTTCTAAATTGCTCGGCAATTTATTTTGCACCTTCATTATTAAGGCACATGTCCTAATTGGTTCTTTATCTCTTCTTCATAATGTGTCAGTATCTATTTTCACCTTTCCTGATGAAATAATTATCATGACCAAATTCATTCAAAATTTCTTTCTTCATATTTTCTAAGTTTTAATTTCGTCTCAGTTGTCATTTTTATCCGTTTTACTCAATCCGACGTCTAAAGCGTCGATAATTATTACCAGTAATTAAATAATAAATATTTAATTTTATGAAACGCAAGCGTAAAAATTTTAAATTTTCTCAGTTTGTCCAATTATATAAAAATGTTCAAAATAAATTTGAATTTAATTAACACGATTTTTGTTGATTTATCAAAAATAATTAGTAAGATTCATAAACGTTCGAAAAATCTTTGTTTATACTTTGGTCAAAGTTTTCTTAGTTGAAAAGCAAAAATAGTTGTTTAAAATTTCAAGTCATGGTTTAAATGGTTTCCTCAATCCCTCTTAGGTTGTCTTGAGGTATACACAAACATTTACCCCTAAACAAGAGTTTAGTTAAATGATTTGTGTATAAGGGAATAATCTCTTAAAAATCCTTTGTTAAAACATTTGTCAAAACATATTTGCACTTTCTTCTTTGGTAAAACCCAAAGTCTCAAAAGGGCTCTTAATTTTTGAAGGGTCAATATAGATTCCATTACTTTTAATCACACGGTCAAATAATGTAAAGGTTTAAGTCTTTAATTCACATGTTAAATACTCAAGGTACAGGTTTTCATTGCTTAGCCAATTCAGGGTAGTCTATAAATGATTATTAACTCCTTCTTATTCTTATAAACAAACATATGGTTCTTAATGATCACAAGCATGAATTTATCAAATTACAGCCTACACACGTGATTCATCACATTTATGGATGCTACATGTGCATTGGTCAATCCAAACGACATAACATGAAACTAGTAATGTTCATTACAAGTTATGGATGTAGTGATTGGAATAGATAATCTTCTTCGCGGACGCGAAGTTGATGATTACCATGCCTTGAACAAATCTTTAGAACATACGCTAGAACCTTGTATATGATCGAACAAATCTATCATCTTGGGTAGTGGATATAGATTTCGATCATCAATTTACTTAGTTCACTGTAATTCAACAAATATAAGGAATGATAATACTATAGCTCTTCATGATGACGAGCTTGGTAAAATAAAATCTTTCTCCGACAACTCTCTCAGTTGTACGGTAATTCTTTTAATTCATATGGTGCTGACATATAGTGCACATGCCACAGGTGCAACACCGGGAATATAATCAATACCAATTTCAACTTGCCTTAATGGCAAAAGTCTAGGTAATTCACCAATAAATACCTCCTAATGTTTCAGATAGTAGAAACATCTTTTAATAAATTCATATTAGGTTCTTTCTAGATTACAAGGTCTATGACTAGTTCACAACCATTCATGGTATAACTTCAAGTCTAAATGCAGGATATGGTCATCCATCAAGAATAATTTAGATCACTTTTGATAATCAACATCTTATCTTTTAGGGGAATTCTACTCAAGTTCCCATCAATTAAGACAATGTCGTCATCTCATAATCAATCAATCCATTCTATTGGCACTATCAACTTTCCAGTTTCATTGTCGTTGATAAGATGTGAACTTCTCAAAAGACTAATAATAACTCATAATCCTTCACAAATTCAAGGATATATGGAGACATAACTAACCTTAAAAGATTAAGGTCAACACATGATTTATGCGATAGAATTTGAAATCAGATACAGACGAAAACATTTAACGAATATGAATATATCCCATGTTTTCATAATTTGAGTACGCATTCAAAAGCTCCTCGGATCGTTACCCAGGTCATTCAAATGAAACCAAATCAAAATAAATGATAGGAACGTCGATACATCCAGTCGGGTATCAACACTCGGTAATCAGATACTTTTCCTAAGAATATCACTACGAGAGAATTGGACACGAAAGAATTGTCAATTGTCAAATAAGACAATTTCCACAAATGAGTAAATTCGACTCAGAAGAATAGATGCTACAGGCACATATGTAGGTGTTTCAAAAGTTTTCCAAAATCGATGATTATTCCAAATCTTGTTCAAACACTTGAACTTTTGGATCAAAAGCTGATCATAACATCCTAATAAGGTACTTATCAAGGTGTAGTGAAGCTTGTGGTTTGGGAGGATTCAAGGAATGGGGTACAAGTTAGAAGTAATCATCCTGTTTTCATTTTTCTTTATTTAATATGTTTTTGCTAACCTTGTTCTTCTTAGCAGCTTATTGGAAGCTTGTGCCTTGTTTAACTAGGCACATAAGCTATACAATTCGTGAGTGTGGATGTACATTCATGAGGTTTGAACTATTTCTCCCAAAAATCTGTTAAAATCTTGGTTCTAAGTGATTTTTGTGGTTGTTGATATTTGTGGTGATTCTATGCATGAATCTTGTTCTTTATGCCTTATAATGTTGTTATGATGCATGTTTGAGCTTGATTCAGTCTTGAACACCCTTTTGCTTTGTTAAATCTTACTTTGAAAAGTTTAAGGACTGTTTGGTACTGCATGTTTTAAGGTTTTTATGTGTGTTTGAGTAGGTGTTAAGTGTTAATTTGAGTTTGTATCTGATATTGAAGTGTATGTGTGCTGATATTTGCAAGTCTTGTTCATTGAAACATCAAATCTGAATCTGTGCTATATCTACTTTGTTCTTGCCTATTTTGACTTCAAAATTTGGAACACCTAGAGTGTTTGCTAATCTAGGGTTAAAAAGTGCTAAAACATAGTTTATGCAACCTAAGGAGTAGATTTGAGGATCTGAATTTGGATATGTGGTCAAGTATATCAACAAAAGGATTTTCTGTTCATCTTTGTTCAACAAATAAATCATTTAGAGCTTGAATCTTGTTCAAATCTTGTAACCATTGCATGAAACCAGTTGATTTGTGTGTAACTAAGTCTAATTGAGCTTTTGTATGCATTTGGTGGACTCTGGTTGTGACAACCGTGTTTTTGAGGTTCGTCACTTGGTCTTATTTTAAGGTTAATTTATGTGTGACTATGTGATTTGCGTGTTTACATGTTATTTTGCGTGAACGAGGTTGGTGTGGATATTGTTTATGGGTATAAAGTACTCATAAGTAAATCGAGGAATGATTATTTCATGTTCAGGAGCTCACAAATTAGTGACTATGAAATGAAATGGTGTTATTTTGGTGTTTTACGGTTTAGGGTTTTGCATTTAGGGGTCTCGGAAGAGGTATTTAGTCACAGGAGTATTTTTCAGGATGGTTTTAAGTCATTTAGGACTTAGTTAATTGGTTTATTTCATATTTCAAGAGTTTTTAAAAAACTGTATATTTTTATGTCTTTTACGGTATACGCGTAAATTTGACTAGTTTTACGGTTTTGAGGTTTTGGAGGCATTAGGAGCTGAAATAAATTAAGTAAAATTAAGGTAATATTATTATTACAATTATTAATAATTTAAATAAAAAAACGAAATTTATAGGCTAGGGGTCGGTTGTATACAATTAAAACAAAAGGAAGGGAAAAAAGGAAAAAAAAGGAAAGTGGGCTTGTGTACTTGGGTTAGGACTTGTTAGGAATAAATATATAATGTTTTATTAATAAAAACACTTCATAATTCCTTGGAAATCAAAAATAAGTCGGCATCAATGGAGTCTTTTAGGGTTTCTTCATAATTTTCATCTTCCATTAATTTTAAGATATAACCTTTAATCCTCTTTTCAATTAAATTAGTTTTAAATCATTATTAATCAATACATGATGGATGTAGGGTTAGGTTATATATATGAACATGATTAGAATAATTAGGGTTAATAAATATATATGGTGATGATAATTAATTAGGTTAATTGTGTTAAATTTGTTTTTAAAAACTGGGCATAATTTTTGGGTCATTGTTTTGATCATATCTTGAGTTTTACAAACTTTTAAATTGCGATCTTGGTACCCCTGGAAAGGTAACTGAGTTGGCTTTCAAATGCAAGAAACGAGAACTAAATTGGAGGTCGGGAGGTGGGTCAAATACATGTTACAACAGTCGGAGGTTAAAACAGTTTTGAAATCAGTCGGGTTTAATTTAATGTTTTATGGTGATTGGGGTACTTAGGAGTACACATGAGCCCTCTAATGAGCATGGTAGTTGTTTTATATATTAAATAAGAGACCTGAAGGGTGGCTAAGTAAATGGGTTAGGGTAAGACCCCCTAATCATAACAAACGTTTTGTATGTTCAAAATCGATAATATGCAGATAGGCAGAAGTATATATATATATATATATATATATATATATATATATATATATATATATATATATCGGGCGGGGCCTTAACAGTATCTTTCAGGTTGGGGCAAAAGGTAGGATTTAGCTAACATATGTAAGGGCATAGGTTTTCCTTTACAGAGATCATGGGTATGGTTAGGAGGGCGTTTGGCTTATAGTTTGGAGACCGAAAAACCGGGACTGTTTTGAGTAAAATGTTAACGAGACGGGTTATGAAGTAAACTAAGTTAAGGGCTTTATAGAGGGGTGTAATGAGATGCTTAGAGCATATAAATGAGGTATATATATGGGAGAAGGTTACATGTCCATCATGGGTTGATGAGCCATCTTAGTCTTTGGTTCATGTTTTGATTGTGTGCTTTTGTTTGTTAGCTTTTTGCTAGTGCGCGGATTTTTGGAGAAGCTCAATCAGGTGAGTTTCATAGTCCCATATCTTTTAATGATTTTCACTTCCAGATGGGATGGAAGAGACACTGTATGGTTTTGTAACTAATGTTGTGAATGTTTTTATGGTTTGTGATGGACTTGTGTGTGCACTTATGTGATTAACTGATATGTGATTCTTGATTGTGTTTATGATTTGGATCGGGGGACACGTACCGTCTCGGTTATTGTGGTTTGACTTGGTACCAAGGGGATGTTGACAAGGCGGGGCCTTGGGGAGGTACATAGATGTGTGAGAATCTATGGGTCCAATGGATAATGACAAGGCGGGGCCTTGGGATTGGTACATAGGTGTATGGCCGCCTATGGTACCATGGTGTTTGGTAAGACTGGGAGCTTTGGATTTTGTTTGGAATGATTGATCTTGAATGTTAGTTGTTAATGCATACTTGTAGCACATTGTCCATATGTTTAGTGGTTTATGGTTGTTCACAGCTTATTATAATCTATTTTCGGTTGGAGTCTAAACCTATGACTCTCACCAACATTATGTTGACGTGTTTTAGTATCTCTTTCAGGTGATAAAGTGGTTAAGCGTGAGAACATATGTGGCTAGGATTGGAGTCGCGTAGGAATGCATTTAGAAGGATGTAACACCCCCAAATTTACACAATTCAATACAACGGAAGACTCGTTGGTGTTACGAGATAGCACATTACTCACATCATAGACAACGCTTAAAAATAACGTCGTTTAATAATAAATCATTTCCATTCATAAATATCAAATTTACATAGGTCCCAAGTCATAGTCATTTCATACAATTTTACAAAACATTTGAAAGGAAATTATTATTTTAGTACGGGCCATGAATTCTTGTCGTCTTCCCGAGAATTACCTTCAAGTACCTGAGATAAAACATGTTAAAAGAAAAGGTCAGCGATAACGCCGAGTGAATTCATAGAGTTTAATAAAACCATTAATATATCATCGGTATATAATTATTACCGAAAATCATTTTGTACAAATCTCTGTAATAGGCCATAATATAGCCAAAGTCATTTAATACAAATCCTTATCAAAAATCATAATATAGGCTTTTGCCTTCAAAATCATTATACGAACCAAAGTCGTAAAAACATCATACAATACGTTTTATAACGTTGAATAGATTAAATAAAAACCGTTATATGAATATGGTTATATAAAACCAAAACACGAACATAATATCAATGATAAGACCCTGTATTGCTAGTCAGGCAATATATCGTAATTCAGTGCTTAAAGCAGTATTTCGTTAATTGGATTATTATAAGCCGCATGACATTGTTACCTTACTACAACAAACAACGGGTAGCTAACCCAAAACTCAATTTTCCCATCTAAATTAGCGTGTCGTCAGAATAATCACGCTTGTGTAAGTCTTCTCATACATAAATTCGCTTACCAAACAATGTGGCACGACGGGGATCAACAGTCAAGGCGCGAACTGGGGTGATCGTCCCCAAATAGTACTATTATATGCATAAGCGTCTACCAAATCCCGGTAGTTCACAATTCATGCTAATGGGACTTTTAGTGACATAACCTAACTTTAATAATCCATTTCATTTCATCTATCGGGTCATTTAATCATTCATCGGGTCATACAATCATTCAGGTCCAAATCAATAAACAAACAATCGGGACAACTAGTATCCTATTTCATAAAAACTAACATGTTATCTCTCTCGCGGGTTTATAAAACATTTTATAAAAACATTTAAAAGAGTGCGAGGCTATGAACTCACGTTGATGTGGGAAAGCGGGTTATCGGCAATTCGGATGTACGGTACGTGCTTCAATCACGGAAACCTAGACAAATAATACTCGTCTTAGACTCTTGTCCAATGACTTTATAAAAATAACAATTATGTATACATATGATGATGATCAAGTGGGATTGTACATTTTTACTCATTCATTATAGTGTTTATGTTTTGGTAATTATTATACTAGTTACACTAGCTCAACATGTTTATATTTTGGAGGCCCAATAGGCCCATTACAAGACCAATACATATTATTAGTCCAGTTATACTTTTATTATCAGTATTATACTTTACATTTTGGGCCCAAGTGGGTTAAGCCCAATAAGTAAATTTATAAGTGTTTTACTAACTAGTCGGGTTTATAGTCCAATAAGGCTACTTTGGCCCGTTAATGTCTATATGTTGTAAAGCTCGGGTTTTAACGTTTTTTACTTGTTATATATGTTTATACATCAGTATGTGAGTTTATAAAAGTTTATATTAGACGGGTCCGGCCGTCTACGTTTTATTTGACAAAAACGTTAATCTTTCCGTTTTAGCCGAAAAGAGGTAAAACTTAGGATATAGTTTTATAACTTGGAAAAACATTTATATTTGTAATTTATATAATATGTCCCATTTTAATATCAATATTTATATAACGCTTTTATTCTAATTATTATCCACTAGTGGTTTTTATATATTTATATATTTTATATAAATTTTGAGTGCTTATATTATATATTATTTATACAAAATCAGTCCTAAAAATCTATTTTACTAAAATGGTCATATCTAGAGTTCTACATGGAGATAGAACCCCAAATGTTTATCACAGAAACTACATGATATGTGCTTCATTTTATTCCTTTATAGCTACTGATGAATCAACATCTAAGTATTTTATAAAAATCGTCCAAAACAGTGTTGTCAGATTTGCACTCTAAATTTGTTTTGATCATATCTCATTCATTATAATGATTCCATTGCATGGCCAACTCTCACATGTGTATAACACCTAATACTTACTGTATATTGATTCCACTTTACCATTTTATCAGTTTAACATTAGGTTACTTACTGTTTTTATACAGCCATCACATTAAGCAATATTTTAACCATTTTACATGTGGTTTTTCCATATTTTTACCCATGTTTATCAACACCAAATCGCCATATAATATTTTTAATCATCATTCATCATCATATACATATACATATGCATAAATAAAGAAAATACAAGATTACATAATCAAAATAACAAGAGGATAGGAAGAACAATCTCTATACCACCATTAGTGATGAAAAGATGAGGTTTTTGATGAACAAGACTTGGTTCCTTGTTACCAAACCTTCAACTTTAGCAAGGAAACTTCTTGAGTCCTTCAAATGGATGAACACCTCCATGAAATCAGCCCTAAACTCCTTCTTGAAAATCAGCCCAAAGACCTCCATGAAAACTCCTTTTCATAGGTTAGAATCACCTCAAATCTTCATATCTTAAATGGGTATTCAACTTGTGCAAGTTAAACACATGATTCATGGTTGAATTTTTGAGCAAATGGTGGTTTATGGGGGTATATGGGACGTTCATAGAGAGAGAACAAGAGAGAGTTGTGTGTTTGCATGTAGAAATTATGAGTTAGTGGTTTATGCTAGTTATTTTGAGGTTATATGGTTTGGTGTAAAGATTAGGACAAGTGTCCTAGTCTTCTCATGTAAAGTTGACACACCTCAAGTGTGTTGTATGCTCTTGGATGACACATGTAGGGGGTGGGGAAAGAGTTATCTTGTCTCATCCCCATTAATTTACGAGTATTCCTATATTCTAGTTTCCTCGATTTGCGTGCCCTCGGGTCGTTTTACGAAAAATGTTTTTATAAATTATGAATCAACGGCACAAAACGAATCTAATAAAAATTGTCTCATAAAAAACGGAGTTAAAAAACGTAAATACGTAATCCTAGGGTTTCCGGTTTAGTCGTAAAGGACGTTAAATTATGCACGTAAGCTCTAATTTCTTCTCGACGTAAAATTTGTGATTTTATGAACCAACACAAATTTGAATTCCCAAAATAATATTCTAGAATAAATTTATTTCCTGAAATGTCGGACTGTCACCAAAAACGGTGTATGTAAACGTAAGCACGTAATGTAGAATCCTCCGGTTTAGACGTAGTCGATGCTACTTCAAGACGTAAATCCAAATTTCTTCCAAAAAATAAGCGTGTTCATAATATAACATTAAAATAATGTTTTTAAATAATACTTGAGAATAAAATATCAACCATAAATTGACGGATTGTCACAGTATTTACCCCTAAACAGGATCTTTGTCCTGAAAGATGATTTTATCTTACTACTCGCTTCTTATAGAGTTAAAGCCATGTGGGTATTTCCTCCACATCCGATCTTTTCTCATAAGTGTAATTCATTACAATACGCGAGTTTCATCAAACATAACTACGGGAATAAGATCAGGCTTAATGTTAACTTACTTTCTCTATCCATGATGTTCACGGGTTTTTGATGAATGCAACTTTTCGCCGATTTAAACTTTACTAAGAAACAATCAGATTCTCACTTGATAGACATTTCATCAAGTTAGATATACGAATCATAATTCACGCAGCTCTTAAAGTCCTAGGGTAGATCCAGCTTATATGCCTTTCAAACCAACTTTTACATCATCTCAATGGTCCCATTCAACGGGGACTTATATCCCATGATCCTTCAGATCATCAATTCATTTTTCCATAGTTAAATTTTTTTGCATAACTTCGCTACCCATCTGGCACTTCAAGATCTATATTTCATATTCACATAACCTCCTGCCCACTACAGGCAGTCAATAATCAAATCCTAATTTCAACAATCATTTCAGGTCTCGCGGGTCGAGTATTTTTTAAGGTTAGGTTCGCCATCATAGGAAACCTTAAACCTAAAAGACATGTCCAACTCACAATGGGTGTATGTCGGGTGTCTTCATCCCAACTCCTGCTTACAGATACTCTAATATATATCGTTACAAGATTCGATCTCGATCCTAATACGATAGTTTTCAATGATAATCTCTCCAAAGGAAAAATATTATACGGTTCATTACCAAAGGTCAATTATTCAAGCATAACAAAAGACTTCTAGTGTTTTGTATCGTTACTTTGCCTCGTCCCTTCGATTGGGGTGGTAAATAGTACTCTCATCAAGATTCGTTCTCAATGACTTCTGAGAAAATCTCTAGAAATTCGATGCGAAGCGAGGATATTGATAGAGATGATCGATACAGGTACACCAAGTTTACATAACTCCTTTAAATACAAAAGAGTCAATTTCTTCATCAAGAATCTATCATTAACAGAAATGATAGCAGATTTGGTCAGTCTATCGACGATGACCCAAATCGAATCAAATTCAGATGATGACCTTTGCAATAGCTAGACGTTTACTAATGTATGAGTCGGTGTCTGCCTTCATAATTTTCCATCAGTACAACTTCTTCTTATAATGATACATTAAATCAGAAATGACAGGAATAGAATACTTATACTTACGGGATTCCATCATGACTAAATCTCAAAATCCTCTATATTCAGGCAACCATAAGCAGCCTTTAAAACATTCAATGCCATCGGATTCTCAATTCTGATGGTTTACATTAGCCGCGAACTCCTTTTTATTATCTATATTATCCTTCTTACAAGCATTGTTTATTTCTAAATTGCTCGGCAATTTATTTTGCACCTTCATTATTAAGGAACATGTCCTAATTGGTTCTTTATCTTTTCTTCATAATGTGTCAGTATCTATTTTCACCTTTCCTGATGAAATAATTATCATGAACAAATTCATTCAAAATTTCTTTCTTCATATTTTCTAAGTTTTAATTTCGTCTCAGTTATCATTTTTATCCGTTTTACTCAATCCGACGTCTAAAGCGTCGATAATTATTACCAGTAATTAAATAATAAATATTTAATTTTATGAAACGCAAGCGTAAAAATTTTAAATTTTCTCAGTTTGTCCAATTATATAAAAATGTTCAAAATAAATTTGAATTTAATTAACACGATTTTTGTTGATTTATCGAAAATAATTAGTAAGATTCATAAACGTTCGAAAAATCTTTGTTTATACTTTGGTCAAAGTTTTCTTAGTTGAAAAGCAAAAATAGTTGTTTAAAATTTCAAGTCATGGTTTAAATGGTTTCCTCAATCCCTCTTAGGTTGTCTTGAGGTATACACAAACATTTACCCCTAAACAGGAGTTTAGTTAAATGATTTGTGTATAAGGGAATAATTTCTTAAAAATCCTTTGTTAAAACATTTGTCAACACATATTTGCACTTTCTTCTTTGGTAAAACCCAAAGTCTCAAAAGGGCTCTTAATTTTTGAAGAGTCAATATAGATTCCATTATCTTTTAATCACACGGTCAAATAATGTAAAGGTTTAAGTCTTTAATTCACATGTTAAATACTCAAGGTACAGGTTTTCATTGCTTAGCCAATTCAGGGTAGTCTATAAATGATTATTAACTCCTTCTTATTCTTATAAACAAACATATGGTTCTTAATGATCACAAGCATGAATTTATCAAATTACAGCCTACACACGTGATTCATCAAATTTATGGATGCTACATGTGCATTGGTCAATTCAAACGACATAACATAAAACTAGTAATGTTCATTACAAGTTATGGATGTAGTGATTGGAATAGATAATCTTCTCCGCGGACGCGAAGTTGATGATAACCATGCCTTGAACAAATCTTTAGAACATACGCTAGAACCTTGTATATGATCGAACAAATCTATCATCTTGGGTAGTGGATATAGATTTCGATCATCAATTTACTTAGTTCACGGTAATTCAACAAATATAAGGAATGATAATACTATAGCTCTTCATGATGACGAGCTTGGTAAAATAAAAGCTTTCTCCGACAACTCTCTCAGTTGTACGGTAATTCTTTTAATTCAGATGGTGTTGACATATAGTGTACATGCCATAGGTGCAGCACCGGGAATATAATCAATACCAATTTCAACTTGCCTTAATGGCAAAAGTCTAGGTAATTCACCAATAAATACCTCCTAATGTTTCAGATAGTAGAAACATCTTTTAATAAATTCATATTAGGTTCTTTCTAGATTACAAGGTCTATGACTAGTTCACAACCATTCATGGTATAATTTCAAGTCTAAATGCAGGATATGGTCATCCATCAAGAACTATTTAGATCACTTTTGATAATCAACATCTTATCTTTTAGGGGAATTCTACTCAAGTTCCCATCAATTAAGACAATGTCGTCATCTCATAATCAATCAATCCATTCTATTGGCACTATCAACTTTCCAGTTTCATTGTCATTGATAAGATGTGAACTTCTCAAAAGACTAATAATAACTCATAATCCTTCACAAATTCAAGGATATATGGAGACATAACTAACCTTAAAAGATTAAGGTCAACGCATGATTTACGCGATAGAATTTGAAATCAGATACAGACGAAAACATTTAACGAATATGAATATATCCCATGTTTTCATAATTTGAGTACGCATTCAAAAGCTCCTCAGATCGTTACCCAGGTCATTCAAATGAAACCAAATCAAAAGAAATGATAGGAACGTCGATACATCCAGTCGGGTAACAACACTCGGTAATCAGATACTTTTCCTAAGAATCTCACTACGAGAGAATTGGACACGAAAGAATTGTCAATTGTCAAATAAGATAATTTCCACAAATGAGTAAATTCGACTCAGAAGAATAGATTCTACAGGCACATATGTAGGTGTCCCAAACACTATGTCCCTATTTTTCACTTCTTGCAGATCTCATAAAATTTAATCTTTCACAATCTTTAAAGAAAATGTAGTGTTTATTAATCAGTTTTATGGTGACTACAAATCAGCCTTGCATGGTCCATTCCAAATTGTATGTAGGCGCGCAACTATATACAATTTCAAGATTAACCATGCAATACTCAGTTCGTCACAATTTTATCATCATGTTTATAATAAAAACGTTTTCATGCTTAATTCTTAAATAAGAATAATTTACAAATATTTTCTTTGTTATGAAAACAATTAAGTTTTCCAAGGTGTTTTATAAACAACCTCATTTCGATAACGATTATTTATAAGTCTCACTTTAAATAATCCATATGGTGATGAAAATTCAATTTTTCTCAAGGGATACTATTTTATCTTATAAAAACAATGAGTGATCTGCAAAAGAGTGATGAAAGCTTGTTCACCAAGAACTAACTACAATATGATAGGAAATGAGTTTAGCCAAATAATCATGAGGTTCATGACCTCGATGTCACTCAAAAAGAATAATCCACAACGTAACTCAATTCGAGATGAGTACTTGTTCAATGGTTGCATCACTAATGCGAGCATTAGGATGAAGCAATAAAAGATAGATAGCATCGATACATGTAGGATTTAGCAATCAATTGTAGTCTTTTCATTTGTAACACCCGTGAAAGTGTCGTATGATGCTAAGTTATTGTCTCAAGAGCTGTTCAGTATGAGCATCTCTCTTAGGTTGTGGCTCACTTGTGGATGTGATATCCCGAGCCCAACATTATTTGTTTAATCCTATTTTACGTATATTTTTGAAATTTTTAAGAATTTTTATCGTGGAATTATTTGACGGGTTAAGTTGAAACCGACGTTTACGGTCGTAATTTAACGATTGACGATTTAAGAAGAACCGATAACGACTACGATACCGAGGGATGCCCAAATTTCTATAATTATTGACGATTTATCGATAATGTAATTTTTCGAGAATTTTACTTACGATTCGTGTTAAGTTGAGTCGGGTGAGTTTTATAGCCTTCCGAGTACATTTAAAGTATCCCAAAAATATTTTGGAGTGTTCGGGATGATTTCCGACTCCCGTAAAATTTTCAAAATGGACTAGTGAGTCGAACCCTCAAAGTTTTGATGACGTTTTATACTTAAGGCCAAAATAAACCCTTATTTGCACTTTGGTCCCTCCCAATACCACAAAAAGCCACAAACACAAACACATACAAACATTTACCAAAAACAAAATCAAAACTCTCTCTCTCTTGTCCTTAGGCCGACGGCCAAACCACCAAGAACCACCATCCCATCAATTTTTCTTGAGTTTTCACAAAAACTAACCTTAGACCACCTCTTAGAATCCATTGGTGAGTGTTAATCCATGGTTTAATTAATCATGCATTAACAAAAATTTTCCAAAAATTTTCAAGAACATTCAAATTCGTTTTTGAGGTCAATTGTGTGGATGCATGTTAAATTCATGTACAATGGAAGTATAATCACCAATAAAACCCACCAAAATCAATTTGGTTGTGGTGATTTGGTCACCCAAACCCCACGGCATAAGGGGGTGTTTGGGGAGCCATGGTGGTTGATGATTTTGAGTATTATCCTTGTGTTTGGCATTGTGTTTAGTGATGTTTTAAATAGGTTTAAGTGGTTGCATGTTTGTTTTCTTTGATTTTAGATTATGAGGTTGGTTGATCAATAGGGGTAGGACTGAAAATTTGTGTTTGGTTGTGATTAGGGAAGCTTAGGATGATGCCTAGTAGTGATTAGTAGGTTTGGAATCGAGTTTAAGCATGATTTTGGTGTAGTAAAATTTAGGCAGAAAGTTTGAGGCCTTTTTATAAAAATTATTTTTCCTACAGATCTAGATAACTAAATGTAGTTATAGAGGGTCTTCTTATCTTTAATTTGGTATAAGGTAGAGCCCGTGACTCAAAACGAGCTAAAAGTTATGAGGTTTTAAAGATCGAGTACCGGGAGACGAGAACTTTCATAATCCGAATTTATGTATAGTTTTAGTCAAATCCCGAGGACCACAAGTATGAATTGGTAAATGGTCAAGGGTCAAAATTTGGTCACAAACCTGTGTAATTGAGTCTATAAGTTGACTTAGGAGTCAAAGAAGTCAAAGGTGCATTTCATATAGGTCAAGAGGTCAAAGTTGGTCGAAGTACAATTTCAGCCCGTAAAATGTGGTTTTTGAAAAGCGTTGAGTAACGAGTCGTAAAAGTAAAAACTTTTATTGGGGTTAAAAATTTGTTATCTACAGGTCTTATAGGATTTTTTAGAATTTTGTCAAATTTTATAAGAATGGTTAAGTAGAGTAAAACAGCCCGTACTTTCGGTGAGTACCGGCGAAAATGGATAAAAATGGATAACGTAAATAGTAAGAACGAATGATGTAAAAATGAGTGATACTTGTTGTATTGTTTTGGCGTGAGTTATAATTGTCCTAAGTGACTAGTATATATGTATTTTATACAGTACCGTAAGGTATATAAAATGAGATTACACATTACGCGTTATTTGTTGATAGGTGTTGATTTACCCGGGCATCCGTATCGTCGTCAGTGATCATCTCTCGAACTACCGACTACTTAATATATAAGGTGTGAATTTATAGCCTCGCTTATATTTATTTCAAACTGTTTTACCCGCGATGGAAATGCATGCTAGTTTTTAAAAGGAACGTATATCATGAATGATTGTTAGACCCGAACGTTGCCTTAGAAATTGTGTTGAGTACCAAGTTGCAAAAGACCCTAAATTCATGAACTATTAACTTTTGTCCTGCCCTCGAGTAGGGGGAAATAGCCGCTTATACAATTTGTAGTACTACGGGGCTAACGACCCAATGCTAGCCGAGAAGCTGTACGTTGAGTAAGTTCTGCGGTAGATTATCTTGTATGAGAGATAAGGTATAATTGCAACTGATGCCTTTAGAAGGGGCACTGGTTTCATCTGAATCACGCCGGTAATTATTACGCGTGTGATTGAGTTAACAGATTAGTGTCATGAGCTTAAACACAATTGTCAGTATCCTGAATATAGATTGTTTGATCGACAAGTCTATGAATGATCACGAATGGTTTTTATTTCATATACGTTCAAATGAATTGTAAAACCTATGAATTCCACTCAACGTTTTCGTTGACCAAAATTTTTGGCATGTGTTTCAGGTAACCGCTGAAGTGTAGAATGGAGCGTGCATGGGATGGATGTTGTGTGTATGGCTTGGAGTTTGCTTGTTTTTCCTCCCTTTTCCTACTTAAACATTTTAAATTTTAATGTAATGTTGTTGTGAAACTGAAATTCTTGGGTTGAGATTCATGGGGACCGAAAACGCTAAACTCTGTTGTACCAAGTGGGGTTGGAAAAACCGTGGACATGTATCATCTAACAATTTTAAATTCAAGTTTTAAGTTGACGTCTTTTTAGCGTCGTTTGATATATCTTGTGTGCAATGAATACTGTGTAGCACCCAATGTTGTAGTTCCGCTGCGCATAGCATTTGTGGGGGTGTTACAGATTGGTATCAGAGCCATGAGTTATAGAGAACTAGGTCGTTTTTGAAAATCCTAAACTATAACTTTTGGTGTCGTAAGAAATGGTCCAAGCACACACAACTATCCTGCACGGCTCCGGTAAGAATTTTTTTTTGCATTGCTTTATATTTTAGATGTATCCCTCGAAATTGATATGAATTCCCTAGTATTTAGTAACTAAATACTTTGATATATATTGAGATATATTGTTTTGTACGCTGAGTACTTATCATCGTAATTTACAAATTCTTGTAAGATTTTCTAATATGTTGCATGTAATTGGCATAACGGGCTACATTGCATTACATGGCAACACCGCGTTGTAATCCTACGTGTATGTAGGAATGGTTGTATGTATAAGTATGTATATACTATGGTATTTAAAGGCATTGCACGTGAAGCAATGGTCCTTGAGTAATTATCGTACATTAAAATGCGGTTTTGTTGAGAGTTCGGTCTTACCGCTAATTATCAATCTTGATAATTAATTTATTGTTCGAATAACCGAATATGAACCTCGTTTGATATCCTAGATATGTAAATGATGCTTCGTAACATATTTTATATCGACTAGGTCGATCTCGATTGTCGTTATCGCACCGTGATGTGTCATTTTGGACATTTTCTTTTGAAACGTAATTTACTTACGTATTACTTTATTTCCTTTATTCCTATGGGTTTGATATGTTAGTTCACGTAACTATAACCTAGACGAAGTATAATCGACGATGCGTACATTGGGGCGGCGAATCATGTGTGTATATTATGAAACGTGGTTGAGGCGTGTTGCCATTTAATCGTTGTTTACTATTCTATTTGAATTTTAAAGATGTGTTTTAAAATAGACTAGCGTTGTGATCAAGCGCGATAACTTGGAATTTGGTTGGTTTTTGTGATTAATTTTGTGGAGTACGATTTCGAGACTCATCCGAGGCCGATAACAACAATTAGTTGACATACGTATTCTCGTTCCATTTATTTCATTTTGTTTTGTTGTTTCATTATTTTGAAGTAAATATTTTACATGACGAGGTCCGGCATTTGTGCAAGTTAAGTAAACATCGAACTTTGTTGATTGAATGATTTAAACATAAAGTGTTTTATATATTTAATATTTGGTGAATGAAACTTTCGGATAAAAAATGACGTATGATGTGTCTTATAACACGTAAAATTCGTGTAGAGAATAAATGGACATTGTGAAATTATTATTTTTTTTTTCCTTCAACCTTGGTTGGTAAATCGTAATAAGTAATTATTATTACTCGTAAAATCTTTGTTTTCATATATTAAAATTTGATACTAAAAGATTGTGATGGACTTGTTAAGAATTTGTTTAAATTAGTTCGAGAAAGGAGTTTTATAATAAAATTTGCGATATGACTGTCGAGTATATATAACTTGGATTTAGTATGAATTAATTTTCGGGTCAACGTAGTGGACTTTTGACGTATCTTGTAATATAAAACATGAGTAGAAGAATTGGTCACGTATTTTGGAGATAAAAACTTTGTCAAAATTGGTTTTACTTTAAACATAAGGTTATGTTTACGTATGTAGTGGTATAAACTAGAACACGTTACTTGTTGTATTGAATAAACTGGGTTAAAAATCGGAATGTACACTTTAAGTGAGAAATTATAATGCTTGAAATGAATTATAAAATCTTGATGGAACGTCATTTGAAATAATTTGTTTGTCTAATTGTCGTTATAGAGAATCAATATGTGTAATTTGATGATGCTTGTTTAAAATCGTTTGAAAAATCTTTTGTTTTATTCCGCGACGAGATGTGTTAATTTTAAAATCATTTGATAATGGGCTAAGGATTAAAAGTTGAATTTTATATATTTTAAAATTATTGAGATAAGCATTTTGATTGTTTATTATATTATTATTATTGAGATTTAAGTCTCGACTAAAATCAGTAAGTATCCGAGATAATACCACGTGAAACCTCTTTGTCATTTGAGTCGAATTACGCGAATATGATTTAACAAAACAGTTTTGGGGAAAACATGTGTGTAATAAAAGTCAAAGGTTGATTTTAAGAGTTAATTGGGCTAGTTTGAGTCATGTTGGATACGTGTATATTTGTGATAATATAAGTCGTAATAATAAAAACGTAAAACTTGGAAAACTCTTACTACGTATGTTTTTGGTACTTAAGATATGAACATTAATGAGGTTTTGACACAAGTATGGAGATTTTTAAACCTAATGATTTGTCAATTATGATAACCGAGTCACCGCATCTACTAATGTTAAAAATTTCCGAGAGATTGAAAATTTTCCAGAAATGAAAGCATTGTAAAGATTGGAAAATGAAAGGTATAAATTCTTTAATGGCGTAACACAAATTGAAAATGTGTAAATGTTCGATTTTACAATGTACAAGGTAACACTAATTATTATACGCAACTGGATTACACAACACACGCCTACTTGTATATAAATTAATAAAGATGTATATATAATGTTTTGAGTCACGATGGTTCGATCGTCCGACATCCCTTCTTTGATTTTGTGAGTCTGTATCTAAACATGAGTCGTCATGTGATTGTTCATTTTAATATTGTCTATGGTATGAAACCATTATTGTTATATTTATTTTAAAACTACTATTTCGCTAGTACCTGAAAATGAGGGTATGTCACCCGGTGTATTTTGTCATGTTCATGGACGCCGTAATTTTTTTTTTCTTTCGGTTAATGGAACCTAAAATTCTGTATTTACTTGTATGATGCTATAAATCTTCGTTAGAGTAGTTGTTTATTTATATTTAACAAAAGCGAGGAGGCGAAGCCGCTTTACCAAATTGTAGAGGTGAAAGAACTCGATCTTCCTGGTGAAAATTGTTTATAGTTAACCAAGTGGTTATTCTTCTCTCCCCGTATACCTTGGTGGAATGGGTGTGCAACTTGAGACGATGGGAATTATGATCGTTGTTTTATTTTTGACGCTTGTGTTGATATTCAATTTTTACTCCATGTATTCGTAGATCGATGTTGTTATCCTGAGACTTTTGTCATATATTTGAAGTATTTTCATATCTAATGTAGTTAATTTCCGTTGGCAATTATATTGCTCGTTTACCTCGTTCGATCTCATTGATCTTAATTTTATCACTTGTTGTGCTTGCAATGATCTTTAATCATGAACCACCTTACCGTCATTTTGTGAATAGTCTATTGTGAAAATAGGTATGAGTGTGTCAAATGTTTTGGTGAACCAAATGCAAATGGTGTCGATTCCTTTATTTAATTATTTATTTATTTTCTCAACAAAAAGGCAAAGTAAAAGTATGTTTCCAAAGTGGACGAAAAATGTTTGATGTGTTTCTTAAAATGATGGTAGCAATATTTTCCCATTTCAAATTTCATTTTAAATGGTTTAATTATTTTGAAGATTAGGTCGAAAACTTTCGTAGTCATATTGGTATGTAATAATAATGTTTGTGTCGTCACTCGATCCTCAATTGTGCATGGCTTAGCTAACTATGCATAATTCGGGAAGAGTCCTGTTTTGTTGGTTGTTGTTGCTTGATCCTTAAGTATGCATGATCTATCTAATTATGCATAGTTTAGGAAGGGCACTATCGTGTCAAACAAATTGGTCATCTTGAAACTTGTAGTGTTTTGATAAACGTTTGGATGAGAACGTTTCTTTTTTTTTTAAAATGGTGGATCATTTTTGCAAGTAGTCGTAATTTCTTTGATTCTTAAAGAGAATCTTTGAATTTTCTAGTGTTCTTTGAAATCTTTTCTCTTTGTTTGGCGTTGACTTAGTAAGTCACTGTGACCGAGTAATTTTGGAAGGATGTTTTTATGTGATGTTTGTAACGTGTGAATTCCATCAGTACGACTAGGATTGTTTGATGAATTACCAAAGGGGCGCGAATCGACACTGAGAAGAGTATAGAAGACTGCCAAAGTAGAGGAAATCAGAGTTCAAGGGACTCTGAGGGGAATGACGAAGACTTCTCCTACACCGAATGTATCGTACCTTATATATTTTCTTTTCTTGTTCTTTTGATATGTTTAAACGACACGCGATAAACTATTGAAGTTTACCAGCTGTGCATCGGTAATTGGAAGACAATTCCATTGTCGTTTTCGTTTATTTAAGTGAGGAATCCTCTTTGCTTGACTCAACCATCCTTGATATTCGATGGTTAAACGATAGATATCCCTAGTTGATGATTTGTGTGGTAAGTAATCTGGTCGAGTGATCGTAAGTTGTGAGAACTTGAGACGACATTGTCCAATGAAGTCCGATCATGGAGAACACGTGCCATGTGATGTATTTTTTTTTTAACTGTGAACGATGATATTTATTAAGATTTTGACCACGTTTGGGACGGAAGTAAGATGGTGTTCTTGTAGTATCTTTTGGGTATGGATCCGTGTGTGAGCACCCCACGATGACACATGTAAGTATTTTATTTCATTTTGGATATGCATCCATAGCTAGCAAGCTCTTGAACCTTCTTTAACTTGCAATTTTCTTTTGACTGGACTCATCCGAGAATTATGTAAATATTCTTGTTTTATCTTGGCTTGGCTGATTAGCAAGCGTGGGTTAACTTGATTGAGCGGATTGACTTGGCATGGTTTGGCTATGTTGCAAACATGTCGTAATGTGATTGTATGTGTTTATAATGGCTTTTGTGTTTGTTTGGATTGTGATGTCTTCGAGAGAGTTATGTACACGCCGAATGATTTCTGTATCGATGAAATCGTTTTTGACGACTAGGTTTGTATGTACATAATATTGCGAATAAGGCGATTTCATACGACTAGTAATAACTACTTCGTCTTTTATATTTTGAACGTTTTCCGAAGGGGTTATGTGTGACCCATGTGATGTTTCCTTCATGATTAATTGTTTTTATGAGACGATGAACCAAGTTTAAGGACGATTCGAGCGTTGAAGGACGTGCTCCGAGCGTGTGTGATTGATTTGGATAGTTGTTGAGACCGACACTTGCCGTGGAGGTATCTTTGTACAACGACAATTACCACGATAGCATTGAAGCTGCAGCCTTTGAGGAAAAACGATGATGAACATATAGATCGCCAGTCGGATAGAATGAAGTAGGAAAAAGTAAGTTGAATGGACTTGAGAGGATTCGAGAGACTACGGAAGAGATGGTGCAGATTTAGAATCACATGTTAACTGCGAGAAGCTGGGGTAAGAGATGGGTCGATAACCGTAGGAAGAATTTGTGAAGTTGAAGTGGAGATCAAGGATCGAGATGTTAAGAGATTGAAGCAAGGTATAATCCTCATTTTGAAGGTGTGATGGAACCCAAGATGTGAACCGAAGCCCACATCAGAATGTGAAGACCTCTTTAGGAAGTAGTACCATCATCTTCCTAGTAGTACAAAATGCGAGTACAAGAACCGGAGAGCACCGGGACGTCGCTCCCTTAAGGAGGGGAGGATGTAACACCCGTGAAAGTGCCGTATGATGCTAAGTTATTGTCTCAAGAGCTGTTCAGTATGAGCATCTCTCTTAGGTTGTGGCTCACTTGTGGATGTGATATCCCGAGCCCAACATTATTTGTTTAATCCTATTTTACGTATATTTTTGAAATTTTTAAGAATTTTTATCGTGGAATTATTTGACGGGTTAAGTTGAAACCGACGTTTACGGTCGTAATTTAACGATTGGCGATTTAAGAAGAACCGATAACGACTACGATACCGAGGGATGCCCAAATTTCTATAATTATTGACGATTTATCGATAATGTAATTTTTCGAGAATTTTACTTACGATTCGTGTTAAGTTGAGTCGGGTGAGTTTTATAGCCTTCCGAGTACATTTAAAGTATCCCAAAAATATTTTGGAGTGTTCGGGATGATTTCCGACTCCCGTAAAATTTTCAAAATGGACTAGTGAGTCGAACCCGCAAAGTTTTGATGACGTTTTATACTTAAGGCCAAAAGAAACCCTTATTTGCACTTTGGTCCCTCCCAATACCACAAAAAGCCACAAACACAAACACATACAAACATTTACCAAAAACAAAATCAAAACTCTCTCTCTCTCTTGTCCTTAGGCCGACGGCCAAACCACCAAGAACCACCATCCCATCAATTTTTCTTGAGTTTTCACAAAAACTAACCTTAGACCACCTCTTAGAATCCATTGGTGAGTGTTAATCCATGGTTTAATTAAACATGCATTAACAAAAATTTTCCTAAAATTTTCAAGAACATTCAAATTCGTTTTTGAGGTCAATTGTGTGGATGCATGTTAAATTCATGTACAATGGAAGTATAATCACCAATAAAACCCACCAAAATCAATTTGGTTGTGGTGATTTGGTCACCCAAACCCCACGGCATAAGGGGGTGTTTGGGGAGCCATGGTGGTTGATGATTTTGAGTATTATCCTTGTGTTTGGCATTGTGTTTAGTGATGTTTTAAATAGGTTTAAGTGGTTGCATGTTTGTTTTCTTTGATTTTAGATTATGAGGTTGGTTGATCAATAGGGGTAGGACTGAAAATTTGTGTTTGGTTGTGATTAGGGAAGCTTAGGATGATGCCTAGTAGTGATTAGTAGGTTTGGAATCGAGTTTAAGCATGATTTTGGTGTAGTAAAATTTAGGCAGAAAGTTTGAGGCCTTTTTATAAAAATTATTTTTCCTACAGATCTAGATAACTAAATGTAGTTATAGAGGGTCTTCTTATCTTTAATTTGGTATAAGGTAGAGCCCGTGACTCAAAACGAGCTAAAAGTTATGAGGTTTTAAAGATCGAGTACCGGGAGACGAGAACTTTCATAATCCGAATTTATGTATAGTTTTAGTCAAATCCCGAGGACCACAAGTATGAATTGGTAAATGGTCAAGGGTCAAAATTTGGTCACAAACCTGTGTAATTGAGTCTATAAGTTGACTTAGGAGTCAAAGAAGTCAAAGGTGCATTTCATATAGGTCAAAGAGGTCAAAGTTGGTCGAAGTACAATTTCAGCCCGTAAAATGTGGTTTTTGAAAAGCGTTGAGTAACGAGTCGTAAAAGTAAAAACTTTTATTGGGGTTAAAAATTTGTTATCTACAGGTCTTATAGGATTTTTGAGAATTTTGTCAAATTTTATAAGAATGGTTAAGTAGAGTAAAACAACCCGTACTTTCGGTGAGTACCGGCGAAAATGGATAAAAATGGATAACGTAAATAGTAAGAACGAATGATGTAAAAATGAGTGATACTTGTTGTATTGTTTTGGCGTGAGTTATAATTGTCCTAAGTGACTAGTATATATGTATTTTATACAGTACCGTAAGGTATATAAAATGAGATTACTCATTACGCGTTATTTGTTGATAGGTGTTGATTTACACGGGCATCCGTATCGTCGTCAGTGATCATCTCTCGAACTACCGACTACTTAATATATAAGGTGTGAATTTATAGCCTCGCTTATATTTATTTCAAACTGTTTTACCCGCGAGGGAAATGCATGCTAGTTTTTAAAAGGAACGTATATCATGAATGATTGTTAGACCCGAACGTTGCCTTAGAAATTGTGTTGAGTACCAAGTTGCAAAAGACCCTAAATTCATGAACTATTAACTATTGTCCTGCCCTCGAGTAGGGGGAAATAGCCGCTTATACAATTTGTAGTACTACGGGGCTAACGACCCAATGCTAGCCGAGAAGCTGTACGTTGAGTAAGTTCTGCGGTAGATTATCTTGTATGAGAGATAAGGTATAATTGCAACTGATGCCTTTAGAAGGGGCACTGGTTTCATCTGAATCACGCCGGTAATTATTACGCGTGTGATTGAGTTAACGGATTAGTGTCATGAGCTTAAACACAATTGTCAGTATCCTGAATATAGATTGTTTGATCGACATGTCTATGAATGATCACGAATGGTTTTTATTTCATATACGTTCAAATGAATTGTAAAACCTATGAATTCCACTCAACGTTTTCCTTGACCAAAATTTTTGGCATGTGTTTCAGGTAACCGCTGAAGTGTAGAATGGAGCGTGCATGGGATGGATGTTGTGTGTATGGCTTGGAGTCTGCTTGTTTTTCCTCCCTTTTCCTACTTAAACATTTTAAATTTTAATGTAATGTTGTTGTGAAACTGAAATTCTTGGGTTGAGATTCATGGGGACCGAAAACACTAAACTCTGTTGTACCAAGTGGGGTTGGAAAAACCGTGGACATGTATCATCTAACAATTTTAAATTCAAGTTTTAAGTTGACGTCTTTTTAGCGTCGTTTGATATATCTTGTGTGCAATGAATACTGTGTAGCACCCAATGTTGTAGCTCCGCTGCGCATAGCATTTGTGGGGGTGTTACATCATTAATCACAAACAAGTCAAAATTGTACCGTAACACATTACGTGTCACTATGTCATACAATTCCAAGAATTCATCCTACCAACTGATGTCTCAGTTTAGCTAGGGATTTTTAAAAGATACCACAACGAATACTAATTTACAAGAGTCATTAGGTGTTTCACATGTCCCAGAAGATCCATCGGTCCTAATTCAGAAGAAGATTTCTTCAATTTATTTATTAGACATTGGGCATCCTCATCATTGGACAATGGCCTAGGAATAACACTTAACACGAGTCAACAATCAATTAAAACTTTAAAATTCAATCACAGGACTTAACGACTTCCTCTTAACAATCTCATATTCCATACGATTTAGATTTTACTTTATTCAAGTTTCAACCAAATCATACTCAATGCGATATCCTACCTCATTCTCCAATACTTTCCATCTTATTCTCAGATCTTAAAAGGGCAATAAAAGCTCGATATGATCAACACTTAATTTTAATTCCTATAGCTCTTACAACAATAGTTATCAAATGAGTCACTAGTATGAAATGACTCGATCATTCAATTAGACTTCTCAGAAAGGTACTAGTGGCATGAGGCTTTTGGGTAATGGTTCCATTGACAGCCTCAAGTGCAACATTCACCTTTCGATTCTCAAATTTAAGAATTGAGTGACAACGAATCAGATGACACCTTTCCAGGTGGTAACGTTTTGTCAAACTCCACTCTATAAGGAAAGATCATCATGACATCGATATCAGATTTAATCTCGCCAATTCTTCTTTAATATCACAATTAACTAATATCAACATTTCTACGAATATAAACCATTTGTTGGGATCATAAATATCCACAACTTGGTTTAGATCTAGGATAGCTAGAATTCCTACGAGAATAGCTTCGATTAATTTACTATGGGATTTAGGGTTCCTTGTGACAATCTACGGCGTATAAATACCTCGTATAAATATCAAAATAATCATCAAACAATCATGTAATAAAACTACATCATATATATATATATATATATATATATATATATATATATATATATATATATATATATATATATATATATATATATATATATATATATATATATATATATATATATATATATATATATATATATATATATATATATATATATAATCCGAGTTATATATGTATATATATATTAAAATAACACTTCTCAGTCTGCCCTTGTCGGTAACTCGGGAATTCTTCGGCACCGTTATTGTCAAAAGATTTTTAGACATTTTTAGAAAAATGTTTATAGTTAAAAGATTTTGATATGTTTTATTCAAAATCTTGGTTTTAAAAATCTTTCGTACTCTATAACGAGAGCTCTGGTACCAAACTATAACACCCCCAAATTTACACAATTGAATACAGCAGAAGACTCGTTGGTGTTACGAGATAGCACATTACTCACATCATAGACAACGCTTAAAAATAGCGCCGTTTAATAATAAATCATTTCCATTCATAAATATCAAATTTACACAGGTCCCAAGTCATAGTCATTTCATACAATTTTACAAAACATTTGAATGGAAATTATTATTTAAGTGTGGGCCATGAATTCTTGTCGTCTTCCCGAGAATTACCTTCAAGTACCTGAGATATAACATGTTAAAAGAAAAGGTCAGCGATAACGCCGAGTGAATTCATAGAGTTTAATAAAACCATTAATATATCATCGGTATATAATTATTACCAAAAATCATTTTGTACAAATCTCTGTAATAGGCCATAATATAGCCAAAGTCATTTAATACAAATCCTTATCAAAAATCATAATATAGGCTTTTGCCTTCAAAATCATTATACGAACAAAAGTCGTAAAAACATCATACAATACGTTTTATAACGTTGTATAGATTAAATAAAAACCGTTATATGAATATGGTTATATAAAACCAAAATACGAACATAATATCAATGATAAGACCTTGTATTGCTAGTCAGGCAATATATCGTAATTCAATGCTTAAAGCAGTATTTCGTTAATTGGATTATTATAAGCCGCATAAAATTGTTACCTTACTACAAAAACAACGGGTAGCTAACCAGAAACTCAATTTACCCATCTAAATTAGCGTTTCGTCACAATAATCACGCTTGCGTAAATCTTCTCATACATAAATTCACTTACCAATTAATGTGGCACGACGGGGATCAACCGTCAAGGCGCGAACTGGGGTGATCGTCCCCAAATAGTACTATTATATGCATAAGCGTCTACCAAATCCCGGTAGTTCACAATTCATGCTAATGGGACTTTTAGTGACATAACCTAACTTTAATAATCCATTTCATTTCATCTATCGGGTCATTTAATCATTCATCGGGTCATACAATCATTCGGGTCCAAATCAATAAACAAACAATCGGGACAACTAGTGTCCTGTTTCATAAAAACTAACATGTTATCTCTCTCACAGGTTTATAAAAAAATTTATAAAAACATTTAAAAGAGTGCGAGGCTATGAACTCACGTTGATGTGGGAAAGCGGGTTATCGGCAATTCGGATGTACGGTACGTGCTTCAATCACGGAAACCTAGACAAATAATACTCGTCTTAGACTCTTGTCCAATGACTTTATTAAAATAACAATTATGTATACATATGATGATGTTCAAGTGGGATTGTACATTTTTACTCATTCATTATAGTGTTTATGTTTTGGTAATTTTTATACTTGTTACACTAGCTCAACTTGTTTACATTTTGGAGGCCCAATAGACCCATTACAATCCCAATACATTTTATTAGCCCAATTATACTTTTGTTATCAGTATTATACTGTACATGTTGGGCCCAAGTGGGTTAAGCCCAATAAGTAAATTTATAAGTGTTTTACTAACTAGTCGGGTTTATAGTCCAATAAGGCTACTTTGGCCCGTTAATGTCTATATGTTGTAAAGCTCGGGTTTTATCGGTTTTTACTTTTTATATATGTTTATACATCAGTGTGAGTTTATAAAAGTTTATATTAGACGGGTCCGACCGTCTAAGTTTTATTTGACAAAAATGTTAATCTTTCGGTCTTAGCCGAAAAGACGTACAACTTAGGATATAGTTTTATAACTTGGAAAAACATTTATACTTGTAATTTATATAACATGTCCCATTTTAATATCAATATTTATTTAACTATTTTATTATAATTATTATCCACTAGTGGGTTTTATATATTTATATATTTTATATAAATTTTGAGTGCTTATATTATATATTATTTATACAATATCAGTCCTAAACATCTAGTTTACTAAAATGGTCATATATCTAGAGTTCTACATGGAGATAGAACCCCAAATTTTTATCACATAAACTACATGATATGTGCTTCATTTTATTCCTTATAGCTACTGATGAATCAACCTCTAAGTATTTTATAAATTTCGTCCAAAACAGTGTAGTCAGATTTGCACTCTAAACTTGTTTTGATCATATCTCATTCATTATAATGATTTCATTGCATGGCCAACTCTCACATGTGTATAACACCTAATACTTAATGTATATTGATTCCACTTTACCATTTTATCAGTTTACCATTTGGTTACTTACTGTTTTTATACAGCCATCACATTAAGCAATATTTTAACCATTTTACATGTGGTTTTCCATATTTTTACCCATGTTTATCAACACCAAATCACCACATAATATTTTTAATCATCATTCATCATCATATACATATACATATACATAAATAAAGAAAATACAAGATTACATAATAAAAATAACAAGAGGATAGGAAGAACAATCTCTATACCACCATTAGTGATGAAAAGATGAGGTTTTTGATGAACAAGACTTGGTTCCTTGTTACCAAACCTTCAACTTTAGCAAGGCAACTTCTTGTGTCCTTCAAATGTATGAACCCCTCCATGAAATCAGCCCTAAACCCCTTCTTGAAAATCAGCCCAAAGACCTCCATGAAAACTCCTTTTCATATGTTAGAATCACCTCCAATCTTCATATCTTCAAAGGGTATTCAACTTGTGCAAGTTAAACACATAATTCATGGTTGAATTTTTTATCAAATGGTGGTTTATGGCGGTATATGGGACGTTCATAGAGAGAGAATAAGAGAGAGTTGTATGTTTGCATGTAGAAATTATGAGTTAGTGGTTTATGCTAGTTGTTTTGAGGTTATATGGTTTGGTGTAAAGATTAGGACAAGTGTCCTAGTCTTCTCATGTAAAGTTGACACACCTCAAGTGTGTTGTTTACTCTTGGATGCCACATGTAGGGGGTGGGGCAAGAGTTATCTTGTCTCATCCCCATTAATTTACAGGTATTTCTCGATTCTAGTTTCCTCGATTTGCGTGATCTCGGGTAGTTTTACGAAAAACGTTTTTATAAATTATGAATCAACGGCACAAAACGAATCTAATAAAAATTGTCTCATAAAAAACGGAGTTAAAAAAAAAGTAAATACGTAATCCTAGGGTTTCCGGTTTAGTCGTAAAGGACGTTAAATTATGTACGTAAGCTCTAATTTCTTCTCGACGTAAATTTGTGAGTTTATGAACCAACACAAATTTGAATTCCCAAAATAATATTCAAGAATAAATTTATTTCCTGAAATGTCGGACTGTCACCAAAAACGGTGTATGTAAATGTAAGCACGTAACGTAGAATCCTCCGATTTAGACGTAGTTGATGCTACTTCAAGACGTAAATCCAAATTTCTTCCCAAAAATAAGCGAGTTCATAATATAACATTAAAATAATGTTTTTAAATAATAATTGAGAATAAAATATCAACCATAAATTGACGGATTGTCACAAAGGAGATCCCCGTTCCTTCTTAGTTTATTTTTCTGTTTGTTACATTAAGTGATACTATGAACCTATATGTTGATTTGTTTGTGTTATTTGTTTGTCTTGGGTAAGAGGTAGGACTGTTACCTACTTACCTAGACTCCTGCATTGATGAGATATTGTCATGACATTTGTGTCACCTTTTATGACATTTCTAATTCATATAGTTCTCTCTATGGACACGCTATTGTTGTGATTATATACATTCGTCGCGTCCCATATTCCGCCATGGTGGGGTGTGACAGAATGGTATCAGAGCTAATGGTTATAGAGAATTAGGTTGCCTAGTCTAGTAACCTAGTCTATAGCTTAAGGGTCCCTACATATAGGCGTCATAGGAGTATGTGTGCATTTTATATTAATTAAAGTTTTCTAGATGTTATTGGTTTTTACTTGCGATGTTTGTTAAGTTTTGACTAGTATGGGTTGAACCATAGTAGTTCATACTTAGCCACATGTTATTTTCTTTTCGGGGTGTGACTAGTGCCGGTTGAACCATAATCATCCACGCTAGTCATTGTCGTATTTTGTTTAAATTGTACATTATAGTACATAATTTGGTACATGGTAGTTTCTATCTTTTGTTGGGTCATTTTATGTACCTGAGGTATAGTATTTTTCTTTTTATGTTTAAGTCATGTTCCCTAAGAATCATGTGGTGGTTTGAGTTATTATGAGTAGGTGGATAAGAAGGATTTTAAGTTGTTTCCACTCTTATGGGCGACATGACTTATAACTGATTATGTTTTCGTTTTAGATTTAGTTTATGCTGTTTTAGCTAGACTATGGATTTATGTTTTTCAAGAATTTGACTATGTTATTTTAATGGATGGAGTTTTGGATTTTTTTGGTTATGTGGTTATGAGCTTATGTGAGTAGATGGATATATGTGTTATTTGTTGTATTCATTCTTATAAGTGTCATCATAGGAAGGAGTGCATTGGGGAAGGGTAATTGTATAAGTATTGTGGCCAACATAGTTATACAAGTACCATAACTTCAATGGATTCCTAAGTATGATTGCATGAAAGAGGGTTAGTACATGCTTGTATAGTAGATGTTAGACGGATTTAAGTATATGTATCCCGATATGCCTATATATGTATGATCCCCTACAATTATCGATTGTATCCTTAGGAGGGTGGCTAGCTCGCTTTTTTTATATTAAACCTCCGTTGTAGCGTATTCTTTGAGTTTCGTATTTCACGTGTACGTTTTAAAATGGTGTTCTTGGTTTTAAGTCTATTGAAATAACTTGGGATTTCTTTTGAGATAATGAAATCTTTTGTGTTGGGTCTTACATTTCTTCTGGTCGGTATATATTTAAAAAAAAGGGACTTGGAAATCTACTATAGAGTTAGATAGTTGGTTGTATTCGGTAAAATAAGGTTAAGGTATTGGAGTCGTGTTTGAAACACGATGTATCATAAGATTTTTTTTAATCAACACTTATTTATATCAAAATCTAAAAGACTTTCTTTAAAATAAAGCGAAATAAAATTTCTTACTACTTAAATAGTTTATATAAGTGAGCTTAATCAATATACGTCATTTATAATTATTTATGCAAGACTAAACAAAGTTCATGAAAATTTCACATACATTCATTTCTTTTCATTTAAAAAGGATTACGTTAATTACTAAGAGGATTCTTTAGTTTTTTTTAAAAAACAACTAGTATAAAACTGTTTTGGTCATAACTTTTTCGTTTTTAAAGCTTTTTGGGTGATTCAAAAGACTAAAATTATGTACTCGGAATGTACTTTTTAAATATTTGGTATGTATAGTCATGGGGTGTCAGTAGCGTTATCGAAATATTGGTACAAGTGACGGGTTCAAGGTTGAGTTTTGAATAGTATTTTTTTTATGATTTGGGATGCACGGGATACCTAGTCTTTGAGTTGAGTTTTGAGATCGTCTAGAAGGTTGTTTGTAGATTGTTTGAGTCACATAGATGTGGTGAGGAAAGAAAAAAAATATTCTTTTGGAAAAGTCGATCTTGTGCACGGTTTAAATAATATGTCGTGGGGCATAAGATGTTTTGGTTGCCATTAATTGTTTCTTGGATCATTTTCCGTTGTCATGAGTCATTTGAATTGGTACATGTTTGAGTTTTCCTTTTGAGTTTTTGTGGTTTTGGTTTGTTTTAACTCGTGAACGTGAAATTTCGTTAGTTATCCGTGGGTTTGATTCGTTGATCGTATCTAGTGGATTCAGGATGTAGTTTTGGGTTCGTATTGTTTGGGAGCGTTGAGGTAGACATATGAAAGACTTGGTCACGCCTACACGATTAAGTAGGTGGCCCTGAAAGAATGGTCAGAATGCCCTTAGTGGGGATGAAAGAGTTAAAAGTTCGTAGACAAACTAATGTGGTCATGAGGTCTCTTAGGAGTGCCAAGGGAGATGAATAGATATTTGTATAATGTATGGATATTGGCACAAGTAACGCGCCATAAAGAGTGTTGGAGGGGGATATAATACCTCAAAGTTACTTATGATTGTTCGTAAGGCATGTAAGTTTTCTGAAAATTTCATGAGATTTAGAGGTTTGCCTATTACTGTGAGGTAGAACCATAAATAGAGCAAGTAGGAGAAGTGAGAGGAGTTGTAGTTAGTGCCTTTCCAAGGAAATTGTTGATGGAATGCTTTTAAGAGCAAGAGTTGTTAGAAATTGCAACGAATGCAAGGTAAAATTTAAGTTGTTTAGTAGTAGATTGGCTGTGAAAAGCGGTTGAGTGGTCTTATAAGAGGAAGTATTGGTCTTTTATAATACGTGTAGATTTTCGCGAGTAGAACGAGGTAGAAATTTATTCGTATTGCTTCTAAGAGAGGGTGCAAGGAGGACGTAGTTGAAACTACTAAGGATGTTGTATGAACGCTTTGGGTTTACAGTTATGATTTTGGCTTCGCCGAGGCGCTAGCAATTTTCATGGAGTCAATGAACTGGGGGTGCATGACAATATATAAACGAGTTGTCATCGGGAGCATCGACGACATCTTGATCTACTCAAATCTAAGAAGAAGAGTGAGGCGAGTTATGAGTTGGTTTGGAGTTGTTAGGAAAGGGAATTATACGTGAGATTTTCAAGTGTGAGTTTTAGGATTAAGTTGGCCAGGACGAGTAGTCAGAGATGATGCAATATCGTGGAACCAACAAGGGGCATAGTGAAGAAGGGTGAGGAAGCTTTTTGGAGGCTGAAGAGGTGGATTGGATAATGAGCAGATCTTGGAATTATCGGAAGGACTGGATGAATTCGCGAAGAATGACGATTCGTGGAGCAATGATTTGGATGTATACGATAACGACAAAGAAAGGCGGTTGTTTATACGTTGTGGGAACTAAAGATTTGGAAGAACTAGATAGACTTAGTTAGTGGAGTTGGATTGTTATATCTGCCTAGAATGCTAGAGGCATTTGGGGTACAAGACGTAGAGAATGGTCTATACAGATCATGAACATCTCCAACACATATTTAATCATCTTGATTGAACATTTGGAAAAGGTGATGGGTGGAGTTAAGTGATGAAAGAAAATTGCAAGGCCAAGTACCATCTGGGAAAGGCAAGCATGCTTGATGAGACATGGAATAAGAAGAATGAAGTGAAGCTGAGACGAACTTAAACTATATGGATGACGTATTAGGGTGGTTTGGATGAAGGATGTAGGTTGCACGAGTTGAGTTGTCTAAAGCATAGAACGCGTCAACATGTATGTTGCGTGGCTTGGACAATCATATGGAGAAAAGGGACGTAGACTATACTTCCTACATAGATAGGAGTAGCTTGGAAAGGGAGATGTAAGGACGAAGTTGGTGAAAGGGATACATAATGGGGTGGAGGAATAAGTACAACGAGAGTTGGGTGATAGTCGATAGACTGACTAATTCATCTCATATTTCAAGAGGAATGAGAAGTCACGTAATTGAGAAGTTGGAAGGATTACGTACGGGTGTGATGGAATAGAGGGTTTTGCGTAAAACTTAGCCTAGTATGTATGGAATGCCTTATGAAGGATTATGGCAAGGAAAGAAACGATGGGAAGCAAGCGTAGTATACCGTTGATAGACTAATGTTTGGTATGAGCATACTATAGGGGTAATTGAGAAAGACGCCTAGAGCATTGGCGTGAGATTTGGAGATTGTTGGAGAACGCATTATATTAGGAAGAATTCTCCTACAAAGAGAGAGTCACCGTTGAGATGGGCATATTCCCCATTGATGAGGATGTAAGGAATAAAGGAGGAAACACCTAAATTATAGGCTGAAGACGGGATATAAGATAGTATGGAAATTAAGACTTTGGAGAGACAAGCGAAAATTAGTATGGAGGAAGAATGATTCGAGGGAGCAAGAGGTTGTGAAGATAGTGGGGTGATATTGAAGAGAAACCGTTAGAGCAAGAGGTTAGTAGTCACGCACAATGGAACGTCCACCTAGAGAAAAGGTGTAACACATGTTAGTATGAAGGATGGTTAGTTACTTGGTGCCGAGCATGGGAAAGCAAGGAAGAGGTGGTGGTTATGATATGTTTCTTTTGAATATTATGGGAAGCTTTTGGTTATGCAATCCTGCATATACCATTGGATGTGTTTAAGGTTGGGAGAACTTCCGAATGATGGAAAATCCGTAGAGGATAGAAGCCGTTAGGTATGGTGATAGGAATTGTAGTAGAAACTGCTGGAGTTAATTCATAGGAGATGAGGTGGATCACCGTTTTAGTGGGATGAAGTTAGAAGCGGCCAACGTATTGGACCGGAGGTGGATCGGAAAACTATGGAGGTGGTGGCAGTGACTAAGTAGAGGTTGAAAATAGCAAAGAACCGACAAGAGAGCTATGCAGACAAGAGGCGTAAGCTGTTGAGATTTGAGATAAAGTTATGCTAAAGGTTTCACCATGGAAAGGGGTGATGCGGTTTGGAAAGAAAAGGGAAATTAGCATCTAAATTTGTGGGTCCATTTGAAATCCTTGAAAGGATTGGGCTAGTGGCGTATAGGTTGAGATTACCGGAGGAATTGAGTAGTGTGCATGACGTATTTCATGTATCAAACTTGAGGAAATGCTTAGAAAGAACTCACTTGCAAGTACCGTTAGATGATATTAGTATGGATACGAGTCTTCGTTTTATCGAAGAGCCGATAGAGATTTTGGGTCGTGAAGCTAGGACGTTGGATAAAAAGGGTAATATACCGTAGTTATGGGTAGATGGAATTTGAAACGTGGACTAAAGTTCACGTGGGAACGGGAAGGATTTATGAGGAGCAAGTATCCTCAGCTAATTGATAATGAAGATCCTAAGGAGTAAATCTCGGGACGAGATTTCTATTAGGAGGGAGTGATGTGACAACCGTGGTTTTGAGGTTCGTCACTTGGTCTTATTTTAAGGTTAATTTATGTGTGACTATGTGCTTTGCGTGTTTACATGTTATTTTGCGTGAACGAGGTTGGTGTGGATATCATTTATGGGTATAAAGTACTCATAAGTAAATCGAGGAACGGTTATTTCATGTTCATGAGCTCACAAATTAGTGACTATGAAATGAAATGGTGTTATTTTGGTGTTTTACATATACGTATATGTATTATAGAAAATCGTATTTTTTACGGTTTAGGGTTTTGCATTTAGGGGTCTCGGAAGAGGTATTTAGTCACGGGAGTATTTTTCAGTATGGTTTTAAGTCATTTAGGACTTAGTTAATTTGATTATTTCATAGTTAATTTTTTTTATAAAACTGTATATTTTTACGTCTTTTACGGTATATGCGTAAATTTGACTAGTTTTACAGTTTTGAGGTTTTGGAGGCTTTAGGAGCTGAAATAAATTAAGGAAAATTAAGGTAATATTATTATTACAATTATTAATAATTTAAATAAAAAAACGAAATTTATGGGCTAGGGGTTGGTTGTATACAATTATAACAAAAGGAAGGGAAAAAAAGGAAAAAAAGGAAAGTGGCCTTGTGTACTTGGGTTAGTACGTGTTAGGAATAAGTATATAATGTTTTATTAATAAAAACACTTCATAATCCCCTGGAAATCAAAAATAAGTCGGCATCAATGGAGTCTTTTAGGGTTAATTATGAAATCTGTAAATTAATGATATGAACATGATTAGAATAATTATGGTTAATAAATATATATGGTGATGGTAATTAATTAGGTTAATTGTGTTAAATTCGTTTTTAAAAACTGGGCATAATATTTGGCTCATTGTTTTGGTCATATCTAGAGTTTTACAAACTTTTAAATTGCGATCTTGGTACCCCCGTAAAGGTAAATGAGTTGGCTTTCAAATGCAAGAAACGAGAACTAAATTGGAGGTCGGGAGGTGGGTCAAATACAGGTTACAACAGTCGGAGGTCAAAACAGTTTTGAAATCAGCGGGTTTAATTTAATGTTTTAAGGTGATTGGGGTACTTAGGAGTACACTTGAGCCCTATAATGAGCATGGTAGTTGGTTTATATATTAAATAAGAGACGTGAAGGGTGTCTAAGCAAATGGGTTAGGGTAAGACCCCCTAATCATAACAAACTTTTTGTATGTTCAAAATCGGTAATATGCGGATAGGATGAGGTGTATATATATATATCGGGGCCTTAACAGTAGCTTTAAGGTTGGGTCAAAAGGGAGGAGTTAGCTAAAATATGTAAGGGCATAGGGTTTCCTTTACAGAGATCATGGGTATGGTTAGGAGGACGTTTGGATTATATTTTGGAGACCTAAAAACCGGGACTGTTTTGGGTAAAATGTTAACGAGACGGGTTATGAAGTAAACTAAGTTAAGGGATTTATAGAGGGGTGTAATGAGATGCTTAGAGCATATAAATGAGGTATATATATGGAATAAGGTTAGATGTACATCATGGGTTGATGAGCCATCTTAGTGTTTGGTTCATGTTTTGATTGCGTGCTATTGTTTGTTAGCTTTTTGCTAGTGCGCGGATTTTTGGAGAAGCTCATTCAAGTGAGTTTCATAGTCTCATATCTTTTAATGATTTTCACTTCCAGATGGGATGGAAGATACACTGTATAGTTTTGTAACTAATGTTGTGAATGTTTTTATGGTTTGATTGTGTTTATGATTTGGATCAGGGGACACGTACCGTCTCAGTTATTGTGGTTTGACTTGGTACCAAGGGGATGTTGACAAGACGGGGCCTTGGGGAGGTACATAGATGTGTGAGCATCTATGGGACCAATGGATAATGACAAGGCGAGGCCTTGGGATTGGTACATAGGTGTATGGGCGCCTATGGTACCATGGTGTTTGGTAAGGCTGGGAGCCTTGGATTTGGTTTGGAATGATTGATCTTGAATGTTAGCTGTTAATGCATACTTGTAGTACATTTTCCATATGTTTAGTGGTTTATGGTTGTTCACAACTTATTATAATCTATTTTCGGTTGGAGTCTAAACCTATGAATCTCACCAACATTATGTTGACGTGTTTTAGTGTCTCTTTCAGGTGATAAAGTGGTTAAGCGTGAGAACATATGTGGCTAGGATTGGAGTCGCGTAGGAATGCATTTAGAAGGTGATCCCCATTCCTTCTTAGTTTATTTTTCTGTTTGTTTCAATAAGTGATACTATGAACCTATATGTTGATTTGTTTGTGTTATTTGTTTGTCTTGGGTAAGAGGTAGGACTGTTACCTACTTACCTAGACTCCTGCATTTATGAGATATTGTCATGACATTTGTGTCACCTTCTATGAGATTTCTAATTCATGTAGTTCTCTCTATTGACACGCTATTGTTGTGATGATATCCATGCGTCGTGACCCATATTCCGCCATGGTGGGGTGTGACACTGGTTAGCTTATTCTTGCTTAAACTTGGCTTTTAATCATCAGATCTGTTTATACCATGTCTGTATCATATCTGGTGACTCTTTGATTAAACTATACTAATTGGCTTATTGGATTTGTGATTTTTTGCTTGTTTGTGACTCCTTACAACCCACTGGTTGTAAGGGTGCCTTGTTTGTCCATTGAATCCAAGTAAATCTCTCTGAATCAATAGGTCAAATAGTCAAAGCATTGGGAACCCTTTCCCACTGCTGCTAGCCACTGCTAGTGTTAATTTATTAACAGCTTACTTATAAGCCATATAGCTTATTTAAACGTGCAACAACTTTAAATTGATAATCAATCTTCCTTATTTGGCCCATTTGACTATTCTGGAGCATTTCCGACTTTGACTAGAAATCGAATTGACTTTCCTTTTTCAAAATAACTTATTGCTTATTCCATCTTATTCAGTGTGCTTATTTGAAATCTTTTTTATTATTAAGCTTAGTTAAGTGATTTAAAAAATTTTTCAAAAAGAATCAGCTCTTGAATCAACCTAGAACTCAAAAACGACTATTTTGTCGTTTTGTGTAGAGAGCTTTTGCTTATTTCAAGCTTATTTATTGAGCTTTTTCAAAATTTCTTTTTACAAACAGCTTTATAATCTCATTAGAAGGATGTGTGTCAAATTTTAGCTTATGGCATTAGCTTATGGATTAATGGGCCAAAAAGCCCATTAAAAATAAGCTGAATTTCATTAAGCTATGATAAACACTCACTCAGCTTTTGGGCCTTTAGAGTTTTTTGTTTAAAATTGAATTTTAAGCTGGACTGGAACTTTTCAGCTTATTTGGATAACTTTTTGCTTATTGGGCCAAAAAGCCCATTAAGCTTGGACTATTTTAATTTGAAACCCATTTGGAGGCCCATTAAGGGTAATTTGGTCATTTCACTTTCATTTACTTATTATTTAAGTTTAAATATACTATTTTGCAAGTTTTTAGAAATTTTTATAATTTTTGAACTTTTTATTATTATTTTATTATTAAAAAATTGTTTTTAGATTAAATTAATATTTTGGCAACTTTTTCATTTTTCTTAGGTCAAATACATTAAGTTAGGATTTTTAAAACTTTTAAATTAATTTTTTCATCATTTAATTAATTTTTAGGATTATTTTAATATTTTAGTAGTTTTTAATTATTTTTAAACAGTTTTAATTAGTTATAAATTTTTCAAAAATATTTTTTGTTGGGAATAAATTAAGGCCAGATCACTTGAACGCTGACAAGAACAACTCAAGCGTTGACAAGAACAAAGTGAGCGCTGACAGCTCAAGCGTTGACAGGTTAAAGTCAAGCGTTGACACATTGAAGACAAGCATTGATGGAAGATGTGAGCTACACGTTTATTATGTTCTAGAATACTTCTAGTAAGGATAGAAACGACAATGTATTTTCTATGTTTATCTTTACCTAGAATAGTTGATACGTAGCTTATTGTACAAGGCTTCTTAGTCTATAAAAGAAGGCCTTTAGGTTAATGTTTAGTATCAAGTTTTTCATTAAGTTTTCACTCGTAAACATCTTTCATTGTAAGCAAGTTCGACATTCATAATCAAAGTTAAAGTTTTGTTTACATCTTGTGTTCTTGTTTAAGTATTAAATTCCGCATAATACTTAGATTCACAAAGCATACAACAAAGGTTTCTCTACGTGTTATACTTGATCTAATCTCGTATACACAAAGCTAATCGATCTAAGTTTGGGATCAACAAGTGGTATCAGAGCTTGTTGAGAAACTTTTAATCTTTGAAGAACACCAGAACGATATACGAACTCCAAAACCCTAATTTTATCAAAACCCTAAAAACATCATGTCTGAAGCAATAACCTCCTCCTCCTCATCCTTACCAAACATCAAGATTCCCATGCTTGATGCAACCAACTTTGACTTATGGAGGTTCAACTTTGAACAATATCTGGGGATCTTTGACTACACACTCTGGGACATTATTGAATATGGAAACTCATTCAATAAGGCTCAAATCAGAATGCCATTGCGACAAGAACAGCTGTTGAAGGATGTCCTGATGAAGATAAGAAAGAAAAACCTAGAGATGGTAGAGCTGTAAGTGCTGAAGATATTGCAAAGAAAAGGGCTGACATGAAAGCCCTAAATATTTTGAAAGTCTCTTTGGGACAAGAAAATCAGCACAAATATAGAAGCTATGAATCTGCTAAGGATCTTTAGGAAGCAATTGAAGTTGCATATGGTGGTAATGCAGAAACTAAGGAAGAAAAGAAAAAGCAACTTCTGCATGATTATGCTGTCTTCAAAGCTCAACCCAATGAGAAACTGAGCAGTGTGAGAAGCAGATTGCTTGACATCACAAGCAAATTGTCCTTCATGGGGACACAAGTTGGTGATATTGACACCAATGCTACTTTTCTGAAAAGTCTTGGTGAGACATGGAAGATTGAGGCAAGATCTATTCTTGCCAATAATACTTACAAGAGCTCTTCGTTTGATGACATCTACAACAAACTAAGACTGTTGGAAGATGAAACTCTTTCAAGCAAAGCTAGCACCAGCAACATGGCCTTCTTCTCTCATAGTTAAGGTCAATTCAATCAGAAGGACTCTTTTATGCATCCTGTGACTGGATCATCATTTGTCAGCGCTGGAACAAGTCCTGTCAACGTCTCCTTTTCAGACGCTGACACATTCATGAATGACTCCCCAAGAGTTAAACCTGCTGGTTTGGATTTGGATACTGTTTGTGCTTACATTGCTTCTTTTCCCAATGGTTCAGTGATTACATATGAGGACCTTGAGCAGATAAGTGATGAACACTTGGAAGAAATGGACATCAAGTGGAACATGGCTCTTGCTAGTATAAGAGCAAATAAGTGGAATAGAAGGTTCAAGAAGAAGATGACCTTCAATGCTAAAGACACTGCTAGATTTGATAAATCCAAAGTTGAGTGCTACAACTGTCATCGCATGGGGCACTTCATGAGGGAATGCAGATCTCCTAGAAGATCTGATGCTGGTAAACACTCAAGTCAGGTTGTTAAAGCTCAAGACTCCAAAGCCATGGTTGCAGTTCAAGGAATTGATGGTACTGGATGGGATTGGAGCTATCTGGCTAAGGATGCTGAAGAGGACAAAGCTTTGATTGCTGATATTAAAGAAGAAGAGCATGTTGAATATGCTCTCATGGCACACTCCTCCTCTTCATCTGATAATGAGGTATATGATGATGCTTTTTGTAGCAAAGGTTGTAGGTTAAACACTGACAGACTTAACAAAGAGGTGTTAAAACTAAAAGAGGATATGAGCACTAAAAGGTGTAAATTATCAAATTACCAACTAGCTCTTACGGAAACCGAGAAAACCGTTTCTGAATACAAGAAAATGGAATTTGATTTAAAAGATAAGATAAACATCTTAAAACATGAGCTAGAGGGTAGTATGGATATTAGAAATATCATGTCAAAAGTCAATAAAGACCTACAGGCTAAGTTAGATGAGGCCATTAAAAATAAAGATAATGTTGACCTCAAGATTCAAAGATTTGATAGAGCCACCCAAGCCCTAGGAGACTGTGTAGCTAAACAAAGGGATCCTAAGGATATGACTGGGCTTGGGATGAATGAGAATGATTACTCTCTGGTTCCACCACCAGCTGGTGACTTCTATGGTGTCCTTAGAAAGGATTTATCTTGGACTGGTATACCAGAATGCCAAGAAGAGGAATTCATCCCTCCACCAAGAGTTGTCACCCCAGTAGAAGAGTATCAACAAAAACTGACTGACCTAAATGAGTGGAAGAAAGCTAACCCTACTTTATTTGTTAAGGGAGGTTTGCTATGTGAAAGTCCCAATGAATCTCCACCCATTAAGGTTACTCACCCAGTTACTGGTGAAGCTGTTGACCTAGGCTCCAACACTGTTAGAAGACCTACCATTAAATATGCAGAGATGTATAGGAATAATAGGTCACCCAAGAGCCAATTTAACAATCATGGAACATGTTTCTTTGCTTCTAGACCTAAGAATGTGTCTAAGAAAGCCTGTTATACTTGTGGTAGCTTTTCACATTTGGCATACAAGTGTGTCAACGCTCCCAAAGCCAGCGCTGATAGGAACAATTTCAGCGCTGATAGGAAGAAAGTCAACGTTGTTAGGAAGTCAAACGTTGTCAGACCCAGACCTTGTGTGCAGCAAAATCCACAAGTGATTAGACCAGCCCCATTCTTCACTAGAAGGTCTAACACTCATGGACAAAGACCTTTTCAAAAGACAAATACCTGGTCAAATAGGCAATGGGTTCCTGTAGCAAACCCTAGGTTCAACGCTGACAAGGGTAATTTCAGCGTTGACAGGACAAAATCCAACGCTGACAGAAACGTGACCAGACCTAAGTATTTGCAGTCACAGGGTAAGGGGTCTAAAGCTTCTTCAAGCTTAACATGGAGACCCAAGAAAGATCAAAACCCTAATAATAATGGAATTTCAATGACTTGCAACAGGTAATTACATTTCAAAAGTAATTACAAAACCAATTGGGGTTAACTGGGTATTTCATCCTAAAAGGGATGAAAATGGGGTTGTTGTGAGAACTAAGTCTGTTCTTATTGAACAACCAGATGAATCCAAGTCTTCTGAGACTTGGGTTCCCAAAGAAAACTAATTTGTTTTCTTTATGTGCAGGGCATTCAAAAGCAGATCAATGATTATGGATATTGGGATAGTGGATGCTCAAGGCACATGACAGGAAAGGAAGACTATCTGACGAACTTCACTCCTATTCAAGATGGTGATAAGGTATACTTTGGAGGGGGCTACGGCACCATCACAGGCAAAGGAACCCTTCTCACCAATAATCTACGTTTTGAAAACGTCTTCCTGGTAAAAGAACTGGATTATAATCTGTTTAGTGTATCACAAGTGTGTGATAACAAAAATAAGGTTCTTTTCACTGATACTGAGTGTTTGGTGTTAAGCAAGGATTTTAGGATCCCTGATGAGAAGTATATTGAGTATAGAACACCTAGGCATAAGGACATATACAATGTGAATTTAAATGGGATTAAAGTGAATACAAATATGTCTTGTTTTTATGCTAAGGCCTCAGTAGATGAAAGTAATTTGTGGCACAGGAGACTAGGGCACATAAACTTTAAAAATATAAATAGACTTTTGAGGCTTGGTTTAGTTGATGGTTTGCCTGAGAAGGCCTTCCACAATGACCACTCTTGTGTTGCATGTCTTAAAGGCAAGCAGCACAAGGTCTCATTCAAGTCAAAGCAGGTGCATACTAGTTCCAGACCTCTTCATATGCTTCACATGGACCTCTTTGGTCCAACTAATATAGAAAGTTTGAATGGCAAGTCATATTGTTTTGTAGTTACTGATGATTTTTCTAGGTTCACTTGGACATTCTTTCTAGCTATGAAGAGTGACACAGCTGATGTTCTTATTGAATTTATCACTCAAATTGAGAAAAGGTCTGGCAATGAGGTTAAGATGCTTAGGAGTGATAATGGTGGAGAATTTAGGAACAAGAAGCTAGATGATTTTTGTGCTAGGAAGGGAATTACTAGGCAGTTTAGTATTGCTAGAACCCTACAACAAAATGGGGTTGCTGAAAGGAAGAATAGAACCCTAATTGAAGCAGCCAGAACAATGTTGGCTGATGCTCACTTTCCCATAGCCTTTTGGGCTAAGGCTGTGAATACAGCATGCTATGTGCAAAATAGAGCATTGGTTAACAAAATTCAGAACAAGACACCTTATGAGTTACTTTGGGGAAGAAAACCTAATATTGGTTTTCTCAGACCTTTTGGATGTCATGTAGTAGTCTTAGACACTAGTGATGCCTTAGGGAAATTTAGTGCAAAAGGTGATGAAGGTTACTTCATGGGGTATTCAGTGCAGAGCAAGGGTTATAGGGTTTATCTTAAGGAGGACAAACGTATTGTTGGAAGAGTACATGTTAGGTTCTTAGAGAATAAACCTAGTGATCCTGAAAGTGGTCCTAATTGGTTGTTTGATTTGGAACCCTTATCTAGAACTTTAAATTATATACCTGTCACTAATCCAAACATTGTGAAGGTAACTTCAAATGTTGTGGAGGAACAAGTTGTTCATGTTTCAGGTACACAGGTTGATGAGAGGGTTGGATCACAAGCAGAAAAGGCATCTCCTACATTTGAATATGTCACAATTCCCATTTGGACTGATGCTTTTGCTGCTGCTGCTGCTGCTGGACAAGCTAATGGTGGTTTCCAAACACCACCAGATACAAACATGCATGGTTCTTCAGGCGCTGACAAAGGCAAATATAGCGCTGACAAGACTAATTCAGACTTTGACAACAACATTTCAGGCGATGTCAGCCCAGACGCTGACAACCAAGATTCAAACGTTGACAACACTTATGGGCATCTTTTCTCTTCCACTTTTGAACAAGGTGGACCTTCCAATGTCCATGAAGAGATTCCAGTTGCTCAAAGAGAGTCTGATGAAGAAGATATTGGCAACATGGAGCGTGAAGTTGAGGACACCAGACTTTTTGAAGGAGGAGTTCTCACTTCCACAATGAAGAATCACCCCCCATCTCAGATCATTGGTGATGTTATGACTCCAGTTCAGACAAGAAGATCCCATCAAAGTCTTGGTGGATTTATTGCCAATATACACAAGAAGGTTGATACCCCTCTTGTGCAAGCATGTTTGTTTGCATGTTTTCTGTCACAAGAAGAACCCAAGAAGATATTTGATGCTCTCAAAGAACCAAGTTGGGTGGAAGCAATGCAGGATGAGCTTCACCAACTTGCTATTCAGGATGTTTGGGAGCTGGTTGATTGTCCTAGATATGTCAGACCAATTGGGACAAGATGGGTTCTCAGGAACAAAAGAGATGAAAGAGGTATTGTGATCAGAAACAAGGCAAGGTTAGTGGCTCAAGGTTATACACAAGAGGAGGGGATAGACTATGAAGAAGTCTTTGCACCAGTTGCAAGGATTGAAGCTATTAGGATTTTTCTAGCCTATGCATCTTGCATGGGCTTCACAGTCTATCAAATGGATGTAAAGAGTGCATTCTTGTATGGCACCATAGTTGAGGAAGTTTATGTCATGCAACCTCCTGGTTTTGAGGATCCTGAGCATCCAGATAAAGTGTATAGAGTCAAAAAGGCTATGTATGGCCTTCATCAAGCCCCTAGAGCATGGTATGGTACTTTGTCTACATATTTAGTGGACAATGGATTCAAGAGGGGCACCATAGATCAGACACTGTTTACAAAGAAGAAAGGCAAAGATGTGTTGCTTGTGCAGGTCAATGTTGATGATATCATTTTTGGGTCTACTGATCCAAAGATGAGTGAGGATTTCTCCAAGCTTATGACAGACAAATTCAAGATGAGTGCTATGGGGGAGATGAACTTCTTTCTTGGTTTACAAGTTCAGTAGAAAGAAGATGGTATCTTCATCTCCCAAGACAAATATGTTGCTGAAATCTTGAAGAAGTTTGGCTTTTCTCCACATGAAAAGAGGGCTTCTACTCCTATGGATAGAGAACACCCTTGGGGAAAGATTGGAGATGGGAAAGATGTTGATGTCAGGCATTATAGATCCATGATTGGATCCTTGATGTATCTTACTGCTTCCAGACCTGATATCATGTTTGCTGTGTGTGCATGTGCACGCCATCAAGTGACTCCCAAAGAATGTCACCTTTATGCTGTGAAGAGGATCTTTAGGTACCTAAGATGTTTCCCTGATCTTGGTTTGTGGTACCCAAAGGATTCACCATTGGAGCTGATTGCATATTCAGATAGTGATTATGGTGGTGACAAGTTTGATAGGAAATCCACAACTGGTGGATGTCAATTTCTTGGGAGCAGATTAATATCTTGGCAATGCAAGAAACAAACAGTGGTGGCTAACTCTACAACTGAAGCAGAATATGTGGCTGCAGCAGCATGTTGTGGTCAAGTGTTGTGGATTCAGAACCAGCTGTTGGATTATGGGTATAATTTCATGCATACTAAGATATTTGTTGACAATAATAGAACTTTATGCATCATTAAGAATCCTGTACATCATTCTAAAACTAAACACATAGAAATTAGACACCATTTTATAAGAGATTGCTTTGAGAAAGGTTTAATACAACCAGATAGGGTTGACACTGAGGAAAATGTGTCAGATTTATTAACTAAACCTTTTGATACTGGAAGATTTCAATACTTGGTAACAAGTATTGGAATGGTTAATCTCACTTAATATGTGTTTTGGATTCTTTTTGTAAAAGTATGTACAGGATGATGCATTACTATTATTAGTCTTATTGATGATTTAGATTTTCCACTATATTTTTCTAACACTGACAAAGGTTGTTTGAACACTGATAAGTGTTTTTACAACGTTGTCAGCAATATAATTGTCTAACGCTGACAAAGCTTCCTTCAACGCTGTTATGTGTTATCGGGGCGTTGTCAGCAACAATGTTTGTTTTGTGGTTTTCAATCTAAATGTGCAGATGGTGTTAGCAGTATACCATTGGATACAGAGTTGCTTATGGATCAAAGGAGAATCATTTGGACAAGTTTTTATTTATGGATGATGGTTGGAATGTTTCATTCCTATCATGACATAAATTTTTTATGTTCATGCATGTTTTTAGCAAACTCTTTGTATCTTTGTTTAAGGGGAGGTTTTAGGAACCTTTAGGGATTTTTGGGTATCCATATGATACTCTTATCACCATTCTAGATTGTGTCCACAGGTGAGTATGGGTTAGTTTTACTAAACCATGAGGCACTGTAGCATGCATAGTATATCAACTTTGCATGCTGCCAAGACATTGTTGGCCTAGAATTGGTTGTGGTCTGTTGGGAGACTTGGGAATGATTTTGATATGGGATTTACCTGGGTGTAACAAGGATTTTATGAGGTAACTTGGTTGTTAAGAATTTTGGTTAGCAAGGGACACTAGAGGACTGTTATGTCTATCTTGCTTATGCAAGTGTGCATAACTGGACAGTGCTTGTCGCCCTATGATAATTATCAGCTTTTGGTTATCTTCTCTAGGATAAATTACTTGTTAAGGTCATTTTTCACTTTTTAAAACAATTTTATTTTTGGACGCTGACAAGATTTTTCCAAGCATTGTTGTGACCAAATTGGACGCTGACATGGCTTTAGGCGAACGTTGACAGGATTATAGCCGTTGGGCGTTGATGGGTTATATTTGACCATTGACACTCAATGGGACCTACCCAGTTGTTACTTTTTGACATATTTTCAAGCCGTAATTTTAAGAGTTGTTACTTTCATTAAATGCATGAGATAACTTATAACTTTTTCAATATTTTCATGATTATTTTTTGAAAATCTTTGCCTATTTTTGGGCCAATCACATGCATTGTTTATCTCCTATAAATTTGGCTCCTATTTTTAAACAGGGTATCTATAATTCTTGTCTAACACTTTTCTATTATCAACCTTCATCTTCTACACTTCAAATTAAAAGCTTTCATCAATGGCACCAAGATTTAACTCAGCAGAATTGGATTTGGGGTTCAAGTCTCAACACAACATGATTGCTTATCTTGTTGCTGATAATCCTTTGTTCCCTCAATACACACAAATGGTGGCGTATTTGAACACATCCCCATTAAGGTATGCTCTTTCTCATGCACCACTCATTCCAGTCACACACATTAAACAGTTTTGGAACACTGTTAGTTCCTCAACAGTTAATGGAGTGACCACATTAACTTCTATTGTTCATGGGAGATCTTGGGTGGTTACTGAGGCCTTGGTACGCCAGGCCTTGCATCTTGATGATGCTGATGGTATAACCATTCTTCCCATAACTGAAATAGAACAAGGGCTTAGGGCTTTGGGATACCCTATTCCTGATGAAGGTACTCTTAACAAGTACCATAAGCATGAATTTCCCCCAGCCTGGAAGTACCTCATTCACATTCTCCTTCAATGTTTGAGTCCCAAATGTACTGCACACAATGAGATCAATAGATCCATTGCAACTGCTATTGTGTGTATTGCAACAGGGCAAAAAATATAATTATTCCAAAATGATTTTTGAAGGGATGTGTAAAAACAAGGGGACAAAAATGACTTTAGCTTATCCCCTTTTTCTGCAAATGATTTTTGATGATCAAAGATATTGTTCAAGGGATCACAATGATTTTTATAAAATCCCTGAACAAAAGAAAGCTATTTTTACCAAGATGAATTCACCACCTCATAGAGACTTACCTTTAACCCCAGCCATGCTTGCTGTTATTGCAGCAGCACAACCCCAACCAGACCCCCAAGCTCATATTGACCTACAACCACAACTTGAACCTATTCCTGAACCTTTACCCTCACCTGAACACATGCAAATAGACCAAGAACCCTTTGACGCTGACACATCTAATGTGGGCGTTGATATGCCTATTTCCAACGCTGACACCCAACCATCACAATCCCAAACATCCCTTAACCAACCCACATCTACCCATTCTTCCACACCATCTTCCACACCACCTGAATATAGGTTGATCAAACGCCAAAGGACTGCTGGAGAGTTCTCCTCTGGTGGTCCTAGCCATGAAGCAGAGAGAACCACCACCACAAGTGTGGCTGGTGACCTGGATGAGGCTGGGACTATTGGTTCTGGCTTAGAAGCTGGCCAAGGCAGTCCCACCATCATTAAGTCCTCATCCATGCCCAATGAATCTGACTTGGGAGGTCAAATCCCCATTTTAGAAGAGGGCAGACTGGAACCAATGACTCTTTTGGAATTGACGGCTGTCTGCATTAGCTTGCAAAAGCAAAATGCAGACTTAGTACAAGTTGTCAGCTCACAAGGCCTTGAACTCAAGCAATTGAGGGAGAGGATTGTTGTTTTGGAGAGTGCTCATGCAAAGGGAGGTATGGAGGAGTCTTCCAAAGGGGAGGAAGATCAAAGAAATCTGAGTGATAAGAGCAGTCAAGATGGTCAATCATTGGATGTTGCTGAAGCTCTTACTACTTTGAAGGAACAAACAGGTTTTGATACGTCCTTAATCTCTCCAACCAATCTAAATTTATCATTTACAGCAATGCTGAGAGAGGTTACACAAGGCGCTGAGGGAAAATATTTGAGCGTTGACAAGACAAGTTTGGACGCTGATAGAAGTATTTTGGTCGCTGATAGAGGAAATTTGGGCGTTGACAGATCTGCATATGGAGGTGATGTATTCCAGTCATCATCTATCATCAAGGATGTTCCTAGTCAGGTATTACCATCTACCTTACCAACCATTGAACCATCAGATAAGGGTAAGGGTTAGTTGGTAGAAGAATTTGTTCCAAAGAATGCAGCTCAGGTTGAATTTGATAGAAGATTGGTTGAGCAAATGATGGAACAAGGTGAAAAGGAAAAGTCACCATTTGTTGTGACTTCTGAAGAGGAAAGTGATGGAGCTAGCTCAGACTCAAGTGTGATGATTATTGAACCAGAAAGGCTTGAGTATGGTGATGAGCTTGCTAGGGAAAAGTTGAGAGATTTAAAGTTGCAGATTGATTTTGATATGCCAGAGGTGGTTCAGATGTACAATTCTTGGGAAGAAAGCTGTATGGATAATCCAGACTTGACCATTTCAGATCAGATATGGGGTTTGGAAATTCTTCTTAGAGTTCAGAAGGATTGTAAGGTGATTTTGAAGCACAAGGCAAGCAACATTCTCTCTGAGTTGAAAAGGGATAGAAGGAAGCTCTACTTTATGTTGCTCAAATGTCATGGAGTTGGATGGACACATCAGAAGCTTAAGGCTTTGACATTTGATGAGTTGGAACATAGGGCTTATCCTATTTGGGTGAAAGTGTAGGAAGAAAACACTTTCAGACTTCTTTCAGATGAAAGAAAGGAGCAACTTGCAGAAGAGATGGAAATCAAGAAAGCTATGATAGTTCCCAGGCCAGTGAAGAAGGGATTTACACTTGAGTTTCCAAAAGATATGAATCAACTATATCCAAGTGAAGCAGTTATTAGAAAGAGCCTCAAGCTCTCCCCATTAGAAGCTTCAGATATGGTGCATGTGTTACCACTAGATTCCAGGAATCCAATTGTGAGTTATGATGAGGATGAATGTGGATTCTGGAAGATCGGAAGATATGGCAAGGAGGTACACACTTTTACCACTCTCATATCTTTATTTGCAAGTTGTGATAGAGAAGACTTGGTGGACCTTTGGAGGTTGCTGGAGACCAAGTATGAGGCTGAAGCACCAACTTCAGCCAATGGAATAAAACTTTGGACCACATTCAAAAGAATGTATGGGACAAGTGAGGAAGATCCTGAAATATGGAAGGATCTTGAAGATGACCTCAGTGGTCTTCAATGGAGGTTATATTCAGCTGCTGGTGTATACCATTTGAGTTCTACAAAGTTTGCTGAATATTTACTTGTAGATGCTCAGTATTTCATATCCAAGGCTGTTTTGGAGAAGATGAAGGACACCCAGTTGGAGATAGATTATACAAGTGACGTGGCAAAGAATTTGATCAGATTTATTTATTACCAATATGATAAGGTTTGTCAGACTCCTCCAAGTTCTTAATGATTATTTAGAAACTTGATCATAAGAGTGGATATCAAGTTTAGGGGAGGATTGTTGGGAATAAATTAAGGCCAGATCACTTGAACGCTGACAAGAACAACTCAAGCGTTGACAAGAACAAAGTGAGCGCTGACAGCTCAAGCGTTGACAGGTTAAAGTCAAGCGTTGACACATTGAAGACAAGCATTGATGGAAGATGTGAGCTACACGTTTATTATGTTCTAGAATACTTCTAGTAAGGATAGAAACGACAATGTATTTTCTATGTTTATCTTTACCTAGAATAGTTGATACGTAGCTTATTGTACAAGGCTTCTTAGTCTATAAAAGAAGGCCTTTAGGTTAATGTTTAGTATCAAGTTTTTCATTAAGTTTTCATTCGTAAACATCTTTCATTGTAAGCAAGTTCGACATTCATAATCAAAGTGAAAGTTTTGTTTACATCTTGTGTTCTTGTTTAAGTATTAAATTCCGCATAATACTTAGATTCACAAAGCATACAACAAAGGTTTCTCTACGTGTTATACTTGATCTAATCTCGTATACACAAAGCTAATCGATCTAAGTTTGGGATCAACATTTTTTAGTTTAATTTAGTTATTTTAGAGCTTTACAAATTGAAAAATCTTATTTTGGTCTTTTTATTAATTAAATTGATTTTTGTGCTTTAATTAGCATTAAAAAATTATTATTTAATTAAATAAAATGTTTGAGTAATTTTTGATTTTTTGTAAACTCTAATTGTAGTTTCTTAGTATTGATTGTAATTTTCTAGGAAATTTTAGTGTAATTTTTAAATTTCGTCACGTTTTACGGTTTTACGTTTACGTCTTTTGTCGTAGTTTAATTTAATTCGTAATCGTCATCATTTCTTTCTTATTTTCTTTCTTAATATTAATCAAAAACATTTACTCAAGTCTTAACACTTAACACACAAGCCTCCTTGAGAACGATCCCACACAAAGGGTCATAAGTGCTTACGTTTTCCTAAACGTTCACTTAGTACTTACCGCTTTTACCTCGTTTTCTTAAACGTGTGTGAAACTACTACTATCAATGACCATAATCAAAAACAAGTTTTTAACAAAAACTTAGCATGATAATCCTTTGATCATCACCAAATACACATGCATGACCATAATATTGACCTACCAACCATAAAAAAATAAAACTCCATGCATGTAGCCAAATTTAGTACCAAAATGAGCTCCTTTGATATCTAAGATAGGGACTTATGTTTATTTAGCTTAGATCAAGATTAAATTTTGATGAAAATTGATCAAAGTGTTAGGGGGGTGATGGCATATAATAGAAAGAAGAGAGAAGAAAATATTTTTCTTGTTTATGGTTAACTATGTGAAATTAGGTGGGATTTTTGGTTTATATATGGTGCTCCTCCATCGACATCGTGCTTGCTAATAATCCTTATACTTATTAAAGATAAAATATAAGTCTCCTAACATCGGTTTAAACTTAAACCTCCAAAAATAAAAATCATTCAAACTCATAAAAAATTTCAAAAATAGTCGTAAAGTAATATTAAGCAATGACCTCGATTTCAGGTTATCACATCTACCACATCCTTTGCCATAAAGCTCCAGTCCCATCTACCACCATCAATATCTTGCATGGCGACCATAGCCTTTGGCTTAGCATCTTCAACCTTGATGATTTGGCTTGAAGTCTTTCCAGCATCAGATCTTCTTGGAGATCTGCACTCCCTCATGAAGTGTCCCATCCTATCACAGTTATAACACTCAACCTTGGATTTATCAAATCCAGTTGTGTTTTTAGCATTAAAGGTCATCTTTCTTCCAAATCTCCTGTTCCATCTGTTGGCCCTTACGCGTGCAAGTGCCATATTCCACATGATCTCCATCTCTTCCAGATTCTCATCACTGATTTGCTCAAGATCCTCATACGTAATTAAGGAACCATTGGGCAATGCAGCAGTATATGCACATACTGTATCCAAATCAATACCAGCAAGTTTAATACTTGGTGAGTAAACATTGTATATGCCAGTGTCAAAATTTGAGCCGCTGACAAAGGTTGATCCACCGCTGACAAAAGTTGATCCAGTAACAGGATGTAGATATGAATCTCTTTCACTGGTTTGAGCTTCAATATGTGAGATGAAAGCCATGTTTCCAGATGTTTACTTGCTTCCATGTTCAAGTAAGATCTCACTCTCCAAAATCTTTAACTTATTGTAGACGTCATCAAAGGAAGCACTCTTATGGGCATTGGTAGCAATGATTGTGTAAAATCCATGATTTTACCATGATTTTATGTAATGTAATTTCACCCATTAAATATTAGAACACAAACTCATGTATTATATTTCTATAAGTCATGTGTGAACTTGTCCAATGTACACATATATTTTTTTACATACATACTTGTTATAATAAGTTTGACTATGTAAACTATGTACATAAAACAAGTACTAAAAATGAATAACCCACATTTGAGTAAACAACACTTAACAAAAATTTGAAAATATGCTACACCATGTATGCATAGCCGTGTATATATGTATGTGATGAGATGGCATTTATACATGATCTCATCGTTCTTCTCAGGTTTTATATGCATTAAAATGTCATAAAATACTATATATATATGCTTGTGTTTGTTTACTTGTGTATTTTAGGTATGGATATCGTGAAAAAGACAAAAGATCACAAGATACAAGGAAAAACGGACACGAGAAACGAAGCCGTACAAAGAACCAGGCCCTAATCCATGGAATATTCAACAAATACCCTTGAAGACTTGAAGATATGCAAGATTGATCCTCAATGAATGAAGAAATGACACTTAAAACCCTTGTATATTGATAATTACAAGTTTGGTCCTTTAAGTTTGTCAAAATTACACAAATGGTCCTTTAACTTTGAAGAAATGGCAAGATTAGTCCGTCAACAATTCCAAATTGCCAAAAATGGTCCCTCATGAAGCCAAAGATACATTGAAGACCTTTGAAGATCAAGATTGTCCAAGATCAGCCCTTGAAATATCTCAAAATGGAAAAAACAACCCTTTGAAACCTTTTTCCAAAGTTTTGTGCCAAAACTGCCAAAGTATGAAACTTATTAACAAAGGGATATAAGTTTTTAGGCTGAAAAACGTGTTATACATGTTTTACCAAAATACAAGGGCCAAAGTTGTGCACTGAAACATTCAAATACACAAAATGCGCCAAACACCTTTCTTTCCCCCAATTTCGGATCAAACACACTACTATTCACCTTTTCACCACCCAGAATTACCTCACTTAAAACAAAGGGTAATTTTCAATTACCCTGACACAAGTGTGATTCACACATGCATAAACACATCCCACCCCAAAAACCCTCACTCCCACTCACCAAGAGGCCCCACACTCAAAACCGTTTCACCCATCACATCACCACTTCTTCCCAAAGGCATGCCACGTGTCAACATCAACAGGTGAGAGCCTTTGCTTCACCCCAAAGCTACTTTAAACGTCTAGGATCATTTTGGACAGCTCACAACCAAGAATTATCTAGAAGCACTCAAGGGCATTTTAGAGAAATCAGTGCTAGGGTTTGTGAATAGTGTAGCCAGGCATTTGCCTATAAAAGGAGACCTCAACATGTGAGAGTCCCTTTGTTCCAGTTTTAGGCTATCAATCTTTGTAATTCCTTTTTAAGTTTAATAAAATTTGAATTTCTGAAAATTTTGAATTCTCTTTTTGATTTGATTAAAAGTTGGTGTTAGAATAGCCTAAATCTGAGTTCCATTTGATTGTTAAGACCTTCCTTAATCTTGTGGTTAAGGCACGTCTTGGTTCATAAGGTTTTCAAGGTTCAAAAACCTTGAAGTCCTTGTTTCTGATTTTTTCTTATTGTTGTGTACTAACCCTTAGCCATAAGCCTTGAGCTCCTTCAAGCTTGTTGACACCAAGCCTGGGAAGAGTTCTAAGCCCTTGGTTGAGTTTGTTTGCTGCTTGTGTTGAAGACATATCATAATCAAAGCCTTGTTCTACTTTGAACATCAGCAGGCTTTGATCTTCTTCTTTGAAGTACCTTGGTCTTGTTCTAGTTGTTGAACAAGGTCCAAGGAGCATAGCTGGCCCTCCTAGGATGTTGTGGAGGGCAAGTATAATCTCTTGATTAAGTTTCCACTTAAAATTTCATGTTACTGCATGTTTTGGATTTGGTGCTTTGATTCTGTGTTCTTGTGTTTGTGCTGGTAATTTTTGAGTTTGATTGTGTTAGTTGCTTCCTAGTAAGTGTTTTTATCATTAAAATCAGTAGGTTATTAGAAGAATTCACAAGTGCTTTGAAAAGTGGTTGATTAAGGACTGTTTGGGATTACTGGTTCATAAGGCCTTGCGGCCTTGAGCCCTTGGTTCTTAGGGTTTGGGAGGTCTAAACAAGTCATTTTGAACAAGTTTTAGTCATTGGTTTACTTTCTGAAAGTTTGGAAAAGGGATTTGAAGTTTTGCAAAAATCTGATAAAAAGTGTTTTGGAATTGGTCAAACACATCAGATCCAATAACTTCTTTGTTACTTGGATCTAAGGGCTGAAATCAGGTTTGGGAATAGTTTAGGTGATAAGCTATCTATTGGTTATCTCGTTGTTGAATTTGGTGGCTTATTGAGTGTGCTATAGCTTATCAAAGTTGGCTGAAGTGGTCATTTGCATCAGCAAAGTGACCACCTCATTTTGTGTCTACATTTGTTATCCTATTGCATGCCTTGTGATTTTGCTGCTTGGAACTTGTTTAAGTGCTGCTTGTGAGTGGATTTTGCTATTTGGTGTGCTTTGTATCTGGCTTATAAGCTAACTGGCTTATTAAGCCCTTATTGCCAAAATTTGCCATCAAAAGGTCAACTGACCTCTTGATTCACAAGGCCTCCTCCTTGAGTCCTTCACAAAAATTGCTTATAACAAGCCCATATACCATTCCTAATCATTTGGTGAACTTTGGAGTACTTTGACTTTTGGTCAATAAAGCACAAATTGGCTTATTTTTTAGAACTGCTTATTGGCACATGCAACAACTTGGCTTTTGTAATAGAAATCATTTTTCTTAGCTTAATAACAAATCTGGAAGGTTACAAGTCTTTTGGTTAAGCTTTTGCTAGAAAACTAGCTTATTTGTCTTTTTCAGCCAGCTTATTTCTTTTTGTGATTTTCTTGATTAATTATTCTTAGTTAAGCTATTTGTGAGCTTTTGCAACAAACTAGAGCTTCTGAGGTGCCCTAAATCTCAAACCCGACTATTTTGTCATTTTGTGGATTTTTACTTTGCTTATTTCTGGCTTATTGAGTGTGCTTTTCCAAAATTTCTTTTTACAAATCTCATAAGCATCCCACAAGAAGGTTGTGTGTCAAATTAGAGCTTATGGCATTGGCTTATTGCTTAATGGGCTGAAAAGCCCAATAAGAATAAGCTGCTTGCTTATTAAGCTGTGATAAGCTCACATTCAGCTTTTGGGCCTTTAGAGTTTTGTGTTTAAAATTAAATTTTGAGTCAGATAGGGCTTTTCTAAGTCAATTGGGCCAAAAAGCCCATTAAGGTTGACTGTTTTTGGTTTTGGCCCATTTGAGGGCCCAATAGGGGTATTCTGGTCATTTCACTTTGATTTTCTGATTATTTAGGTTAAAATAAACTAGTTTGCAAGTTTTTAGAATTTTTTATAATTTTTGGATTTTTAATATTATTTTAATATTATTTTTCAAATTTCACATTTTCCAACTTTTTATATTTTTCTTAGCTTTAATACATTAAAATAGGAATTTAGCATCTTTTTTTATCCCTTCTAGATTAATTTTTATAATTATTTTAAGTTTTAATAGTTTTTTAATCATTTTAAATAGTTTTTATTAGTTTAAAAATTTCTAAAAATAGTTTTAATCTTTTTAGGTCATTTTAGAGGTTTACCAATTAAAAAATCTTTATTTGGGCTTTTTGATAATTTATTTGATTTTTAGGGCTTTAATTAGCATTTAAAATTGAATATTTAATTATTTAAAAGGTTTGAAAAAGTTTAGATCATTGGTAAACTCTTAGTTTATTAATTTTGATTTTTGGTAAAATTTTGTTAATTTTTAGAATTAATTTTTATTTTTTTGTAGTTTTTACGGTTTCACGCTTTGTCGTCGTAGTATTATTTTCACGTCTTCGTCATCTTCTTTTCTCATCCCCTTTCTAAACCAATCATTAATCACAAACATTTAACAAATTTTTCACAGACATATACCTCTTTGGAAACGAACTTCATTTGGGTCATTAGTGCTTGATTTTCCTAAATCATCACTCGATACTTACCGCTTTTACGCACCTTTTCCTAAAGGTCGTAATTTACCACAATCATTTTGGCACCGCTGCCGGGGAGGTGTGTCGTGATTAATTTGCATTGTTGTTTTTAATATTAACCAAATAGTATTTGTATTAGTAGAAATCTACTAATACGTATTATCGGTTTTCTTGGTTTTTCTTGTGAAAATATTATTACTATATTGTATTAAGTATCACAACAAATAAACAATATCTCCAAAAGTGTGAAAACACAACCTTAATTGGGATTTGATCTCCTAATTATTGTATTCGAATCTCAAAAAAAAAGAAAAAGGCAAAAATAGATAAATACTTTCGTCAAGCTCGATTTTGAAAAATACAAACTATAAGGTAGGTATAAGGCGAGTATTATAAAATATACCCTAAGGAAAAAGGCTCTTAAGTGCTTCGCGCCGCCTCATTTCCCCGCTTGCTTGTGAGTATTTAGAGATTGAAGGCTAATCGAGGGTTGTGCCGCCCAAAGTATTATTACGTATAATATATTTGCTTGGTTTCATTTTGATTAAACCCTCTTGAACAATTTGGTTTTCACCAAAGTTCTAAAGTCATTCGAAGGCGTTCACTCCATGTGATCGTTCTCATTCCTTTGAGGCTTCTTTAATTAAGAGTTTGATTCGAGGAGAGATTTTGTAGATTGTTGTCTATAAAGATACACCAAAATCCAAAAAAAAATTAAATACAATCAAAAACACAAAAAAAATTTGAAAATTCACAAAAACACCCAAAAAGAATCTTCTTTGCTCACCTCCCATTCTTCGTGAAGTTTATGATCACTCGTAATCAAGCAAAACGAGCTCGTAAACGTCTTCAAAAGCAAGCCAATCAAGAGACGTTGATTGAAGAACAACCTCCAATTGTTGAACCTATTATAGAACAAGAAGTCGTCATGGCTAATCGTAATATGATGGAGTTGCTACAAGCACCCACCGAGGGTTTTGGAGAGGCCATTGTGATTCCCGCCATCCTTGCGGAGAATTTCAAAATTAAGACGGGTTTAATGTCGATGTTGCAAGCAAATAAGTTTAGAGGTCATGAGAAAGACAACCCGCACTATCACATTAGGAATTTTAACCGTCTCACCGCTACTAGCAAGTTTAAGGATGTTCCACATGACGCCATTAAGATGATGTTGTTTCCATACTCTTTAGATGGGCCCGCAAAAATTTGGCTTGAGAAAGAACCGCCAAATTCGATTTTGACATGGGCCGATCTCGTTTCTAAGTTTGTGAACAAGTTTTTTCCACCATCTAAGACAACACATTTGAAAAATGAGATTTCATGATTTGTGCAAAGAAATAATGAAAGTTTTTCAATGGCATGGGAACGCTTTAAAGAAATGTTACATGAATGTCCACACCATGATTTTTCGGAATTGCATCAAATTGATACTTTTTATAATGCGCTTAATGATCATGAACGAGATTATTTAAATGCCGTCGCGGGTGGTAATTTTTTGTGCAAGACGACAAATGAGGCTTTGAAAATCATCGAGAATAGATTTAAGGTTTATAGCCCTCGTAACACACCGAGTGTTGCCAATTTGGGTTCGTCATCGTCGTCATCGTCTCGTAGCATTAATGCCTTACATAATGAAGCTAATGAGGAAAATCGGTTTTTTGATAGATTTGCTAATCTTACGTCCCATTGGAAAGCTCAAGAAGCTTCAAATTCCGCTTTGGTTAAAGAGGTTGCTAAGAGTTGTTTGTCTTGTGGTGGAGCTCATGATCTTTCCGAGTGCATTACCGCGGATGGTAACACTTCGAGTGCTTATATAGCAACGGGAACTTACAACCAAAACGGTCAAGGTTCCCGCCCAAATCAAGCTCCACCAAATCAAAATGCTAATAACTATCAAAACAACAACCAAGGTGGTAATTACCAAGGCAATTCACGTAACTACAACAAGGGGAATTATCAAAATGGGAATGGACAAGTCACCAATCAAAACCAAAACCGTGATTATCAAAACACTACACAAGGTTTTCAAAATGCTCACACTAAAAATCTTCAAGGAGAGTTTTTGGATTATGCTAAAGCAAATGATGCTAAATTTGATAACATGCAACGTGAGATGATTAGCTTAAGATCCGAGTTGAAAAACGAGATAAAAAATGAACTTGCTAATGAACTTAAAACTCATGCAAATAAAATGGAAGGAAATGTCCAACGTCTTCAACAAAACCAACAAAAGATGGAATTAGGACAACATGAGATTAAGCAAGAGTTATTAAAAGCGGATGCTAGGCAATCAAAATTTAAGGACCGAATGGCTAAGATGTTTGAAGCAATCATGTGTAAACCCTCTTCCTCGGGTGGTCTTCCTAGTGATACCATTGCAAACCCGAAGGGAGAAATGAAGGTTATTACTACACGAAGTGGTAAAACTTTCAAGGAACCAATCTCTCGTCCAAGTACTTCTACGGAGAAGGAAATCGAGAAAGAACCCGAGGGGATGGTCGAAAAGGAGCACATTACAATCCCACGAAGTACCGCTCAAACCACACCTACGATTGAACCAATACCAATTGTGGAACCCGAGTTTCCAAGGCCGTTGCCTAATGACCAACCCACACCACCTTTACCCTACTCGTCGAGACGAAACAAAGAGAAATTACAAGAACGTAACAAACAACAAATCGAGCTTTTTATAAAAATGTTTCAACAAGTGCATTTTGATGTGAGTTTAGCCGACGCGTTGTTATATATGCCTCGTTTCGCTTCCACTTTTAAAAGTATGATGAGCGATAAGGAAAAGCTTTCAAAGCTTGCTAATTGTTCTTCGGTTTATCTTAACCGCATACCGGAAAAAGTTGGTGATCCCGGAAGGTTTCTCATTCCTTGTGACATACAAGATATGAAATAATGCCTCGTCTTGGCCGATCTTGGTGCGAGCATTAATTTGATGCCATTTTCCATTTGGAAATCGCTTTCGCTTCCGGCTCTTATTCCTTCGAACATGTCTATCGATATGGCCGATCATTCTACGATTTTAGCATGTGGAGTAGTCATGAGACTGCTTTTATACATAGTCTCATCGTCCAAATCGGGCTTAAAATGCATTAAATATCATTAAAACTACCAAATATATGCTCGTGTTTCTTGCTTGTGTATTTTAGGTACGAATATTGAGTAAATGACAAAAAGATCGCAAGAATCATTCAAAAACGAACACGGGAAACGAAGCAGCACAATGAACCGGGCCCAAATCTGGAATTTACAAAAATGTCCTTGAAGTTTTGAAGATTGGCAACTTTAGTCCCTCAATTTTTGAAGACTTGGCAAGTTAAGACCTTGAAGAAATCATGTTATGCAAGAATGGTCCTTGAGGAATGAAGTTTATACAAGTTTAGCCCTTTGAAATAAAAGAAATTACATTTGAAGTCCTTGTTCTAAAGTTTGAAAATAAGTTGTGCCAAAAATGACAAGATGGCAAACTTATTAACAAAGGAATGGAAGATTGGTGTTGTTTATTACAACATGAACAAGAAGTGAACCTTGGGTGGCCATTACTGCCCAGACAACAAACTTCATTCCACCACTCATATCATGACACCTCACCATAACCCACCCATTTACCATACCCTTTACCCGACCCAACCCAAACCCACCAGGTTTATTTAATAAACTTGGGTCAACAACTCAGTCAACTCTCCCTAATTTCCCCCTAAGCACGTTTTTAAAACGTTTTCCCCCAAATCAGATTAAAACACTCCCCTGGCTTAAACTTACAACCCATAAACCCTAATCTATTAAACCCTCAAATCAAAGGGGTTTTACCCATGCTTTTCCAGATGGGTGATTCATCCCACCCACATCAAAACCCACTCACAAAACTTGTATCCCGTGACTCCCATTGGGCCCCCCAAGATTCCCCTGCTTCACTATTTTTGGTAAAATGAGAACATGCTCAGAAATCAAGCGGCTCTCACCAAATTCTTGCTCCCCAAGGACATTTAAACGCTCATGATAAACAAACAACAGCTGTATCATCACATGTTGGCATTTTGACCAAGATTCCAAGTCAAAATCAAGGGGCATTTTTGGATTTTCAGAGAATTAGGGTTTTAGCATTTTAGGACTTCTAGACTATTCTATCATTTTGTATAAATAGCTTGGCCGTTTATGGCACAAAGCTTGTTCCAGATTTTCTTCAAAACTTGTAATGCCTTTTTAGAAGAAATAAAAGTTGGTATTTTTGTTTGTAAAAGAGTAATTCCTTTTTATAGGTTTAAAAAGTTGGTGTATGTTTGTGAACAATCTCTGAGTTCCATAATTCATTGCTTAAACACTTTATGTTTTTGAGTTTCAAAAGGATTTAAAAAAGGTTTTTAAATTTAAGAAATTCAAGGTCCAAGAAAGTGAAAGTGGACTTGGACTATTGGATTTCTGAGTTTTGAACTTGTTTTAAAAACGTTTTCTTAGTTCAAGGTTTATTGGATTGTAAAAGTTTGTTTTAAAAAATCTTAAAATCAGTTATTGTGTTATTGTGTTTGTTTCTTCTATCTTAGCAGGTTTCATCATAGCTTGCTTGTTGTCCAAGTGTTCAGCACAGGCCCGGGTCTGTTGGTAAAGGCAAAGCAGCCTTGGTGGGACCTGGATATGGGTCCCACAAGGTAGTCCCTTGTGCTCTTTGATTTTCAGTTTTCAGTTTTCATTTTTTTGTTAATTGGTATGAAATTTGTGACAAGGTGTTTAGATGAATGTTATTGGCTGGTTTATGCATATTTGATGTTTACATGCATGATAGATTAGGTTTAGATCAGTTTGGTTGAGATTTGTTAAGGTTTTGTTTGAAAAAGTTCAAATTCAGAAACTAAAGGGGTGTTTAGATTTGTGTTTTAGGCAGAGTATATGACAAGTTCTTGGATTCAAACTATTCTAGACATGTTTGTATTGGTAGTTTAGGGTGATATTGTTCATAGGGTTTCATATTGATAAGTTTTAAACAAGTTTGCATGTTAGAAAAATGGCCTAAACTAGCTAAATCAGTAACTGCTTTTTTGTGCTTGTTTTCATGTAAATTTGACCACCAAGTCCTTAAGTTTGTTAGATCCTAGGTCCTAGTAGGATTGTGTGTTGCTTGTATGCCATTTGGTTGAGTATTGTGCAAGATTTGAGCCATTGAATTCCACTTTTGTGCCATTTGAACCAGCATCCTATTCATCAGATACAACAAGCTTCATCAGAAACTTTGTGTGCATTTTGGTGCTTGATTTTGCTAAGTGATTGTGTTCTTTTTGTGTTTACTCAGACTCCCCACAACCCAATTGGTGTGGGGGTGCCTTGCTGTCCAAAGAAAACCAATCCAAATAGCTTTCCTAAGCTCAAAGGTCATCAGACCTAGAATTTACACTAGCAGTGGGAAAAAGCTTCCCCCTGCTAGCTCACTTGTTAGTACTGCTATACAACAAGACAAAATCTGTCACAAGTCACTATCAGTAATCTCATTATTTTGTCTTTAGTGACTAATTTTTAGAGTTAGGGTTTCAAACCAATTTTGTTATTTTTCTAATTTAATTTCTGATTTTTCTGATTAGGTAAAAATTTTATTACTGTTCATTTAGTAATTTTTAGGTTTATTAGCTATTTTTAATACTTTTATTATTTCTGTTTTTAGCATTTAGTGCCAAAAATACATATTTTTCAGTTTTAACATTTTTCTTTTATTTAGAAAAACATTTTAAGATTTTTAGTTAAAAAAGTTTTTACTTTCATCTTTTATTTAATTTTTTAGAATTAATTTAGTTTAATTAGGGTTAATATTAAACTGTTTTTGTCTTTTAGTGGTAAATTTATTATTTTTCAAACTTTTTCATTTTTCTTCTGTTCATTAGAGTAAATTAGGATTTTTAAAATTGGTAGATTATTTTTGGCATTATTTTATTATTTTTTATAATTATTTTAGTTTAAAATTAGTTTTTAGGGATTTAAAAATAGAAAAATAGTTTTTAAAAATTAGGAAAAATACTTTTTAGTCTTTAAATAATATAAGTAAGTTATTTGTTCAATAAAATAATATTTTGGACATTCTGATTAATTATATTTAATTTTAGGGATTTAATTAGCATTTAAAATTGAATATTTAATTAATAAAAGGTTTTAAAATACTTTTATTGGATTTTTATTCTTATTTATATTATTTTAGACTTAGTTTTAGCTTTTAATTAACTTTGAGGTTCAAAATTTTTAATTTTGTAGTTTTTACGGTTTTACATGAACGCTTTTTCGTCTTAGCTCGATCCGTCTTCGTAACCGTCATTTCTTTCTTATTTCTATTTTCTTTTCTTCTCAATAAAATCACAATCATTAATCAATTCATTACACAACACACGTGCCTCCTCGAGAACGAACTCACCCCATTTTTGGGTCATAACTTGTGGTTTTCCTAAACTACTCGTTAATACTTACCCTTTTTGCTCTCTTTTCCTAAAGAGTAGTAAAATCACTACATCAAGTAGCCGAATATGTTTTGGTGAAAGTGGGGAAGTTCTACTATCCCATTGATTTTATAGTAGTTGACATCCCCGCGGATCCTCAAGTTCCTCTAATTTTAGGTCGTTCATTTTTAGACACTTCGAGATCGCTTATCGATGTTCATGCAAGAACTATAACTTTGAGATTCAACGAAGAGGAACTTGTTATAAATGCTACTCAAAACTCAAAACCTTCTCATGTTTATGCAATCGCTACCATCAATCACATTGACATCGTTGATGTGGTTTGCGATGAGTTTTCACAAGAAGTGTTAGGTTTTTCCGATAGCTCGTCAAGTGGCAATCCTACTATTTTGGATCCGATTCTTGCTAATTCCACACCAAATCTCACTCCATTCTAAGGAGGCGATCTCACTTCAAATGAAATCGACAATGAAGATGAGGTGTTGATTAGCGATGATAATTTTATTCCACCATTTCTTCCGCCGATGGAAGTTATGAGTGTTGAACCAAAATCTTCAATCGAGGAACCACCTATCATTGAATTGAAAGATCTTCCTTCTCACCTTGAATACGCATTCTTGGAAGGTGATGACAAGTTGCCGGTTATTATTACAAAAGGTCTTGTTAATGATGAAAAAACCGATCTCTTGAAAGTTCTTAAGGCTCACAAAGGGGCAATTGCGTGGAAAATATTCGACATTAAGGGTATTGACCCAAAATTTTGTACTCACAAGATTTTAATGGAGGAGGACTACAAACCCGCATTTCAAAGTCAAAGAAGGGTGAATCCCAAAATTCACGATGTCATTAAAAAGGAGGTCCTTAAACTCCTTGACGCGGGAATGATTTATCCTATATCCGATAGCCCATGGGTGAGCCCAATCCATTGTGTCCCTAAAAAGGGAGGAATGACCGTTGTGCCTAATGAAAACAACGAGTTATTTCCCACTCGTGTTGTGACCGGTTGGAGGGTGTGTATTGACTACCAAAACATAAATGACGCCACTTGTAAAGACCACTTTCCTTTGCCCTTCATGGATCAAATGTCGGAGCGACTCGCGGGAAATGAATTCTATTGCTTTTTAGATGGTTTTTCCGGTTACTTTAAAATCCCTATCGACCCTCGTGATCAAGAGAAGACTACTTTTACGTTTCCTTATGGAACGTTCGCTTATCCTAGGATGCCTTTCGGACTTTGTAATGCACCGGGTACGTTTCAACGGTGTATGATGGCGATTTTTCACGATATGATCGAGAAATCGATGGAAGTGTTTATGGATGACTTCTCGGTGTTTGGCAATTCTTTCACGTCATGTTTATCTAATCTCGAGCAAATGTTAAAACGTTGTGAAGAAACCAATCTTGTGCTTAATTGGGAAAAATGTCATTTTATGTGTAAACAAGGAATCGTCTTAGGACATAAGGTGTCGAAGGCGGGGATTGAGGTCGATAAAGCTATGGTAGACGTCATCGCCAAGTTACCTCATCCCAAAACCGTTAAGGGAGTTAGGAGTTTCCTATGCCACGCGGGCTTTTATCGTCGTTTCATAAAGGACTTTTCGAAAATCTCTCGACCTATGACACACCTTTGCGAGAAGGATGCTCCTTTTAACTTTAATGAGGATTGTGTTAGAGCTTTCGAAACTCTCAAAAGGAAACTTACCTAAGCTCCCATTCTTGTTGCTCCTAATTGGGAATTACCCTTTGAAATCATGTGCGATGCAAGTGATTATGCTATAGGGGCCGTCTCAGGGCAACGTTATGACAAGCATTTCCGTCCTATCCACTATGCTAGTAAGACGATGACCGAGGCTCAATTAAAGTACACCACAACGGAAAAGTAATTCCTTGCCGTGGTCTATGCTTTTGAGAAATTCCGACCTTATCTCGTCTTGACTAAAAGCATCGTGTATACCGACCATTCGGCTATCAAGTATCTCTTAGCTAAGCAAGATGCTAAGCCGAGATTGCTTCGTTGGATGCTCCTCCTCCAAGAATTTGATGTCACCGTGCTTGACAAAAAAGGAGCCGAAAATCTAGCGTTCGATCATCTCTCTCGTCTAGTAGATCCTCACAAAGATGTTTTCGAGAACAAGGAAATCACCGAAACATTTCCTCTCGAGACTCTCGGTGTAGTGAATTCTAAAGACACCACCCCATGGTTTGCCGACATTGCAAATTACCATGCGGGCAATTTCATAATCAAGGGTATGACGACACAACAAAAACGAAAATTCTTTCGTGACGTCAAGTTCTATTTTTGGGACGACCCTTATCTCTTTCGGGTTTGTGCGGATCAACTCGTTCGACGTTGTGTTTTTGGTGCCGAAGCTTCTAATATCCTTAGAGCTTGTCATGAGGGGCCCACGGGTGGTCACCACGGTGCTAATCTCACGGCTAAGAAAGTGTTCGATGCCGGCTTCTTTTGGCCTTCTATCTATCGTGATGCACACGCACTTGTGTAGTCGTGTGATTCGTGCCAACGTCAAGGAAAATCATCTCAACGTGATGAAATGCCGCAAAACATAATTCAAGTGTGTGAGATTTTCGACATATGGGGAATAGACTTTATGGGGTCGTTCCCATCGTCTCATTGCAATAAATATATCCTCGTCGCGGTGGACTACCTTTCTAAGTGGGTGGAAGCTAAGGCTTTGCCTACTAATGATGCTCGTGTGGTAGTGAAGTTTTTGAAGCAACTATTCTCTCGGTTCGGAACCCCTCGTGCTATTATTAGCGATCGTGGAACCCATTTTTGTAATGACCAATTCGAAAAGGTTCTAAAGAAATATGGAGTTACTCATCGTCTTTCTACGGCTTATCACCCGCAAACGAGTGGGCAAGTCGAGGTTTCGAACCGAGCTTTGAAGAGGATTTTAGAGAGGTCAATTGGAGAAAACCGTGCTTCATGGTCCGACAAACTTGATAACGCTTTATGGGCCTTTAGGACCGCTTATAAGACACCTATCGGTTGCACTCCTTATAAGTTAGTCTATGGGAAGAATTGTCACTTGCCCATTGAGTTGGAGCACAAGGCATATTGGGTCCTTAAGCATGCAAACTTTGACTTGAAGACCGCGGGAGATCACCGGAAAATACAATTGAATGAATTGGATGAATTAAGAGATAATGCTTATGAAAATTCATTAATTTTTAAAGAAAAGACTAAAAAGTTTCATGATTCAAATATTAAAAACCGGGTTTTTAACGTTGGTGATCAAGTGTTACTTTTTAACTCTCGACTTAAGATATTTTCCGGTAAATTGAAATCTCGTTGGTCTGGTCCGTTCACCATTACACAAGTGTTTCCGTATGGGACCATCGAGCTAGCTCAAGATGATGGTCCTAATTTCAAGGTGAATGGACATAGGCTTAAGCACTACTTTGGTGGGGAAATTCCTTCAATGGTTGCCCTCGACCAAGTCACCTTCCCCAATGATAATTAGCATTGAAAGGATCGAGTCGAGCTCATGACTCGGTAATAAAAAACGAGGTGCCTCGTGGGGGAGATCCCATGCTTATCCTGTATGCTTACTATTCACTAATAGGGGGACTTGTACCCTTTCAACTCATTGTCTTGTGGTTGTTTGTGATTGTGTTATCTAGATCATCATCATCATCTACGATTGAAGACTCTCGTGTTCGTTCACGTGAGCCTCCTTCGTTTGCTTGAAGAAAGTTTTTCACGAATCCATGACATATCCTTTATTGTTCTAACAATTATCTTGTAGCATACTTAATAAACGGCTTTAGATATATAGTTGATCACCCTTTCCATGCTAGATCCTAAGCATTCGACTCTTCGTCTCTAGTATGGGGGTGCTCCACCTTTAGACTCGAAACATTGAGGATAATGTTTACTTTTAGTATTGGGGGGTGAATAGGTACTTGCTTTGCTACGCCCTCACGCTCTCCAATTTTCAATGTTTTGTTTTGATTGCTAATAAGGCTAAAAATGGCCAATTTTTAAAATTTTTCTTAGTTTTCATAAGTGTTTTTAAGACACGAATGTATATTTTCCGTTGGGTAGAATAAGAGTTAAATTTTTACTTGATGGGCATTTTGGAGCCATTTACATTCCTTAACCCGCTCAATTCAAGTTTTGCTAGACTTTTATATAGGGAGCTTTAAAACGCGAAAGTCTTAACTCATACGGGTTAAGAACAAGAACTTTTCGCAAGTTCCTATAATTGATCCTAGAAAGTCACTTATCAAGGGAACTATAAAATGCATTCTCTAAACTTGAAAAAGTCCAAGAAAGTGCAAGATCCTATAGGTGGCTTGAAAACCCAAAACTTTGATTTGATATAGTCTTAATGAAAGCTAATCCAAATTTGGCTTAATTTTGACTTGCATGGCTAAGTATTCACGAGTCTCTTTAATTAGAGGTCTTTATATAGTGAAGAACGAGAGATGATAGAGTTAGACAAGTGATCATGCTAAACGTAGAACATGAAAGTGTTCTTTCAAAAACTCATATGTTTTTAATTGTGGCTTTTTCTTCCCATAAGATCAATGCATTAGGAATAAATCATAATTGCAATAAGTAAGGTCGTACGATTTGAAAGGTTACTTAGCCTCTAGCGCAAGATCGTTTAAAAGTTGCTCGGGGTTGAATAAAGTTCATAGCCAAGGCATAACTTATTGAAGCGGGACGCGAAGATTGGCGATCATCCAAAAAGGCCCTAACAAGGCATGAGGAGCTCTATTTTTGCTAAAGATCCAAGATGATGTGAAGTATCATTATTCCTAAATCAATATGAAGGATCGAGACACACGATGAAAAGCAATTACTCCCCTAAAGATCATGGAGAAAGTCTATCCGAAAAGACCCTTACAAGGTATGAGGATAAATATATCCAAGTCCGAAAAGGAGGCGGATCGTTGTATATCAAAATCCAAAGTAAAGATTGAAGAAAAATGATGAAGTCGTGGTCCAAGTATGAAGAATCTCTCAACGTCAAGTGAAGAAATTCCAAATATGTGAAGATAAGACCATAATTTCAAGAACGTCTTCCCAAGATTTGAAGTATGAAGTACATGCCAAATATCGGTCCGAGAAAGGTCTCAAATCGTGAAACGAGTTATGCCAAGATATGAACTTAAGGAGATACACGAGAAGCCGTTTTAAAAGATTTTGTCCTTCGGCTAACTATTGATCAAATCGTGCTACTTTGCTTTCAGACTAATAACTACTCAAATAAGTCAATATGAATCACTTGTGATCCATGACAAATAGTTAAAAAATACTAGTAACCCATTTCTTTTTATAATAACTAGGATTGCGGGGAGAAAAAGTATTACACAATTTGGACGTATGAGTAGTGTTAGCATTGTGACTTGTACCAACAATGATCTCGCTTTTGCACTTAGCATGGAATGTATGACAATCAAGGATGACGAAGTTTACTCTAAGGGACATTTGCTTGTTTCTATTCTTTGACCCTAAAAGTCACTTTCGTGATAAAAATCATACATTATGTCTTTACACATCTTCGTAGTATGTTGCAAGTCTTTTACTCTTCAATAAAGGTGAATAAAATTGAACTTTGGTGATGCTTAGATACTTTATCTAGCATTGCGTGAGAGCACGGCAATGGCTTAGTATGGGGGAGTGATGAGATGGCATTTATACATGATCTCATCGTTCTTCTCAGGTTTTAAATGCATTAAAATGTCATAAAATACTATATATATGCTTGTGTTTGTTTACTTGTGTATTTTAGGTATGGATATCGTGAAAAAGACAAAAGATCACAAGATACAAGGAAAAACGGACACGAGAAACGAAGCCGTACAAAGAACCGGGCCCTAATCCATGGAATATTCAACAAATACCCTTGAAGACTTGAAGATATGCAAGATTGATCCTCAATGAATGAAGAAATGACACTTAAAACCCTTTTATATTGATAATTACAAGTTTGGTCCCTTAAGTTTGTCAAAATTACACAAATGGTCCTTCAACTTTGAAGACATGGCAAGATTAGTCCGTCAACAATTCCAAATTGCCAAAAATGGTCCCTCATGAAGCCAAAGATACACCGAAGACCTTTGAAGATCAAGATTGTCCAAGATCAGCCCTTGAAATATCTCAAAATGGCAAAAACAACCCTTTGAAACCTTTTTCCAAAGTTTTGTGCCAAAACTGCCAAAGTATGAAACTTATTAACAAAGGGATATAAGTTTTTAGGCTGAAAAACGTGTTATACATGTTTTACCAAAATACAAGGGCCAAAGTTGTGCACTAAAACATTCAAATACATAAAATGCGCCAAACACCTTTCTTTCCCCAATTTCGGATCAAACACACTACTATTCACCTTTTCACCACCCAGAATTACCTCACTTAAAACAAAGGGTAATTTTCAATTACCCTGGCACATGTGTGATTCACACATGCAGAAACACATCCCACACCAAAAACCCTCACTCCCACTCACCAAGAGGCCCCACACTCAAAACCGTTTCACCCATCACATCACCACTTCTTCCCAAAGGCATGCCACGTGTCAAGATCAACAGCTGAGAGCCTTTGCTTCACCCCAAAGCTACTTTAAACGTCTAGGATCATTTTGGACAGTTCACAACCAATAATTATCTAGAAGCACTCAAGGGCATTTTAGAGAAATCCGTGCTAGGGTTTGTGAATAGTGTAGCCAGGCATTTGCCTATAAAAGGAGACCTCAACATGTGAGAGTCCCTTTGTTCCAGTTTTAGGCTATCAATCTTTGTAATTCCTTTTTAAGTTTAATAAAATTTGAATTTCTGAAAATTTTGAATTCTCTTTTTGATTTGATTAAAAGTTGGTGTTAGAATAGCCTAAATCTGAGTTCCATTTGATTGTTAAGACCTTCCTTAATCTTGTGGTTAAGGCACGTCTTGGTTCATAAGGTTTTCAAGGTTCAAAAACCTTGAAGTCCTTGTTTCTGATTTTTGCTTATTGTTGTGTACTAACCCTTAGCCGTAAGCCTTGAGCTCCTTCAAGCTTGTTGACACCAAGCCTGGTAAGAGTTCTAAGCCCTTGTTTGAGTTTGTTTGCTGCTTGTGTTGAAGACATATCATAATCAAAGCCTTGTTCTACTTTGAACATCAGCAGGCTTTGATCTTCTTCTTTGAAGTACCTTGGTCTTGTTCTAGTTGTTGAACAAGGTCCAAGGAGCATAGTTGGCCCTCCTAGGATGTTGTGGAGGGCAGGTATAATCTCTTAATTAAGTTTCCTCTAAAAATTTCATGTTACTGCCTGTTTTGGATTTGGTGCTTTGATTTTGTGTTCTTGTGTTTGTGCTGGTAATTTTTGAGTTTGATTGTGTTAGTTGCTTCCTAGTAAGTGTTTTTGATCATTAAAATCAGTAGGTTATTAGAAGAAATCACAAGTTGCTTTAAAAAGGGGTTGATTAAGGACTGTTTGGGATTACTGGTTCATAAGGCCTTGTCGCCTTGAGCCCTTGGTTCTTAGGGTTTGGGAGGTCTAAACAAGTCATTTTGAACAAGTTTTAGTCATTGGTTTACTTTCTGAAAGTTTGGAAAAGGGATTTGAAGTTTTGCAAAAATCTGATAAAAAGTGTTTTGGAATTGGTCAAACACATCAGATCCAATAACTTCTTTGTTACTTGGATCTAAGGGCTGAAATCAGGTTTGGGAATAGTTTAGGTGATAAGCTATCTATTGGTTATCTGGTTGTTGAATTTGGTGGCTTATTAAGTGTGCTATAGCTTATCAAAGTTGGCTGAAGTGGTCATTTGCATCAACAAAGTGACCACCTCATTTTGTGTCTGCATTTGTTATCCTATTGCATGCCTTGTGATTTTGCTGCTTGGAACTTGTTTAAGTGCTACTTGTGAGTGGATTTTGCTATTTGGTGTGCTTTGTATCTGGCTTATAAGCTAACTGGCTTATTAAGTCCTTATTGCCAAAATTTGTCGTCAAAAGGTCAACTGACCTCTTGATTCACAAGGCCTCCTCCTTGAGTCCTTCACAAAAATTGCTTATAACAAGCCCATATACCATTCCTGATCATTTGGTGAACTTTGGATTACTTTGACTTTTGGTCAATTAAGCACAAATTGGCTTATTTTTGAGAACAGCGTATTGGCACATGCAACAACTTGGCTTTTGTAATAGAAATCATTTTTCTTAGCTTAATTACAAATCTGGAAGGTTACAAGTCTTTTGGTTAAGCTTTTGCTAGAAAACTAGGTTATTTGGCTTTTTCAGCCAGCTTATTTGCTCTTACAGCTTATTCTACTTGGCTTTTTGTGAGTTTCTTGATTGATTATTCTTAGTTAAGCTATTTGTGAGCTTTTGCAACAAAATAGAGCTTCTGAGGTGCCCTAAATCTCAAACCCGACTATTTTGTCGTTTTGTGGATTTTTACTTTGCTTATTTCTGGCTTATTGAGTGTGCTTTTCCAAAATTTCTTTTTACAGATCTCATACGCATCCCAAAAGAAGGTTGTGTGTCAAATTAGAGCTTATGGCATTGGCTTATTGCTTAATGGGCTGAAAACCCAATAAGAATAAGCTGCTTGCTTATTAAGCTGTGATAAGTTCACATTCAGCTTTTGGGCCTTTAGAGTTTTGTGTTTAAAATTATATTTTGAGTCTGATAGGGCTTTTCTAAGTCAATTGGGCCAAGTTTGACTTTTGGGCCAAAACGCCCATTAAGGTTGACTGTTTTTGGTTTTGGCCCATTTGAGGGCCCAATAGGGGTATTCTGGTCATTTCACTTTGATTTTCTGATTATTTAGGTTAAAATAAACTAGTTTGCAAGTTTTTAGAATATTTTATAATTTTTGGATTTTTAATATTATTTTAATATTATTTTATTATTATTTTTCAAATTTCACATTTTCCAACTTTTTATATTTTTGTTAGCTTTAATACATTAAAATAGGAATTTAGCAACTTTTAGAATAATTTTATCCCTTCTAGATTAATTTTTATAATTATTTTAAGTTTTAATAGTTTTTTTAATCATTTTAAATAGTTTTTATTAGTTTAAAATTTTCTAAAAATAGTTTTTAATCTTTTTAGGTCATTTTAGAGGTTTACCAATTAAAAAATCTTTATTTGGGATTTTTGATAATTTATTTGATTTTTAGGGCTTTAATTAGCATTTAAAAATTGAATATTTAATTATTTAAAAGGTTTGAAAAAGTTTTGATCATTGGTAAACTCTTAGTTTATTAATATTGATTTTTGGTAAATTTTTGGTAATTTTTAAAATTAATTTTTATTTTTTTGTAGTTTTTACGTTTTTACGCTTTGTCGTCGTAGTATTAATTTCACGTCTTCGTCATCTTCTTTTCTCATCCCCTTTCTAAACCAATCATTAATCAAAAACATTTAACAAATTTTTCACACACATATACCTCCTTGGGAAACGAACTTCATTTGGGTCATTAGTGCTTGATTTTCCTAAATCATCACTCGATACTTACCGCTTTTACGCACCTTTTCCTAAAGGTCGTAATTTACCACAATCAGTATGCATATTATAGGCATCCCTAAACTTTCTTGGACTAGCCCAAGATCATGTACACTTTGTTTTATTCCCAACATAAGCCCATGACCAAAGCCCATCCTTTTCCCCCTCTTTGGTGAGTGTCACACGGCATAGGCTTGTGTGGAAGAAGAAGAGTTGCCTTGGAAAGGCAAAGGGGGACACTTGGCATGATATGTCTTACCAAGGTAGATCATACCTTTTTCCATTCCTTTCCCTTTCTCCTATTTAAGCCGAAACACACACACATTCTCACATACATGCAATCTAATCTTGTTCTCTCACCCTCTTCTCTCTCAATCGTACGGCTTAAAGCCATATACATCCAACACCAAGTATTAAATCCACCAATATCCTTGTCTCATCTTTACTACAAATCATTAGTAGTATCATTCTCTTGGAATCACTATAAACAAGCCCTAGCCAAATCTAAAGGCCACGACTTGATTTATATTAGGGATTTTCTTCACCATCTTGAGTAGATCTCAAATCTCTTTGTTCATCTAGATCATTCTTGGTACATTTAGGCAAGAAAGGTATACACATCATATTCTTTCATTTCTTCATGCATGCATCATCATACATCTATAAACATAAGTGAATAACATGTTAAAAATCAAGATTTGATAAAGCTATGACCCTTATAGGTCACGACATATTTATGAGTTACAAATCTTGTTTATGGGACTTTGGTTAACCAATAACCATAGATCTCATGAAATGAACTTGTGCAACTTATAGATCATGAAAACCATGACCTTAAAGGTCACGGCTAAATTTATTGCCGACCATATGATTTGTCTACTTAGTTTTAAGAATGGAATATGAAATTTAACATGTTAAATTGAATATTAATAATCACAAAAACAACTTATATGTATAAATGTATCCGTGGGTTATACAAGACCTAAAATAAGTTAGTTGTACATGCATGCTTATTTAAACCTAGATCTAGTGATAAGTGTTAACTTAACATGATACACATGAAATAAGCTAGTAGATCTTATGGGAATATTGGGAGAAAACAATATAGCCGTGGGCTATACATTGTTTTCTTAGAATAATAGTAACCTTGGGAACATGCATGCAACCTAGATAATCATGATGAGTTTTTGTAAATATTTACAAGACATAAAAACTAGCTAAAGTGTTCATCTTGGAAATACCAAGATCTAAAAATATAGCCGTGAGCTATATATGAGTGTACATGGATCTATTATTGATTTTAGGGTCTAGACATAGTTTAGATCTCATATTGGACTTGTTATTTTCTTGATGTGTACATAGTTAGATCTAATTTTGTAACACTTATAAATTACATGCAACCTTAAAATGAGACGTGACTTATCTTAATATGCTATAACTAATGTTAGCCATGGGATATAAGCTTCTATTAGGGATTATGACTTACTTGTAACCTTATAACACACCTAGATCTAATTTGGTATAACACATAAAACAAATTTTAAGTTTTATTCATCTATTTAGATTTAAAACTAAATATTAATAATCTCATAATAAGCTTACAAGAATATCATAAGTAAAAACATACATAAAATATAAAGTAATGTTAATGGACTAATTAAGTCCATGAAATGCTAATTTAAAACTTAATGGAGCCAATAAGCCCATTTGATAAATCTTAGTAACTTAAATGGACTTAAGATTACACTTAGTCACATTTAACTAATTAAAGGACTTAAAAATGTATTAAGCCCAATTAATGATTTAAAGGCCCATTTAAATAAATTAGTGGACTTGTGTTAGCCTCAAAATATCGAGTCAAACAAGAATACTCGGTCATATGTTTATTATGTATCGTAAATTAGAACGTTGTAATAGGTAGTAGATTAGTCGTGTATAACGGGCTTATAATTAAGCTAAGGTTCATTCATAAGTAACCAAAGCCCAAAAGGAAGGCCCGGCCCATGTAGTATAGTCCATACAAGCCCATATGTAGGGGGACTATAAATACCCTTCCTAGCATGTTAGGAAGGGTGTTGGTTCATTTTATTCTCACTTCTCTTAATCTAATATCACCAAAGTTCCAACCAATTCTCTCTCTTTTCTATCTCTACTTTCTCTCACTAAAATTCATCTCATATCTACCTTTCTTTCTTTATAAATTCGTATTATATCATCATATATTAGGGACAACTATTGGTATCAATCGCCATGGGGTAGTTTTATGATTGGTTTTTGTGTTTTCATTTGATTTATTTGATTTGATCCTTATTTCTTCCACGAATTCAAGATTTTTTATGTTTTTAGTGTTCCTCAAGTCGTATAACTTCTTTATTCGTGTCGTAGTGATTTAGGTATCTTGGTTTTGGTTAAGACACAAACTTTCTTGGATCAAACGTTCAAAACTTTCTGTTTTTCTTCATTCCGAATTTCCAGCAAGTGTCTCCATCGGAAAGTACAAGTTAGCGTAGCTTGATCGCAATAACCATTTGGTTCTACTTTGCGATCACAAGATTTCGATACCTTATTCCGACGAGACATTCCGATCGTACATTGCGATCTAGGATTTCGCCGGTTTCAAGGGATATTGAGTCGTTACTCTGTCCAATTTGTATTAGCCATATTGCGATCTAAGCATTCTGACAGGTAAACATTCCGATAGTGCATTGTGATCTAAGCATTCCGACAGGTAAACATTGTGATCTAAGCATTCAGACAGAAGGACTTTCCGATAGATTGATATTCCGACAAAAGCAACATTCCGATACTTGCAATCATTCCGATAGAACCTACATTTTGACAGCCAGCATTCCGATGGACATTCCGATGGCACATTCCGATGGACATTTCGATGGACATTCCGATGACATGTTTAGCTAAATTTTGTTCGAGTAACTTTTAGACTTAGCCACCATCTAGATTAGTTTCCGTCAAGTAAATTCAAATTTTTTCCATACTAGTTTTAGGACATTTCTAGCTCGATTTCAAAATTTGGTGATTACAAATTTTTTGGTCTACCGTTTTGTCAGACTGGGGAATTTATCGTCGGACTAAGAAAATATAGGTATTTTCAGAATTTCAACAACAACTCAATCAAATCATATCTACTTAAGATCCATATATACTTCATCATTTCAGAGAATTTTGAGATGGATTCTACTGCAGAATATCGTGTGACGAACAACAACATAATGGTGGCGGGTAACAAAGAGAGACCACCAATGCTTGTGGCCGGTCGATATGCTCAATGGCAGTCACGTTTTCTTCGTTATCTTGATACAAGACCTAATGGTGATGCATTGAGGCAATGTATTAACAATGGACCATATGTTTTAACCGATATCACTGTTCCTCATACACCAGCCACTGACACTACCACAGAAGTACCCGCAACCAAAAGAAAAGAAACGTTATCTGATCTTACACCAGAGAAGCGTGCTTGGTATGATGCAGAAAAAGAAGCAATCTATATGATTCTAAGTGGAATTGGAGATGATATTTATTCCACGGTTGATGCATGTCTTACAGCACAAGAAATGTGGACGGCTATTGAACGCTTGCAACAAAGAGAATCACTCAACAAGCAAGATGTTAAAACAAACTTGTTTTGGAATTTTGGTAAGTTTACTGCATTGGATGGAGAATCAATTGAGTCTTATTATTCACGATTCTACAAGATGATGAACGATATGAAAAGAAACAACTTGGAGCTCTCTACCATGCAAGTCAATGTGCAATTTCTTCAGCAACTTCAACCAGAGTGGACACGTTTTGTCACTTTGGTGAAACAACAGAAGCAGTTAGACAAGGTAAACTATCACACTCTCTTTGATATCTTGAAACAATTTCAGTATGAGGAAAATGAAATTCGAGCTGAACGAGTTGCAAAGACGGCTAATCCACTTGCTCTAGTGTCTACCACTAAAGATCATCGATCTCGTACTTCAAAGTCACACTCCATTCAATCATCCTCACCACGATATTACACATCATCCAAGTCCTCATCCTTCACAAGATCACGCGACAAAGAACCAAGAGCACCATCACCACCATCTGAGTCATCATCTGAAGAGGATAGTGATGAAGATCAAGCTCAGAAGAATCGGGAAATGAAACAACAAATTGCTTTCATTATGAAGACCTACAAGAAAATCTTCAAACCCATCAACAACAATCTTCGAACATCATCCAACACAAAGAACCAATATGTTGAGAACCCTTCACGGTATGACACACGTCGACGTGGTGAAAGTCCTTCTAGGTATGATCGACATAATCTAACAAATGTTGAGGGTTCTGCAAGGTATGATAGACAAACTGCCAAGTATGATACTCAGAGGATTGCTGTTGCTACTGGGAATAGGGAAACTGTTGGAACGCAAGTGGTTCAACAAAGTGGGATTCAATGTTATAATTTCCAAGGTTATGGGCATATGGCAAAGGAATGCAGAAAGCCGAAACGGGATAGGGACTCTAGCTATCATAAAGAGAAGATGTTTTTATGCAAGAAGATGGAAGTAGGGGTAAATTGTCGCCTGAGGAAGGAGCAATGCTTGATGATATTGATGATGAAGCCTCCGACCAAGAATTAGAAGAACATTACTCGTACATGGCAAAGGTTGATGAAGTTCTCAACGTCACTGAAGATGACAATGGCCCTATCTTTGACACTGAGCCACTCGATAAGGTACACACCACTGATGAATATAATGTGTTTGGTGATACTCATGAGCATTGTGAACTACCCAATGCCATTAATGACACATGTATGACGGAAAAGGTTGATAGCAATACCACACCCGATTCATCAGACATGTGCAATAATGAGTTTGAGGATGATCAACATGCAAATGAGTATGATGATGAGGAGCGTGTCGCGCTTGCTAATTTAATTGCCAGTTTACAAAAAGATGTCAATGAAACTAGAAAAAGTCAAAAGCAATTAAAGAAGACAAACGCAACGCTCACTCAAAATTTTGAAGAATGCAAAGCCGCCCTAATTACATCTAGTGAGACCATTGAACACTATAAAGATGAGCTTCTTCAGAAAACCAAAGAACTTGAGGGATACAAGGGTAGTGCGTTAAAAGGTCAAAAGGACGATCTTGAAAAGAAATACAACGAAACTCTTAAGTTATTAACCAAAGAGAAACGTCAATTTAATATTTTGTTAATGGATGAACGTCAAAGAACGTACCTTGCTACCACCAAAGTTAACGAACTTGAACAACGGCTTTCGATGGATAACACAGAGTCTGCTAAAATTCTTGATGTTAAGAAACAAGAGGTTTAAACGTTAAAACAATATTTCAAAAGTCGACATGAAAAAGATACTTAAAAAGTAACGGAACTAGAAAAACAAGTCGAATTTTTGAATAAAGTTGTTTATAAAACGCATGACTCTATTCAAACCGTAAGAATGATATCACCTCTGTCTATGTTTAAGGGTCAAGCTAGCTTTGCAAGTCCTGATTATCTTGCCCAAGCTCAAGCTACGAACCCGCGCCTTTATATGGATGAGTCTGAATGGACAGATCCCGAATATCCTCTTGGTTATGATGAGACATCCCTTTGGGAAGAGGAGAGTAGATCATCGGTCAATAAAGAGTTTGTGAAACCATACAATTATGCTTATGAGAATAGTCTATGTGGTCTTTTCACTACACAAAAACAAAAGTCTCGTGAGTAATTGTTTTTAGAATGTAAACAAAGAAGAATTCAATAGAAGAAAGCTTTTGCTACTAAGAAAACAAACGTTTCTAAGTTCATGAACTACTTGCCTCTTGATGCTTCTAAAAGCAAGAGTAGGCAGACATTTGGTTTTCTACAACATTACATTGATAATATTAAATCCATTGTTGACAATGAATGGAAACAACGAGAAAATGACGAGTGGAAAAAACCAATTCCTCAAGATATAACTGTGCTTATCAAACAAATCTTAATACCGAACACGACGACGTTAAAAGAAAATATGCTTGAATTTGAAAGATTAATTCGGTCTGAAGTGTTTGATGATTTAAAATATGTTGAATCTATTGAGAAAGAAATTGACGATCTTCAAATGGACAAGTCCGTTTTTTCAGATGAATATGATTTACTCTTAGAAGAATGTCTCTGCAAAGATATTTTGTGTGTTACTCTTCAATCTTGTGCTGATATCGATGAATATTCTGATGTTGCATGCAAATATCTTGATAAAATCAAAGAATGTGAGCGTCTTGAACTTGAGCTTTCGAAATGTAAAGAAAATGTTGATAAACAGGCTTTTGAATTACTTCAATACAAAACTGATTTCCTTCAAAAACATTGTCATTCTCTTGAACTTGCTTTGCAAAAAGACATTTGTAATTTTCCACATGATAATAACTTGCAAGAAAAACTTTCCAAAACGTTTCGAGAAATGAATGAGCTGAATTTTGAAATTAAAGGGTTGAAAGCTCAATTACAAGACAGGGAAACAGCGATAGCAGAGTTGCAGAAACTCGTTGCTAAGATGGGTGGGAAAGTTGTGGAACCTAGCGTTAAGAAACCTGTTTTTAGACAACCCAATGCCTCTAAAGTGAATAGATCCTCTATCTTGGGAAAACCATCTGCTTTATCAAATTCCTCGTTTGCAAAACCTGTGTTTGCCCCCACGATGGATGGAAAGGAAAGGTTACCACAGAATCAACCCATAAGAAATGTCATAGCACCAAGCGTTAAGCACAATAATGTGATTAAACCAGGGATGTATAGATTGGCCACTAAACCTACACAAAACAAAGAAAGTCAATCACCTCAGACTTCTAGAAACACTAATAGACGTTTGTCTTTTACTACAGGAGTAATCCCCACTGATAGTGTTAGCCGGCCTGAGCTTAAGAGCACTCGCATGAATGAAAAGGTTTGGCAAAACAAAAGTCAAGGGAAGATTAAGATAGTAGAAGACCACCCTAGGATTTTCAATGTTTCTAAGAATAAAACGTCTGTAATCGCGTTTAATGACGATTTGAATGATTCGAATTTGAATGCTTTGAATGTTAAGTTTGTTTGTGTGAATGTGGAAAGTGTGCTAATGCTAATCATGCTATGTGTATTTCGAATAATGTCAAAGGCGTAGATACTATAACTAAGAAGCAAACTGCGATGCCTATTAGTGCTAGAAAACCCAAACGAAAAGTGAACCATTCTGGTGCAACCCCCACTAAGAAAAGTAATGCATCAGACTCCACCACTAAGAACCCTAGAAGCAAAATTAAGGAATTATATGAGTCTGCTAGCAAGTCTTGGAAATGGTGGTTTTCTAATCAATGTCCTCCAAGATAAAAATGGATGCCGAAAGCTAGAGCAGAAAATGTGAAAACGAGTGTTAGTTTGCCTTTAAATGTTGATAAGGACACTAATGATTCTACTATCACAACTACTGTGGTATCCAATTTAGCAAATGCTCCATCGTGTTCTAACTCTTCTGCAGGTGATACAAATAATTCTCTTCATACTTGACTCCGGATGCACAAAGCACATGACGGGGAATCTCAAGCTTCTAATTAACTTCGTGGAGAAGTTCCTAGGTACGGTCCGATTCGGAAATGATCAATTTGCACCGATCCTAGGATATGGAGATTTGGTTCAAGGGAATATTACAATCAAAAAGGTATACAACGTCGAAGGGCTCAATCACAATATCTTCTCGGTTGGTCAATTCTGTGATGCGGATTTGGAGGTTGCTTTCAGAAAGAAGACATGTTTTGTTCGTGATTATGATGGGAATGATTTGCTTACCGGTACACGGGGTACTGATCTTTACACAATTTCACTTCAAGACACAACTTCATCAACTCCAATTTGCTTCATGGTAAAAGCTTCAACGACTCAGGCATGGTTATGGCATCATTGTTTATCTCATTTTAATTTTGATACCATCAACTTTCTTTCCAAGAAAGATATTGTGAGAGGCCTTCAAAGTTTGAAAATCATCAAAGATCACCTTTCTTCTTCTTGCGAGCTTTGTAAAGCTAAACAAAGTAGCTTCAAAACAAAGATTACACCAAGCTCTAAAGGACGGTTAGATCTTCTTCATATGGATCTGTGTGGTCCCATGCGTGTTCATAGTATCAATGGAAAGAAATATATTCTGGTAATTGTCGATGATTACTCAAGGTTCACATGGAATCAGTTCTTGAGGTCCAAGGATGAAACACCCGAAGTTCTCATCAGCTTTCTTAAACTGATACAGTGTGGTCTTCAAGCTCAAGTCAAAGTGGTTCGTACTGACAGAGGTACATAATTTTTGAATTCAAAACTGAGAAACTATTTTGAATCCGAAAGAATTGAACATGAAACATCTATTGCTCGAACACCCGAACAAAACGGCATTGTTGAAAGACGAAACCGTACTTTAGTTGAGGCTGCCCGAACATTATTATCCGCTTCAAAACTTCCACTACACTTTTGGGCCGAAGCCGTGTCAACCGCATGCTACACACAAAAACGTTCCTTAATTATCCCAAGACACGAAAAGACACCATATCACATTATTCGAAATGGTGAAAATTTGGATAAGCTGAAAGAGAAAGGTGATGCATGTATTCTTGTGGGATATGCGACTCAGTCTAAGGGATATAGAGTATACAACAAGAGAACAAAATTGATTGTCGAGACCATTCACATTCTATTTGATGAATTACAAGAAATGGAACTTGAACAAAACAGTTTAAGTCCCGATCCACAACGACTAACGGCTTCCGTTCACAACCGCGCGGAACTCGGAACTCAAGACCACAGCAATGAATTGTCAAGTTCAATGCTGGTTCCAGAAAATGTTCCTAGAGCTGATATGACAGTTGACACGACAATTGAAGAGTTGGAAATGTTATATGGACCAATGTATGATGAATATTTCACGGGGGAGAAACAAGTTGTATCGAAGTCTTCCGCTGTCACTCATGATAAGAAAGATGATACCGATCATCGTCACCAACCGGATACAACTTCATCTACTTCAACACGGGTTGCTGCAGATTTACCTCCTCAGAATATCACTTCAACAATCGATCCTACAACATCCACAACTACTATCATTGCTCCAGAGAACACAATTCAAGCAGACAATGTATTATCTGAGGAAGACGAATTTATCAACCCATTCGGTACACCGGTACATGAAACAGGAGAGTCTTCTACTCGCCATGTTGATCCGTCAAATATGCATACGTTCTACCAACGACATCCTTCAACACATCATTGGACCCGAGATGTTTGTATGTTCGTACTCGCCGTGAGTTCAGCTGAACCGAAAAACATCAAAGAAGCCATGGGTGATCATGCTTGAATCGAATCGATTACGGGTGAACTTCAACAATTTGAAAGACTTAATGTCTGGGAACTTGTTGAGAGACCATACGATGTAATTCCATTAAATCTTCGATGGATCTGGAAAAACAAGATGGATGAAGAGAACACGATCATCAAGAATAAATCTAGGCTAGTGGCTAAAGGGTATAGACAGAAAGAGGGTATTGATTTTGATGAATCATTTGCACCAGTAGCTCGTATGGAAGCTGTAAGGATTTTCTTGCTTATGCTGCACATAAGGGATTCATTGTTTATCAAATGGGCGTAAAGACGGCGTTTCTTAACGGTCCTTTGAAGGAAGAAGTCTATGTCACACAGCCGGAAAGATTCGTCAATCCTCATTATCCTGACAGGGTGTATCGTCTCCACAAAGCACTTTATGGACTCAAGCAAGCTCCAAGGGCGTGGTACGACGAGCTCTCGAAATTTCTGGTCTCCAAAGGTTTCTCAAAAGATTCCATTGATCTAACTTTGTTCACTTATAAATATGGGGATTGGGGATGACATTTTGCTTGTGCAGATTTATGTTGATGACATTATTTTCGGGTCTACAAACCCAAAACTTTCAAAATGGTTTGAAAAAGTAATGCACAACAGATTTGAAATGTCTATGATGGGCGAACTAAAATTCTTTCTAGGAATTCAAGTTCACTAATCCCCAAGTGGTATCTTCATTAACCAAGCTAAGTATTGTCAAGAGATAATCAAAAATCATGGTATGACATCATGTGACCCCGTTGGGACACCATTATCAACCACATCCCTATATGCTGACTTGCAGGGATTACCCATAGATCAAACAAGATATCGTTCCATGATCGGGTCCCTCATGTACTTGACAGCAAGCAGACCTGATATTCATCATGCTACATGCTATTGTGCACGATATCAAGGACGACCCACTGAAAATCACCTCAAGGAGGTTAAACGGATCTTTCGGTACCTTAAGAATACCATTCACATGGGACTCTGGTATCCGAGGGAAACCGGTTTCTTTCTAACGGCCTATTTAGATTCTGATCATGCAGGGTGTCTTGATACACGTAAAAGTACTTCTGGTAGTGCACAAATTCTAGGTCAAGATAAGCTTATGGGATGGTCTTCCAAGAAGCAGGATTGCACGTCACTTTCATCAACCGAAGCGGAGTATGTGTCTCTATTTGCGTGTTATGCTCAAGTTCTTTGGATGAGAACACAACTCACGGATTATGGCTTCCACTTTGATAAAGTACCTATGTACTGTGACTCAAAATCTGACATAGCCATCTCCTGCAATCAGGTACAGCATTCCGGCACGAAGCACATTGATGTCAGATATCACTTCATTAAGGAACAAGTTCAAAAGGGTATTGTTGAATTATAATTTGTTGGAACTGATTACCAATTGGCTGACTTGTTTACAAAAGCTCTTTCGAAAGAGAGGTTTCCGTATCTAGTTAGGCAAATTGGTATGAGATGTTTGACTCCAGCAGAACTGGAGGTTTTGGCAAAGAAGCCTGCTTGATTCATCTATCAAACATCTACTTGTAAATATTAATGAAAAAAGCAAAATACAAAATTAAAAAATCTTTGATAATCTAAAAATATTCTTCTCGACATGTCTCTAAGTATCGATAATATGGACGTTCCTAGAAATGTCGCTCAATAACGACACAGGTGTGTAGATAAAGCTCGAATGAAAGTTGTAAATATTTTTCAAAACATGGCATTTATTCTTTTAATAAAGGAAATTGTCTATTTTGGACAATATTTCCAAACAACGAGTAGAGCAATCTATCACGTTTGAGCTTTGTCACAAAACATTCCATGTTTTAAGCTCAACACAATGGCTTGTAATCACTTTCAGATTGCAACCCGGATCGATATTCAAGGGGGAGTGTACGATTTAGTTCCCTTACCCTCAGCAAAAGAAGAGAAATCTTCTTACACTTGAGTAGATTCGTCAAGACATTCAAATTCTATGAACTCAAGTTTATTCTTTAGAAAAACCTCTTCGACAAAAAGAAGTAGGATTTTTCAAAAAGTGTTGAACACAATTTTTTCAAGAATTTCTCAATGATATCAAAATCTTTCAAAAATTGTGTGTTCAACAACTCCTATCCTCAAAAGTTTAATGTGGATCAAATCCTCGTAATGGCAATTCCATTGGATCAATTTTTGAGGGGGAGCTTTCCAAAATTCATGCTAAGTTTGACACATCTTTCTCCCGAAGGATTTCAAGACTATTTTATATATATTTTATATATTTTAATCAAATTTGGTATCTCTAATATCAAAAGATTTTATATATTAGATATAGGGGGAGAAAATATGATTAAAATGTGATCTTATATAAGACTCAAGCACTTTAACTCTTACCTACATGTGCGAAACACTTTCGATTATCGATGCACATGTGAAGGGGGAGCATTTCTGAAACGACAAAACTATCAATGTGTTAAATGTTTTTCAAACATCTTGTTAGACATTTGAAGTGGTTTTCATGGTTACGATCAAACACCCACAACATCTTTAATTCACGACGTTATTGGTGTCAAAAGGGTGGTTAAGTTTAAGTCCTATGATCCAACCAGAACCGGACGGATCTTCCTAGGAACAATCTAATAGATTACTAGATGTCCTTAGGAAAGATGGAGTAGAATGTGAACGTAGCTGAATGTCGACTAAGCACTGATGCTAGCATTGGAACAATCACAACAAGGTGTTAGTAATGATGTCTTGGTAAGCATTGAAGGGGTTGAAGAATGAAAAAGAAATGTAAGGATAAAGGGTGTAAAGAAATTATCCCTCTATACAACTTAGGCAGAAATCGGGTCAACTCATCATGAAGACAAACTCATAATGGACCCAGTGATGTATGCATAACCCTTTCCTAGCTACTCAGGCTTCTCTCAAAAGAAGTTTGTTTTATTGTCACGGAGATCAACATGACTTCTATTGACTTTCTCACTCCGAGATAGTTGATATTGAATATGTGGCATCTGCTCCAGCCTCAGACCACTAAAAGTACACAAATCGAGTCTAGAGCCAAGAGATCAATCACATCTCGTTAGGACACACGGATGAAGATCAACAGAGTCCTACGCTATATCCTTGTGATATTGCTAGAACACTCAGAGTGATACTACTTAGTATTCACAATGATGAGTGGAAATCCTTCCAGTGTTAACATCAAATAGCACTGCGGTAGGTCATATGCAAGATTCTTTATGAATTGAACATGTGTAAAACTGAAAAGGAATAGTGGTTTGATTCTGAATTGATTCCAACTTGTTTCAGGTTTCTACGCAATCTTTATGGTCTTGCCAGAGCATTCAGAGTGATATTCATTAATATTCACAGTGACGAATGGAAATCCTTCTAGCGTCAACATTAAACAGCGCTACAGTAGGTGACTTGTGAGATTCTTATGAATCAAACTTGTGTCAATTGGAAAGCAACAATGGTAAGATTCTTATTGAATCAAACTTGTTCCAGGAATTTGAATTGACGACTTTAATCAAGCGGATATCTATCCAATTGATTCACTCTTTATGTTCGCAGTCTTGCTTTGAGACGGTCGAGTAAAGAGAACTGCTAGTACAGTCGCGAAACCCTGTCAAGGAGATTTTTAACTAAATCTACCTATCACAGGTACGGTATTTAATATCCTATAACGGTCTTCACCGACCGGAGGTAAAACGCTACCGATTTAGGACGAATGTCAAAGCCATTCAGTTCGTGTCTATGTTTTGTCTCAAGAAGGTGGCGTTACGGTGCACTCAGCAAAGTCAAAGATTCAAAACCACATTCTCATGCCTGAAGACATATTCGACAATTAATAGTGTGAGCATGTGGATGAAGACTGTGACAACCCTGGTTTTGAGGTTCGTCACTTGGTCTTACTTTTAGGTTATTTTATGTGTGCTTATTTTATTTGTGTGTTTACGTGTTTATTTTGTGTGAACGAGGTTGGTGTGATTATCGTTTATGAGTATAGAGTACTCATACGTAAATCGAGGAACGGTTATTTCATGTTCATGAGCTCACAAGTGGTGACTATGAAATGAAATAGTGATATTTTGGTGTTTACGTATACGTATATGTATTATAGAAAATCGTATTTTTTTACGATTTACGGTTTAGCATTTAGAGGTCTCGGATGAGGTAATTAGCCATATGGATATTTTTCGGGATGGTTTTAGGTCATTTAGGACTTAATTATAATGTTTATTTCAAAATTTGAGATTTTTTATAAAAGTGTATATTTTACGTCTTTTACGGTAAAACGCGTAAATTTGACTAGTTTTACGGTTTTGAGGTTTTGGGAGTTTTAGGAGCTGAAATAAATTAAGGTAAATTAAGGTAATATTAATAAGATATTAATTAACAATAAAAAGAAAAAAAATAAAGAAAAAAACGAAATTAGGGGTGTTTGGGTCGGTTTAGAAGAGGAAAAAAAGGAAAAAGAGGAGAAAAAAAGGAAGTGGGCTTATACTTGGACTAGGATTTTATGTACACCCTATATATTATATTATTTACTACCAAAAAGATCATAAATCCCTGGAGACAAATAAAAATTCGTGAGTTTCATAGAGGAGAATTAGGGTTCTTCATAAAAATTAGGTTTTCTTCATCTTCCATTGTTCTAAAGGTAAAACCTTCATAACCCTTTTAATTAAATTGTTTTATTGTTTTCTTTAATCATCTTATGATGGATTAGGGTTAGGGTTTATATAAAAACAGTAGATTAATGTTATATTAATGGTTTTATAATGATTACATGAATTAGGGCTTGTAATTAGAGGGTTTAGGGTTAATTAATGAGGTTGATTTTGTTAAACCCGTTTTTAAAAACTGGACAGAATTTTGGTGTCATTGTTTTGATCATATCTGGAGTTCTAAGAACATTCAAGATGCGATCAAGCTAGCCCTGAATAGGTATTTGAGTTGGCTTTCTAAATCAAGAAACGAGAACTAAATTGGAGGTCGGGAAGTGGGTCAAAAACAGGTTACAACAGTCGGAGGTCAAAGCAGTTTTGAATTCAGCCTCTTTTCTTTTTAAGTTTTTGGTTGTTTGGGGTACTTAGGATTGCATTGGGATCTTCTCACGAACATGAGAGATGGTTTATATATTGTAGTAAGTATCTGCACTTGGGCTAAGGTTGTGGTTTAGGGTAAGACCCCTTAATGGTAACAAACTTTTAGTACGTTTAAAATCAGGAAATCTGGAATGACAAAAGTAGATATATGTATATCGGGGCCTTAACAGTAGCTTTAAGGTTAGGGAAAGTGAGAGGTGTTAGCCAACATATGTAAGGGTGTGAATATTCCTTTTACAGAAACCATGGGTATGTTTAGGTGGGCGTTTGGCTTATAGTTTGGAGACCTAAAACTGGGACTGTTTTTGGTAAAATGTTAACGGGATGTGTTATGGAGTAAAACGAGTTAAGGGCTTTATAGAGGGGTGTAATGGGATGCTTAGAGCATTTAAATGAGGAATATATGGTAGTATGTTAGATGTCCATCATAGGTTGATGAGCCATCTTAGTGATTGGGTCATGTATTGATTGCGTGTTTTTGGTTTGTTAGCTTGTTGCTAGTGCGAGGACTCGTGAAGAAGCAATCAGGTGAGTTTCATAGTCCCATGTTTACTATTGATTTTGACTTCCAGATGGGATGGAAGAGACACTGTGTTGAATTATTTTCTAAATTAATGTTGTGAATGTTTTTAAGGTTTGAGTTGGACTTGTGTGTACATTTATGTGATTAACTGCTATGTGATTCTTGTTTGTGTATGATCTGGATTGGAAAGGTACATAGGTGTATGGGCGCCTATGGGACCAATGGTTTGACAAGGTAGTAGCCTTGTGGTTTGACAAGGTAGTGGCCTTGTGGTTTGCCAAGGTAGTGGCCTTGGGATAGGTACATAGTGTGATCATCTATGGTACCATGTTGTTTGGCAAGGTAGGAGCCTTGGTTTTGGTTTGAAATGTTTGATCTTGAATTGTTAGTTGTTAATACATAATTGTAGCGCATTGTCCATATGTTTATTGGTTTATGGTAATCACAGCTTATGACTTGTCTTGTGTTGGAGTCTAAACCTATGACTCTCACCAACTTTATGTTGACGTGTTTTAGTGTCTCTTTCAGGTGATAACGTGGTTAAGCGTGAGAACTTATGTGGCTAGGATTGGAGTCGAGTAGGAATGCATTTAGAAGGAGATCCCCGTTCCTTCTTAGTTTATTTTGCTGTTTGTTTCTTTGAGAGATATTATGAACCTATATGTTGATTGTTAGTGTTATTTGTTTGTCTTGGGTAAGAGGTAGGACTGTTACCTACTTACCTAGACTCCTACATTGTTGAGATATTGTCATGACATTGTGTCGCCATTTATGTCATTATATTTTGCATTTTGGTTTTCTCTATAGAGACACCGTTTGTTGTGATGATATCCATACGTCGCACCCCATATTCCGCCATGGTGGGGTGTTACAGAATGGTATCAGAGACAATGGTTATAGAGAATTAGGTTGCCTAGTCGCGTAGCCTAGTCTATAGCTTAAAGGTCCCTGCATATAGGCGTCATAGGAGTATGTGTGCATTTTATATAAATTGATGTGTTTGGATGTTATTTATTGTGATGTTTTGACTAGTATGAAATGAACCATAGTAAGTTCATACTTAGCCACATGTTATTTTCCTTTCGGGGTGTGAGTAGTGCGGGTTGAACCATAATCATCCACGCTAGTCATTGTCGTATTTTGCTTATATTGTACATTATAGTACATAATTTGTTACATAGTAGTTTCTAACTTTTATTGGGTTATTTTATGTACTTGAGGTATGGTTTTTTTTTTTGTCTTTTGATGTTTAAGTCATGTTCCCTAAGAATCATGTGGTTGTTCGATTTAGGAGGAGTAGGTGGATATGAAGGATTTTAAGCGGTTTCCACTCTTATGGGCGACATGACTTATAACTGATTATGTTTTGTTTTGGATTTAGTCTATACTGTTTTAGCTAGACTATGGATTTTTGTATTCCAAGAGTTTTACTATGTTATTTTAATAAATGGAGTTTTGGATCTTATTGGTTATGTGGTTATGAGCTTATGTGAGTAGATGGATCTATGTGTTATATGTTGTATTTATTCTTATAAGTGTCATCATAGGAGGGAGTGCATTGGGGAAAGGGTAATTGTATAAGTATGGTGGCCAACATAGTTATACAAGTACCACAACTTCAATGGGTTCCCAAGTATGGTTGCATGAAAGAGGGTTAGTACATGCTTGTATATGATGAGATGTAGATTTTGGGTATACGTATAATATATGGGTTTATGTAATGGCTGCCTATGATATGGCTATTGTTCTTTTTGTCTTATATGTTTTGGGTTATAATTGTGTTGTGTGATTATGGGGTCACACGATATGGTTTGGTTTTGGAGGTGGGATTTATGCCTTGTTGTGGCACGGTGAGATGGTGATTACTCGTATGGAAAAACGAGCATATAAAGCGATTGATTGACTTACGTGTATGATAACGAGTATGTTTGGGGGATTCAATAGGTATACATATGCGGATGTATATATACTACTGTGTGTTAAGTTATGGTATATGGTCGTTCACTAGTTATTATAACTTGAACGTACCTTGTGTTTGTTCGTGTTTTATGGTGCTGGAGTTTGGTGGAGTTTCAACGATGTTTTGAATCTTTTGAACTGTGTCTTGTAGTGTATTCTTTGAGTTTCGTATTTCACGTGTACGTTTTAAAACGGTGTTCTTGGTTTTAACTCTATTGAAATAACTTGGGATTTCTTTTGAGATAATGAAATCTTTTGTGTTGAGTCTTACATTTCTTTTGGTTGGTATATGGAAAAAGGGGACTTGGAAATCTAGCATAGGGTTAGATAGTTGGTCGGATTCGGTAAAATAAGGGTAAGGTGTTGGGGTCGTGTTTGAAACAAGATGTAACGTAAGATTTCTTTTAATCAACACTTATTTATTTCAAATTCTAAAAGACATTCTTTAAAAATAAAGCGAAGTAAAATTTCTTTCTACTTATATAGCTTATATAAATGGGTTTAACCGATTCACGTCATTTATAATTATTAATACAAGGTTAAATTGAGTTAGGAAGATTTCACATACAATTATATCTTCATTTAAATGGATTGCATTAATCACTAAGTTTATTCTTTAGTTTTTAAAACAACTAGTATAAAATTGTTTTGGTCGTAACTTGTTCGTTTTTAAAGCTTTTTGGGTGATTCAAAAGCCTAAAATTATGTACTCGGAACGTACTTTTCAAATATCCAGAATGTATAGTTATGGGAGGTCAGTGGACTGGTCGGAATTTTTGTACAAGTGTTGGGTTCAAGGTTGAGTTTGAATAGTAGTTTTATTTTTATGATTGGGATGCACAGGATACCTAGTCTTTGAGTTGAGTTTTGAGATCGTCTAGAAGGTTGTTTGTAGATGGTTTGAGTCACATAGATGTGGGGAGGAGAAAAATAAATAAATAAATAAATAAAAATATATTCTTTTGGAAAAGTCGATCTTTTGCACGGTTTAAATAATATGTCGCGGGGCGTAACATGTTTTGGTTGCCAATGGGTGTGTCTTGGATTATTTTTCGTTGTTATGGGTCATGTTGAGTTGATACACATTTTGGGTTTGAGTTTTCTTTGGAGTCTTGTGGTTTTGATTTGTTTTAATTGGTGCACGTGAAATGTCTTTAATTTATCCGTGGGTTTGATTCGTTGATCGTATCTGGTGGATTCAGGATGTACTTTTGGTTACGTACTGTTCGGGAGCGTTGAGGTAGTCGTATGAAAGACTTGGTTGCGCCTACACGATTTAGTAGGTGACCATTAGAGAACGGTCGGAATGCCCTTAGTGGGGAGGAAAGAAGTTCGTAGACGAACTAATGTGGTCATGAGGTCTCTTAGGAGTGTCAAGGGAGATGAATAGAGGTTGCATAATGTATGGTTATTGGCACAAGTAACGCGCCATAGAGAGTGTTGGAAGGGGATATGGTTCGTAAGGCATGTATGCTTTCTGAAAGTTTCCTGAAACTTAGTAAGGTTGCCTATTACTTTGAGGTAGAACCATGAATAGAGCAAGTAGGAGAGGTGAGAAGAGTTGTAGTTAGTGCCTTTCCAAGGCAAATCGTTGATGGAGTGATTTAAAAACAAGAGCTGTTAGAAATTGCAAGGAATTTATTCGTATTGCCGCTAAGAGAGGGTGTGAGGAGGACATAGTTGAAATTGCTAAGGATGTTGTATGAACGCTTTGGGTTTACGGTTATGCATTTGGCTTTGCCAAAACGCTAGCGGTTCTCATGGAGTCAATGAACCGAGTGTGCATGAAAGTATGTAAACAAGTTGTCATCGGGAGTATCGACGACATCTTGATCTACTCAAATCTAAGAAGGGAAGTGAGGCGAATTATGTGTCGGTTTTGGAGTGGAGTTAAACGTGAGATTTTCAAGTGTGAGTTTTAGGATTAAGTTGGCCAGGACTAGTAGTCAGAGATGATGGCATATCGTGGAACCAGCAAGGGGCGAAGTGAAGAAGGACGAGGAAGCATTTTGGAGGCTGAAGAGGTGGATTCAATGATGAGCAGATCTTGGCATTATCGGAAGGACTGGGTGAATTTGCGAAGCATGACGACACGTGGAGCAAGGATTTGGATGTGTACGAGAACGACAAAGAAAGGCGATTGCTTATACATTGCAAGAACTGAAGACTTGGAAGAACTAGATAAGACTTCGTTAGTGGAGCTGGACTGTTATATCTGCCTAGAATGTTAGAGGCATTTTGGTGTACGAGACGTAGAGAATGATCTATACGGATCATGAACGTCTCCAACACATATTTAATCATCTTGATTGAACATTTGGAAAAGGTGGTGGGTGGAGTTAAGTGATGAAAGAAAATTGCAAGGCCAAGTACCATCTGGGAAAGGCAAGCATGGTTGATGAGGCGTGGAATAAGAAGAATGAAGTGAAGCTGAGACGAACTTGAACTATAGGGATGGCGTATTAGGGCGGTTTGGATAAAGGGTATAGGTTGCACAAGTTGAGTTGTCTAAAGCAGAGAACGCGTCAACGTGTACGTTGCGTGGCTTGGACAATCGTATGGAGAAAAGGGACGTAGTCGATAAATGCCATTTGAGGCACTGTATGACAGGATAGGGTGAGTTGTCCCCAATGTGGATTAGAATTGGTAAAAGAGGCTACCGATGTGGAAATGGTGTTTGTGGAAAGAATGAGAGCAACAAGGGATGTTATGTAGAAAAGGAGGAAACCACTAGAGCTAGTGACAAAGTATGTAGAAGTTTCACTCATAGTAACGGGTGGTACGTTTTGGTAAAGTGGAAGAGTTGAGGTAGAGTTTTGTAGGTCTATTTATGATCATTGAAAAGATCGGACCGTTAGCTTATGAGCATAGAATTACCTGGGGGAAATGAGTTGTATACATGATACATTTCATGTATTAAGATTGGTAAAGGTTGTTTGAGAATGCATTTTGCATTAACGGTTATTCGGGACTGGTATTAATAAGAGTCTTTGTTTTTATCAAAGAATCATCTGTGAGATTTATTGACTGTGAGGTCAAGAGTTTGGCGATGAGTTTAATTACTTTTGGTTTGTATATGTGGTATTTTGAAACTTGAACTGAGGTTTACGTGGAAATGAGAGGAGTTCTTTTAGAACAAGTATCCTCGTGTGATTTGTTGTTGGTGTGTTTGATCCTAAGGAGTAAATCTCGGGACGAGATTTCTATTAGGAGGGAGTGATGTGACAACCCTGGTTTTGAGGTTCGTCACTTGGTCTTACTTTTAGGTTATTTTATGTGTGCTTATTTTATTTTTGTGTTTACGTGTTTATTTTGTGTGAACGAGGTTGGTGTGGTTATCGTTTATGAGTATAGAGTACTCATACGTAAATCGAGGAACGGTTATTTCATGTTCATGAGCTCACAAGTGGTGACTATGAAATGAAATAGTGATATTTTGGTGTTTACGTATACGTATATGTATTATAGAAAATCGTATTTTTTACGATTTACGGTTTAGCATTTAGAGGTCTCGGATGAGGTAATTAGCCATATGGATATTTTTCGGGATGGTTTTAGGTCATTTAGGACTTAATTATAATGTTTATTTCAAAATTTGAGATTTTTTATAAAAGTGTATATTTTACGTCTTTTACGGTAAAACGCGTAAATTTGACTAGTTTTACGGTTTTGAGGTTTTGGGAGTTTTAGGAGCTGAAATAAATTAAGGTAAATTAAGGTAATATTAATAAGATATTAATTAACAATAAAAAGAAAAAAAAATAAAGAAAAAAACGAAATTAGGGGTGTTTGGGTCGGTCTAGAAGAGGAAAAAAAGGAAAAAGAGGAGAAAAAAAGGAAGTGGGCTTATACTTGGACTAGGATTCACCCTATATATTATATTATTTACTACCAAAAAGATCATAAATCCCTGGAGACAAATAAAAATTCGTGAGTTTCATAGAGGAGAATTAGGGTTCTTCATAAAAATTAGGTTTTCTTCATCTTCCATTGTTCTAAAGGTAAAACCTTCATAACCCTTTTAATTAAATTGTTTTATTGTTTTCTTTAATCATCTTATGATGGATTAGGGTTAGGGTTTATATAAAAACAGTAGATTAATGTTATATTAATGGTTTTATAATGATTACATGAATTAGGGCTTGTAATTAGAGGGTTTAGGGTTAATTAATGAGGTTGATTTTGTTAAACCCGTTTTTAAAAACTGGACAGAATTTTGGTGTCATTGTTTTGATCATATCTGGAGTTCTAAGAACATTCAAGATGCGATCAAGCTATCCCTGAATAGGTATTTGAGTTGGCTTTCTAAATCAAGAAACGAGAACTAAATTGGAGGTCGGGAAGTGGGTCAAAAACAGGTTACAACAGTCGGAGGTCAAAGCAGTTTTGAATTCAGCCTCTTTTCTTTTTAAGTTTTGGGTTGTTTGGGGTACTTAGGATTGCATTGGGATCTTCTCACGAACATGAGAGATGGTTTATATATTGTAGTAAGTATCTGCACTTGGGCTAAGGTTGTGGTTTAGGGTAAGACCCCTTAATGGTAACAAACTTTAAAATCAGGAAATCTGGAATGACAAAAGTAGATATATGTATATCGGGGCCTTAACAGTAGCTTTAAGGTTAGGGCAAGTGAGAGGTGTTAGCCAACATATGTAAGGGTGTGAATATTCCTTTTACAGAAACCATGGGTATGTGTAGGTGGGCGTTTGGCTTATAGTTTGGAGACCTAAAACTGGGACTGTTTTTGGTAAAATGTTAACAGGATGTGTTATGGAGTAAAACGAGTTAAGGGCTTTATAGAGGGGTGTAATGGGATGCTTAGAGCATTTAAATGAGGAATATATATGGTAGTATGTTAGATGTCCATCATAGGTTGATGAGCCATCTTAGTGATTGGGTCATGTATTGATTGCGTGTTTTTGGTTTGTTAGCTTGTTGCTAGTGCGAGGACTCGTGAAGAAGCAATCAGGTGAGTTTCATAGTCCCATGTTTACTATTGATTTTGACTTCCAGATGGGATGGAAGAGACACTGTGTTGAATTATTTTCTAAATTAATGCTGTGAATGTTTTTAAGGTTTGAGTTGGACTTGTGTGTACATTTATGTGATTAACTGCTATGTGATTCTTGTTTGTGTATGATCTGGATTGGAAAGGTACATAGGTGTATGGGCGCCTATGGGACCAATGGTTTGACAAGGTAGTAGCCTTGTGGTTTGACAAGGTAGTGGCCTTGTGGTTTGCCAAGGTAGTGGCCTTGGGATAGGTACATAGTGTGATCATCTATGGTACCATGTTGTTTGGCAAGGTAGGAGCCTTGGTTTTGGTTTGAAATGTTTGATCTTGAATTGTTAGTTGTTAATACATAATTGTAGCGCATTGTCCATATGTTTATTGGTTTATGGTAATCACAGCTTATGACTTGTCTTGTGTTGGAGTCTAAACCTATGACTCTCACCAACTTTATGTTGACGTGTTTTAGTGTCTCTTTCAGGTGATAACGTGGTTAAGCGTGAGAACTTATGTGGCTAGGATTGGAGTCGAGTAGGAATGCATTTAGAAGGAGATCCCCGTTCCTTCTTAGTTTATTTTGCTGTTTGTTTCTTTGAGAGATATTATGAACCTATATGTTGATTGTTAGTGTTATTTGTTTGTCTTGGGTAAGAGGTAGGACTGTTACCTACTTACCTAGACTCCTACATTGTTGAGATATTGTCATGACATTGTGTCGCCATTTATGTCATTATATTTTGCATTTTGGTTTTCTCTATAGAGACACCGTTTGTTGTGATGATATCCATACGTCGCACCCCATATTCCGCCATGGTGGGGTGTTACAAAGACACAAGATCACAAGATGGCAAAGACAAGTTAAGGATGATTTGAAGATCTCAAACTTAAAGACAAAGTCGAAAGACAACGAAAAGGCTCAAAGATCACAGCATGAAGGAAAAAGACTACCATTACATGTTCAAGACTCGTTTATGGCGAGATTAGTAATCTCTACAAATTTCCTAAATGACGAAGTTTTATGACCTCTCATTGGGGGATATTGTTAGACTCAAAATATTGAATCAAACAAGAATGCTCGGTCATATGTTTATTATGTATCGTAAATTAGAACGTTGTAATAGGTAGTAGATTAGTCGTGTATAACGGGCTTAACTTTAAGCTAAGGTTCATTCATAAGTAACCAAAGCCCAAAAGGAAGGCTCGACCCATGTAGTATAGTCCATACAAGCCCACATGTAGGGGGACTATAAATACCCTTCCTAGCATGTTAGGAAGGGTGTTGGTCCATTTTATTCTCACTTCTCTTAATCTAATAACACAAAGTTCCAACCAATTCTCTCTCTTTTCTCTCTCTACTTTTTCTCACTAACATTCATCTCATATCTACCTTTCTTTCTTCATAAATTCGTATTATATCATTGATGAGACTGCTTTTATACATGGTCTCATCGTCCAAATCGGGCTTAAAACGCATAAAATATCATAAAATAGACCAAATATATGCTCGTGTTTGTTACTTGTGTATTTTTAGGTACGGATATTGAGGAATTGGCAAAAGATCACAAGAATCAATCAAAAACGAACACGGGAAACGAAGTCGCACAATGAACCGGGCCCAAGTTTGGATTTTGCAAAAATACCCTTGAAGTTTGAAGAATTGGCAAGTATGGCCCCTCATCTTTGAAGAACTTGTCACATTTGACCCTCAAAATGTCAATTGTACAAGTATAATCCTTTATATTTGAAGATATTACAATTCCAGTCCTTGAAGAATCAAGTTTGTACAAGTTAAGCCCTTGGAAAAAGTTTTAAAATCTTTTGTGCCAAAATTGACAACTTGTCCAAAGTTGACAAGCACAAAATAGGCGCTGATGGACTTTGTTTACAAAGTGGAAAGAAGTAAAAAGATTGGGGACTCAACCTGCCAAACATCTAAACCTTCCCACCCACTCAGGTCGTGACACCTCAGCCCTACCCACCCATTTACCCACCACCCACCCACAAAACCGACCCTACCCAGTCCAGTATCCATTACCCAAACCAGTTTTATTTATTAAATCAGTCAAATATAGTCAAACCCCACTTAACCCGTTTTTTTTTTCCCACCATAACATGATTTTTAAATCATGTTTACCCAAAAAAAGATTAAAACCCCCTTTAAACCTGTTAAACCCTAATCCTCACCCCAGTTTCAATTAAGCCAAAACAAAGGGGTTATGAGCTAAACTCATCCAGATCCTTAATTCACCTTATCCTCACCCTAACCCACCTCCTAACCACCCCACCAACACACCCATGTGCCTTCCCTGACCCTCCCTGCTCAAGTCGTTTTCCACCAATACCTAGGAGGGGACAAATTGAGCGGCTAGATGTAATTCCTTGGTCCCCAATACCAATCCTACGTCCAAGATTGAAGATTCCAAGCTGTCAATCACATGGGTGACTTTTGACCAAGAATTCGTCCAAGAAGAAAGGGGCTTTTTAGGCATTTCCAGTATTAGGGTTTCAAGCATTGTATTATTTTATTATTATTTCTAGATAGTTCTTTCTAGCAGTATTTAAAGAGAATGAGACTTGTTCATTCTTTTGTTCCAGTTTTTAAACTTTAGCACTTGTAATCCCTTTTTAAGAAAATAAAAGTTTGGTATTTGTGAAGTCAAGTGTAATTCCTTTTTATTCTTTTTAAAAGTTGTGTGTTGTGTCAAAAGTTTAAGCTGAGTTCCATTTAGATTTCTTGTGTTGAGTTTTTTTTAAAAAGGTTGTTTAAAAAAGGTTTGTAAGCTTCTGAAATCAAGGCTTTTGAAGTGAAAGTGGAAAGAGTCCTTGATTTTTGGACTTGTGAATTGTTTTTAAAACGTGTTTGAAGGTTTGGAAGTTTTTGGAAAGGGTTTTAAGAAATTAAAAAAAGAAAACAGAATATATTGCTTGTATCCTTGTTTTTCTTTGATTTTTCTTAACAGGTTTGAAGGATTGTTGCTGTTAAAGGTTCAGCACCAACCCCAGTTGGTAGGAGGTGGATTTACATCCACAAAGAACCCTGGATGTAGGGTTCTTAGGTAAAAAATCAGTTTCCCTTTTTAATTTTTCAAGTTTTTATGATGATTTAAGTGAATTTGTTGAATCTGCTTGATAGTTGTTTTAGTTGACTGGATTTGAGTTCATTTGGTAGTTAATGCATGTTAGAAGCTGTTAGAATCAGTTAGGAATGGTTTAGCATAGGATTTGTTTGAAAATTTGTTGAAATCAGTTTTTAAGGGTTGTTTGGATTCAAGTTTTAGCAAGGTTAAAAATCATTGTAGTACTTTAAAAACGTGTTAGTATAGTTGATAAAGGTTGAGATAGGTTGTGTGTAGTATTATCTCAAGTTTGGTAGAGATTTTTTTTGAACCATTTGGTTTAATAAAAAAGTGTAAAGTAGCCTAAAATCTGTTATTGCACAAATCTGCCTATTTTCATGGAATGTTGAGTTTGATTCTTGGAAATCTGTTGTGATATAGGGTGTTCTAAGATTTGAGTTTGATTGCATGTTGATTAGTGCTTGTGTATGCAAATTTTGAGCTTTTGAAAATCAGTGTTGTGCTTGTAGCTTAACAAGAACACCCACAGACCTTAAAAAAGATCACAGCAACCTTGAAAAGCTTTTGTGTGCATTTTTTTTGTGAATCTTATGTGCTAGGTGTTTGGTTTTCTGCTTGTCTTGACTCCCTTCACTCAGAAAGAGTGAAGGGGTGCCTTTGATTTCCAAAAACACCACCAAAAGCTCACCACCAAGTCCTCTTGGTGATTCACTCACCTGTGAAGATAACAAGAACTTGTGTTCTTGATAAAAAGTGAAAACTGTCCACGTTTTTTTGATCTTATTTGGCTTAATCTTTGGTAAAAAGGAGAATTGGGATTGGATTACAAGTTTAAAAAGGTTACTGTTTGGATTGGGAAAGTTAAAAATAAAAAAAGAATTTTTTTATAAAAAGGTCACCCCGCCCGGACTCGAACACGCGACCCCTCGCTGGGGGACTAAGCGTGTTAACCGGTGATCCAGATGCCTTTTTACGTTATTGTCTCATTTCATTAGCTATTTAACCTCTTTTTGTTTTGTTCTCATTTAAATAAGCCGTGGGCTTATTGCTTATTCCTGGCTTATTTATTAAGCATTTTTGGTTTATTCCATTTTTCCTAGGTTAATATTAGTATTTCAGACTTTTCTGTTTTAAAAAATTATTTTTCCTATTATTTAATTAATTTCTAGGATTATTTTTAGTTTTCAATTTAGAAAGTCAATAAAAAATAGTGAACAGTAATTAAAAAATACAAAAAAATAGTTTTTAGGTTTTAATTTGTATTTTTGAGGTTTACATATCAAAAAGTTTTCAAAAACTTTAATTTTTAATTTTATTTAATTTTAGGGTTTTTAGGCAACTTTAAAAATTAATATAAAATTAACCAAAAGGTTTTAGGAACTTTAATTTATATTTTCTTCTTAGTTAGATTATTTAGGATTTTTGAGAATTTTTTAGAATTTATTTGAGAACTTTTAATTTTTTAGAATATTTTATTATTATTTTATTCATTAAAATTCAAAGTTTTATTTTTAACTTTTTTTCATTTTTCCTAGATTCTAGACATTAAAATAGGACCTTTGTCACTTTCCAATTAATTTTTAGGTTTTTCAATTAATTTTTAGAATTAATTTAAGATTTAATAGATTTTAATAGTTTTTAGGAGTTTAAAAATAGTTTAAATTGGTTTTAAAATTTTTAAAAATAGTTTTTAGCTTAATTAGGTCATTTTTGAGGTTTACAAACTATTAAATCTTGTTTAGGGCTTTTTAATATTTAAAAGTGATTTTTAGGGCTTTAATTAGCATTAAAAAGTCATTATTAAATTAATTAAAAGGTTTTGGCAAGTTTGGACTTTTTGTAAACTCTTAGAATATTATTTGGGATTTTTAGTAATTTTTAGGAATTTTTAGATTAAAATTTTAAATTTTGCACTTTTTACGTTCTACGTCGTAACTTTCTAGTAGTATTTTTGCCTATTTTTCTATTTTTTCGTCTTCGTCATTTTCTTTTCTCTTCTTCTTGTTAATAATCAAAAACAAAACATAATCAATCATTCATCACACAACGCACTAGCCTACTCGAGAACGAACTCACTTTTAGGGTCATTCACACACGGTTTTCCTAAATCGTCGTGCACGCTTACCCTATTTTAGTTGCTTGTTTTTCCTAAAGCAAGTATCTAATTCTACAACTATCATTTTTGGCGCCGCTGCCGGGGAGGCGTGTTGTGTTTTGATTGAACAATTGTTGTTTTTCTATATTAGCCATAATAGTAATTGTATTAATAGCACTCTATTAATACGTATTATCGTTTTTCGGTTTTTGTGTGAATACTATTACTATATTGTATACGTAGAACAATGAATACACAAGTACTCCAAATACGTGAGCAATCACAACCTTGATTCGGGATTTCATCACTCGATCATTGTATTCGAATCTCAAACCAAAGAAAAAGACAAAAATAGATAAATACTTTCGTGAAGCTTAATCTTGATAATACAAACTATAAGGTGGGTATAAGGCGGTTGTATTTCACAACCTAAAGGAAAAAGGCTCTTAAGTGCTTCGCGCCGCCTCGTTTCCTCCGCTTGCTTGTGCGTATTTGATTTTGAGAGTGAATCGAGGGTTTTGCCGCCCAAAGTATTATTACATATCATATATATTTTCTTGGTTTCCATTTGATTAAACCCTCTTGAACGATTTGGTGTTCCACCATCGTTCTAAAGTCATCGAAGGCGTTCACTCCACGTGATCGTTTTCATTCCTTGAGGCCTTTTTAATCAAGAGATTTGATTAGTGAGGAGATTTGTGGACTCATTGTCTACTTAATACATTCACCAAATTCCAAAAAAGGTTAATACAATCAAAAACCACAAAAAAATTGAAAAAACACAAAATACCAAAAAGAATCTTCTTTGCTCGCCTTCTCGTTGTACGTGACGTTTATGTAAACTCGTAATCAAGCAAAACGTGCACGTAGACGCAAGAACAAAACTCCTACTAAAACTCATTCTAGTGAGGAGTCTCCAAGTGAGGAACCTATTGTAGAACAAGAAGCTATCATGGCTAATCGTACTATGATGGAGTTGCTTCAAGCACCCACCGAGGGTTTTGGAGAGGCCATTGTGATTCCCGCCATCCTTGCGGAGAACTTTGAGATCAAGACGGGTTTAATATCTATGCTTCAAGCAAACAAGTTTCACGGTCACGAAAAAGACAACCCACATTATCACATTAGGCAATTTAATCGTCTTACCGCGACAAGCAAGTTTAAGGATGTACCACGCGATGCCATTAAGATGATGTTGTTTCCTTACTCGTTAGATGGACCCGCCAAGATTTGGCTTGAGAAAGAACCGCCGAATTCGATTTTGACATGGGCCGATCTCGTGTCTAAATTTGTGAATCAATTTTTTCCACCATCTAAGACAACACATTTGAAAAACGAGATTTCACGTTTTACACAAAGACTAAATGAAAGTTTTTCAATGGCTTGGGAAAGGTTTAAAGAAATGTTACATGAATGTCCACACCATGATTTTTCCGAATTGCATCAAATTGACACTTTTTATAATGGGCTTAATGAACATGAACGAGATTATTTAAATGCCGCCGCGGGTGGTAATTTTTTGTGCAAAACGACCAATGAGGCTTTGAAAATCATAGAAAATAGGTCTATGGTCTATAGCCCTCGTAACACACCGAGTGTTGCCAATTTGGGCTCGTCATCATCTCGTTCCATTAATGCCTTGCAAGATGAAGCAAATGAGGAGAATCGGTTTTTCGATAGGTTTTCGACTCTTATGTCTCATTGGAAAGCTCAAGAAGCTTCAAACACCGCTTCGGTTAAAGCGGTTGCTAAGAGTTGTATTTCATGTGGTGGAGCTCATGATTTTTCCGAGTGCATTACCGCGGATGGTAACACTTCGAATGCTTATGTAGCCACGGGAACTTATAACCAAATCGGTCAAGGTTCACGTTCAAATCAAGCTCCACAAAATCAAAATGCTAATAACAATCGAAACAACAATCAAGGTGGAAATTACCAAGGAAATCAAAGGAATTATAACAAAGGTAATTACCAAAGTGGAAATGGGCAAATTTCAAACCAAAACCAAAACCGTGATTTTCAAACTCCTACTCAAGGTTTTCAAAATGCTCACACTAAAAATTTGCAAGGAGAATTTTTAGATTATGCTAAGGCTAATGATGCTAAGTTTGACAACATGCAACGTGAGATGATTAGCTTAAGGTCCGAGTTGAAAAACGAGCTTAAAAACGAACTTGCTAATGAACTTAAAACTCATGCTAATAAAATGGAAGGAAATGTCACACGACTCCAACAAAATCAACAAAAAATGGAGCAAGGACAACATGAGATTAAGCAAGAATTGTTAAAAGCGGATGCTAGGCAATCTAAGTTTGAAGACCGAATGGCTAAAATGTTTGAAGCTATCATGTGTAAGCCCTCTTCTTCGGGTGGTCTTCCTAGTGATACCATCGTAAACCCGAAAGGAGAATTGAAGGTTATTGCCACTCGTAGTGGTAAAACTTTCAAAGAACCCACTTCTCGTCCAAGTACTTCTATGGAGAAGGAAAAAGAGAAAGAACCCGAGGTTGTGGTTGAAAAGGAGCACATTACAAGCCCACGAAGTACCACTCAAACCACACCTACGGTTGAACCAATACCCATTATGGAACCCGAGATTCCAAGGCCTATGCCTATGCCTAATTTGCCCCAACCCACACCACCTTTACCCTACCCATCAAGACGAGACAAGGAAAAGGCACAAGAACGAAATAATTACCAATTTGAACTCTTTATGAAAATGTTTCGTGACTTGCATTTCAATATAAGTTTTGCTGACGCCTTAGTCATGATGCCTCGATTTGCCGCGAACTTCAAAAGTATGTTGAATAACAAAGAAAAATTGCAAAAATCGTCTAGTTGTTCTTCGGTTTTTCTAAGCCGCATACCTCAAAAGGTCGGTGATCCTGGAAAGTTTTTAATCCCATGTGCTATCCAAGACATGGAAGAATGCTACGCCTTGGCCGATCTTGGTGCTAGTATTAATTTGATGCCTCTTGAGATTTTTAAATCGCTCAATCTTCCAAATCTCACTCCTTCAAGAATGTCAATCGAAATGGCCGATCATTCTACGATTCTAGCTTATGGAGTTGCCGAGGACGTCTTCGTAAAAGTTGGGAAATTCTATTATCCCGTAGACTTCATTGTTGTTGATATTCCCATCGATCCTAAAGTTCCGTTAATTTTAGGTCGATCTTTTTTGGATACCTCGAGAGCACTTATCGATGTGCATGCAAGAAAAATCACTCTTCGTTTCAATGAGGAAGAACTCGTCATTAATGCAACCCAAAACTCCACGCTTTCTCATGTTTATTCTATCACATCTTTGTACAATGTCAATCCCATCAAAAACATTTGTCAAAAGATTTCAAATAGAGTTTTAGGAGTTGTTGAAAAAAATGAAGTTCCGTCCCCTCCGCCGATGGAGGTTAAGAGTGTTAAGCCTATAATTCCAATCTCGAGTGATTCTTCGGATGATGAATACGTTGATCCCGATGGGGAGGTTTTCTTTGTTGACAAAAGATTTGAAAACTTGCCACCACCTAAACCAAAAAGATTTCAAAATGTGAGAATTTTTAGTGTGACTAACATTGTTTTAGATACACCAAATATTTTTGACATAATTAAATCGGGTTTTCACAAGGAGAGTGTTAAAGATGAAAAAGGAAAAGATTTTGAATTTAATTTAAAAGATTTTTCTACAATTCTAACTCCGTCATCACCGCGTGTCTTGAGTACTACAAGCTCGTCTTCTCCTTTTGACGATGCTTTGTGTGGACCAAGTGTGGGGGAAGCCCCTTATGTTCCCTCCCCTTTCTCCACCGAGGACGAGATATTTGATCCTGGAATTGCTTATATAGGGAAATCTCGGTCTTCCACCGATGCAATAAATGGAAAATCTTTTCATTTGATTGGTGCGAGTCTACCTCGAGTAGCTCAATGTTTTGCCTTACCCATTGTCCCACCCTTCTATTTCTTCTCTCCTATTTTCTTCTATCCCATTGGGATTTGTGTTGGAGTTGTGTTGTCTCGTCTTTCATCCGAAAACGAGGACGCTATCTTTGACCCCGGTATACGTTTATCGGATTTTTAAAGTACTCCACGTACTTTTGGGCCTTGTTTATCATGTAAGCCCCACAAAAATTGACTAAACCATGATTATCCCTAAATGATCACATTTATGGGGATTCGAGTCGAGCTTTTGACTCTGTTATCAAAAACAAGGTGCCTCGTGGGGGAGACCCATGCTTATCCATGTACATATTATTGCTTTCTAATTAGTGTAATGTGAGGGGATTTGCGCCCTTCCAACCTTTGTTCCGTGGTTGTTTGTGCATTGTGTCTTTTAGATCATAATCTTCACGATTGGAGCCTCTCGTGTTCGTTTCATGGGAGCACTCGATCGTTTGCTTTGGAGGCCATTCCCAATATCCATATGATATATCCTTTTATGTTCTAACCTTAGGTTTATAGCACACTTCATAAACGGCTATTACTTATTGGTTACACCCTTTCCATGCTAGATTAGGCATTCGACTACATCTCTAGTATGGGGGTGTTTGCACCCCTAGACTCGAAACATTGAGGACAATGTTTAACTTTAGTATGGGGGGGTGAATAGATACTTGCCTTGCCAAACCTCCACGCTTTCCAAAGTTTATCGTTTTGTTTATCGTTTTCTTGCAAAATAAGGCTAAAAATGGCCAAATTTTAAAATGTTTCTCATGTTTTATAAGTGTTTGAAGACACGAAAGTAGATTTTCCGATGGCGAGAATAAGAGTAATTTTTGACTCGACCGTGCGTGTTGAGCACTTAGCTTTGATTCCTTAACTACACATTAGGCTAAGTCTCTTAAATGAGGACGAGAAATGATAGAGTTAATTATAAGTTACTATGCTAAACGTAGAGTACTCGTATTCTTTCAAAAACTCATGTGTTCTCGTTGTTTGCTTATTCTCCCTTCGCTTGTAAATATTTTTTGCTTAATAAATATTGACTTAGCGGTTTAGTTAGGATTGTTGGGTTTCTAGTCTTTTCTAGTAGCTTCCGTGTAATTAAATTGGGAAGACATTAAGGTATCGCCAGCGTCACGGTTTTGAAGTATTGGCACCCCCTAATAATCGAAAGCTTCACCTAATAATAAGATTTCAAGTGCTCACCAAAATCTAGCAAACAATTTGAAGCCCCACAAGGCCTAAAATCTATGCAAAATTGAAAGTGAATCAAGCCTTAATCTTCGAAGCTTTAAAGATCTAAAATTCGCTTTAGCGTGAGGATATACGTCTTTGGCTAATAAAACCACCGATGATGGCGGATAATAAAAGGCAAGGCAAGACCGAAGTCATAATAAAAGCTTCATGGCGAAGTTGAATAAAAGATGGAGGTAAACCAAAGATAATAAGGTCCTTCCGTTAGGGGGCGTATAAAAGTCTTGGTAATAAGTCTCATGTTCAAAACCGTTATAAAACCGTGTTTATCGATCCTTCTTGTCGACTTAATTTTTTAACATCGTTGTCTATTAGGAGGGGTTATTAATTTAATGGTCTTAGTTACACCGTTAGGACTCTATTTTTAGACCTAAACCTCTATTATCGCATAAGTCAACAATGTATCCTCGTGATCATTAAGACAAAATAAAATATAAGAGATACAACTTAGGAATAATGGGAGAATAAGTACGTGATTAGGGCATATGAGTAGTGTTAGCATTACTAACTTATAATGACAATGATCTCGTTGCATGCTTGGCATGGAATTAAGGTGAAAATCGAGGACGATGAAATTATTTGTAACGAAGCATTCACGTGTTCTTATTCTATGAACCTAAACGTCCCATTTTGCGATGAAAATCATACATTATGTCTATAACACAAGTAGTAGCAATAGTCGTAATGTAGCTAGTTATCATTTCAATAAATGGAATAAAATTAAATTTTGGAGATGCTTTGATACTTTATTCTAAGCATTGCGTGAGGGCACGGCAATGGTTTAGTATGGGGGAGTGATGAGACTGCTTTTATACATGGTCTCATCGTCCAAATCGTGCTTAAAACGCATAAAATATCATAAAATAGACCAAATATATGCTCGTGTTTGTTACTTGTGTATTTTTAGGTACGGATATTGAGGAATTGGCAAAAGATCACAAGAATTAATCAAAAACGAACACGGGAAACGAAGTCGTACAATGAACCGGGCCCAAGTTTGGATTTTGCAAAAATACCCTTGAAGTTTGAAGAATTGGCAAGTATGGCCCCTCATCTTTGAAGAACTTGTCACATTTGACCCTCAAAATGTCAATTGTACAAGTGTAATCCTTTATATTTGAAGATATTACAATTCCAGTCCTTGAAGAATCAAGTTTGTACAAGTTAAGCCCTTGGAAAAAGTTTTAAAATCTTTTGTGCCAAAATTGACAACTTGTCCAAAGTTGACAAGCACAAAATAGGCGCTGATGGACTTTGTTTACAAAGTGGAAAGAAGTAAAAAGATTGGGGACTCAACCTGCCAAACATCTAAACCTTCCCACCCACTCAGGTCGTGACACCTCAGCCCTACCCACCCATTTACCCACCACCCACCCACAAAACCGACCCTACCCAGTCCAGTATCCATTACCCAAACCAGTTTTATTTATTAAATCAGTCAAATATAGTCAAACCCCAATTAACCCTTTTTTTTTCCCACCATAACATGATTTTTAAATCATGTTTACCCAAAAAAAGATTAAAACCCCCTTTAAACCTGTTAAACCCTAATCCTCACCCCAGTTTCAATTAAGCCAAAACAAAGGGGTTATGAGCTAAACTCATCCAGATCCTTAATTCACCTTATCCTCACCCTAACCCACCTCCTAACCACCCCACCAACACACCCATGTGCCTTCCCTGACCCTCCCCTGCTCAAGTCGTTTTCCACCAATACCTAGGAGGGGACAAATTGAGCGGCTAGATGTAATTCCTTGGTCCCCAATACCAATCCTACGTCCAAGATTGAAGATTCCAAGCTGTCAATCACATGGGTGACTTATGACCAAGAATTCGTCCAAGAAGAAAGGGGCTTTTTAGGCATTTCCAGTATTAGGGTTTCAAGCATTGTATTATTTTATTATTAGTTCTAGATAGTTCTTTCTAGCAGTATTTAAAGAGAATGAGACTTGTTCATTCTTTTGTTCCAGTTTTTAAACTTTAGCACTTGTAATCCCTTTTTAAGAAAATAAAAGTTTGGTATTTGTGAAGTCAAGTGTAATTCCTTTTTATTCTTTTTAAAAGTTGTGTGTTGTGTCAAAAGTTTAAGCTGAGTTCCATTTAGATTTCTTGTGTTGAGTTTTTTTCAAAAAGGTTGTTTAAAAAAGGTTTGTAAGCTTCTGAAATCAAGGCTTTTGAAGTGAAAGTGGAAAGAGTCCTTGATTTTTGGACTTGTGAATTGTTTTTAAAACGTGTTTGAAGGTTTGGAAGTTTTTGGAAAGGGTTTTAAGAAATTAAAAAAGAAAACAGAATATATTGCTTGTATCCTTGTTTTTCTTTGATTTTTCTTAACAGGTTTGAAGGATTGTTGCTGTTAAAGGTTCAGCACCAACCCCAGTTGCTAGGAGGTGGATTTACATCCACAAAGAACCCTGGATGTAGGGTTCTTAGGTAAAAAATCAGTTTCCCTTTTTAATTTTTCAAGTTTTTATGATGATTTAAGTGAATTTGTTGAATCTGCTTGATAGTTGTTTTAGTTGACTGGATTTGAGTTCATTTGGTAGTTAATGCATGTTAGAAGCTGTTAGAATCAGTTAGGAATGGTTTAGCATAGGATTTGTTTGAAAATTTGTTGAAATCAGTTTTTAAGGGTTGTTTGGATTCAAGTTTTAGCAAGGTTAAAAATCATTGTAGTACTTTAAAAACGTGTTAGTATAGTTGATAAAGGTTGAGATAGGTTTTGTGTAGTATTATCTCAAGTTTGGTAGAGATTTTTTTTTGAACCATTTGGTGTAATAAAAAAGTGTAAAGTAGCCTAAAATCTGTTATTGCACAAATCTGCCTATTTTCATGGAATGTTGAGTTTGATTCTTGGAAATCTGTTGTGATATAGGGTGTTCTAAGATTTGAGTTTGATTGCATGTTGATTAGTGCTTGTGTATGCAAATTTTGAGCTTTTGAAAATCAGTGTTGTGCTTGTAGCTTAACAAGAACACCCACAGACCTTAAAAAAGATCACAGCAACCTTGAAAAGCTTTTGTGTGCATTTTTTTTGTGAATCTTATGTGCTAGGTGTTTGGTTTTCTGCTTGTCTTGACTCCCTTCACTCAGAAAGAGTGAAGGGGTGCCTTTGATTTCCAAAAACACCACCAAAAGCTCACCACCAAGTCCTCTTGGTGATTCACTCACCTGTGAAGATAACAAGAACTTGTGTTCTTGATAAAAAGTGAAAACTGTCCACGTTTTTTTGATCTTATTTGGCTTAATCTTTGGTAAAAAGGAGAATTGGGATTGGATTACAAGCTTAAAAAGGTTACTGTTTGGATTGGGAAAGTTAAAAATAAAAAAAGAAATTTTTTTATAAAAAGGTCACCCCGCCCGGACTCGAACACGCGACCCCTCGCTGGGGGACTAAGCGTGTTAACCGGTGATCCAGATGCCTTTTTACGTTATTGTCTCATTTCATTAGCTATTTAACCTCTTTTTGTTTTGTTCTCATTTAAATAAGCCGTGGGCTTATTGCTTATTCCTGGCTTATTTATTAAGCATTTTTGGTTTATTCCATTTTACCTAGGTTAATATTAGTATTTCAGACTTTTTTGTTTTAAAAAATTATTTTTCCTATTATTTAATTAATTTCTAGGATTATTTTTAGTTTTAAATTTAGAAAGTCAATAAAAAATAGTGAACAGTAATTAAAAAATACAAAAAAATAGTTTTTAGGTTTTAATTTGTATTTTTGAGGTTTACATATCAAAAAGTTTTCAAAAACTTTAATTTTTAATTTTATTTAATTTTAGGGTTTTTAGGCAACTTTAAAAATTAATATAAAATTAACCAAAAGGTTTTAGGAACTTTAATTTACATTTTCCTCTTGGTTAGATTATTTAGGATTTTTGAGAATTTTTTAGAATTTATTTGAGAACTTTTAATTTTTTAGAATATTTTATTATTATTTTATTCATTAAAATTCAAAGTTTTATTTTTAACTTTTTTTCATTTTTCCTAGATTCTGGACATTAAAATAGGACCTTTGTCACTTTCCAATTAATTTTTAGGTTTTTCAATTAATTTTTAGAATTAATTTAAGATTTAATAGATTTTAATAGTTTTTAGGAGTTTAAAAATAGTTTAAATTGGTTTTAAAATTTTTAAAAATAGTTTTTAGCTTAATTAGGTCATTTTTGAGGTTTACAAACTATTAAATCTTGTTTAGGGCTTTTTAATATTTAAAAGTGATTTTTAGGGCTTTAATTAGCATTAAAAAGTCATTATTAAATTAATTAAAAGGTTTTGGCAAGTTTGGACTTTTTGTAAACTCTTAGAATATTATTTGGGATTTTTAGTAATTTTTAGGAATTTTTAGATTAAAATTTTAAATTTTGCACTTTTTACGTTCTACGTCGTAACTTTCTAGTAGTGTTTTTGCCTATTTTTCTATTTTTTCGTCTTCGTCATTTTCTTTTCTCTTCTTCTTGTTAATAATCAAAAACAAAACATAATCAATCATTCATCACACAACGCACTAGCCTCCTCGAGAACGAACTCACTTTTAGGGTCATTCACACACGGTTTTCCTAAATCGTCGTGCACGCTTACCCTATTTTAGTTGCTTGTTTTTCCTAAAGCAAGTATCTAATTCTACAACTATCAATCATCATATATTAGGGACAACAACTTGAAATATATTTAAACCCACTAAAATAACCCATTAGATGTTTATCCCATTTAATGAGCCCATATAAAGTTTGAATGTTAAAATAAAAGTTTTTATAATAAAATATAACATATAAAAACTTTTTGGATGAAAATGACAATTTATAAAACTTAAGGACTAAAACCGTAACTTATGAAACCTGTTTTGATAAACTAGTAAACACAAGGACTGAAAATGTAAATATCAAAATGTCTAGGATTTAATAAATACTATCCGTGGCAAATTAAACCCTAGGGATCATTTTGGGAATTTTGTCATTTTAAAACCCTAAGGACTATTTTGTAAGTTACCGAAACTTAAAGAAGCCCTAGGGGCTGTTTTTGTAATTTTAGTAAAGTTACAAAACCTAGATATAACTAGGGGGACTAAATCTGCCATAAGCCGAAACTTTAACAAGTCCTAGGTACTAAATATGTAAAATCCGAAAATTATACTTGTTTAAAAATATAGAGGGACTAGTTTTGCCATATTCCGAAACATTAACAAGCCCTAACCTTAAAAATCTATTTTAATTATAATAAAATATAATTAAAATACTTAGACTATAAGAATTAAGGTATAAATTCTTAAGATTAAATTATTTTATAAATATTAAAATAAGGGCTAATTTAGAAAGAGGACTAAAAGGTACCTGAAACTCAAAAAAGGACCTCTCAAAACAAAATTAGCTAATTACCATATTTGACCTATTCGACCTTCATATTTTGTTCACACATGGCATTTGGGCTAATGATTAGCTAATGATTGGTTTGTACTAGTAGGGCCCACCTAGTACATGCAAGTACAAAATGTGTAAGTGTACTTGCTATACAACCATAAGTTAAATCGATTATTCGACCCGTACTTTTTATAAATAAATTTTTATAAAATAATACCAAATAGTTTTATTATTTGACTTTGACCTATATTTTATTTGACCCGTACTTTTTGTTAATAAAAAAATAAAAAACATTTTCCCAAATAGATCCTCTAGTTCTTCGACTTATACTATTATATTATTCGACCAGTACTTTTTATTAATAAAAAATTAAAAACATTTTGTCAAATAAATCCTTTTTTATTTCTTTGGTTAACATACTAGCCACCATTTTCCCAAATCTGAACCTAATGAGATTGGTCAAGTTTAAGAACCATCATCAAAGAAGACTGTGGTGAGGTTGGGGAAAGGTTTCTGACATAGCTATTGAAACTGGGGCCCAAGAGTTGGGAGAGATAGCTCTGTCGGAAAAGAAGGAGGAGGGTTTTTGTTTTCGACAAACTTCCAAATCGAGAACTAATAGTAAGAAGACACAAAACCCGTCGGTTTTAAGCAAACTAAGTCCTGATGCTCAGCGCCATCTGCCAAACTATTACGTTAGTTTGTTCATCTTTCTTTTTTTATTTTGTGAGTATAATGTTGTAGTATATGTTTGTATAATTCATTTATCTATACTATCGGTAAATTTGGCCAACTAAGGTGGACTCATAGCTGTTAAGTTAGGTGTACCTCTGTTGGATAGTTTAGTTTTATCATATTGCGGGCTACGTGTTTGATGAAATGTTTCAATGAAATTTATTGTTGTTTATTATGTGATTGATCACCAAATGTTTGATGAAATGTTCCAATGAAGTTTACTGATTTTAGCTAATATGCGCGTAGTCTATCCGATTAAATGTTTTTGTTGCGTTTTATGGATATAGCTACGCGTTCTAGTTGTTTGATGAAATGCCTTGTGTGAGATTTACTCAATTTAGCATGTGTCAACTATCATAGGCAAGCATACGCGGGAATGGTTAAACTTGGCTACATAAGTGGCCCATCTTCCACCAGGGAATGGTTAAACTACAGTAGATGCTTAGTCCTACTATCAGCATACCTTAAATTTGTTAGCCGATAAGCCGATATTTGGTTGTGAGGGGTGTTTGGGTAGGAGCCAGACAGCTGAATTAACAACCTTATTATGTTTTATAAGCTTGTTACATGTGTTTTGGACTAGCTTAGCTTGTTTTGAAGGAGTTTAGATTATTTGAAAAAGCTAACTTTATTTAGAAAAGCACTATCTATTGCATCTTGACACAACATAAGCTTATATTATGTTTTTTATACAAAAGCATAGTTCATAAGAAATTTTTTACATACGAAGATATTTGTTGTCGGCTTGTTGCAATTGGTAAAAAGATATTTGTTGTTGGTAAGGGGCTTAGTAAAGTGGGTTTTGATGTCGACAAGGCTGCAAATATGGATGGAGTGTTGGTTAGTACTTCGGTGCCAAAGTTACCATCTGATGATGATGTAATTAGTTGCAAGTATGTTTCTTTATGGCTTTTCTTTTCTTTGTATGATATAGCATCAAGTGTCTGTTTTATATAATGGATTGATTGAATGCTAATTAATTGAAAGTTTTGTATGGAGTTGGTTTGAAATCAAGGATGAAAAATGGCTATCCTGTAATGTAAATATATCGAGTGAAAATGCAGAATCTGATAAAATAACAAAATAAATCTGAGTTGTTCCAAATTTTAACTACATCGTAACTTGATATCTATATCAGATTCTAGACTATTAACGCTACTTGTTGGAAGTTTCTTTTCATTTAACCATTGTATTGACGACTTCACATTTTTGCAGTCAGTAATCTATTTTATTTATGAAAAGTGCTTCACATATACCTGGTCACCTCTTGGTCTCAGAAGACGGATGTGACCGTACAAAATTTTTTCCTTTCTTTTTCTGGTAGCTAGTGGGGAACTGGGGATTGAATTTGGCTCTCATTAGAAGAGCACTTCTTATTTATTATAAGACTATCATCATATCATTAAAAAAAAACTAACCTGTCAAACCTAGTTGAAATCTTTTTCAACTTGACCTGATCCCACTCGATAATACCAAAGGAGGATTGAAAGCTGGTTTTGGAAGAAAACCGAAACAGCAACAAAGATACTTGTTTGATTTGCTGATTGGAATGTACCCCACCAATGAAGCATGACGAAATACTCTATGTTTACCTTCTTGCCCTTTTAGTATTTCTTGGTAACTCAATATTCTTTTCTATAATATGTGTCTTTCTTGATCTTATCAGCCTTAACAGTCCACTAATCTATAAATTCGTTAATGCTTATGTTTACACTTTACGTTTTTATCCTTCACAATTAAACATCATTATGGACGCCTTGTGGTCATGTATATGGAGTTTCATGTATCAAGAAATGGCTTCTTCTAAGCTCCTCCAGTGGGAAATGCCCCCAATGCAACACCTTTTCCTCATATGAGGATCTAATACTTCTTTATCCGTCTCACATCTGCGATACTGATATTCCTCATCAAAATGCATCATCATCCGCGCTCTTTCCATTCACCGAGAAGGGTATGCTTGAATTTGATAAATATGAACACTTACGGGGGCGTGATTTACTGTTGATGTGGAATGATGACTTAAACCATAGGGATATTTTGAAAAAAAATAATAAACTAGTAGATCGCGGTAAGGCATTGCAGAGACAGCAGCGTAGTTTATTAACACAGGCTGAGGAACTGGAAGAGTGGGCTAAGTCTTTGGGACCGGCTGATTCATTGAAAAGGCAGGCTAGTTGGTTGCAAATTGATGAATTGTGAGGGCGGGCTAGTCGGTTGGAACAACTGATTGATGCATTGATACGGCGTACTGTTGCATTGCAAAGGCTTGTTAGTGCATTGCAACAGCGTTTTTATGCATTCGCACAGCGTTATGATGCAAAGGCTTGTCAAGGATTGATTTTGGTAATCAAATGTATGAGATGCATCAGAAGAGGGAAAAAGAGATTGCAAATGCGAAACAGGCTTTAGACACTGTTGATGATCCAGAGGAAGAAATGGTGGAGGACATTGCAGAGGAACCTAAGGAAGAGAAAGTTGAAGTGAAGGCGGAATCGACAACAAAGACAAGGTGGTTGAGAGGGAGAAGCAGAAGCAACAAAGGGAAGCGCCCTGACTCGATCACAAAGGTGATACATAAACGTAAGAAGTCAAACAATTACATATACTATACTGCAGCTGCGGTTCTTACTGTGCCTTTAGCGTTTGGTTACACCTTGATTTAGCAAAGATTTCATTGGTTCATGTAAAGAAGATATACTACATAACAGGAAAATGATTTATATGCATAGTTTATAGACTTGTACTACTATATAGATTCAACAATGCATTCAGACATTACATGCAATTTATAAGTTCAATAGAAATTTATGAATTAAAAGTTTGTTGTATCCAAAAGTTCCCTTTTCCTGGGGACCCATTGCCCCTCTTTTGGGCCTAAACAAATGTTACAGTAAAGTGTTGGTCGAGTCAAATTCACAAACTAAATTATTATTTATCATTAATTGTATTTATCATTAACTGTATTATTCCAAGTTCAATAGAAATCTGCATTTGGCCGGTCATTGTACTCAACCTGGATGTAAAATTAAGTCAGCTAGACATAAAATGGGTGGGGTGGGTAACACATCAAAACGGGTCACTTTCCACTCAACTTTATAACTTCTTACCCTACCATTAAAGAAGTATTTTACCCGTTTGATTTGTTAAAGAAACACACACCGCGGGTAATCCCATTGGGTAAATGGATAAGTTTTTTTTATGTGTGGTTACAAGTAAAAAAAGATTTTATATTTTTAATTAACTAAAAGTACGAGTCGAATAATTTTTAAGTCAAAGTCGAATAATAATAATTGGGGATTAATTCATAAAAAATATTATTTTATTCAAAAAGTACAAGTCGAATAATGGATGTGACTGTTTGTCAAATAACAAAAGAATCTATTTGGGAGAACGTTTTTATATTTTTTATTAATTAAAAGTACGGGTCGAATAATATTTAAGTCAAAGTTGAATAACATAATAATTGGAGATTAATTTATTAATAAATATTATTTTATCTAGAAAGTACGGGTCGAATAATGGATGTGACTGGTAGTCGAATAACAAGTACACTTACACATATTGTACTTATATGTACTTGAGTAGGTCCCATATGTACTATCCAATTATTAGAGAAAATGACAAGTGTCACCGGTCGAATAGGTAGAATAGGTCGAATAGGCTAATTGGCTAATTGATACTCCCTTGGACTCTTTTTCAGGTGGCCATATGCTTTTGGTCCTCTTTCTAAATTAGCCCTTAAAATAATTTATGGAAACTTTAAAGTTAAATAAAATATTTTTTTTTATTTTTTTATAATAAAATATTTATATTTACATTAGGAAATAATTGTATAAACAATTATGAATATATATTACTCATACATAAAGTCATATACTTTTAGAAAATAAAATCTATATGAACGTTGGAGAAATTGAATGTTAAAATTTAAGTAGAACATATTACGTCTACTTAAATTATGAAACTTAATATTAAAGTTTAAATGAATGATTCTAATACATGAACTATGAACGTGAACTAATATTAAGAAGGATTTTTCATAATAATGAAACCTAGTAGTAAATGAGTTATTATAATACTTGAACGGAAAACGTAGACTAATATTTTAAGTAGAACATTTTATGTCTACTTAACTAAGAAACTTAATATAAGTTAAATGATTATTATAAATACATATATGCTAACTGATATTAATAGTTAAACATTTTATGTTTACTTAGAAATGAATATTGATGCTACTTGAACTATGGTTAATTAGATAAATACCGTAGTATAAATGAACTGAGTAAAATCTGTATAAGCATACATATATGTTCTTTGTACTATCTATTAAGAATGTACTATCTGATTAGGCATAAATTTGGCGTGAGCTTTAATTGGATATTCGTATTAAAACAATAATTGCCTACTCTCAGGTGAGTTTACAGCCCCATATAAACTTTTTATAATACTTTCCCTTTTGGGAAAGAAAATATGCAAACACACAATGGACACAACTGGATTGTATAAACTTGACTATGATTGATTATTATTGAAACTGTTAAATTGTTGTAAATCGCCCCAATGTTATAAATAGATCTATTAGGGATTGAACATACCCATCTGGGTGAGTCATGCTCACTGTGTCTTGGCCGGAACAAAAGACGTATACCATTGGAACTGGAATGGGTGTCTTTTTGTAAGACACTACGTTCTCATCTGTTGAGGACTACGGAGGTTAAGCTTCAGTTTCTAATAATAAAAAAATTTTATCTACATTTTAGTGAGAATGCTTTGTGCATTGTCACTTCTATGCTTAATGTATGTCCAAACTAATTAATTGTTAAAATCTGTAAATTCACCAACTTTATGTTGACCCCTGTTAGTATGTTTTGCACAGGAATATGAAGTTAGTATGTGGTGTGTCATGGTCTCCAGCATCTTAGTAATCTGCATTGTATGACTCGTCAGGGGTTCTATTTGGGAAACACAAAAACCACTCTTCACCATGTTTAAGACAACTTTTATTTATTTGTTTAAATAAACATGTAATCTGATTTGACTAACTTTTTATCTTATGCTCTATGGACTATATGCTATCGATCCAGCTTAGTGACATCTCCGTGGATATTTCGCATATTTTGACCCTACCCGGGGTGTCACAGAGAATGGTATCAGAGCATTAGTTATAGAGAACCAGATAATTTTTTAAATAAAATAAAAATAAAATGATTTTTCTTTTATTTAAAACTGGACTATAACTTATAAAAATATTTTTGGGATTTTATTTTGGGTATTAGTTAAGCATATAGATCTTAGGGCATTTTATGCTATGTGAACTAATTGTATATATATATATATATATATATATATATTTACTAAACTTGATTACTAATACTGTTTAGTGAGATATTGCTATGAAAAATGTTAGACTTGCTAAACTTGAAAATTATACACTACATAGTAAAATACTGAAATGAAAATATAGATAATACTAAACCAAACCTTACACTTACGAATTGATAAATGAACTACTTACATGATAATACATATATATAAAAATAAGTATTAATATTTGTAACCATAAAACATTATAATAATTGTTTAAAAGGGATATATTTCATAAAGCATGTAATCTAAATAATATTGTTCTTTGTTTGTAAGCTTATACTCACTTCAAACTTAAAATAATACTATTTCAGAGCATCATGACTCCGTCTACTACATCCTCGACTCTTATACTCGTAGTAGCTCTTACTCTAGTTGTTTGTTCATCCCCATGATCGACGCAGTGTGGATGGTTGTCAGCCTCGGATTCAGAGGATGACCCAGCCACCGAAGCTGTACTCCCATAGGACCCTTTTTCTATCTTAGCATCAGCCACACTGGCCCCAACCTCTATGGATGAGGACCGGGTCCCTCCTAGCATACCATATTCCATGCCTCCATCCTTATCATCGGGCTATTTCTCCGGGCCCGCACCCGTCTCCATTTATGAGACCGGGGAAGGCTCCGGGCCAGGACGTATCGATTCCGTCCAGGCCCAGATCTCCGCACTGGCTGCACGCTAGGAGCGGGAGATATCCGATCTCCGCAGCCAGTTGACAGTCAGTCAACAGAGCCATGCCGTCATCTATGAACGTATCGACACTCTTTTCCACACTATGAAGGGAGACTCCCAGACCGCTAAGGGCATCCAGGCAAGGACGGACGAGGCACTGAAGTGGTTATTGGATGAGAACTACCGCCTCCACCAGCGCATTCAGGTCATGGAGGGTCTGCAGCATCAGACCCATGATGCTCTTGCCGCTCAGGAGCAATCATTATCCATTTTCTTTGATCTCGCCACTGTCCGACATGATGGGGTTATTGGGGAGATGGCTTATCTCCGAGGGGTCGTCGATAGACTCCGGAACCAGCTAGTGTCTGCACTTCGTACGCTCAAGGAGACCCGAACGACACTTCGGACTTTGTGGAACACCATGAGAAGTTCTGCAGCCCCACCAACTCCATCCGCACCGTCAGCCCCGACATCATCTAGTGGACCATCCAGGCAGGATTAGTATAGGCGTACAAGACTTCTTGTACGTCATGATAAGCTTACGGGTTGCATCCCGACTAACACGACATAGGGCCTTTTACTTTTATCTCTTTTTCAGCTTTTGATGATGTAATCCCGTACTTATCTTTTCTTTTCTTTTGGGACATTTAACTTTGGGATATGATGTTTTAAAGACTGTATGTATCATTACTTTGGATTAGGCCCGACCGGCCTATGACTTATATTGTGTTATGCTAGATCACTGTTAAATTTCTCATGGAAATAACATGTAATCACTTTCTTTATTATATCTGTTATGAAATATATTATGAGATCTTGACAGGTTATCCAAATTTGTTATGAAATCAGTGCATAAGTTTCCTCGTGCAAAAAATATAAAAACTGTACTAACGCCTGAACTAATAATCTCATTTTGTATATGATTATAGACAAATGGTGATTACGAGTTCAAATCCCAATAATGCAACCACTTCCAATGCCAACAATGCTGAATCTCCAGAAGTTACTCGAAATGTCACTGCCGCACATCTGCGGGAAATGATAAGTGAAGGCATCACAGCAGCCATGGCAGCCAGAGGAGCTGACCCAAATGCAAACAATGATCCAAACTTCGATGCACGTAGAAACAACACCAACAAGGGTTGCTCTTACCCCGACTTCTAAAATGTAAACCCTCATACTACCGAGGGAAAGAAGGAGTTGTTGAATTGATACAGTGGTTTGAAAGACTAGAGACAGTCTTCCGCATCAGTGGTTATGCTAACGAGAATAGATTTAAGTTTGCTACGTGCACCCTACTCGAGAGTGCCCTTACCTGGTGGAACTCTGTGGTCGCCATCCTTGGACATGATGATGCTTATACTCTCACTTGGGCCAACCTCAAGGAAAGAATGACTGAAAAGTATTGTCCCAGAGGAGAAATGAAGAAGTTGGAAGTCTAGCTGTAGGATCTCAAGTGTAAGAACAATGATATCCTTTGGTACAACCAAAGATTTCAAGAGTGAAGCTTGATGTGCACCAGAATGTTTCCTCTAAAGAGTGACAAGATTGAAAAGTATGTCAGCAGACTCCCTGACAACATTCATGACAGTGTGCTAGCTTCACGACCCACTACCGTTGAAGGTGCTATGGAATTTGTGACTGAGCTGATCAACAAGCGAGCCCACAATCTGTCCGAGAGGCAAACGGACAACAAGAGGAAATCCGATGATAACTCTCGTAGCCAGCACCAGCAGCCCTCCAAAAAGCAAAACGTTGGGCAACCGGATGACACTACTCCTACAACCCGCACCAAGAACTACTCAGGGACCAATCCTAAGTGTTCAAATTGCAACTACCATCATGTTGTTGGAGGACAATGCCAAGGATGCTACAAGTGTGGCCAACAAGGCCATTTTGCTCGCGATTGTCAAAACAATGTTGCTACCCTAGGTCGACCCAATACCAATCCCGGGAACAGCAACAAGGGCAAGTCCAATGCACGTGGGAGTGGGTGTAGGCAGCAAGGAAACCGAAACCCCACTGGTGGGAGCAGTAGTGGACAAAAGAAAGCTATGGTTTGTTACGAGTGTGGAACCCCTAGGCATGTGAGACCCGATTATCCCAAGTGGGCCAACCAGAAGAAGGACAACAAGGGAACTTCTTCGCAAGTGTACATGGCCGGCAATGCCCAAGAAAATCCAGGCCCCAACATCGTACCTGGTACGTTCTTACTAAACCAGTGACATGCATCTATCTTGTTTAATACATGAGTAGACCAAAGCATTGTAATTTCTAAACTTAGTAAGAAATTGGAAATCCCTCCGTTAGTTCTAGACCCCTATTATACTATGGAATAGTTGACGGAAAGGTTATGAAGTTTAACACCATCACTTAAGGTGGTTCCTTAAAAACTTTCCAAATCGGCCGTTTTACACCAATCAGATCCTAGAAAGTCTTGATAGCTTTAATGTCGTCATTAGCACAAATTGACTAGCAAGTATCATGCAATTATCTTATATGACCAAAAATTGGTTTGTGTACCTTGGTGAGATGAAACCTTGATTATACTGGGGAGCCATAACCCCGATATAGTTAACACTAGATCTAGTGTCATCTCTAGCACTAACAGGCCAGAAAATACTTGGTCAGAGAATACCCCATTTCCCTAACCTGTTTCTCCCCTGCCTAAACCTGAAAGGCACACCCAACTCACAATGGGTGTATTTTGTAGGGTTATTTCCGCCACCTAGGCAACCCTAAACTTGAAAGGCACATCCAACTCACAATGGGTGTACTTTGTAGGTTTATGTCCGACATTCCCCGTAAGGAGATGTTGAATGTCCCATGTTTTTTGACATTCCTCTTTCCTCTTCGGGTCCAATTAGTTCGATAATACCATCACCCACTAGACTCTGGGAGATGTGATTTCCTCTCTTTAGAAGTTAGAATTGGTACAAATTTTGAACCAGTAATAGTGAACGCATGACCCTTGTTGCGACACCCTGCAAGGCACACACTTCTTTATTCTTGGTATCTTCTTTTATTTCCACCATTTGAGGTAGTTCTTTTCTGCGCCCCTCTCGCTCAACCCCGCGACGAATGAAGCAGATTCTTTGCAACTTCTTACGCAATCGCCATCAACAACAATCTTAACCTCTCTGTTGGATAGAAACTTTAGTACTTTTAACTAATGTTTGTATCCCACCAGATTGAGTTATAATCGTAATTCTTTTCTTAAAACTGTTGATGTAAAAGAGGTTAAAGTTAAAAAGTTTTGTTCTACCTTCAACCCCCCCACCCTAATTTTTCATCCTCGGGTGTGGAGATATAACCTGTATCTCACCCATGAAAAAGATGTAGATATAGTACATCCCCAGTTTCCCCAGCATATAAAACATGCTGACGTGTCCTCCTCATATCAGAAACCATTTGCAATGGATTCGTCCTCCTAACCAAATCCACAACGCCATTGGTCTCCTCCTAGATCCTGGAAGAGTATAGTTGCGACCCCCGTTAAGCAGTCGCGCCTATCCATCCGCAGCAGCAGTCTCCTTTAATGCTCAATTGGATGTATAGTGCGATCCAGATAAAGATATCTTTGCATTCATATCCTATCCATCCACAACAGCAGTCTCCTTTACTTCTCAATCGGATGTATAGTGCGATCCAGATAAAAATCTCTTTGCATTCCTTTCCTATCCATCCACAGCAGCAGTCTCCTTTACTGCTCAATCAGATGAGTAGTGTGATCCAGATAAAGATCTCTTTGCATTCCTTTCCTATCCATCCACAACAGCAGTCTCCTTTACTGCTCAATCGGATGTATAGTGCGATCCAGATAAAGATCACTTTACATTCCTTTCATATCCATCCACAGCAACAGTCTCCTTTACTGCTCAATCGGATGTATAGTGCGATCCAGATAAAGATCTCTTGGCATTCTGATAGGTGTGTAAACACCCATCCTTTTTACCACTTAATTACAATAATAACCGAGCCAAAACGTGTATTTTATGTCTTTTATGTCGGAATTATGCGTGGTTTGTGTTTTTGTTGTGATTTAGAACGAAAAGGTGAAAAGTGGAGAAAACACGAGCATTCACGGGCTTTTATTGAAGAAAAAAAATGAAAAACGAAGTCAAGAAGTCAAGAGTGCAAAAAGAACGGAAGTCCAAGACCAATTCTGAAGATTTATCGAAGAAAAAGTCAAAAGTCGGAAGTTTACTTAAAAGCCGAAGAACTCAAGTCTAATTTATTGAAGAATTAAAAGACGAGTTCAAAGAAATCCTGAGCAAAAAGTCATTTAAGTCCAAGATTAAAGAAGATTAGAAGGCTTAAGGACTAATGGTGCAATTAAGAAGAAATGAAAGAGGGGAGGAAGCTTCCTAAGCTCCTCCCTAATCTCCACTATAAATAGGCCATTAGTTATTTCATTTCCTTTTGTTGGCTAGAGTGACACTAGTTCTTCCATCTTTTAATTACTTGCTCTTTACTTTTAATGTCAGTTTAAATACTTGTCTTGCACTTTTAATACTTTTAATTCCAAGTAAGTGTTCTTAATTTTTTTGCTTTAATCTTTATTTACATTTGATCAAGTTTACTTTTATCATTCTCTTTCTACTCTTCTTTTTTTTGGTTTGTTTATATTTCGGATTAAGCAAGCTTTTATCTTAATCTCTTTGCTTATTTTACTAAAAAGTTTATCTTTTTACTTTTATCTAAGTTTTTGTATGAGATAAGCTATAAGTTTGACAATCTTATTGGCTTGTTTCATACTTAGCTTATTTGATTTTCTTAGTTTTCTCAAAGTTTCATCTTTTCAAAAGTTTGCTTATTTAGTTTGCTTATTTTGTGTTTTGAAAAGTTTTTAAATTTAAGCTTATCTCGTTTTAAATTAAGTTTTGTTATTTACTCATATTCAAAAGTGTTTCTTTGGTATTTGCTTATCTGTCTTAGTGCTTATTTCGTTTAGCTTATTTCCTTTTTTTCATTCCATCGTAATGTGTAAGGGTTTTCATGGGTCAGATCGGGTATTGCGATCGCATAAGCCCTAGGGTTTCTACTTGCGATCAAAGACCGCGATCACAACATACGATCTCTACTTGCGATCTAAACTGAGATCACTCGCTACGATCCAGACCACGATCGGTCGTTGCGATCTGGACTTCGATCTGAGAGTGCGATCGAGTGGTAAGATCTATGGGTACAATCTAAGTTGGGATCACTCACTACGATCGTTGGCTGCGATCTGTGGGTACGATCCATCACTGCGATCTGGGCCACGATCATCTTGTTGTGATCGCATTGACTGCGATCCTTAGAGTACGATCCACCTTTTGTTTCCATCGCATTGAAGTGCGATCGTGGGCTACGATCACCAAGTGTGATCTAGACTGCGATCCCTTGTCACGATCCAGGTGTGATCCAACCACCTTAGTTGGTTGCGATCGTAGTACGATCGGACTCATTTTTTTTGTTTTTGTTTTTGTTTTTATTTTGAATTTTGATTTCCCGCTCCTTCTTTTTGGTTGATTTATTTTTAAGTTTTCAGGTTTTACTACATTGTCAAGTTTAATTTTCGTCACGCTTTTATTTTAAGTCATTTAATTTCTTGTTATTTACTTTTCAAAGTTTTTAAATATTGCACAATTTAACGTTTAATTAGTTTAGATTTAATTAACCGCCATTTACTTTAATTGTTTTGCACTTTTTAAATATACTACAACGACACACTTTTGTTTCACCAAAGAACGACTGAGTCACACACTTAAACTCCTTTTTCAATTCGAAGAGACATACTTAAACGAACTTAATCTCTTTAATTAGGCAAAAACTTAGTTATTAAATGGCGCCGCTGCCGGCTCTTTTCGTAAAGATTAACGGTTTTCTGTGAGAGACGCGTTGCTTTTTGGGATCCGTTCATTCGTGAGCGTTATTTTTCTTGCATAAAAAATTCAAAAAAAAAACAAAACCGTAAAAAAATTAAAAATTGTTAAAAATCTATAAAAATTAAAAATTTCAAAAATCCAAAAAGATTTTATCTTTATTGTGTATATATATTGTCTTTGTGTTTGGTTTCTTTTTCTTTTGCATTTTCAGGTGTATGCGTACTAGATCTTCTAATTATCAAGAGCCCGAGACTCGAGAAGATTTAAGTATGTCAGGTGTTAACAACAACAATAATCCACCGCACCTCAACAATAACAACAATGTTCTTCCACATCCCGATCTTCGGACAATGGAGGAGCTATGTCAACCTACCATGTTTGGACGAGGAGGACCGATTGCACCAATGCAAATCAACGCTTCGGAGTTTTCGTTGAAGCACCACATGATTCAGCAAGTGCAAACAAATCCTTTTAGAGGAATGCCTGATGATGATGCCAACAAACACCTCGACAAGTTCATTACAATCACTCAAAGCATGAAGTTGTCCGGTGCCACAATGGATGTTCTTCGCCTACAACTCTTCCCACATACTTTATCACATCATGCCGAGAAATGGTTTGATCGTCTCCCGAAGAATTCAATTCATACTTGGGATGACATGACTCAACGCTTTTTGTCGCGCTACTTTCCACCATCCATGGTCACGAGCCTTCGCAATCAAATCAGCGGTTTCATGCAAGATCTCGATGAATCTCTTTTTGATGCTTGGGAAAGATATAATGTCTTGATTGATCGTTTTCCAAACCACAACATGCTCCCTGTGACCTTAATTGATACTTTCTACAACGGTTTGACTTTTCGAGATCGTGATACGATTAATGCAACCGCCGGTGGCACACTTATGAAAAGGAGACCCGAGGAGTGTAGAGAGCTTATTGAGAACATGACTACTCACCACAAAAACTGGGATTCCTCCGCTTCTTCAAGGAACAACCCGAGAGTCAATGTCTCTTCTACTTCAGCAAACCCTGATATGACCGAACTCACCCGCATGATGACTGAAATGAGCAAAAGTATCTTGCTTCTCGCTTCAAACCAACAACAACAAGTTAAAGCGGTTGTACCTTCTTGTGAAACATATGGCGGTCCTCACTCATACACCGATTTTCCTTCTACACAAGGAAATCCGGAAAATGTGTATGCAGCTTATGGTAATTATTCACCGGAAAATTACCAAGCTAGACCTCAAGGGGATAGAAATTTGCTGAGTTAACGATCAAACAACTACCTTTCACCCAGTTTTTCTCCTTAAAACCAAAACCCCGCCAACAACAACAACTACAATAGAAGCAACCAAATCCCACCAAGAGCTTCTAATCCTTATCACCCACTCGCTCAACAAGCCCCACCCATTAACCCCGATGTTGAAGCCATCATGAGAACCCAAGGTGAGCAAATCAAGAATCCGCAGAGTCAAATTATCAATCTTAAAGGAGATATTACCAAGAAAGGAAATGAGATAAGATCTGAGCTTCGAGATAATATTCAATCCTCCTTCAACAATCAAACAAATGATTTGAAGAATATGCTTGCTAGTTTCTTGCCTGACGCTCAACCCTCTTCTTCGAGTTCTCTACCTTCAAACACCATCACCAAACCGCGAGCAAATGTGAGTGCTATTACTACCCGTAGTGGAGTTACCATCATAGGACCACCAATCCCATCCACATCATCTACACCCCCTCCACCACCATTTATCCCTATTCCTCCTACACCTAGTATTAGTGCACCATTACCGTCTCCGCCTCGTCATCACGATGTACCTAGGAAGGACCCTTCAACATCTCAACCTTTACCTACACCTTCACCTTCACCACCCAAACCTAATATCCCATATCCTTCTCGCTTAGGCAAAACCAACGAGCTAACCAAGAATGACTGTCAAGTGTCGAGCTATATGAAGATGCTCTCTCAAGTGAACAGCAACATTAGCCTTGTTGAAGCACTTGTCCACATGCCGAAATTTGTCAAAGTATTCAAGGAATTGCTTAGCAAGAAGGAGAAGCTTATTGAGCTCGCCAACACACGCTTAAATGAAAACTGCTCTGCAGTTATTCTTAAAGAACATCCGGAAAAGATTGGAGATCCCGGTCATTTTGTGTTGCCTTGCATCTTTAACAAAACCGAAGAATTTACTGTCCTAGCTGATCTCGGGGCCAGTATTAATCTTATGCCTTTAAGTGTTTGGAAAACACTATCATTACCCGACCTCACTCCCACAAAGATGACTCTTGAACTTGCAAATCGCACTCTCGCTTACCCCGTTGGTATAGCCGAAGATGTGTTCATTAAAGTTGGCACATTTACTTTCCCGGTCGATTTTGTCGTTGTTGATTATGAAATGGACCCTCGTATTCCTTTAATACTTGGTCGGCCATTCTTGAGAACCGGACGAGCTTTAGTTGATGTTGCCGAAGGTGATTTAATCTTAAGAGTCGGGAATGATTCGCAAGTTTTTAAAATGGGGAAGCTTACAAGCAAATCCTTTGGATGAGAATCAGTGAATATGATTAATGTGCTTGATGATTTTGTCGTCTACAACAATCCTCTATTCGATTCTTGCATTGATAATCCACTTTTTGAAGATGATGTGGATGATTCTCTATCCAATTTGGACGCTTCTCCCATTTATGATTCTCCACCGATCTTTGATGCTTATGATGATGATTCTAGCTCAGATTCGGATGATTTTGATGATTGTACTTCCGAGTATCCCGAACTGCCCACATATGATGATTTTGATGAGGCCGATACTCTTTCGAGCGATTCTTCACATGATGAAGATCCTCTGCCATCACTCGATCCTACTTTGGACGATTACTCATTTGAGGAAGACTTCTCAACATTTCTCAATACATACTTCCCTCATGAGAGTGATGCACCTCCTTTGGACTTTGAAGATTATCGTCTTGATCCTACTTTGGATTTGAAGAACATTCTTACAAAGGAGAAGAAACCGGTCGACACCAATATCTGTAGCACGTATGAGTTAACACGTCTTTGTCCACCTTCTGAGGACGAGGTTGTGCATCTTCTTCGTGGATCTTCTTCACACTCTGCTGAGCCTGAGTGCTATTTTCCCCTAAAGGAAAAGGTGTTCGACCCCGGTATCGATATTTTGCAGCCATCTCAGTATCCACCAGATGAAATAAAAGGAAAGATCTTTGGAAATATTGAAGACATGCTTGCACCTCACCATACTTGCTTCCACCGTGCTCCATCGCTGCTTAAGGGAACCTTGCCTTTTCTTCTTTGGCTGCCTTGTTCGCCTTAAGCCTCTGCTATTTGATGGACGAAAACTATGTCTTTGATCCTGGTGGATATATTTCATGCTTCTTCCTATGATAATCAAGGTCGAGTCAGGCTCACGACTCGGTAATCAAAAATCAAGCGCTTCTTGGGAGGCAACCCATGCATCTATCCTTTAGCTTTCTTTATCTTAAGTGTAGGGGAGACCCGTTGGTTTGCTATTTCCTCTCCTCTCTTCTTATAATCAGGGATTCGAGCTTAAAAGACACACTCTTGATGATTCTTGACGACCCGTGATTTCGTGTTCCCTTCTTCCCAGTTCTATCCTAAACTCTTTTCGGTTCACTATTTTATATTTTCTCAAATATTAAAATAGGAATATCTTTAGTTGTCTCTTCCTTAGCGAGATTTAAACAAAGTGCACAATGTCCTAAGTGTAGGGGAGTTTACTCCCACATGCTTAAACATTAAGGACAATGTTTATGTTAAGTGTAGGGGGTCTTTTCCTTGTATTTGTCCTCATTTTAACCGGAAAATCAATTTTCGACATTTTTCAAAATTTTTGATCTATTTTGGCCTATTAGTTTTTACCTTTATATAGTTATTTTCTTTCCTTACTAGAATAAATGTTTAATAAAGTGGGTTTAATTTTCAAACGTTGTGAATCTTTTGACTCAACCCGAGTTTACTTAACTAAGTTTACTCTAGCTAGTATCCTTAACGTGTTTAAGTCAAGTTTTGCTAGGCTTTTATATAGGGAGCTATAAAACGCGAAAGTCTTAACTCTCACGGGTTAAGAACAAGAACTTTTCGCAAGTTCCTATAATTGATCCTAGAGAGTCGTTTATCAAGAGAACTTTAAAATGCGATTTCTAAACTTGAAAAAGTCTAAGAGTTTGCAAGATCCTATAGGCGACTCAAAAACCCAAAACTTTGATTTAATAGGCTAAGTATCCACGAGTCTCATTATTTGAGATTTTAAACTGTGGAGAACGAGAGATGATAGAGCCAATTATAAGTTCGGTATTCTTTCGTGAATTTATGTGAGTTAATTATAAGCCTATTCTCCCATCGCCTGCTAATAAATTTATCTGCAATAAATAAGGTTGTACGATTTGAAAAGTTACTTAGCTTCTAGCCCAAGATCGTTTAAAAGTTGCTCGGTATGGATTAGAGTTCATAGCCAAGGCATAACTTATTGAAGCGGGATGCGAAGATTGGCGAGTCCAAAAAGGTCCTAACAAGACATGAGGGCTATATTTTGTTGCTAAAGATCCAAGTGATGTGAAGAATCATTTATCGAAAATCAATATGAAGGATCGAGATACACGAAGAAAAGCAAAAACTCCCCAAAAGTCATGGAGAAGTCTATCCGAAAAGACCCTAGCAAGGTATGAGGATAAATAAAGCCAAGTCCAAAAAGGAGACGGATCGTTATATATCAAAGTCCAAAATAAATATTGGATAAAAATGAAGAAGTCGTGGTCCAAGTATGAATCTCTCAAAACTTCAAGTGAAGAAATTACTATATGAAGAGAAGACCATAATTTCATGAACGTCTCTCAAGGTTTGAAGTATGAAGTCGCTGCCAAATATCGGTCCGAGAAAGGTCTCAAATCGCGAAGCAAGTTATGCCAAGATATGAACTTTATGAGGTCCTGAGAAGCAGTTTTAAAAGATTTTGTCCTTTAGCTAACTATTGATTAAATCGTTCACTTTATTTTCAGACTAAATAACTATCGAAATAAGTCAACAATGCATCCTCGTGATCATTCAAGACAACAATAAAATATAAGAGATACACCTAGGAATAAGGGAGTCTAAGTGAATAATTGGCCCACATGAGTTCGTGTTAGTTTGCTAACTTATAATAACAATGATCTCGTTTTTAAGCTTGGTTTGGAGAAAGTGAAAACTTGAGGATGATGATTATTCATGACAATTTCCAAAACCCAAGGTATGTTTTTGATATCTTTACTTTTAATGTTTATAGTTTTCTATCTCTTTAATAAAGGCCAACGTAGATTGATTATGATGAAAAATGTAAACGTGCTTTGTAACTAATACATTGCATGAGGACATTGCAATGGTCAAGTGTAGGGGATTTGATAGGTGTGTAAACAACCATCCTTTTTACCACTTAATTACAATAATAACCGAGGCAAAACGTGTATTTTATGTCTTTTATATTGGAATTATGCGTGGTTGTGTTTTTGTTGTGATTTAGGACGAAAAGGTGAAAAGTGGAGAAAACACGGGCATTCACGGGCTTTTATTGAAGAAAAATATGAAAGAGGAAGTCAAGAAGTCAAGAGTTCAAAAAGAACGGAAGTCCAAAACCAATTCTGAAGATTTATCGAAGAAAAAGTCAAAAGTCGGAAGTTTACTTAAAAGCCGAAGAACTCAAGTCTAATTTATTGAAGAATTAAAAGACGAGTTCAAAGAAATCCCGAGCCAAAAGTCATTTAAGTCCAAGATTAAAGAAGATTAGAAGGCTTAAGGACTAATGGTGCAATTAAGAAGAAATGAAAGAGGGGAGGAAGCTTCCTAAGCACCTCCCTAATCTCCACTATAAATAGGCCATTAGTTATTTCATTTCCTTTTGTTGGCTAGAGTGACACTAGTTCTTCCATCTTTTAATTACTTGCTCTTTACTTTTCATGTCAATTTAAAAACTTGTCTTGCACTTTTAATACTTTTAATTCCAAGTAAGTGTTCTTAATTTTGTTGCTTTAATCTTTATTTACATTTGATCAATTTTACTTTTATCATTCTCCTTCTACTCTTCTTTTTTTTGGTTTGTTTAAATTTCGGATTAAGCAAGCTTTTAGCTTAATCTCTTTGCTTATTTTACTAAAAAGTTTATCTTTTTACTTTTATCTAAGTTTTTGTATGAGATAAGCAATAAGTTTGACAATCTTATTGGCTTGTTTCATACTTAGCTTATTTGATTTTCTTAGTTTTCTCAAAGTTTCATCTTTTCAAAAGTTTGCTTATTTAGTTTGCTTATTTTGTGTTTTGAAAAGTTTTTAAATTTAAGCTTATCTTGTTTTTCTTAATCTCGTTTTAAATTAAGTTTTGTTATTTGCTCATATTCAAAAGTGTTTGTTTGGTATTTGCTTATCTTTCTTAGTGCTTATTTCGTTTAGCTTATTTCCTTTTTTTCATTCCATCGTAATGTCTAAGGGTGTTCATGGTTCAGATCGGGTATTGCGATCGCATAAGCCCTAGGGTTTCTACTTGCGATCAAAGACCGCGATCACAACATACGATCTCTACTTGCGATCTACACTGAGATCACTCGCTACGATCTAGACCACGATCGCTCGTTGCGATCTGGACTTCGATCTGAGAGTACGATCGAGTGGTAAGATTTGTGGGTACGATCTAAGTTGGGATCACTCACTATGATCGTTGGCTGTGATCCGTAGGTACGATCCATCACTGCGATCTGGGCCACGATCATCTTGTTGTGATCGCACTGACTGCGATCCTTAGAGTACGATCCACCTTTTGTTTCCATCGCATTGAAGTGCGATCGTGGGCTACGATCACCAAGTGTGATCTAGACTGCGATCCCTTGTCACGATCCTGGTGCGATCCAACCACCTTAGTTGGTTGCGATCGTAGTACGATCGGACTCATTTTTTTTGTTTTTGTTTTTGTTTTTATTTTGAATTTTGATTTCCGCTCCTTCTTTTTAGTTGATTTATTTTTAAGTTTTCAAGTTTTACTACATTCTCAAGTTTAATTTTCGTCACGCTTTTATTTTAAGTCATTTAATTTCTTGTTATTTACTTTTCAAAGTTTTTAAATATTGCACAATTTAACGTTTAATTAGTTTAGATTTAATTAACCGCCATTTACTTTAATTGTTTTGCACTTTTTAAATATACTACAACGACAAACTTTTGTTTCACCAAAGAACGACTAAGTCACACACTAAAACTCCTTTTTCAATTCGAAGAGACATACTTAAACGAACTTAATCTTTTTAATTAGGCAAAAACTTAGTTATTACATTCCTTTCCTATCCATCCACAGCAGCAGCCTCCTTTACTGCTCTATCGGATGTATAGTGCGATCCAGATAAAGATCTCTTTGAATTGCTCCTATCCATCCATAGCAGTAATCTCTTTTACTGCTCAATCGGATGAATAGTGCAACCTAGATAAAAAATCTCAATGCATTCTCTTATGTTCATCTATAATGACGAAAGCTTCCATTAATGCCAAATTAGGCGTATAATAGTAACCTAGGTATAGACCACTTCGTGTTCATGCCGCCATCCGTACCTAAGAGAGAGAGTCTGAAACAAATAATACTTAGAACATCTTTACTTAAAAGATAACTACGTTTTTAATAGCTTTGAGGACAAAGCTAAAATAATGGGGTAGTGCTGTAAAATCCATGATTTTACCATGATTTTATGTAATGAAATTTCACCCATTAAATATTAGAACACAAACACATGTATTATATTTCTATAAGTCATGTGTGAACTTGTCCAATGTACACATATATTATTTTTTTACATACATACTTGTTATAATAAGTTTGACTATGTATACTATGTATATAAAACAAGTAGTAAAAATGCATAACCCACATTTGAGTAAAATACACTTAACAAAAATTTGATAATATGCTACACCATGTATACATAACCGTGTATATATGTATGCATATTATAGGCATCCCTAAACCTTCTTGGACTAGCCCAAGATCATGTACACTTTGTTTTAAGCCCAACATAAGCCCATGACCGAAGCCCATCCTTTTCCCCCTCTTTGGTGAGTGTCACATGGCATAGGCTTGTGTGGAAGAAGAAGACTTGCCTTGGAAAGGTAAAGGGGGACACTTGGCATGATATGTCTTACCAAGGTAAATCATACCTTTTGCCATTTCTTTCCCTCTCTCCTCTTTAAGCCGAAACACACACACATTCTCACATACATGCAATCTAATCTTGTTCTCTCACCCTCTTCTCTCTCAATCATACGGCTTAAAGCCATATACATCCAAAACCAAGTATTAAATCCACCAATATCCTTGTCTCATCTTTACTACAAATCATTAGTAGTATCATTCTCTTGGAATCACTATAAACAAGCCCGAGCCAAATCTTAAGGTCATGACTTGATTTATATTATGGTTTTTCTTCACCATCTTGAGTAGATCTCAAATCTCTTTGTTCATCTAGATCATTCTTGGTATATTTAGGCAAGAAAGGTATACACATCATATTCTTTCATTTCTTCATGCATGCATCATCATACATCTATAAACATAAGTGAATAACATGTTAAAAATCAAGATTGGATAAAGCTATGACCCTTATAGGTCACGGCATATTTATGCAAATCATGGTCATGATTTAAAATCTCTTAATAAGAAACTTATGACTTATGTGTTATGTTTTAAACTTGATTTAAAAACCATATGAAACCTTTTATAAATCTAAACATTTCATGAGTTACAAATCTTGTTTATGGGACTTTGGTTAACCAATAACCATAGATCTCATGAAAAGAACTTGTGCAACTTAAAGATCATGAAAACCATGACCTTAAAGGTCACGGCTAAATTTAATGCTGACCATATGATTTGTCTACTTAGTTTTAAGAATGGAATATGAAATTTAGCATGTTAAATGGAATATTAATAATCACAAAAACAACTTATATGTATAAATGTAGCCGTGGGTTATACAATACCTAAAAGGAGTTAGATGTACATGCATGCTTATTTAACCCTAGATCTAGTGATAAGTGTTAACTTAACATGATACACATGAAATAAGCTAGTAGATCTTATGGGAATATTGGGAGAAAACGGTATAGCCGTGGGCTATACATTGTTTTCTTTGAATAATAGTAGCCTTGGGAACATGCATGCAACCTAGATAATCATGATGAGTTTTTGTAAATATTTACAAGACTTAAAAACTAGCTAAAGTGTTCATCTTGGAAATACCAAGATCTAAAAATATAGTTGATGACGTATAGTCCCCAGCCGGGTCAGGATCCCGGCCCACGGGTACTACCCGTATCCGGCCCATCATAGATGGGTGGGAATAATGTCATTTAAGCTTATGGGCTTGGATGAACAGTAACCGCACACACGTGTGCGGCCTACGGCCCGGCATGACCGGTACAGGGTTAGACAGAATCATATTCTATCTCTGAATATGATTCATCCCAAAGAAGAGGATATTCACTCACCATAATTCGAAGATAACAATCAATCTAATTTTGGTGCTTATCCTTTCCTTGGGGCCGAAGCATCAGTGACAGCCCCTTAGGGCTTCACTGCCTATAAAAGGAACCCCAAGGGTTCCACAAAGGTATTACGTTCTATACTCTCAACTCATTCAATTCTTATAAACCCTAAACCGATACTTACTCTCACGCCGGAGTCTAATCGTGGGAAACATTCCCACGGTAAGTCTAACGCGTGTTGTTTAGTGTGCAGGATCCCAACCATACAGTTCACTTGGTGCAGGAGTCGGAGCCCAGCCAACCCGAATTAAGCCTAATTCGGGTCTAGCAAGGATCACCCAACTTTTGCATCAACAAGTTGGCGCCATCCATGGGACCCATTACACTAAGCTAGAGCAAAATCTAATCTTCAAATCTCAATGACGAAGGGGCATCCGCAAGCTAATCCTAGGAACACGAATCTTGGAAATCGGATGTCCCAAGGGGAAGGGATACTCATCCCCAATCAATCCCCTAGCCGCCCAGCGGGCGGACCAAGTACCCGCGGTGGTTTTCAGTCCATGGGGGTGACGAGCACGATATCCATGACTCCCCCACCCACTTCAACCCTGGACAACCCTGATCCGGGGAGTGCGCCCAATCCCCCTAACAAGGAACCGCGCAGACCATCAATTAATGAGGAAGTAGAAGTCCAACCACTCAGTGAGGAGGATCTCACTCGAGTTCTCACGCAGAACTTTGATAGGATTGTCCCAGGGATTGCATCGAGGTTGAATCTAGGGAGAAACCTCCAATCTAGACTCAACTTTGGCAATGCCGGACCAATCACCTCTTCCAAAAATCAGAGGAAAAGGAAAGCCCGACCTCAAGAGCAGAGCATCCTCGAGGAAACCCCTCAACCTAGGAATGTGTTCTAGCGCATAGGGGATCGCCTCATACAGGAACTAACGCATTCTCGAGAAGGGGGAGAGAAGTCCGACGGTTCGCCCGAGCGACCAGACCGAGAGCTGACCAGAGCCGCTCGCCGCACAAGTGTGTGGGATAGGTGGACACTGGGAAGAAGGCTCATGGCTCTTCTCAGAAGAGTGGTCCTCACCCAAGATATGGGGCACCACCCCTGTCTCCAGATCCATCAGGAGAGGACTCGGATGACCATCCGCCCAAGAGTCGCCGACCTAGGCGTACTCCTCCACCACCACCCAACAATGATGAGTATTATGGTGGCCTCTATTATCGAGAGGAAGAAGCGGAGGATCTTTCCCGCCCATGGTGTGACCCATGGGATGACCCTAGGCTCACCCGTCCATGGGCAGATCCCAGGGAAGATCCCTTTACTCTCCGTATACGGAACTACTCTGAAGACACAAAGCACCGCATGCTGGCGTGTGTCAAGACCTATGATGGAACAGGTGATCCGGATGATCACCTCAAAATATTCGATACACAGGCTAAAATCGAGCGATGGCCCATGCCTATATGGTGCCAAATGTTCAATTCAACCTTGATCGGTAATGCCCGTGACTGGTTTGAGGGACTCCCTCCACGAAGCATTGACAGCTTCACGGAACTACGCACTGCGTTCAAGAATAATTATACTCAACGGAAGAAGTATAATAGGGATCCAGTCTCATTGGCAACTGTCAAGCAACGGCCGGGGGAGTCTACAGAAGCCTTCACTGAGCGCTTCAACGACGAGTGCACACGCACAAAAACAATGCCGGAACTCCTGAAAATCTCCGACTACATGCACGCCATAACAGATAGGTAGTTAATGAGGCGTCTCAATGACAAGCGCCCAGAAAAGTATGATGATCTCATGGAAAGGGTCAGAAATTTCATAGAGGGAGAAACAGCGGTTGCCGCGGCCTACCCTTCCAAAGGAAATGGCTACCGATCAAACGACCAGTCCCGGAGACAGTCGGGTGGTCAAGACAATCAAAACAATAGTAGGGGCTCAGACTACAAGAACCAAAACAAAGGAGGATGGTCGGATGATAAGTTTACCCCCCTAAAGATGTCCTACCGGGAGATCTTACTGACGGAAGGGGCAAATTTTCCGAAACCCCCCCCCCCCCCCCCCCCCCCCAATGACAACTCCGCCGGACCGTCGTCAAGGAAATCGTTTCTGCGAGTTCCATAATGACAAGGGCCATGGCACGGAGGAGTGTATCCAGCTCAAGAAGCATATTGAGTCACTGATCAAGTCAGGTAAACTCAAGCATTTGGTTAAAGATTGGAAGGATGGAAAAGAAAACAAGAAATATGACAAGAAGGATCCCCAAAAGGACAAACCTTCGACCATATACATGATCCAATCCAGACAACGCCGCACGAGGCAGAAAATCGGTCAAACATTTTCACGCGGCAGGGAAATCTCATTTCCTCCCATCACAGCAAGCGATGTGATTGATGCGCCTCTTACTATTGAGATAAGCATTGGAACACACAATGTTCGTCGCCTGTATGTGGATGGAGGGTCATCAGCAGAAGTACTGTACGAACACTGTTTTGTGCAGTTACGGCCAGAAATAAGAAGCCAATTAGTACTGGCCACGGCGTCGCTCACTGGCTTTAGTGGAGACACCATCTGGCCGATAGGGCAACTGCGTCTACTTGTAACCATTAGGAATGAGGAACACTCCACTACGGTGTGGATGAACTTCATGGTGATACGCTCACATTCTCCGTACAATGGGATCATAGGCAGACCAGGTATTCTGGCTATACGGGCGGTACTTTCCACGACACACGGAATGATCAAGTTCCCTGTTGAAGGAGGAATCGTGACCATTTACAACACAATCGTACCAGCATCCGAGTGTCATACCGTGACAACACCGGCTCCACCTGTTCCACCCAAGGATGGATCACCACCTCCCAATTGGAGGGTGGCAATCCACCCTGACTACCCGGAACAGGAGATATCCATAGGGAGGGCGCTCTCGGATGGCGGCAAAAGGGCCATGTGCTCTCTTTTAAGTGCAAATCTAGATATATTTGCATGGGAGCCAAAGCATATGACAGGCGTACCACGTGCGATAGCAGAACATATGCTCCAAATCCGCCAGGGGTACCAACCCGTCAAGCAAAAGAAGCGCGACCAGGCCCCTGAGCGCAGCCGAGTGATATTGGAGGAAGTACGGAAACTAGTAGACGCAGGTATCATGCGCGAGGTATACTACCACGAGTGGTTATCTAATCCGGTCATGGTCAAAAAACATGACAGAAGTTGGCGCATGTGTGTGGATTTCATGGATTTGAACAAAGCCTGTCCACAGGATTGTTACCCGTTACCGGAGATTGACTGGAAAGTGGAATCCCTATGTGGATATCCCTTTAAGTGCTTCCTAGACAGATATAAAGGATACCACCAGATCCAGATGGCGGAGGAGGACGCACAAAAAACGGCGTTCCATACTAGTCAGGGCGTATATTGCTATACGAAAATGCCGTTTGGACTAAAGAACGCCGGTGCTACATACCAGCGGCTTGTGGACAAAGCCTTTGACTCACACATAGGCCGCAACCTGGAAGTCTATGTGGATGACTTAGTCATAAAAAGTCATACGGAGGATGCACTTCTCCGGGATGTCAAAGAGACATTCGACACACCGAGGAGGATCAATATGAAGCTAAACCCAAAGAAATGCACGTTTGGGGCAACGGAGGGAATGTTCCTTGGATATATGATTGATCCAAATGGCATCAAACCTTGCCCAGAGAAAACGGACGCAGTAATACAGCTGCCATCCCCTCAGACACGGAAGGAGGTACAATCCTTAAATGGGAAGCTGGCCGGGCTAAATAGGTTCCTATCAAAGTCCGTAGAGAAGTCATTACCCCTGTTTAAGACACTCAAGAAGTGCATTAGGAAGGGAGACTTCCGGTGGACAAAGGAAGCCGAGGAAGCTTTTGGCCAACTCAAGCAGCACCTTGCATCTCTCCCTATGCTAGTAGCTCCCCGGCCAAAGGAGGAACTTATTATGTATCTCTTAGCCACACATGGAGCAATAAGTGCGTTACTCATAACGGATAGGGATACGGTAAAAACTCCGGTCTACTTCATAAGTAGAACATTACAAGGGCCAAAGTTGAATTACTCCTCTATGGAAAAATTAGTTTTGGCACTAGTGTTTGCTACAAAGCGGTTGCGTCGATACTTTCAGGCGCACCCAATTGTAGTTATTACTGACCAACGAATAAAGCAGGTAATCTCTAGACCGGATGTTGCAGGAAGGCTACAAAAATGGAGCATTCTTTTGGGGGAGCATAATATATCTTATAGGCCAAGGACGGCTGTTAAAGGCTAGATCTTGGCAGATTTCTTGATAGAGAAGCCGGATGAGGAAGGACCAATCGTAAAACAAGACGAGACTCCAACAGAACCATGGGTGTTATTTACGGACGGATCTTCGTGTATGGATGGGTCAGGAGCTGTCCTCGTCCTCACAAATCCGGAAGTAATGGAGTTTACGTACGCCCTCTGTTTTGAGTTCACAGCCACCAACAACGAAGCGGAATATGAAGCATTAATTGCGGGTTTAAAAATCGTCGCTATAATGGGAGTCCGCAACCTTGAGGCCTACGTGGACTCACGGCTTGTCGCGAACCACATTCTAGGTGGATATGTGTCTAAGGAGGACAACATGGTCCGATACTTGGAGAAAGTCAAGTCGCTCATCGCGGCTTTTAGCAAGTATTCCATCAAGCAGGTGCCAAGAGGTGAGAACAAGAAGGCAGACGCTCTTAGCAAGATTGCATCCACAAGCTTCGCCCACATGTCCAAGCAAGTTTTGGTGGAAATACTCAAGGAGAAGTCTATAACATAAGGGGAGGTCGCTACTATAGTTGAAGAGGATGGACCTACATGGATGACCCCGATCATCAACTATTTGACTAGTGAAACCCTTCCGGACGATGAAAAAGCGGCGCGGTGCATCAGAAGGAAGTCGCAACACTTCGAACTCCGAGAAGGTATCCTTTATAAGCGCTCTTTCTTGCAGCCGTGGTTGCGGTATGTTGGACCACGTCAGGCTACCTATGTAATCAGTGAAATACATGAAGGGTTGTGCGGCATGCACGCAGGTCCACGATCCGTGGTAGCTAGAGCCTTACGGACAGGATATTATTGGCCTACCATGCATAGGGACGCGCGCCACATGATTCGCAAGTGTAGTGATTGCCAAGTGCATAGACCAGTGCCGCGACATCCGCAGTAGGAGCTTACACCTATCACATCCCCATGGCCATTCTATAAGTGGGGAATCGACATCGCAGGACCATTTCCTGTAGCTGCGGGGGGAGTTAAGTTATTGATTGTCGCGATGGACTACTTCACACGATGGATAGAGGCCAAGGCAGTCAAATCCATCACAAGCAAAAAAGTTAAAAAGTTTGTTTAGGAGCATATTGTGTGCCGTTTTGGCCTACCAGGGGAAATCATCTCGGACAACGGTAAACAGTTCGCGGATAATCCTTTCAAGGACTGGTGCGCATCATTGAATATCAAACGGCTCTTCGCGTCTGTTAAACACCCGCAGACAAATGGCCTTGTGGAACGAGCAAATAGGAGCTTGGGAAACGGCATCAAGGCCCGTCTGGAGGAATGAAGCGCCAAATGGGTGGATGAGTTACCACATGTTCTATGGGCGCATAGGGCTATGATCAAAACAGCCAACGGAGACACTCCATTTGCATTGGCCTACGGCACTGAAGCTGTTATACCAGCAGAAATCGGAATGCCTACCATCCGCACGACGGAGGTTAATGTCGTCACGAACGACGAGCAACTGCGAATCAACTTGGATTTGTTGGATGAAAAAAGAGAGATAGCAGCCATCAATGAGGCTAAGTCCAAGGCTAAAATGAAGGCTTATTATGACGCCAAGGTTAAAGGTGTTTCTTTTCGACCGGGAGATTACGTTTATCGTGCTAACGAAGCAAGTCGAGCGGAGAATACAGGAAAGCTGCGCCCTAAGTGGGAAGGACCGTATGAGGTCACCGAAGCCTTAGGACGAGGCGCGTACAAGTTACGTGACATGGATGGCCGCGATCTAGAACGCACATGGAACATCTCCAATCTCAAAAGGTGCTATCTTTGAAAGCTACGGCTTCCGCATGGGTACTTCGCTATATGTGGCTTTAATGAAGATCCATGCACTCTATCTGTTTTGCTTCTTATGTTTTGTCTAGGTTCCTTTTTTGTTTCTTAGGACTTATCATGCTTGTTCAAACGAAAAATGTAAACGTTCTAATAAAATGCCGTTGTGCCTAGCTAGCTCCACGGCCTGTTTTGTGCAAATTATCTTTTAGGATTTTGTTAGTCATATGAATTTTAATTATTATTATAATATGCCATGTTTCATCAATATGCATTCATTCAATCACCGTACATGTACTATACGCCTACAGGCGGGGTAAGATGATTAAGTGAACCTACTAATTCAACTTGTCGCGTAAGAGGGATGCAACCCCAGCGGCGCGGATCATGTATCCTTACTAGACACCTTACTCACAAGACGTTGTGATAAGTTTCTGTATGCCGTACTCATGTAGTGCTTTGCATAATAAAGACACACGTCGCATGTCTAGTAAATTATAGACTTGAATGTATTTTATCTTTTGGGTAAGACGTGTCATGTCATGCAGTATCGGTAATCAATATTTAACAAAATAAATACACAAGTTTCCAAATAAATAACAAAATGGTCGTAGTCATCACGGACCTACAAACAAAAGACAGTTGTCTACCATATCAGTCTTAGCCGTGTACATGCACGGACGAATAAAAGGTACAAATGTTTACAAGATAACTTACAAGGGAGGTAGGAACTCCCCTATGTATTTCTTTCCATCTTCGATTAGAGCACGGAGAGACTCCCCGCGAGCGTCCTTCCCGGCCTATGCCTTGACCGCAGTCGCATCCAATGCCTCCACAAGCAGTTTTTCACCTTTAATCACTTTCGATACGGAGTCGTGAGTAGGCAGGGTCAAGGGGATGGGATCCGCAGTAGGCTTGGACATTACCGCCTCGTTTGGAGCATCCTTAAGCGTCTCGAGTTCATCCAGAAGAGGGTGTTGGATCTCCGCCAGTGCATCCATCGACGCAGTCATATTGTCCGCAGCTGAAGGGTTATGGTAGGGATGCTACATGATGTCTTCATTTTTCCCTATCAATTACGCAGCCTTGACCAAACCCTCATGCCTACCGCGGTCGATTCCATCCGACACGACCCCGGCAAAGGCTTGCAATAGGTGCGGAGCTTCCATGGCCTTGTTTACGGCGAGGCGCATTCCTTGACCAATCATCCACCTGCGTCCAGCTATGGCGGATAGCATGGGAGGACATAGTCTTTCAGCACAACTTGTGGCCATCTTACATAGTTCCTCCTCCGTCGTTGCAGTTTGCTCTTCCAACTGGGCACGCACTTGTGTTAGCTCATCCTTCATTGCATCACGCTCTTGGGCGATGTTGAAGGCTTGTACGGTTACGTCCTTGGTAAAAGCTTCGGCCGCAGACACCTGCATATGGAACTTCGAGTCATCACAAGGGTAATATGTTCTTTTTCTTGGGTCAAATAAAAAGTCAATGAAAGAGTCCGTGTATAATTTTCGAAAGTATACCTTCTAATTCGAGGCGGCTACAAGAGCTTCGAGCTAGGCGATGCGTTTTTCTCGGTTGTCGGCATGATGAGCTTGCTCTTTCACCGTAGCCTCGGCCGTTGCCAGCGCCGCTTGCAGTGACGACATGGTCTTCTCATTCTTCACAACCATTGCCTCCCGACGAGCTATCCTTTTATCGGCCCGCTTCACATTTGCCAGGGCCTTGATCAGGCGGCGTCTTAGAGCGGCACCCACCGTCACTTGATGTGCAGACGACACATCAAACTGCTCCAGAAGGGATTCATGATCCAGCTCATCTAAGTCTTGTGCAAGGGCTGGAGGGGTAATGTGCTCGATGAATTCTGAGCACTCCGATTCCGCTTCCAACCTTGTTAGACATGAGAGATTCCATGCTAGGCGCTGGCTATTTTCTGGCCCTTCGGGGAGTGGCTCCTCGGCGTGTGTCGCAGCGTGGGATGGGGGTCTGTTTGATGGTGCGGGGGATGGATTCCTCTCCACCTCTTCCCCTTGGGCTACGGCAGACGGATCCGCCCTGTTATCAACATTGCAAATTTTGTTTAGGCATTATGTGTTTCACAAACAAAATGACACGATTGACATACGGAGGGTACTTACGTGGTACCAAGTGTAGGTTCTAGGGCGGTAGGAGCTACGGCACTCACAGGGGTAGCTCGCCATACTTGTTCTTCCATGTGCGGAGTAGAGTCGGACTGAGCAGTCGCAGTACCACTTCCCTCCTGGTACTGCGGATGGTCCTTCCTCAGTTTCTTTGGGGGAGCATTCGAGGCCCCGGCCTCATCCCCTATCTTTTTTGCCACCCTCCTGGTGGTCTTTCTCTTTCTAGATGAGGGCGGGCGGACCTGGAAGCTTGAGTGATGTCTTCGTTGAGGAAATCATTTTCATCTTCCTGGTGGGTTGTGGTTCCCTCCAACAGTAGTTCTCCACCATCTTCATTATGGAAGTCCAAGGGGAATTTCTCGATGACAGGCTCCCCTTCATCTGATCTTTGCTCGGACGTCTCTTCGAGGGGAATGGTGCGGTCGGGGGTCGCATCGAGATGGGGGAGTTCATTCTCCTTCAAAGGGCGGAACCCTTCAGGCACCTTCATGGGGTCGCCCTGGCGTAGTAATCCGTGTAGGTTCATTTCTGCGACCATTTATAAAAACACGGGTTAGTACGGTTCTACAATACGCGTGACATTTCACATTTACAAGGTATAAGTAAACCTACCCTCTCCCTGTTCCGTCAGGAAGCACGGATATAAGTCATCCCTCCCAAAGTAGCGGCGGCTTAATCCTACTAAGCACAAAAAGTGTTCCGACAACCCCCTATGGAATTATGTGCGGTGGGTATCTAGTATTTTTAGGTCTTTGCTGCTATAGTCTTTGGATTTGGGCGGAAAATATTTGGGTGCTCTAGTTTTGAGTACGAAAGGAGTAGGGAATACCTTCTCATCAACAAAGAAGTAATGGTCGTAACAGTTCTTAAGGGAGTCTAAAGGCTTCCTATACGTCATGGGGGTATTCCCAGGTCGTTTTTTAAACGATAGCCACCCATTCACTAGTTGGGGGAAGTAAAAAGCCCTAAATAGGTTCACGGTCGGAGTCACTCCGCATGTATGGCATGTAATTTCAAACTGGTTGATTTTACACGCCCCTATGTAGTGAAGCTGGGTTATGTGGAAGTCATAATACAATAGCAGATCTACCAAGAATTTGGACGGGGGGATACGATAGTTGGCCGAGTCAAATAGGCCCGTGTACACGCCTATTTTCCCCGCCGGTGCATCCGTAATTGCCTCACCATCACCTGGATAGGTGGGGTGTACGCTTTCAGGAATGTAATACTTTGACAACAAGTCTATGTATTTTTACGCCGACATCACGTTGAGGACATCCGTGATAAGTGGTTTGTCCTTCACCATGTTTTATAAAAATGGTTTTAAAGGCGTGATGATCTAACCTGCGGCGGAGGAAATTCGTGGAATAGAAGGCGAAAGTTTGAAGGATGGAGCTTGGAAATAACAATGGCGGAAGAGAGTATGTATTGTGTGTGTAACAGACACACACACCAACTCTTATATAGGGTTGCCTCGGTTTCCGAGGTAACGTGGATGTTTGACACGTGTAGGCCACTACGCCTATCCAACGGACGGGATTCCTGACACTTCTATAAATATCAGAAGGGACCCACGGGTCACTTCTTAGCAGTTTTACGTGGCTCAATGGTGGGCATTAATGATGCAATTTTGCAGCAATGCGGCTGATCAGTTGACTACCATTAATGCATTTATTCTTGTGTCGAGATGTGCGGTCTTACGTAAGACCATATTCAATGCAACATTTAATTTGTCTCGGCCGTTACGTACGGCTGAGGTGCTATTAGAATAATATTCCTAAGGCAGGCAGCCACGTGCGGCTAAAGAAAAAGTTTTTACATATTTCTTTCACTAGGTCTTTCTTGGTATGTTCGGAGAGCATCTTGATAGTCTAGAGGTTACGCCTGCGGCTGTCACAACTAGACTGGGGGGACATGATGACGTATAGTCCCCAGCCGGGTCAGGAGCCCGGCCCACGGGTACTACCCGTATTCGGCCCATCACAGATGGGTAGGAATAATGTCATTTAAGCTTATGGGCTTGGATGAACAGTAACCGCACACACGTGTGCGACACACGGCCCGGCATGACCGGTACAGGGTTAGACAGAATCATATTCTATCTCTGAATGTGATTCATCCCAAAGAAGAGGATATTCACTCACCATAATTAGAAGATAACAATCAATCTAATTTTGGTGCTTATCCTTTCCTTGGGGCCGAAGCATCAGTGACAGCCCATAAGGGCTTCACTGCCTATAAAAGGAACCCTAAGGGTTCCACAAAGGTATTACGTTCTATACTCTCAACTCATTCAATTCTTATAAACCCTAAACCGATACTTACTCTCACGCCGGAGTCTAATCGTGGGAAACATTCCCACGGTAAGTCTAACGCGTGTTGTTTAGTGTGCAGGATCCCAACCATACAGTTCACTTGGTGCAGGAGCCGGAGCCCAGCCAACCCCAATTAAGCCTAATTTGGGTCTAGCAAGGATCGCCCAAATTTTGCATCAACAATAGTCGTGAGGTATATATGAGTGTACATGGATCTATGTTTGATTTTTAGGTCTAGACATAGTTTAGATCTTATTTTGGACTTGTAACTTATTTTCTTGATGTGTACATAGTTAGATCTAATTTTGTAACACTTATAAATTACATGCAACCTTAAAATGAGACTTGACTTATCTTAATATGCTATAACTAATGTTAGCTGTGGGATATAAGCTTCTATTAGGGCTTATAACTTACTTGTAACCTTATAACATACCTAGATCTAATTTGGTATAACACATAAAACAAATTATAAGTTTTATTCATCTATTTAGATTTAAAACAAAATATTAGTAAGCTCATAATAAGCTTATAAGAATATCCTAAGTAAAAACATACATAAAATATAAAGTAATGTTAATTGACTAATTAAATCCATGAAATGTTAATTTAAAACTTAATGGACCCAATAAGCCCATTTGATAAATCTTAGTAACTTAAATGGACTTAAGATTACACTTAGGCCCATTTAACTAATTAAAGGACTTAAAAATGTATTAAGCCCAATAAATGATTTAAAGGTCCATTTAAATAAATTAGTGGACTTGAAATATATTTAAGCCCACTAAAATAGCCCATTAGATGTTTAGCCCATTTAGTGAGCCCATATAAAGTTTGAATGCTAAAATAAAAGTTTTTATAATAAAATATAACTTATAAAAACTTTTTGGATGAAAATGACAATTTATTAAACTTAAAGACTAAAAACATAACTTATGAAACCTGTTTTGATAAACTAGTAAACACAAGGACTGAAAATGTAAATATCCAAAAGTCTAGGGTTTAATAAATACTATAATTAAACCCTAGGGACCATTTTGGGAAGTTTCTAAAAGTTATTTTGTCATTTTAAAACCCTAAGGACTATTTTTGTAATTTGCCGAAACTTAAAGAAGCCCTAGGGGCTGTTTTTGTAATTTTAGTAAAGTTACAAAACCTAGATATAACTAGGGGGACTAAATCTTCCATAACCGAAACTTTAACAAGTCCTAGGTACTAAATATGTAAAATCCGAAAATTATACCTTTTTAAAATATAGAGTAACTAGTTTTGCCTTATTCTAAAACATTAACAAGCCCTAACCTTAAAATCTATTTTAATTATAATAAAACATAATTAAAATACTTAGACCATAAGAATTAAAGTATAAATTCTTACGTTTAAATTATTTTATAAATATTAAAATAATTTATGGAAACTTTAAAGTTAAATAAAATATTTTTTTTATTTTTTTATAAAAATATATTTATACTTACTTTAGGAAATAATTGTATAAACAATTATAAATATATATTACTCATACATAAACTCATATAGTTTTAGAAAATAAAATCTATATGAACGTTGGAGAAATTGAATGTTAAAATTTAAGTTGAACATCTTACGTCTACTTAAAATATGAAACTTAATATTTAAGTTTAAATGAATGAATATAATACATGAACTACGAACTTGAACTAATATTAAGTAGGATTTTTGTGTTTACTTAATAATGAAACCTAGTAGTAAATGAGTGATTATAATACTTGAACGGAAAACGTAGACTAATATTTTAAGTAGAACATTTTATGTCTACTTAACTAAGAAACTTAATATAAGTTAAATAATTATTATAAATACATATATGCTAACTGATATTAATAGTTAAACATTTTATGTTTACTTAGAAATGAATATTGATGCTACTTGAAGTACGGTTAATTAGATAAATACCGTAGTATAAATGAACTAAATAAAATCTGTATAAGCATACATATATGCTCTTTGTACTATCTATTAAGACTGTACTATCTGATTAGGCATAACTTTGGCGTGAGCTTTAATTGGATATTCGTATTAAAACAGCAATTGCCTACTCCTAGGTGAGTTTACAGCCCCATATAAACTTTTGATAATACTTTCCCTTTTGGGAAAGAAAATATGCAAACACATAATAGACACAACTGGATTGTATAAACTTGACTATGATTGATTATTATTGAAACAGTTAAATTGCTGTAAATCGCCCGAATGTTATAAATAGATCTATTAGGGATTGACTATCCCCGCCTGGGTGAGTCATGCTCACTGTGCCTTGGCCGGGACAACAGACGTATACCATGTTGGAAATGGAATGGGTGTCTTTTTGTAGGACACTACGTTCTCATCAGTTGAGGATTACGGAGGTTAAGCTTCAGTTTCTAATAATAAACAAATGTTATCTAAATTTTCGTCAAAATGCTTTATGCATTGTCACTTCTATGCTTAATGTATGTCCAAACTAATTAATTGTTAAAAACTGTAAACTCACCAACTTTATGTTGACCCCCGTTAGTATGTTTTACACAGGAATATGAAGTTAGTACGTGGTGTGTGCATGGTCTCCAGCATCTTAGTAATATGCATTGTAGGACTCGTCAAGGGTTCTATTTGGGAAACACAAACAACCACTCTTCACCATGTTTAAGACAATTTTTATTTATTTGTTTAAATAAACATGTAATCTGATTTGACTAACTTTTTATCTTATTCTCTATGGACTATATGCTATCGATCCGCCTTAGTGACATCTCCGTGGATATTTCCGTATATTTTGACCCTACCCGGGGTGTCACAGATTGACCTAGCTTCAATTTTCCATGCGTCACTAAGACCTCTAAGGAAAGTAGCAATGATATCAGCATCATCATGTTCTGTTCCCATAAAAGACAACTTGCTAGTGATGTCTAGAAGCCTACTTCTCACCTTACTTAGACTCTCATTGGGATGAGCCTTAAATACAACATATTCACTCAAAATTTGTTTCTTCCTTTCTTTTGTTGTATCTTCATTACCACCATAGGTAACTTGAAGAGCTGCCCAAAGATTTTTAGCAAAATCAAAACTTCTGTATTTGTGTTGATTCTTTGGACCCAAGGAGAGTTTAAGAATGTTCAACGTCTTCATGACATTCCTTCTCAAAGCTATATCAACAGTTCAGATAGCCCTTCCATCTTCAGGTCTGCCTCACTTGAACCAGCAGTTACAGGTCTTGCTGCAATAGCAGCAGTAATTCTGGCTGCTTTATTGAATTGATTGCCATACTCAATAACTTCCCAAAGAGTATGGTCATGTAATTGAAGATATTGTTCAAAATTGAACTTTCATTATTCAGAGTTGTCAGGGTCGAGCATAGGGATTTTTAGGTTATGATTTGATAAGGATGAAGATTTTGTGGTAGACCTCTTGGTTTTTAGGGTTTCTTGTAATTTTAGGGTTCATTGTTCTTTTAGATCAAAGTTCCTTAACAAGCTCTGATACCACTTGTTGATCCCAAACTTAGATCGATTAGCTTTGTGTTAAACGAGATTAAATCAAGATTAAGACTTAGATAAACTTTGTTGTATTTAACAATCTAAATGTTATGCGGAATTAACACTTAGAACAAAGAACAAACAAACAATGTAAACCAAACTTTCACTTTTGATTGATAATCAAACTTGCTTACAATGAAATTTATTAAGACTGAATAATTTATATAGACTATGAACCTACGACCTCCTTTTATAACACAAGGAGTCGTGTACAAAGGTTTACCTATCAACTATTCTAGGTAAATATAATTATAGAAAATACAATATTGATCATATCTTTACTTCAAATATAAAACGTGTTGACTAAGTATTCCAATCAGTGGTTGGACTTCTTCTTGTCAGCGCTTGAATAACTCTTGTCAGTGCTCATCTGTCAGCACCTCGTTTACTCTTGTCATCGTCCAAATTACTCTTGTCAGCGTCCTAGTGACTTAGCTCATTTTATTCCCAACACTTTGATCTTGTTATAATGATTATTTAGAGTTGTTATAATGCCAAAATTATGTTAGAAAGATAATCTTAAAGAAACTAAGTCATTTCATCATTTCATTTCATCATTGTAAATGAAAGTTATAAGTTAAAGATGCCTTAAAACCCTAGTTTTGTAATATACATAAAATAATAATCAAAAACCCTTTTCTAAAGCTATAATTCTAGAGAAATATTTTTATTATGATTATAGATGTGTTCATAAACATGGTTTTCAAATCCTAGATCATTTGGATCATTTTTGAGCTTGTTATGTGATTTTTATAAGTTCAGGGACTAAAACTATCATTTTTGAAACTATTTAACATTTAGGGCCAAAAGTGTCATTTTTTTTAAGGTAAAGATATAAGAATAACTATTGGAAATTTTTAAGCCCTAAGGTTAAATATTGAAGGTTAAATATGCAAATACCAAAACTATATACTTTAGGGGTTAAAAGTGTAATTATACCTAAATATAACTATAAGGGCTAATTTTGCCAACTATGAAACTAAAGAAGATTAATTACAAATATGTGGAAGTAATGAATGTATCATGTTAGTAGTGAGCTTTGTACAAAGATGTTCCATCTCGATATTACGTTCTGACTGAGGATTATGGTATCTATTTACAGACGGATCCTCTTGCACAAACGGGTCAGTAGCCTGTCTTATACTTACATACCCGGAAGGTATGAAATTTCCTTATGCGTTACGCTTTGAATTCACGGCTACAACCAATGAAACAGAGTACCGATTTGAAGATAGTGATGAATCACATACTGTTGGTGGTACTACCGATATTAGACAACACATACTGCATGGTTAGTAGTTATGCGGGTGTTGTGATTGCGTGACACTCTGCTTGTGGTACTATCGAGTTAAAGACAGTGATGACTCCACCTTCTACAGGGAACTTTATCATGTCGTGTGCCGTGGATGGTACGACTCGTATAGCCAAGATTCCTGGCCGTCCGATGACACTATTATATGGCCAGTGTGAACGTATCACCATGAATTCATCCATGCTGTTGTTGAGTGTTCTTCATCTTTGATAGTGACCAAAAGTTGTAATTGTCCGAGTGGCCAAATAGTATCTCCACTAAAACCTATGAGCAGCGACGTGGTCGGCACCAACTGGATTTTTACTTACGGTCGTAGTTGTACAAAGCAATGTCCGTAGAGTACTTCAGCTGATGATCCTCCATCGACGTACATACGAAGGACATTACGATTCCCTATGTTGACTTTGATTGAGAGGGGTCCGTCAGCTACGTTGCTTGCCGTGATAGGATGGAATGAGATTTCTTGCTTCAAGAAAAGTTTTGGCTAATTTCCTGCTTGGTTCTGCATTGGCACGATTAAACCATGAATATGGTTGTGGGCTTGTCTTTTAGGAAGTATTTTTTTCATTGTTTTTGTTATCCTTCCCATCCGTCCCATCCTTGGCAAGGTGGTTGAGATTGCCTGATCTGACCAATGACTCAGTATACTTCTTGAGTTGGATGCACTCGTTCGTTTCATGGCCTTTGTCGTTGTGGAACTCGCTGAAACGATTCCCTTGACGATGATCGATAGGAGTTGTCACTGGAGTCGGTCTCGGGAAGTTTGCCCCTTTAGTTAATATGATATCTCGATACGTCATCTTCAGGAGTGAACTTGTCATTCCATCGTCCTCCTCTTGATTGACCGCGGTAGTCCAGACTCCCGCCGCTGTTCTGATTATTCGGCTGTTTTTTGGTTGATTGTGTGCATAATAGTTTTGGCTTCCTTTTGTGGAGTAGGCCGCTGATACTGCAATCTCTCATTCCACGAAATTTCTCACCCTTTTAATCAGTTGGTCTTTAAAACCCGCATGCTTTTTCCATGAATAGTGCCTTTAAGATCGTACGTACATGATTAGAACTTTCCTTTTATAGCACGTTACGTTTCACGTATAAGAATTTTAAGTATTACGTACGTGTTAGAACACGATAAGTATTTGAACACACGATAGTTATTCTAATAATAATTATAATCACGAACATGCGATCATGAAATAATGAACGTAAATTAATCAAGAGCTAATATTAGTTACGTATATATATTTATCACGAACACGAATAAATATATTAAGTCACGATCAATAATTAATTAGAACACGTAAATTACGAACACGATAAAACACGAGAACACACTATAATATTTAGACTCGGAAAAAGGTACGGGTTACCCCAAGTGGGGCCCCTACTCGCGGCTACACCAAAGAAATGGGCCAAGCCCATATAATTTTACTAAACATGCAAAATATGGAAAAGGTATTTTCATTTATCACAAAACAAGAAAATAACTAAAACCATAAAAATCCCTTTTCTTCTTTCTCTCTTTGGCCGCAGGATTCAAGGACACCACAAGGGTGTTTCGGGTTCATTTTGATCTTGGAAATTGTGCAAGGATTCGTGTGTGTTCATCCTTATTTGTTTCACGTATTCGGTATAAATTTTTAACCCTTTTCTTTTATGTTTTGATTTAACTAATCACATAAAATCATGGTGTTTTTAATTAACTAATTAAAAAAAATTATTAAAACATGTTAATGATCATGGGGGTAAATCAAATCAATGGTTTAGGGGTGTTTGTGGTCTAGCCGACGCCTAACCGAGCCCCATAGGGGTCTCGGCTTGGCTTATTTAACACCACCGAGACCATATGGTCTCGGTATAGTGGTGGTGGTCCCATGGCAGCAGCAAAACCAAGGGGAAACCCGACGTGGTTCGGGTTATGGTGTTATTTACGGGTCCGTTTCATGGTTTTTAGTCACGGGTCCGGTTCTTGAATCATTTTTTCAAGGTTTATGATTTTTATATTTTAGACTTAAATTAAATTAATAAAAACATGACATGATTAATTTAATGTACATGACTTAGGTTATAAATTTAATTATTAGGTCATGAATTTTAACCTAAGTATTTATATTTAATTAGACTTTATAATTAATTAATTATTTAAAACCAAGACTATAATTAATTAATTAACATGACTTAGGTTATATTATTAATAGTTAATAATACATGTTTTAACCTAAGTATTTTACCTTTATTTAATTAAAATCATGATATATTTAATTAAATACTTTTAACCTATAGTTATTTAATTTACATGTAATAATTAATAAACTATACTTTATAAACACATGACTTAGAATAATAATCAGAAAACACTTAAGCTTATATAATTAGCTTATTTAACCAGCTTATATCTATTTATGGAAACTTTCTAGTTTTAGAAACTTATTTAATTAAGGCAGCTAATCTATTTATGGACACTTTCTATTTTTAGAAACTTATCTATTTTAAGCAGTAATTCTATTTTTGGAAATTTTCTATTTTTGGAAACTTTCTTTTTTTGGAAACTTTCTATTTTTGGAAACTTTTTATTTTTGGTAACTTTCTATTTTTGGATACTTTTTATTTTAGGAAACCTGCTATTTTTAGAAAGTTACTTATTATTACACAACAAGTATAATAATACATGAAATACAAGTAATACTTAATCAGAATAGATAGAATATAAGATAAACACAATATAAAGCTTGAAACAGTAAAACATGACATGAACGTATAAAAGAAGCTAAGACATGATATAAAACCAGTTACGTATTAGTAATCAGATACTTATACACGTATGTATTTATGTAGCATTAGTGATACCGAAGTAGGACTCTCTTCCGTTCGTCTTCTTCGTTCACTAGACATAAGGTACGGATTCCGTCCTTTCAGTATGGAAATTCATTCCTTATTAGGATTCATCGTATGCAGCCAACTGTTTTCCCATAGTATATGTTTATATGATTGATTGCTTATGTTTAATTTAGATTACCTGAAGCCATATACATGCATGACCAGTTTCACCTAGTTATGGAGGTACCATAACCATAACACTAGAGGCACTGGTGTTATGACTTCCCCACGGCGGAGTGATTGCTCGTGGTGTCCCTTCAACTTTTGGCCATATTATTATAATTATCATGTGGGGCGTATGGGTGCATCCTAGTTACATGTTTTTCAGCAGATTACTCAGTGTGAATGTGGTGTGTGCCTTGCATCCTTCACAAGGAGCTGATCCCTCCTACCCAAACACTAGTATATTAAATTAGAGGCAGCCCCTCTAATTTGCATGATGAGGTCACCCCTCCAAGTATTCATGCACGTTGATTTTCATGACATATATTGGCTAATGGTAAAATATGTTAAACAGTTTTTATAAGATAAACCTAAGGCTATTCAAACAATAAAACCAGTTTTATTAAGACTTAACCGGGTTATCCAGGACTTAGTTTCTTCTGCTGTTATATGCTTATATGCATATATTATTCATGCTTTATTATACATCCGTGCACTGAGCGTATTGCTCAGTCGTTTTCCTTTTCATCTTCCCAAAACAGTAGGTACTCAGGGACGCTCGTAGACATTAAGTGTATGTGCATATAGACTGGAAGCTTTCTAGCCTTTCTTTACTTTATGCATTATCTATACTTTGATACTCTTTCCATGGACATTGTTTAGTCCTTTCATTTACAGTACTTATGTTTGTGTGTGATGAGCTTTACTTTTGGACTACTAATGTTTGATTCTGGTATTTCCTTTTATGGTCATGTAATGTGTTAGACATTTATCCTTGTATGCTTTGATGACATGCCATAATCACGCGTGATATTCCATTTATCAAAATGGGGTGTTACAATTATGGTATCAGAGCCAAGACTTCGACCTGTAGGCTCTCAAAACATGACCTGTGATTAGTGGGTAGTCAATATGGTCTTCCTAGAACTGGCAGTCGGTTTTCATACATTCATCATTTTCATGCATACATATATATATGTCATTGTCGCAGGTTTATGACTAAGTAATGGTTGGTACAGGACTGGCCCTATTTAGTCGCATGTGTTTTATCGAAACTTTTAAATTTGGGACCAACCCATAGACGTCCCCTCACCATGTCTTTTATTTTGGGTGAACTCACCATAGGCGTTCACTCTCGAGCATACAAAAGTTTTCATAAAACTGCATCATGCATTCATGTACAAATTTTCTTGCATATAAGTTTTCTCTTGATTTATTGGTGTAAATTTTTTCATGTATATATTTTATGTTTTGATCAGTTTAATCATGTGTTTATGTTATACTGTCAGATGGTTCTTACACGCGAGCAGGAACAACTCAATGCAGCAATCCAAGCTGCAATGCAAGCTTTGCTTCCTCAACTGAGGAATGACATCAGGGCTGAGGTTCAGGCTGCCAACAATCAACAACAAAACCAAGCACCTCCTCCTACTCCTCCTCCTCCTCCAGTAACATTGGCAATATGGCTAGAGAGATTCAACAAGCTCCATCCTTGAGCTTTCGAGAGAACAGATAGCCCTAGTGAAGCTGAAAGCTGGTTGGCTCACACCAAGAAGATCTTCGATGTTATGGGTTGTGACCCTGTGTTCAAGGCGAGGTTGGCATGTTACCGGTTCGAAGGCGATGTGTTAAATTGGTGGTTAGAATTGAAGCAGTCTGAGGGAGGTGATAATTGGGTGGCTGGTTTGACATGGGCTCTGTTAAGAGATAGAGTGATGGAGCAGTTCTTTCCCAAGGTTGGGCAAGACAAGCTGAAGAGAGAGTACCATGGGATCCGACAGAAAGCTAGGGAGAATAGCAACGAGTTCATGCAGCACTTTCTCCGCTTAGCTGGTTTCCTTGGTGCAACAGCATGTACTCATGAAGAGCAGGCACACCACTTCAGGTGGGTTCTTCTCACATCGGTCACAAACAACTTGGTGTGTGCTACGTTCAACACAGTAGCACAAGTGGCCGATGTGTCACGTAAGCTGGAGATGTTGCATGAGAGAGGTGAGTTCGGGGAAGCAGAGAAACCCGATAAGAGGTAAACATTCGTAATCAAGCGGTGACCAATCCGTATTCTTTCTATATATCAAATATTTCATCTCTTTAAATTGTATCTTCCAGGCAGAAGACTGGTGACCGGTCTCAGCCGGCTACTCAGCAACAGCCTAATGAGCCCAAGGGAAACGGTCAGACTAACGACCGTTCTGCTACGGATAGGCGTGGCAGTAATGATAATTACCGTAACAACGCTGGACACTCCAACGGCAGCAGGTCCTAATACTTACGCATTTTCTTATGATTTCATGTTATAACTCATAATTCTGACACTTTAGCAAATCTTCTACCAGGAACCATGGACACGGTAGGGACCAGAACCAGAGAGGTTCACAGCCTAGCCGTCCAGCTATCACTGGTATTCAATCTTACGATTATTCGCATTGTCCTTTGTACCCTATTATCATGTCTTATGTAAAATGTTTTATCAGGTTCTCAGCCAGCCAGAGCACCTGTGGGAGGATATACTCGTCCTCTTTGCTCTACTTGCCACCGTAGACTCCCAGGCCATGTCATCGCGACACTAACGCATGCTTCAAGTGTGGTCTTCCTGGCCATCGCATGAAGGACTGTCGTAAGGGCGAGATGGAGGGCACATCGGGACATGCTGATACCAAGCCACCTCCTACCACTGGACTCGTCTACACGACATCTCGAGATCAGGCCAACAAGTCTACAGGTACCATCACTGGAATCTTGTATATGTATGGTCAAGCTACGTGTGTTCTATTTGATACGGGTGCTACTCACTTGGTCATTTCTACTGCTTATGCCAAGAACATTAGGATGCTCCTTATGCCACTAGATAATAGAGTCAGTATTTCCACGCCTTTGAGGGACTCTGTATTAATCACCCATGTATACAACAGTCTTCCCCTAGAGTTTGAGGATAAGGTTCGTCCTGTTGACGCACTTCCACTAGACATGAATGACTTTGACATGATTTTGGGCATGGATTGGCTATCCAAGCATCATGCTACCGTAGACTGTCATTCATATCGAGTCATCTTTAGTGATGTTAATGCACCAGAGTACATTCACAACAGGTTCGTACCCGGAAGGTCTGTACAAATCATATCTACCCTACAAGCACGTGCACTACTGTCACACGGCTGATCTAGCTACGGTTCATGACCTGGATGCTGAATCTCCATCATTTCAGGATCAGCAAATAGTGTCGGAATTCCAAGATGTATTTCCAGAAAAACTTCCGGGCATACCACCTGCACGAGAAGTGGAATTCAATATCGAGCTCATCCCAGGAGCTGAACCAATTTCCAAGGCTCCTTATCGCATGGCTCCCATTGAGTTAAAGGAGCTGAAGGATCAACTGCAAGAACTTCTAGAACGAGGTTTCATTCGACCGAGCGCATATCTATGGGGCGCACCGGTCTTATTTGTTCAGAAGAAGGACGGTAGTATGCGTCTCTGCATAGACTATCGCGAGCTCAACAAGATTACTATCAGGAATAGGTATCCACTGCCACGTATAGACGATCTGTTTGACCAACTCCAAGGGGCCAAACACTTCTCCAAGATTGATCTTAGTTCAGGCTATCATCAACTACGGTGTTAATGCAATGATGCCTAAAAACGCTACTTGCATTTTTCGGTCTCTCTTAGTTTTGATTACGACAATATGTAAAAACAAGCATTTACGAAAACAACGAAAAACGAATTCTTGAGTTCAAGTATTTTTCATTTTACCCATTTTCACTTAAGGTATGGATAAACAAGTACTAACCTTAATCAAGTGATCAAGTGATTTAATCTTTTCTTAAAACTCACTTTTTATTAAGTGTTACAAGTTTTTATTAAACTTTCTTTTTAAGAAAATGTTTTATTAAATTAATTATTTGATAATTTGAAAATGGCATATTCTTATTTGGTTAGGAATATTCTATCAGGATATTTTTTAAACCAGATATGACCTCTACCACTAAAGGAAAAAAAGGAGCGGAGTCTAGTCCAGTGGTTCCTTAGCTCCTAGGCGGTTCCTTATCGATAAGGTACTGCGGGCTAAGATAAGGAACCGCGGGCAAATATTGTCGTTGGCCCTTTGTCCTATAAATAGTGGACCATTCTCATCTTTTCAATTCACCTCTTTTGCACATCTATTTCCAGATTCAAACACTCTTCTTTAATCACTCAAATCTTTGATCATTTGTTTGATTACTACTTGTTAAAGAAGTGAATCTTGTTCTTCAATCCCTTCCTCTCCAAGTGCAAAGAGAAGAACATTATCCTTGTGAAGTGTTGAGTCCACCACCAAAGATCCATTGAAGATCTATTTTTATACATTTGTAGTTGTGTCATAGTTGTGAAGATCCAAGTAGTTGTGTTTATTTGGATGTTATGTATGTACAAAGTATAGTTGTGTAGATTGGTCCTAGCTACGATTAGGGCTCGACTTTTAGCTTAGAGTGGGAAATTGGTTAAGCGACGCGTACGGTTTTCTCCACCATAAGGAGCTTGTTGTGTAGTGAACACTCGAGTAAGGAGTACTCGAGGAGTGAGCTTCGTTGCCGAACCACTATAAATCCTTGGTGTTCGGTTTGATCTTTCTTTACCCTTAACTCTTTACATTCTTTATTCTTTGTGCATATATTTTGTTAGTATTAGTTTAGTTACACTATCGTTGTTCATATTGTGCATAAGAAGATTTCACATATTTCCTCAAGCCTAAGTTTTTGAAAAATAATTTTTTGAAAACTACATTTTAACAATTAAATATAAGAAACTATTCAACCCCCCTCCCCTTCTAGTTTCTACAATTGGTATCAGAGCGAGGTTGCTCAAGAATTATTTAAAGTACATTGTATTTTAAAACTTGAATCGATCTATGGATTCCAAAAAATACCTAGAAGGGAAATCTATGCAAAGACCACCACTTTTTGAAACCGATAGTTTTATTTATTGGAAAAATAGATTTGAAACTATGTGAAATCAAAAGATTTAGATCTTTGGCATGTTATTACCAATGGTGATTTTTTACCTTATCGATTTAATGAAGTTTCTAAAACAAAAGAATTGGTCACTTTTGACAAAGCTAATGACGACACTAAAAAGAAACTTTCAAAAAATAATGAGGCTAAAATGGTGATTTATAATGCTTTGCCTAAGAAAGAGTATGAAAGAATTTTTATGTGTGAAACCGCTAAAGATATTTGGAACACTCTTTTAGTAACCCATCAAGGTAATAGCCAAGTCAAATAAAGCAAAATCGATCTTCTTGTCCAACAATATGAACAATTTGTCATCTTAGAAGATGAAATTGTTGATAGTGCATTTGCTAGGTGATGTAGTAGTTTTGTATACCCCTTTAGGAAAAGGATGACAAAATAGTGGTAAGTATTAACGAGTGGTTTAGGAAAACCACAAGTTATGACCCTTAATGGGGATCGTTCTCTCGAGGAGGCACGTGTGTTGTGTAATGAATTGATGATTAATTTTTTGATTTTATTAAAAAGAAAAGAGAAGAGAATGACTAAGACGTAAAAATAAAAATTAACGAAAAAAATCACTACTAGAAAGTTAAGACGTAGAACCGTAAAAATGACAAAAATTAAAATTTTAACCTAGAAATTCCTAAAAAATTACCAAAAATCCTAAATATTCTAACTAAGATATAAATGCAATTAAAATTTTCTGAAACTTATTTATTAATTTTATATTAATTTTTAAAGTTGTCTAAAAACCCTAAAATCAAATAAAATTAAAAATAAGACTTTTTGAAAACTTTTTTGGACGTAAACCTCAAATTACTTAAATAAAACCTAAAAACTATTTTTCTTGATTTTTAAAATACTTTTTACTATTTTTTATTTACTTTCTAAAAATTAAGCTTAAAATAATCCTAATAAATAAAATAATAATGGGAAAAATTTACTTTTTAAACAGAAAAGTCTAAAATGATAATAAAAACCTAGGAAAAATACTAACTACCAAATAAGCTTATCCAATAAGCTGAAATAGCTCAAATAAGCTACGGCTTATATTAGATAAGCCAAAACAAAACTTCCTTAAGTATAATACTTTGCACACTCCTACCAGTCAAAGACCCTAGGGCAACGGTAAGGAGTGTGTGTTGTGAGAGGAGTGGCGCAGGTTCGAGTCCTGGCCACGTCCTTTTTGGCAATTATTTTTTTTTTCTTTTTAACTTTTAAAAACCAAACCAGTAACTCCTTTAAGCACAAAAACACAAACACAAACCAATTTTATCAAGATATGATCAAGATTTGGGCAAAAACGTGCCCAGTTTTCCTTATGTTTCTGATGAACTCAAGAGATGTTTCTTCACTTGTGAATAATAGACCAAGAGGACTTGGTTATGAGATTATGGTGTTGATTTGTGGACAAGAAGGCACCCTTGTACTCTTTGGAGTACAAGGAGTCAATATATGCACAAAACAAACAAATTCAACAACACAATCAAGCTCAAAATATCAGCCAAGTTACTGATTAACCCTTCTTGCTATCTGATGAACAATGAAGCAAGTTACATGCACCAAATCGAATTTCTAAGGCCTATAAAATGCATACAAATCCACAAAAGCACAAATAGGTTATAGCACACCCTTAAACAACCTTTAATCTAGCAATGACCAAAAGATTAAGCCAAAATCTCTCAAAAATCATACAGACAAGGCAGTTTCTGATTTTATATGCTATTGACCATTTTTTTTAGCTTGCAAATTGGTTCAAAACTTGTTCAATCTGAAAAACAAACTAACACACAACCCTACGCTACCCTATTGAGTGTATCTAGCAAGTTTTAAACACAACATTCTTTCAAAATTATCACTTAAATAGCAGATCCAAACACCCCTTAAAAATTCTGATATGCAATTTTTCAAATCAAATCAACTCAAAACCTAACCTAACTGAATCAATCCTATCCTATCATGCATAATAGGCATACCAAAGCATAATCAAACCAAATATCAGTTACTTAAACACTTTCCATGCAATTCACACAAATCACATATAAACTGAAATATGAAAATGGTAAAAGATTTTTACCTTGAGGGACTTACATCCAAGTCCCTCAGTGACAGCTTGTCACCTCCCACAAACACGGGTTTGTGCTGAACCTTGAATCAATCAAGCTCAAACAACCTGCTAAGAAAGTCAAACACAAGAACAATACAACTTTCTGATTTTTTCTTTTAAAACTTTCAAACCTTGAAACCTACAAACCTTTTGATACAACTTACAAAACCAGTGACCAATTTTAAAATTCCACTTTCATTTTCTTTTAAAACTGATTACAATGTTTGCAAACTTTTGACCAAAACTCCCCAATTTCAGAAACTTTCTGAAAATCTTCAAAACACAAGTGTTTTGTAATATGATTATGGAACTCAGTCTAGCAATCAAACACACACCAACTTTTTAAAAACAAATAAAAGGAATTATAGTTTTTCTTAAAAATACCAACTTTATAATTTATAAAAAAGGAATTACAAATGTTTGAGCTAAAAACTGGAACAAGAGTAAAAGGCTAAGCTAAGCTTCCTTTTATAGGCGTACAAGAACATTCTAGTATGCATAAACCCTAATGTATGAATTCTCCAAAAAGCCCTTGGTCTTTGTCTTCAAAATCAGTCAAATGTGCTCCATGTGATATGAGAGTGATGGCTAGCTGGTCTTCGATGATCTTGGACGTTAAATGAGCCTTGGGGACAAAGGAGTTGATCTTGGACGCTAAACTTGTTTCCTCTTGGGTTTGGGGGAAAAAGACGTGTGCAGGGGAGGGGTCCACAACCACATGGGTGTGTTGTGGATGGAATCTGGGTTGTGGGTTGGGTTTGGGTGATGATTAATTAGGGATCTGGAGTGATTAAGGGAAAAGCCCTTTGTATTAAAGGTGATTAGGTCTGGGTGGATTAGGGTTTATGGGGGTGTTTAGGGAGAGTTTAATCTGAATTGGGTGGGGTTAAGTTTTAAAAACGTGTTTGGGAGGGAATAAATGGGGGGTTGACTGGTTAATTTGACCAAGTTTAATAAATAAACTTGGGTGGGCTGTGGGTATGGGCAGGTCGGGTAAGGGTTTTGGGTATTTGGGTGGGTTTGTTGAGGTGTCACAATGTGGTTGGGTGTGAAAGTTTGGTTGGTTGGCAGTTTAAGTCCCCAAGCTTTTCTTCTTCGTTCAAGTTGTAAATAAATAGCATCAACGCCTATTTTTCACTTGTCAACTTTTGGCAAGTTGTCAAAAATGGCACAAAGACCTCCAAAACTTCTCCAAGGGCTTTAAATGCATATTCTTGATTCTCCAAGGACTGATATAGTATAGTCTTCAAACTTTAAGGACCATACTTGTACAATTGACATTTGGAGGGTCATTTGTGACAAGTTCTTCAAAGATGAGGGACTAAAGTTGCCAATCTTCAATTCTTCAAGGGCATTTTTGTAAAATCCAAACTTGGGCCCGGTTCATTGTGCGGCTTCGTTTCCCGTGTTCGTTTTTGAATGATTCTTGTGATCTTTTTCCATTTCCTCAATATCCGTACCTAAAAATACACAAGTAACAAACACGAGCATATATTTGGTATATTTGATGATATTTTATGCATTTTAAGCTCGATTTGGATGATGAGACCATTTATAAAAGCAGTCTCATCACTCCCCCATACTAAACCATTGCCGTGCCCTCACGCAATGCTAGAATTAAGTATCGTAGCACCTCCAAAATTCATTTTATTCACTTTATTGAATGATAAACTAGCTACACTACTACTATTACTACTACTTGCGTTTTAGACATAATGTATGATTTTCATCGCAAAATGAGACGTTTAGGTTCATAGAATAAGAACACGTGAATGCTTCGTTAGAAATAATTTCGTCGTCCTCGATTTTCACTCCAATTCCATGCCAAGCGTGCAACGAGATCATTGTCATTATAAGTTAGTAATGCTAACACTACTCATATGCCCTAATCACATACTTATTCTCCCATTATTCCTAAGTTGTATCTCTTATATTTTATTATGTCTTGAATGTTTCACGAGGATACATTGTTGACTTATGCGATAATAGAGATTTAGGTCTAAAAATAGAGTCCAAACAGTGTAACTAAGACCATCAAATCAATAACCCCTCCTAATAAACAACGATGTTAAAAAATTAAGTTGACAAGAAGAATCGATAAACACGGTTTTATAACGGTTTTGAACATGAGACTTATTACCAAGACTTTTATACGCCCCCTAACGGAAGGGCCTTATTATCTTTGGTTTACCTCCATCTTTTATTCAACTTCGCCATGAAGCTTTTATTATGACTTCGGTCTTGCCTTGCCTTTTATTATCCGCCATCATCGGTGGTTTTATTAGCCAAAGATGTATATCCTCACGCTAAGGCGAATTTTGGATCTTTAAAGCTTCGAAGATTAAGGCTTGATTCACTTTCAATTTTGCATAGATTTTAGGCCTTGTGGGGCTTCAAATTGTTTGCTAGATTTAGGTGAGCACTTGAAATCTTATTATTGGGTGAAGCTTTCGATTATTCGGGTGCCAATACTTCAAAACCGTGACGCTGGCGATACCTTAATGTCTTCCCAATTTAATTACAAGGAAGCTACTAGAAAAGACTAGAGACCCAACAATCCTAACTAAACCGCTAAGTCAATATTTATTAAGAAAAAAATATTTACAAGCGAAGGGAGAATAAGCAAACAACGAGAACACATGAGTTTTTGAAAGAATACGAGTACTTTACGTTTAGCATAGTAACTTATAATTAACTCTATCATTTCTCGTCCTCATTTAAGAGACTTAGCCTAATGTGTAGTTAAGGAATCAAAGCTAAGTGCTCAACACGCACGGTCGAGTAAAAAATTACTCTTATTCTCGCCATCGGAAAATCTACATTCGTGTCTTCAAACACTTAAGAAACATGAGAAAATTTTTAAAATTTGGCCAGTTTTAGCCTTATTTTGCAACAAAAGCGATAACAAAAAGATAAAATTTGGAAAGCGTGAAGGTTTGGCAAGGCAAGTGTCTATTCACCCCCCCCATACTAAAGTTAAACATTGTCCTCAATGTTTCGAGTCTAGGGGTGCAAACACCCCCATACTAGAGACGTAGTCGAATGCCTAATCTAGCATGGAAAGGGTGTAACCAATAAATTAATAGCCGTTTATGAAGTGTGCTATAAACCTAAGGTTAGAACATCAAAGGGATATATCATGGATATTGGGAAATGTCTCCAAAGCAAACGATCGAGTGCTCCCATGAAACGAACACGAGAGGCTCCAATCGTGAAAATCATGATCTAAAAACCACAATTCACAAACAACCACGGAACAAAGGTTGGAAGGGCACAAATCCCCTCACATTAACTAATTAGAAAGCGATAATATGTACATGGATAAGCATGGGTCTCCCCCACGAGGCACCTTGTTTTTGATAACCGAGTCAAAAGCTCGACTCGAATCCCCATAAATGTGATCATTTAGGGATAATCATGGTATGGTTAATTTTTGGTGGGGCTTACATGATAAACAAGGCCCAAAAGCACATGGAGTACTTTAAAAACCCGATAAACGTATACCGGGGTCAAAGATAGCGTCCTCGTTTTCGGATGAAAGACGAAACAACGCTACTTCAACACAAACCCCAATGGGGTAGAAGAAAATAGGAGAGAAGAAATAGAAGGGTGGGACAATGGGTAAGTAAAAACATTGAGCTACTCGAGGTAGACTCGCACCAATCAAATGAAAAGATTTTCCATTTATTGCATCGGTGGAAGACCGAGATTTCCCTATATAAGCAATTCCAGGATCAAATATCTCGTCCTCGGTGGAGAAAGGGGAGGGAACATAAGGGGATTCACCCACACTAAGTCCACACAAAGCATCGTCAAAAGGAGAAGATGAGCTTGTAGTACTCAATAAACGCGGTGATGACGGAGTTAGAATTGTAGAAAAATCTTTTAAATCCAAGTTAAAATCTTTTCCTTTTGCATCTTTTACACTCTCCTTGTGAAAACCCGATTTGATTATGTCAAAAATATTTGGTGTATCTAAAGCAATGTTAGTCACACTAAAAATTCTCACATTTTGAAATCTTTTTGGCAAAGGTGGTGGTAAGTTTTCAAAACGTTTGTCAACAAAGAAAACCTCCCCATCGGGATCAACGTATTCATCATCCGAAGAATCACTTGAGATTGGATTCGAAGGCTTAACACTCTTAACCTCCACCGGCGGAGGGGACGGAACTTCATTTTTTTCAACAACTCCTAAAACTCTATTGGAAATATTTTTGCAAATGCTTTTGATGGGATTGACATTGTACAAAGATGTGATAGAATACACATGAGAAAGAGTGGAGTTTTGGGTTGCATTAATGACGAGTTCTTCCTCATTGAAACGAAGAGTGATTTTTCTTGCATGCACATCGATAAGTGCTCTCGAGGTATCCAAAAAAGATCGACCTAAAATTAACGGAACTTTAGGATCGATGGGAATATCAACAACAATAAAGTCTACAGGATAGTAGAACTTTCCAACTTTCACAAAGACGTCCTCGGCAACTCCACAAGCTAGAATCGTAGAATGATCGGCCATTTCGATTGACATTCTTGAAGGAGTGAGATTTGGAAGATTGAGCGATTTAAAAATCTCAAGAGGCATCAAATTAATACTAGCACCAAGATCGGCCAAGGCGTAGCATTCTTCCATGTCTTGGATAGCACATGGGATTAAAAACTTTCCAAGATCACCAACTTTTTGAGGTATGCGGCTTAGAAAAACCGATGAACAACTAGACGATTTTTGCAATTTCTCTTTGTTATTCAACATACTTTTGAAGTTCGCGGCAAATCGAGGCATCATGACTAAGGCGTCGATAAAACTTATATTGAAATGCAAGTCACGAAACATTTTCATAAAAAGTTCAAATTGATAATTATTTCGTTCTTGTGCCTTTTCCTTGTCTCGTCTTGAAGGGTAGGGTAAAGGTGGTGTGGGTTGGGGCAAAGTAGGCATAGGCATAGGCCTTCGAATCTCGGGTTCCATGATTGGTGTAGGTTCAACCGTAGGTGTGGTTTGAGCGGTACTTCGTGGGCTTGTAATTTGCTCCTTTTCAACCACAACCTCGGGTTCTTTCTCTTTTTCCTTCTCCATAGAAGTACTTGGACGAGAAATGGGTTCTTTGAAAGTTTTACCACTACGAGTAGTAATAACCTTCAATTCTTCTTTCGGGTTCACGATGGTATCACTAGGAAGACCACCCGAAGAAGAGGGCTTACACATGATAGCTTCAAACATTTTAGCCATACGGTCTTCAAACTTAGATTGCCTAGCATCCGCTTTTAACAACTCTTGCTTAATCTCATGTTGACCTTGCTCCATTTTTTTGTTGATTTTTTGGAGTCGTGTGACATTTCCTTCCATTTTATTAGCATGAGTTTTAAGTTCATTAGCAAGTTCGTTTTTAAGCTCGTTTTTCAACTCGGATCTTAAGCTAACCATTTCACGTTGCATATTGTCAAACTTAGCATCATTAGCCTTTGCATAATTCAAAAATTCTCCTTGAAGATTTTTGGTGTGATCATTTTGAAAACCTTGGGCATTGTTTTGAAAATCACGGTTTTGGTTTTGGTTTGAAATTTGCCCATTTCCACTTTGGTAATTACCCTTGTTGTAATTTCTTTGATTTCCTTGGTAATTTCCACCTTGGTTGTTGTTGCGATAATTATTAGCATTTTGATTTGGTGGAGCTTGATTTTGGCGGGAACCTTGACCGATTTGGTTATAAGTTCCCGTGGCTACAAAAGCATTCGAAGTGTTACCATCCGCGGTAATGCACTCGGAAAGATCATGAGCTCCACCACACGACAAACAACTCTTAGAAACCGCTTTAACCGAAGCGGAATTGGAAGCTTCTTGAGCTTTCCAATGGGACATAAGGTAAGCAAATCTATCAAAAAATCGATTTTCTTCATTTGCCTCATCATGTAAAGCATTGATACTACGAGACGATGATGAGCCCATTTTGGCAATACTCGGTGTGTGACGAGGGCTATAAACCTTAGACCTATTCTCGATTATGACCAAAGCTTCTTCAACCGTTTTACACAAAACATTACCACCCCCGGCGGCATTTAAATAATCTCTTTCATGATCGTTAAGTCCATTGTAAAACATTTCGATTTGATGTAAGTCGGAAAACCCGTGATGAGGACATTCATGTAACATCTCCTTAAACCTATTCCAAGCCGTAGAAAAACTTTCATTTGATTCTTGTGAAAATTTAGAAATCTCATTTTTCAAATGCGTAGTCTTAGAGGGCGGAAAAAATTGGTTCACGAACTTCAAAACGAGATCCTTCCACGTCAATATAGAATTGGGTGGCTCTTTCTCTAACCAAATTTAGCGGGCCCCGCTAAGGAATACGGAAAAAGCATCATCTTAATCGAGTCATTCGAGACATCCTTGAATTTGCACGTGGCGGTAAGACGATTAAATTGACGGATATGGTTGTGGGGATTGTCCTTCTCATCACCACGGAATTTGTTGTTTTGGATTATCGACAACAAACCCGTTTTCACTTCAAAATTCTCCGCAAGGATTGCGGGAATCACAATAGCTTCTCCATAACCCTCGGTGGGTGCTTGAAGTAACTCCATCATAGTTCGATTCGCCATGGTAGGTGCTTCTCGTACAATGGGTTCGTCAATAGGAGACTCCTCACTAGAATGAGTTGGAGTGGGAGTTTTGTTCTTTCGTTTACGTGCACGTTTTGCTTGATTTCGAGTGAGCATAAACGTCACGTACAACGTGGAGACGAGCAAATAAGATTCTTTTTGGTATTTTGTGTTTTTTTCAATTTTTTTGTGGTTTTTGATTGTATTAACTTTTTTTGGAAATTGGTGAAATGTATTAAGTAGACAAAAGCCCACAAATCTCCTCCTTAATCAAATCTCTCGATTAAAGAAGCCTCAAGGAATGAAAACGATCACGTGGAGTGAACGCCTTCAATGACTTTAGAACGATGGTGGAACACCAAATCGTTCAAGAGGGTTTAATCAATTGAAACCAAGAAAATATATATGATATGTAATAATACTTTGGGCGGCAAAACCCTCGATTCACTCTCAAAATCAAATACGCACAAGCAAGCGGAGGAAACAAGGCGGCGCGAAGCACTTAAGAGCCTGTTTCCTTTAGGTCGTGAAATACAACCGCCTTATACCCACCTTATAGTTTGTATTATCAAGATTAAGCTTCACAAAAGTATTTATCTATTTTTGCCTTTTTTTCTTTGGTTTGAGATTCGAATACAATGATCGAGTGATGAAATCCCGAATCAAGGTTGTGATTTCTCACGTATTTGGAGTACTTGTGAATTTATTGTTCTACGTATACAATATAGTAATAGTATTCACACAAAAAAAAAAAAAACGATAATACGTATTAGTAGAGTGCTACTAATACAAATACTATTTATGGCTAATATAAAAAACAACAATGGTTCAATCAAAACACAACACGCCTCCCCGGCAGCGGCGCCAAAAAAATTGATGTAGTAGTTTTGTATACCCCTTTAGGAAAAGGATGACAAAATAGTGGTAAGTATTAACGAGTGGTTTAGGAAAACCACAAGTTATGACCCTTAATGGGGATCGTTCTCTCGAGGAGGCACGTGTGTTGTGTAATGAATTGATGATTAATTGTTTGATTTTATTTAAAAGAAAAGAGAAGAGAATGACGAAGACGTAAAAATAAAAATTAACGAAAAAAACCACTACTAGAAAGTTAAGATGTAGAACCGTAAAAATGACAAAAATTAAAATTTTAACCTAGAAATTCCTAAAAAATTACCAAAAATCCTAAATATTCTAACTAAGATAAAAATGCAGTTAAAATTTTCTGAAACCTATTTATTAATCTTATATTAATTTTTAAAGTTGTCTAAAAACCCTAAAATCAAATAAAATTAAAAATAAGACTTTTTGAATTTTTGGATGTAAACCTCAAATTACTTAAATAAAACCTAAAAACTATTTTTCTGGATTTTTAAAATACTTTTTACTATTTTTTATTTACTTTCTAAAAATTAAACTTAAAATAATCCTAATAAATAAAATAATAATGGGAAGAATCTACTTTTTAAACAGAAAAGTCTAAAATGATAATAAAAACCTAGGAAAAATACTAACTACCAAATAAGCTTATCCAATAAGCTGAAATGGCTCAAATAAGCTACGCCTTATATTAGATAAGCCAAAACAAAACTTCCTTAAGTATAATACTTTGCACACTCCTACCAGTCAAAGACCCTAGGGCAACGGTAAGGAGTGTGTGTTGTGAGAGGAGTGGCGCAGGTTCGAGTCCTGGCCACGTCCTTTTTGGCAATTATTTTTTTTTCTTTTTAATTTTTAAAAACCAAACCAGTAACTTCTTTAAGCACAAAAACACAAACACAAACCAATTTTATCAAGATATGATCAAGATTTGGGCAAAAACGTGCCCAGTTTTCCTTATGTTTCTGATGAACTCAAGAGATGTTTCTTCACTTGTGAATAATAGACCAAGAGGACTTGGTTATGAGATTATGGTGTTGATTTGTGGACAAGAAGGCACCCTTGTACTCTTTGGAGTACAAGGAGTCAATATATGCACAAAACAAACAAATTCAACAACACAATCAAGCTCAAAATATCAACCAAGTTACTGATTAATCCTACTTGCTATCTGATGAAAAATGAAGCAAGTTACATGCACCAAATCGAATTTCTAAGGCCTATAACATGCATACAAATCCACACAAGCACAAATAGGTTATATCACACCCTTAAACAACCTTTAATCTAGCAATGACCAAAAGATTAAGCCAAAATCTCTCAAAAATCATACAGACAAGGCAGTTTCTGATTTTATATGCTATTGACCATTTTTTTAGCTTGCAAATTGGTTCAAAACTTGTTCAATCTGAAAAACAAACTAACACACAACCCTATGCTACCCTATTGAGTGTATCTAGCAAGTTTTATACACAAGATTCTTTCAAAATTATCACTTAAATAGCAGATCCAAACACCCCTTAAAAATTCTGATATGCAATATTTCAAATCAAATCAACTCAAAACCTAACCTAACTGAATCAATCCTATCCTATCATGCATAATAGGCATACCAAAGCATAATCAAACCAAATATCAGTTACTTAAACACTTTCCATGCAATTCACACAAATCACATATAAACTGAAATATGAAAATGGTAAAAGATTTTTACCTTCAGGGACTTACATCCAAGTCCCTCGGTGACAGCTTGTCACCTCCCACAAACACGGGTTTGTGCTGAACCTTGAATCAATCAAGCTCAAACAACCTGCTAAGAAAGTCAAACACAAGAACAATACAACTTTCTGATTTTTTCTTTTAAAACTTTCAAACCTTGAAACCTACAAACCTTTTGATACAACTTACAAAACCAGTGACCAATTTTAAAATTCCACTTTAATTTTCTTTTAAAACTGATTACAATGTTTGCAAACTTTTCACCAAAACTCCCCAATTTCAGAAACATTCTGAAAATCTTCAAAACACAAGTGTTTTGTAATATGATAATGGAACTCAGTCTAGCAATCAAACACACACCAACTTTTTAAAAACAAATAAAAGGAATTACAATTTTTCTTAAAAATACCAACTTTATAATTTATAAAAAAGGAATTACAAATATTTGAGCTAAAAACTGGAACAAGAGTAAAAGGCTAAGCTAAGCTGCCTTTTTTAGGCGTACAAGAACATTCTAGTATGCATAAACCCTATGTATGAATTCTCCAAAAAGCCCTTGGTCTTTGTCTTCAAAATCAGTCAAATGTGCTCCATGTGATATGAGAGTGATGGCTAGCTGGTCTTGGATGATCTTGGACGTTAAATGAGCCTTGGGGACAAAGGAGTTGATCTTGAACACTAAACTTGTCTCCTCTTGGGTTTGGGGGAAAAAGACGTGTGCAGGGGAGGGGTCCACAACCACATGGGTGTGTTGTGGATGGAATCTGGGTTGTGGGTTGTGTTTGGGTGATGATTAATTAGGGATCTGGAGTGATTAAGGGAAAAGCCCTTTGTATTAAAGGTGATTAGGTCTGGGTGGATTAGGGTTTATGGGGGTGTTTAGGGAGAGTTTAATCTGAATTGGGTGGGGTTATGTTTTAAAAACGTGTTTGGGAGGGAATAACTGGGGGGTTGACTGGTTAAATTGACCAAGTTTAATAAATAAACTTGGGTGGGCTGTGGGTATGGGCAGGTCGGGTAAGGGTTTTGGGTATTTGGGTGGGTTTGCTGAGGTGTCACAATGTGGTTGGGTGTGAAAGTTTGGTTGGTTGGCAGTTTAAGTCCCCAAGCTTTTCTTCTTCGTTCAAGTTGTAAATAAATAGCATCAACGCCTATTTTTCACTTGTCAACTTTTGGCAAGTTGTCAAAAATGGCACAAAGACTTCCAAAACTTCTCAAAGGGCTTTAAATGCATATTCTTGATTCTCCAAGGACTGATATAGTATAGTCTTCAAACTTTAAGGACCATACTTGTACAATTGACATTTGGAGGGTCATTTGTGACAAGTTCTTCAAAGATGAGGGACTAAAGTTGCCAATTTTCAATTCTTCAAGGGCATTTTTGTAAAATCCAAACTTGGGCCCGGTTCATTGTGCGGCTTCGTTTCCCGTGTTCGTTTTTGAATGATTCTTGTGATCTTTTGCCATTTCCTCAATATCCGTACCTAAAAATACACAAGTAACAAACACGAGCATATATTTGGTATATTTGATGATATTTTATGCATTTTAAGCTCGATTTGGACGATGAGACCATGTATAAAAGCAGTCTCATCACTAGGTTTAACACCATTATTACTAGTCTAAAAGCACTTGATGAAGGTTTTTCTAGCAAGAACAATGTTAGGAAGTTTCTAAGGGCTTTACATCCAAAGTGGAGAGCAAAAGTCACGGCGATTGAAGAGTCGAAAGATCTCTCAACTTTATCACTCGATGAACTCATAGGCAACTTGAAGGTTCATGAGATGATAATTTGGAAGGACTCGGAATTAGTGAAAACCATGAGTGAAAGAAAATCTCTTGCACTTAAAGCCAAGAAGGCACAAAGTGACCATGATAGTTCCTCGGATAGCGATGACGAGGAGTATGCATTGGCGGTGAGAGATTTCAAGAAGTTCTTCAAGAGACGAGGTCAACACGTTAGGCAACCCAACAATGATAAGAAATCATTCTCAAAGACTCGGTTTGTCAAGAATGAAAAAGGTGATAGGAATTGCTTTAGATGTGGTGATCCAAATCACTTCATTGGTGATTGTCCAAAGCCCTCTCGTGATAAGAATCACACGGCGTTCGTTAGTGGCTCTTGGAGCGATAGCGGTGAAGATGACGATGACAACCCCAAAGAGGAGAAATGTCTTATGGCTCACACTTCTAAAGAGTTACATTTCGAAACCGAATATTATAGCAATGATAGCTTCACTTTTGATGATATTGAATTTGAAGGCAAATATGATAGTTTACACAAACTTAGTCTTAAATTCATAGAAAAGAATAAAACCTTAAAATCAACCAAAACTAAGCTTGAAAATGAGATCAATAAACTTAGGGAGAAATTGGCAATACTTGAGAAAAATAAAGAAGTGGATTTAGGTTGCTTATGTTGTGAGAAACTTAGATTAGAGAATGAAGATCTCAAGAGCACCTCCTTTAAATTGGAAAAGTTCATGAAAGGTACTAGTGCTCTTGTTGATATGTTAAACAAACAAGTTCATTCTAAGGAAAGACTTGGTCTAGGTTTTAACTCAAATGAAGCCTCAACTAGTGAACCTAAACAAGTCAGGTTTTCACAAAAATCACCCATTGTACGCGGTCCCAGATTGTATGGGGCGGTTCCTATCACTATGGAACCGCCACCATAGATAAGGTACCGCGGCCAGAAGAGGAGTTTTGTGAAAATCATGAACTTTCTGAAAAATCAAAATCAGCTGAAAAACCAAAGCATCTTATTGTTAATAAGGTAAAATTACCCATACTTGACGACAATGCTATTGATAAGTTCTACAAGCCATTAAGTAAACCTCTCATGGGAAATAGAAGCTTATCAAGACCATCTTCTACTCCACCTAGAATACGGAATGCGTCTAAGCCTAAAAGTAGAACGACAACGCCTAGAAGAGATAATCAAAACAATTCACGATCTAGAAGTAAAACCCCAACACCTAGAAGAAATGATCATAACTCTAAACCTAGATCAAATACGCCCATGAGAAATAACGAACAACAAAATGGTTATATGAATTACTACCGTCTTCCATTTTGTTCTCCATGGGGAACCCCTCCTTCATTCATGCATCCCAACCAAATGCAAGGGATGTTTGGAACTAACAATTTTAGACCCATGAGATATTGGGGACCAAAAGTTTGATCTTCTTTGTTGTTACCTAGATATGCTTGGGAATTTATTTGGAGCTCGACGAGTGGATTAAGGATAGTGGATGTTCTAAACACATGACGGGTAATCGAAGTTTGTTCTCGCACTACAAAGCATATGATGGAGGTAACGTCACATTTGCAAGTAGTCTACGTGGTAATATCATTGGCAAAGGTACGGTTTCTCTTGACTCTATGACCATTGAAAATGTTGAGCACGTAGATAACTTAGGGTTTAACCTTTTAAGTATATGTCAAATTTGTGACAGTAAGTGTAAGGTCATCTTTTCAGAACATGATAGTGAAATCATAAAAGATGGAAAAGTCATTAGAAAATGTGTTAGAAAGAATGGGCTTTATGTCATGAAGGTTAATAAGAAGTCAAAAGACAACATATGTCTTGCGACTATAGATGCTAGTTCTACTCTTTGGCATAGGATATTAGGTCACGCTAATATGCGTTTAATTCAATCTTTAGTCTCTAAGGAGTTGTTAAGACACCTCCCCAAGATAAAGTTTGATAGTCACTTTTGTGATGCTTGCAAAGTTGGAAAGCAAGTTCACTCAAGTCACAAAGCCAAGTATTTGGTTTCGACCTCTCGGTTCTTAGAGCTCCTACATATGGATCTTTTTGGACCTTCCGCCATACGGAGTTATGGAGGTAACCTTTATACCCTAGTTATAGTTGATGACTATTCTAGATTCACTTGGACTAGATTTTTGGCATCTAAGAATGAAGCTTTCGATCATTTCGAAATCTTTAGTTGAAGAATTCAAAATCAACTAGGATGTCCAACTGTCTCTATTAGGACGGATCATGGTAGGGAATTTGATAATGAAGTGCAATTTGGTGCCTTTTGTGAAGCTCATGGTATTACCCATAACTTCTCGGCTCCTCGCACTCCACAATCAAATGGGGTTGTTGAAAGGAAGAATAGTACTCTCCAAGAGATGAGTAGGACGATGCTAAACGAGCAATCTTTGCCTCAAAAGTTTTGGTGCAATGCCGTGGACACATCGACTTATATTCTCAACCGAATTCTTATTCGACCTTTCATAGGAAAGACCCCTTATGAGATTCTTAAAGGTAAGAAACCCTCATTGGAATACTTTAGGGTGTTTGGAAGCAAGTGCTTTATCCTCAACACCAAAGACTACCTTACTAAGTTTGACCCAAAATCTTACGAAGGTATCCTTTTAGGTTATTCCGAAACTAGCAAAGCCTACATTGTCTTAAATAGAACCTCGGGGGTTATTGAAGAATCACTCAACGTAACCTTTGATGAAACCCCTCCCTCACCCAAGACACCACCATTGGTTGATGATGACTTGGATGAATTAGAAGTAGTAAAAGCCAAAGAGGTTAGAAAAATAGGAGTTGAAGACCTTAGTGGTGAAAAGGAAGTAAACATTAAGGAGTCTAGGGATCATACTCTCAATAATATCATTGGTGACTTAAATCAAAGGACCCTAAGATCTCAAGTCCAAAACCAAAGCAACTTCTTTTGTTTCGTCTCCTTGATTGAACCAAAGAATGTTAAAGAAGCTTTGACGGACGAGAGTTGGGTCATTGCAATGCAAGAAGAATTGAATCAATTCGTTGCCAATGATGTTTGGGAACTTGTTCCTCCACCTAGAAGTTCTACAATTATAGGAACTGTTGAGTCAAAGAGACTCTATACACAATATAAGTGCGGAATACAAATACTATAAAGAAGAACAAAATAACTATAACGACTTGATCCTTTTCTAAGGATTTAATATTAATGATAACTAGAATTACATTTTATGAAGGTGTCTGTAACCCTTCTGCCTAAGGTTCCTTTTATACTACAAGGAAACCCTAATACATCATTAAACAAAACGTGTAAAACTGATATGCATATCCTTTCCTAACATATCTCATGCATATCCTAACAGAATAATAAGTAAATAATAAAGTTTGACTTTAACTAAGACCAGGAGCACGACTTGCTCCTACTACTACTATGACCAGGAGGAACTACATATCTCCTAGTCTACCTATTACAATTAACTATTCCAATGGTCCTAATAATCCTCCCCTAAACTTGAATTTGACCTGTTGAGTTCAAGTTTCCTGGTAAAACGTTCAATAAAGCTTGAGGATTGAAACACCAAAAGAAACAGCAGCATCAGCAAGATAAGAAACAAAAGAACCACCGCAACATGGAACACTAGAAGCTTCTCCAAAGCTTGAAACAAATCAGCATCATGTTGAATCTTTACAGCAACATGAGCAAATTTGATGAGCCTTTACCAAGTAGTTGCTCGCTCTTGGGCTAGCCAGTCTTTCTGGTGGAATAAGCATCACCCTGGGAGACCAGAACCCAGCCCAACTCTTAGAACGTGAATCAATGGTGAGTGGGGGTACCCTGATGATTTTAGTCAAACCATCACAGTCGTCAAGGGATTTGATATGTCTTTACTAGAAGCCGTACCCTTCTGGACTCGCCAACTCTTAGCAATGAAGCATCGGTGAGTTGAAAACCCTATAGCTTTAAGCAAGCTATTACAGCTATCAACGGATTTGATAAGATCTTTACCAAGAGCCGTACCCCCTTGGATTAGCCACTTTACAGACTAGGACCATGGCAAGTGAAAACCATCCAGTTTTGGGTAACCTGGCAACCATCAACGGATTTGAGAATCACACCAGGAGCCGTACCCTCAAGGTGAATCAACTCTTTCTTGTCGGCTAGACATGGTGAGTTGAGGACCATTTGTTGTGAGGACCAAGTCCAACACCAGATGCAAAAATCAACCAGCCCAAGTGTGGATTAGCAACAGGAACCCAAAGTTTGAATCAGCAGATAGTATATTATTCACAAGTGTAAAATCCAGGATTTATTAAAGTATAAGCAGATATTATATAAAAAGTGTAATTTTTTTTAACTATAATGAATGAAAGGCACCAATAATGTATACCTATTCCTGCGTTGACTACCGTGTTTTCATTAGCAAAATAATCACATGCGAATAGTATCACCATTTTATCCCTAAAAACTCGGAATTCACTTTCACACCTTGGACTATACGAGATAATAATATATGACCAGCAAATAACCAAAGTACTTGTCTGTGTACCTGTTTTGCACAGCCGGGTATTTGCCTCACATAACCAAAGATCCAAAAACCAAACCAGTGTACTACCAGCTCACGTCTCTTTCAATAGTACATGCAGAAGTACACGGTGACCAAAGATAAAGTAATGATGGATCAGTACAGATACCTGGGACCATATATTCGATGCTTTCCAATTCGTTCTTTCTTTTTAAAGCATTCATACCTATCACGTAGGTACATATGTTCAGGCATCAACGATTTAAACAACGACATACCTTTTTACTACCTAATCTGCTGCTACTTCCATCATTCACATGGGGACCAACAATCAACATCATTAAACCATGGATCTAAGGTTTAAGCGAGACACCAAAACCCTAAATCTGTTTACACCATCAGCCTTCCTTTACGAGATTCAGGCAGCCACAAACGTAACCAAACTTTCTGTTATTTCAATCTTAAGGTTGCTGAAAAACCCTAATATCAAGAAAACAGAAAATCATCATGTATCCTGCAGTCCAAAATCTTTGGCAGTATTACAGCTTGAAAATCCTAGCAGTCATAGTCATTTGATCAGCGATAGAAACGTGAATCAATAAACTCCAAGAACCTGCAGTGATTTAATGAAGAGCGATCTAGGGTTTATGCAAACCCTAAAATGAAGAACTTCACAGCAGCCATAGTTAACTAAGATCATACTAGGGTTCATCGTTGATTCAAGAATCAACTCCCCAAAGCTAGTATGATCACATCACGAGTACGAACACAGCAACATCAAATAACCAACAATAACGAACCTGCTGCCTACATAAAAACGAATCTAGGGTTTTATCAGAAACCCTAAGTATTAAGAACAGCAGCATCAAGAAACATCAGCCACATCAAAGAACCAGTAGCAACATGATAGTAACAGCAGTAACACGAATCTAGGGTTTGTTAGAATAAACCCTAGATTAGGAGCTTTATTTATTCAAAAACAGAAAAATAACACTAACATGAAAACCTTGTAGATCAACCAGATCGAGAGCCAACAAGCTCTGATACCACTTGTTGAGTCTTAGGATCTAGACTCATCTGGGATATATAACAATGATTGTAATGCACAGCGGAACATAATAAAGAACTCAATCAAAGTTATGAACAAGGCTTTCTTATTCATAAATACTAATAAGCTACTACTATTCCTGGTGCCTAATAGGCTTGACACCAGGAGAACGCACACACACCTTTAGTTTACATTGTATATCAATCAATGAATAACCATGTGTGCCTAACCCTCTTTATATAATAGAGGTACTAGGGTTACATCACAACCCTAGCTTACTTACTAAGCTAACTATTTATTATTAAGTCCTTCATCTTATTTTGTCATATCAACTCAAGATATATAAGTCCCAACAGGAACCAAATGGGTATATAGGAATAAGTTAGATGAGAATGATGTTGTGTCTCGTAACAAAGCTAGACTTGTAGCACAAGGCTATAATCAACAAGAAGGGATTGATTATGACGAGACATATGCACCGGTAGCTAAATTAGAATCCATTAGAATCCTTTTAGCCTACGCTTGTGCCTTAAACTTTAAGCTTCAACAAATGGATGTAAAGAGTGCATTTCTTAACGGTTTGATCAATGAGGAGGTATATGTGGCTCAACCTCCCGGCTTCATTGATTTTGAGAAACCGGATCATGTTTACAAGCTTAAGAAGGCACTTTATGGTCTCAAACAAGCACCCAAAGCTTGGTATGATAGACTTAAAGCGTTTCTTGTTAAACATGAGTATACCATGGGGATGGTAGACAATACGCTCTTTACAAAGAAGAAAGGTCCTCACCTCATAATCGTACAAATATATGTTGATGACATTATATTTGGCTCAACTTGTCAAGAATTGTGTGATGACTTTGCCAAAATCATGCATGATGAGTTTGAAATGAGTATGATGGGAGAACTTAACTTATTTTTAGGACTCCAAATTAAACAAATGGACGATAGTATTTTCTTTAGTCAATCTAAGTACGCTAAAGAAATGCTAAAGAAATTTGGATTAGAAGAATCTAGACCAATGAAGACCCTTATGGCCTCGGATACTAAACTCACCGTAGATGATGATTGTGAGTCGATAGACAACACCAAATATAGAGGTATGATTGGTAGTTTGTTGTACCTAGCGGAAAGTTGATCGGATATCATGTTTAGTGTTTGCCTTTATGCTCGCTTCCAACAGGCTCCCAAAACCTCTCACCTCGAAGCGGTTAAGCGTATCTTCCGATACATTAAAGGCACTATACATTTAGGACTATGGTATCTGATATTGAGTAAAATCACCCCTTTAGGAAAAGGAAGGTAATTAGGGCAAGTAAGCACGACGATTTAGGAAAACCGTGTGTAAATGACCCTACAATGAGTTCGTTCTCAAGGAGGCTAGTGTGTTATGTGTGTAATGATATGGAATAATTTGTATTTATATTTGAGAAAGAAAAATAGAAAAGGGATTAGAAGAGAATGACGGTTATGAAGACGGATTAAACTAAGTCTAAAAAGGCGTACACGTAAAGTCGTAAAAAGTACCAAAATTAAAATTTTTAACCTTAAAATTCCTAAAAATCACCAAAAATCCCTAATAATATTATAAGAGTTTACAAAAAATCAAAACTTGCAAAAACCTTTTAATTAATTAGATAATGATTTTTTAATGCTAATTAAAGCCCTAAAAATCAAACTTAATTATTAAAAAGCCCTAAACAAGATTTTAAAGTTTGTAAACCTCAAAAATACTCTAATTAGGCTAAAAAATATTTTTCAAAATTTTAAAACCAATTAAAACTATTTTTAAACAATTAAAAACTCCTAAAATCAATTAAAACTTAAATTAATTATAGAAAATAATTAAAAGACCTAAAAAATATTTGGAAAGTTGCAAAAATCCTAATTAAGTGTTTAGAACCTGGGAAAAATATAAAGACCTAGAAAATTAGACTTTTAATTTTTAATAATAAAATAATATTAAAATAATATTAAAAATCCAAAAATTATAAAAAATTCTAAAAACTTGCAAACTAGCTTAATTTAACCTAAATAACTCAGAAATGAAAGTGAAATTACCTAAATACCCCTATTGGGCCTAGAAAATAGGCTAAACCCAAAACAGACCCTTATTGGGTTAAATTAAGGCCCAATAAGAAAAAGTGTTCAAAATAAGCCCAAAAAGCACAGGTTGACTCAAAATTTGATTTTAAACAACTTTTTCCAAAGGCCCAAAAGCTGAAAATGTGAATAAGCTAACTTATAATAAGCAGCTTATTCTTAATGGGCTTTTAAGCCCATTAAGCTATAAGCTGATGCCATAAGCTAAAATTTGACACACAAGCTTCTTTTGACCTAACAAAGACTTCTGCAAAAAGAAATTTGAAATAAGCCCAAGGAATAAGCCTGGAAATGCAATAAGCAATCTACACAAAACGACAAAATAGTCGTTTTTGAGTTCTAGGCCACCAAGTGCTGATTCAAGTTCCAAAAGCTTTTAAATGAACTAATTAAGCAAAATTAACAATGAGTTTTCAGATAAGCATACACAATAAGCTGGAAAGTCAAATAAGCACTTATGTTAAAAGTCAAAGTAGTTGGTTTTCTAGTAAAAAGTCAAAGTCAAAGTCCAATAAGCTCCAGTCTACTTAAATGGGTCAAATAATGAAGACCTATCACAAAAGATAAGTTGTTGCAACTCAGAATAAGCTAGAATAGCTTATTGATAAGCTGATGACAAAATTGCACTAGCAGGGGCTAGTTTTGGATGTTGAGCTGTGGAAACTTTTTCCACTACTTGACTTGTTTGACTTTTTGTCTTTAGTGACTTTTTTGGAGATTCAGATTTCACAAAGGCATCCAAATGATCTTTGGATCAAAAGGAGTCAATCACAATCAAAATAACACAATCACTAACACCCAATTGATACAGTTTAATCAATTAATCATCAGACATTACACAGACATGAACAATAAGCAGTTGAGCACAAATAAGCAGTTTTAGCAATAATCAGCCAGCCAAATTCAACCAAATGCACAAACAAGCTATTATAAACTCCAATAAGCAAGTCTAAACAGGTTTCATGCAATGGTTCAAAGAATTAAGAAAGATTCAAGCAATGAAAGTTACTGATGAACACTAACACATGCAGATTTTCTACTTTGCTGATGTATTTGACACTTAAGCCAGATTCAACACCTCAAATCTTTCAAACAGGTTATATTAACTTTGTTTAAACCACTTTTATCCCTAAGCATGCATACACACTAAGTGTTCCCAAAATCCTAGGTCAAAACAACCAGAAACAAGGTCTATATAGCAGATTGTTTGATTCAAGTGTTCAAACCCAAAAACTTGCAGCAAAATACTCTCAACAAGGTATTTATCAGATACAAAGCATAAACAACAACTTCCCTTAACACAATAATAAGTTACAAGCATAAACAGTTAGTCCCAAACACCCCTTTATCTTTTCCAAATCAAATTTTTCAAAGGCAATGTGAGATTTCAGGCCAACCAAGCATCAATTAACACTAAAACATGTAAGATGAACAGATTCAAGCAGATTTAAGCAACAAAATTCACAAGAACACAAGTTTCATACAAATATCACCAAAAATCACAAATTAAGCAGATTTTGAGATTGAGTATGCAAACCTCATGGATGTACATCCACACCCACGAATTTTGAGCTTATGTGCTAGCAAGAACAAGCACAAGCTTCCACAATAAGCCTGCTAAGATTGGACAAGGTTAAAGCACAATATCATGAAAATCAGAAACTTTGAAAATCTTGATTGCTGCAAACTTGTTACCCCACACTTGATTATCCGCAAGTTATAAGCCTCACCACACCTTAACCAACTCAGTTAGGATGCTATGATCAGCCCTATAGCCCAAGAATTCCAAGATTGGAACAAGACTTAGCCAAATATCAAGAAAGAGGAAAATTGCAAACTTTTGCAACCTCTAAGTGAAAACAGGTTTTTACTTCTAAAACTAACAAGCATATAACAAAAGAAAGCAGTAACAAAGATTGGCCAATGACTTTTCTTCGATGTTTCAAACTCAATTTCATTAAACTTTGAAATGGGATTTACAGAAACTTGAACAAGGAAAAATCAAAAGCAAAGTATAAATGTTGGAACCTTAAGCCTTTATATAGGCATACATGAACTACTAGAAAGCATAAAAACGTTGCCCTAATGTTGCTGAAGTCCCCAAAATGCCCTCTTGAAGTTTGAATGCCTTGAGGATCATGTGATGTTTTCTTGGCTGTTTGTGGAGCTGGCAAGAGTGAATTTTGCATCTAAAGGCTCACATTGAGCTTAGAAAGTAAGCATCAATCTCATACGTTGGATGGCTGGGGGTTTTTGGCAGTATCCCCTTTTTTTGTAGCAGGGGAGTCTCATGTGGGGCAAGGGAGTGATGAGGTGTCCATGTTTGAGGTTGGGATGTGATTAGTAGTCCCTTAATCATAATTCTGGAAAGTTATGGGGTTTAATTTTTGCTAAATCAAAAATCCCTAATTGTGTTCTTGAGCCTGATGAACATGGATTTGATCTTGTTTAAGGTTGGATTAAGTTTAAAAGTGTGTTAAGGCGCCAAGATTAAATAAATCTTAAACCGGATGAGTGGGATTGTGACATGGCAGGTTTGTGGCTTGTGATTGGTTAGAAAGAGGTAGTGGGGCATGTGGCATGTCTTGGTTGGTTAAGGTAACTATCATGTCTGCCAGGTTTAACCCTCAATCTTTTATACTCCTTTCATTTGCAAATTAAACAGCCAAAAACGTATTCCCTTTGTATTTCAAGTTTTCATTTTCACACTTTTGCCCCAAATACTTTTCCAAAGTATTTTCAGGGGTATTTCTTGCCATTTTTGAATTCTTCAAGGGCTGATTTGGTATTTTCTTCAATGATAATGGTCTAGACTTGTATAATTGACATTCTGGATGACTGAAATTGCCAAGTCTTGATGATTGAGGGACCATTTTTGCCAAATGTTGAAAGTTGAGGGTCCTTTTTGTAATTTTTAGATTTTCAAAGGACCAAACTTGTCATTTCTTGTACTTTGAAGGACTTCATGCTTTATTTGACTTTGTGGATGATATTGGTTGACAATTTAACTTTGTTGAGGGGCTAAACTTGCCAAATCTTCAAAGTGGAGGGCCCTTTTTGTAATTTTGACAAACTTTAGGGACCGAACTTGTAATTATGAGGATACAAGGGTATAAAGTGTCAATTCTTCCATATTGGAGGAACCTTCTTCATAATTCTTCAAGTCTTAAAGGGTTGATCTTGGGAAAGTCTTCATTAGGGCTTGGTTCATTTTGCGGCTTCGTTTCCCGTGTTCGTTTTTGCATGATTCTTGTGATCTTTTTTTATTTTCTCAATATCCGTACCTAAAATACACAAGTAACAAACACAAGCATATATATGGGTATTTTGATGATATTTAATGCATTTTAAGCCCTATTTGGAAGATGAGACTATGTATAAAGGCAGTCTCATCACTCCCCCATACTAAACCATTGTCGTGCCCTCACGCAATGCTATAATAAAGTATCATAGCACCTCAAAAATTCATTTTTATTAACTTTATTGAACGATAAACTAGCTAAACTACTACTATTGCTACTTCTACTTGTGTTTTTGACATAATGTATGATTTTCATCGCAAAATGGGACGTTTAGGTTCATAGAATAAGAACACGTGAATGCTTCGTTAGAAATAATTTCATCGTCCTCGATTTTCACCCCAATTCCATGCTAAGCGTGCAACGAGATCATTGTCATTATAAGTTAGTAATGCTAACACTACTCATATGCCCTAATCACGTACTTATCCTCCCATTATTCCTAAGTTGTATCTCTTATATTTTATTTTGTCTTGAATGTTTCACGAGGATACATTGTTTGACTTATGCGATAATAGAGATTTAGGTCTAAAAATAGAGTCCTAACGGTGTAACTAAGACCATCAAATCAATAACCCCTCCTAATAGACAACGATGTTAAAAAATTATGTTGACAAGAAGAATCGATAAACACGGTTTTATAACGGTTTTGAACATGAGACTTATTACTAAAACTTTTATACGCCCCCTAACGGAAGGGCCTTATTATCTTTGGTTTACCTCTATCTTTTATTCAACTTCGCCATGAAGCTTTTATTATGACTTCGGTCTTGCCTTGCCTTTTATTATCCGCCTCATCGGTGGTTTTATTAGCCAAAGACGTATATCCTCACGCTAAGGCGAATTTTGGATCTTTAAAGCTTCAAAGATTAAGGCTTGATTCACTTTCAGTTTTGCATAGATTTTTCAGCCTTGTGGGGTTTCAAATTGTTTGCTTGATTTAGGTGAGCACTTGAAATCTTATTATTGGGTGAAGCTTTTGATTATTGGGGTGCCAATACTTCAAAACCGTGACGCTGGCGATACCTTAATGTCTTCCCAATTTAATTACACGGAAGCTACTAGAAAAGACTAGAAACCCAACAATCCTAACTAAACCGCTAAGTCAATATTTATTAAGCAAACAATATTTACATGTGAAGGGAGAATAAGCAAACAACGAGAACACATGAGTTTTTGTAAGAATACGAGTACTCTACGTTTAGCATAGTAACTTATAATTAACTCTATCATTTCTCGTCCTCATTTAAGAGACTTAGCCTAATGTGTAGTTAAGGAATCAAAGCTAAGTGCTCAACACGCACGGTCGAGTAAAAAATTACTCTTATTCTCGCCATCGGAAAACCTACATTCGTGTCTTCAAACTCTTATAAAACATGAGAAAAATTTTAAAATTTGGCCATTTTTAACCTTATTTTGCAACAAAAATGATAAACAAAAAGACAACTTTGGAAAGCGTGAAGGTTTGGCAAGGCGAGTATCTATTCACCCCCCATACTAAAGTTAAACATTATCCTCAATGTTTCGAGTCTAGGGGTGCAAAACACCCCCATACTAAAGAAGTAGTCGAATGCCTAATCTAGCATGGAAAGGGTGTAACCAATAAATTAATAGCCGTTTATGAAGTGTGCTAATAACCTAAGGTTAGAACATCAAAAGGATATATCATGGATAATGAGAAAGTCTTCAAAGCAAACGATCGAGTGCTCCCATAAAACGAACACGAGAGGCTCCAATCGTGAAGATCATGATCATCTAAAGTTCACAATTCACAAACAACCACGGAACAAAGGTTGGAAGGGCACAAATCCCCACACGTTAACTACATTAGAAAGCGATAATATGTACATAGGATAAGCATGGGACGCCCCCACGAGGCTCCTCGTTTTTGATTACCGAGTCATGAGCTTGACTCGATCCCCTCAATACTAATTATCATTGGGGAAGGTGACTTGGTCGAGGTAGTTCAAGGATGGAACTTCCCCGCCAAAGTAGTGCTTCAACCTATGTCCATTCACCTTGAAGTTAGGACCATCATCTTGAGCTAGCTCGATGGTCCCATACGGAAACACTTGTGTCACGGTGAATGGACCGGACCAACGGGATTTCAATTTACCTGAAAAGATTTTTAATCTTGAATTAAAAAGCAAAACTTGATCCCCAATGTTAAAAAACCGGTTTTTAATTTTAGAATCATGCAACTTTTTAGTTTTTTATTTGTAAATCAATGAACTTTCATAAGCAATATCCCTCATTCATCTAATTCATTCAATTGAATTTTCCGGTGTTTTCCCGCGGTCTCCATATCATCATTACAATGCTTTAGGGCCCAATAAGCCTTGTGTTCTAACTCGATAGGCAAATGACAATTCTTTCCATACACAAGCTTATAGGGAATGCACCCAATGGGCGTCTTATGAGTGGTCCTAAAGGCCCATAAAGCATCGTCCAACTTATCCGACCACAATTGTCGGTTTTCTCCAACGGATCTCTCCAAAATCCTCTTCAACGCTCGGTTTGAAACCTCGACTTGCCCACTCGTTTGTGGGTGATAAGCCGTAGAAAGCCGATGTGTAACCCCATATTTCCTTAGAACCCTTTCAAATTGGTCGTTAAAAAAGGGTTCCACGATCGCTTATGATAGCACGAGGGGTTCCAAACCGAGAAAACAATTGCTTCAAAAACTTGACTACCACACGAGCATCATTGGTGGGCAAGGCCTTGGCCTCCACCCACTTAGATAGGTAGTCAACCGCAACAAGGATGTACTTATTACCACGACATGATGGGAACGGCCCCATAAAGTCTATACCCAAAACGTCAAAGATCTCACACACTTGGATGATATTTTGTGGCATTTCATCTTTTTGTGAGGCTTTTCCTTGTCGTTGGCATGAATCACAAGACTTCACAAGATCTTGTGCATCTCGGTAAATAGTAGGCCAAAAGAAGCCGGCATCAAACACCTTCTTAGCCGTGAGATTAGCTGATAGGTGTGTAAACACCCATCCTTTTACCACTTAATTCTGGCTAAAACGAGACCAAAACGCGTATTTAAAATCATTTGTTTGGAATTATGCGTGGTTTTTGTGTTTATTGTGTTTTCAGAGCCAACCGGATGAATATTGAAGAAAACATGGGATTGCACGGGTTTTACCGAAGAAAAAGACTCAAGATAAAGTCTATTGTCCAAGAGATGCAAAAGATTTGAAGTCACTGGGCCTATTCGAAGATTTATCGAAGAAAAGGACCAAAGATGGAAGATTTACATAAGTCGAAGAAACTCAAATCTATTAAACGAAGAAATTAAAAGACGAGTTGAATTTAATCGATGACAAATCCCGAATCAGAATCGAAAACGTCAACTTTTCTGAAAAGACGAGAAGACAAGAAGAACGGGAGAAAGCCCACTCACCAACCAAAGGGAACACCTATATAAAGGGTTCCCCTCACACTTTTCATCCAGTTTTTTATTCCCTTCTTTTTCTCTTTTCTTGTTCGTAGTCATCACCAACACCACTAGGGTGTTTGGTGATTTTGATTATTCTTCTTCCAAATCTTGTAGTTTAATCTTGTCTTTTATTTTGTTCAACATTAATCATCAATACAAGTTCTTGTTTAATCTTTCCATTTCATCTTGTTCATCATCATCTTTCATTTCAAGTTCTTAAGTTCTTATTTGGTTGAGTTTTGATTTTAAAAAGTTGTTGAATTTGCGTTTTTATTGATGGGATTTGTTGTTATTAGTTAGTCTATCATTTGTGTTTAGCTTTATTTAAGATTCGGTGAAAAACTTGGTGATTTTTGGCTTAAAACCGATTCCCCTGTTCTTCGGGATAGTTACTGTTCTTGTGTATTCCCAGAAGTTCCGAATGAACCAATACTTCCAAATGAACAAATAGTTCCGGATGAACTAAAAGTTCCGGATGAACACAAAGTTCCGCATGAGTTTAAAAAGTTCCGAATGAATTCCCTTTTTAAAAGTTCCGAATGAGTTTCAAAGTTCCGAATGAATTTTTGTTAAAAAGTTCCGAGTCAATCTAAAAGTTCCGAATGAATGTTCTTTACAAATCTTCCGAATAAACTTCCGAACCAAAAGTTCCGAACCAACTTCCGGATCAAAATTTCCGAGTGAACTTCCGGATCAACAACTTCCGAATCAACTTCCGAAGAAAGTTCCGAGTGAAGGTTCCGAGTGAAGTTCCGAGTGAAGGGTCCGAGTAAACTTCCGAACGAAGTTCCGAATCAAGGGTTCCGAACAAAGTTCCGAGTGAACTTCCGAATCAAGGTTAAACTTCCGAATCAAATTTCTTTTGAGCATTTTTAAGGGGTACTTTCTGTTTCTTCATTTCATAGTTATATTTTAATTGTAATTTTAATTTTAATTTTAATTTTAATTTTAATTTTAATTCAAGTTTTATTAATTGTTATTAATTTAATTGCTTTTTAATTTAAGTTTACATTTTAGAGCATTTAACATTTAGTAGATTAGAAAACGACTACCCTTGTTAGTAACCAAGAACAATCATTCCACTTAGAACCGAGATCAATTCGAGAGGATTCCGAGAGAATTTAGAGAACCCCAGTGCAAAAACCTAGTATCAAATGGCGCCGCTGCCGGCTCTTCTCGTTAAGATCAAAAGTTTTTTGTGAGAACTTGAATTTTGGGATCCGTTCCCCGTGAACGTTACTTTTTTCAAAAATTTTCAAAAAACACAAAAAAATATAAAATTTTCAAAAATCCTAAAAAGTAAAAAACATAAAAAACCAAAAATATTTTTGCTTTGTTTTTCTCTTGTTAGTTCTTTTGCAGGTGTATGCGCACTCGATCAACGTCTTATCAAGAGCCCGAGCCTCTCGATAACTTAGACATGGCCGGTGTACAAAACAACAACAACATACCACCTCCAAACAACAATAATAACAACAACAACCCACCTTTCAACAACATGAATAATAACAACAACAATGAGCCTCTTCCGGATAATCGCCCGATGATTGAACTGCTGCAAGCTCATGTAGATGGAAACACTGATCTAATTGTTATACCAGCGATTGCAGCCAACAATTTTGAGCTCAAATCAGGCTTTATCCAGATGGTCTCCGCTCAACCATTCTTGGGGCGTACCATTGATGACCCACATGACCACATCAAGAGATTCTTGCAACTCACCAACACGGTCAAATTCAATGGTGTTCCACAAGAGGTAATCCGGTTACAACTTTTTCCCTTTTCTTTAGAGGGACAAGCCCGGCATTAACTTGCTAAGGAACCTCCACAAAGTATTCTCTCGTGGACGGATTTGGAAACCAAGTTTATCAATTACTTTTTCCCACCCTCTCGTACTACCGCTTTGCGGAATGAAATCATAAATTTTGAACAAAAGTACGATGAGTCGTTCAGTGAATCTTGGGATCGTTTTAAAGATCTATTAAGAAAATGCCCACAACATGGTTTTACCAAAGTACATCAAATTAATACTTTTTACAATGGTTTAAACATGAGTGACCAAGATTCACTAAACAGTGCCTCGGGGGGTAATCTTTTGGCTAAGACTTCCAATGCTGCTTGGGATATCATTGAGAATAAGTCTCGTGTGCAAACCAAGAGTGTTCGGACCAATGTCGCTAGTGCTAGCACTAGTGACAGTGACAAGCGACTGGACAAAATCACTATCCTTCTTGAATCGCATGTTACCCACATCGTTAACAACAACAACAGCAGCAACGCTAAAAACGCTCAAGTCAATGCTGTTAGCCAACCATGCGAGATATGCGGGGGTCCTCACTCTTACACCACTTGTACTGCCACCCAAGACTACCCTTCTGAAAACGTGAATGCAGCCTATGGCACCTATCCTCAACCTTCTTATCAACCTAGACATCAAGGTGACCGTAATTTGCTTAGCTACTGCTCCAACAACTACCTCTCACCACCCGGTTTTCCTCCAAACAACCCAAACCAACAACAAAACCTCAACCGCCCTCCTCAACAACAACAACAACCTCGTACACCATACATCCCACCTCACAAGCAACAACAACCACCTCAACGAAACAACCAAGTATACCAGCAACCTGCTTATCAACCACCCGCATATAATTCTCCTCCCAACCAACCCACCGCTCTTCACCAAGAAGTGGAAACTTATATGAGGATTAACGATTTGATCGTAGGAAACCTTCAGCGGGAAGTGCTCAACTTGAAAGAAGACCTAGTCAAACAAGGGAACGATCTGAGAGCCGACATGAGAAACACGTTGGATAGCCAAACAAATGACTTGAAGAACATGATGGCTAGTTTCTTCCAAGGTAATAAACCCTCTTCTTCGGGTACTCTTCCGAGTAACACCGTTGCGAATCCAAGAGGGGAGATGAAAGCAATCACTACTCACAGTGGCAAAGGTACCAAGGAACCCGAGCTTCCTATACCTCTACCGATGGTTGTGACTAAGGAGAACGAGTCACCTGCTCCTATTCCTCATCCTTCTCCATCCCAATTTCTCCGCCTCTTACTTCTACCCCTCCTACACCCAAGGATGTGAGTGATCCTATTCTCCCAAAGCCTTCCTCTTTTTCCAATATACCTTATCCATCTAGGTTGAGGAAGGAGAAGCTCAAAAGCAAGGACGATATTCAGGTTTCTAACTTTCTTAAAATGTTTAAACAACTGAATTTCAATATCTCCTTCGCTGAGGCTCTCGCTCACATGCCTAAGTACGCGAAAATGATTAAAGATCTTCTGAGTGACAAGGAAAAGCTTCTCGATATTGCCAACACCCAACTTAATGAGAATTGCTCTGCAGTGCTCTTAAGGAAATTACCAACCAAGCTTGGTGATGCGGGTCGTTTCTTAATCCCTTGCAATTTCCCGGGAGTAGAGAATTGCATGGCCCTAGCCGATCTAGGTGCCAGTATTAATCTAATGCCTCTAAGCGTTTGGAAGCAATTATCTCTCCCTGAGCTAGTCCCCACCAAAATGACTTTGGAATTAGCTAACCGTACGGTTGCTTATCCAGTGGGGATAGCCGAAGACGTCTTTGTAGGAGTCGACAAATTCACTTTTCTTGCCGATTTCGTCGTCGTCGATTACGAGATGGACCCTCGTGTTCCCTTGATCGTGGGTCGTCCATTCCTGAGGACCGGTCGCACTCTCATCGATGTTGAAGCCGGTGAGCTTATCATGAGAGTGGGTGACGATAAAATCGTCTTCAACATGGGAAAGTTGTCTAAACAACCTTATTCATACGAGAGTGTTAATTGTATTGACGTTCTGGATGAGGCTTGTGAAGAACACTTCCAAAATGCTTGCAAAAGTATTCCTACCTCTCTTCCCAATGTTGAAACCGTTTCCTCTATTGATTCATCACTGTCTCTATTTGGAGAAAGTGATTTATTTTGGAACAATCTTGAAACCACCATGGGAGATGTGAACTTAACTAATGATGATTCTTCCACCGATGGGGATGAAGACATGCATTTCTTTGACAACCTTCTCAACGAACACAATCCTTCTCCTCCATCTCCCACGGTTATTGCTATTGATACTCCGACTTTGAAAACGCCTCCCGTCGAAAATCCTCCGGATTTAGAACTTAAGGAGTTGTCGCCTCATCTCGAGTACGTGTTTCTTGAAGAAGAGAAGAAGTCGCCCGTCATTATCGCGAAGGACTTGAAGCAAGAAGAAAAATCTCTCCTCATCACCGTGCTTAAAGATCACAAAAAGGCTATTGCTTGGAAGATTTCTGATATTCGTGGAATTGATCCTCACTTCTGCACACACAAAATTCTCATGGAGGACGACTTTAAGCCCACAATTCAAAGCCAACGAAGGGTGAATCCAAAAATCCATGAAGTCATCAAAACAGAGGTTATCAAACTTCTTGATGCGGGTATGATTTACCCTATTTCGGATTCACCATGGGTTAGTCCAGTCCATTGTGTGCCCAAGAAGGGCGGAATAACCGTTGTTCCCAATGAACACAACGAGTTGATTTCCACTCGTCTCGTTACTGTGTGGAGAGTTTGTATAAACTACCGCAAACTCAATGATGCCACGAGAAAGGATCATTTCCCTCTACCTTTTATGGACCAAATGCTTGAACGTTTAGCGGGTAATGAATATTACTGCTTTCTTGATGGTTTCTCGGGTTATTTCCAAATACCCATCGATCCCCAAGATCAAGAGAAGACAACATTCACTTGTCCCTATGGCACATTTGCTTACAAAAGAATGCCTTTTGGCTTATGCAATGCCCCCGGGACTTTCCAAAGGTGTATGTTAGCTATCTTCCATGACATGGTTGAACAAACCATGGAAGTCTTCATGGATGATTTCTCGGTCTTCGGGGATTCCTTCTCTTCTTGCCTTGCCAATTTGGAACGTATGCTTAAGCGGTGCGAAGACACTCGCCTTGTTCTGAATTGGGAAAAATGCCATTTTATGGTAAAAGAAGGCATCGTGCTGGGACACAAGATTTCCAAAGCCGGTCTTGAAGTAGACCGTGCTAAAGTCGATGTTATCGCTAAGTTGCCTCCACCTTCTACCGTGAAGGGTGTGAGAAGTTTTCTGGGTCATGCGGGCTTCTACCGTCGATTCATCAAAGATTTTTCTCAAATCGCTCGCCCGATGACCCACCTCTTGGAAAAAGATACTCCTTTTATCTTTTCCAAAGAGTGTCTTGAAGCCTTCAACTCTCTTAAGGATAAGCTAACTAAGGCACCCGTCTTGGTTACCCCTAATTGGGAGCTTCCCTTTGGGTTGATGTGTGATGCTAGTGACTTTGCTATTGGTGCGGTTCTGGGACAAAGAGTGAACAAACACTTCCAACCGATCCATTACGCTAACAAGACAATGACTGGGGCTCAATTGCATTACACGACAACCGAAAAAGAGCTTTTAGTTGTTGTCTATGCCTTTGAAAAGTTCCGCCCCTATCTTGTCCTTTCCACCACAATCGTTTACACCGATCATTCCGCGTTGAAGTACTTGTTGACAAAGCAAGATTCCAAACCAAGACTTCTTCGCTGGGTTTTGCTGCTCCAGGAATTTAAAATCGAAATTCGCGATAAAAAAGGAGCTGAAAACCTAGTCGCGGATCATCTCAGCAGATTTGAGGATCCTTACCAGGGGGATCATCCGAACAAAGAAATCAATGATTCTTTTCCCTTGGATATCTTAATGTCTATTAACTCGAATTCTGATGCAACCCCGTGGTTTGCGGACTTTGCAAACTACTTGGCGGGTGGAATTCTCGTTGACGGGCTAACATCCCAACAAAAGAAGAAGTTCTTCAAAGACATTAAGACTTACTTTTGGGATGACCCGTATCTATTCAAACAATGTGCTGACTTGATTATTCGCCGATGTGTTGATTGACCGGCAGCTTTTGAAATCCTTGATGCTTGCCACAAAGGACCCACCGGTGGTCACTTTGGTCCCAACTACACCGCCAAAAAAGTGTTTGACTCGGGATTTTATTGGCCCACCATATATCGTGACGCTCACAATATGGTTAAACGCTGTGATGTTTGCCAAAAACAAGGCACGATCACACATAAAGACGAGATGCCTCAGAATTTCATTCAAGAATGTGAAATCTTTGATGTTTGGGGTATCGACTTTATGGGGCCATTCCCTTCTTCTAAAGGAAAAAAATACATCCTTGTAGCTGTTGACTACGTCTCCAAATGGGTTGAAGCCAAAGCTTTACCTACTAATGACGCAAGGGTGGTTTGTAACTTTTTGAAAGCTCTATTCGCTATATTCGGTGTGCCTCGTGCCATTATTAGTGATCGTGGGACTCATTTTTGCAATGACCAATTTGCTAGAGTCATGGCTAAGTACGGTGTAAATCATCGTCTTTCCACAGCCTACCACCCACAAACTAAAGCGACTTCTTGAAAGGACCGTGGGAGAGCATCGTGCCTAATGGGCTGATAAACTTGATGATGCTTTGTGGGCTTTTCGTACTGCATACAAGACTCCGATTGGTTGCACACCATATCGTCTCGTGTACGGGAAAGCGTGCCACCTCCCCATTGAATTGGAGCACAAGGCTTACTGGGCCTTGAAGTGGGCTAATTTTGATATCAACAAAGCCGGTGACCTACGCAAGATCCAACTCAATGAGCTAAACGAACTCCGTAATGAGGCTTATGAAAATTCTTTGATCTATAAGGAAAGAACTAAGCTCATTCACGACTCCAAGATCAAAAACCGAGAGTTCCAAGTTGGAGATAAAGTTTTACTCTTTAACTCTCGGTTGAAAATCTTTTCGGGCAAGCTGAAATCTCGTTGGTCCGGCCCATTCACCATTGACCAAATTTTTCCATATGGTACTCTCGAGCTCGCTCAACCTAATGGACCTAATTTTAAGGTGAATGGCCAACGAGTGAAGTTATACTTTGGTGAGGACACCTCTCAGGAGATGATTCCATCCCTCACCACGTTCCCTATGAACTAATTTTGGGTCGAGTCAGGCTCGTGACTCGGTTATCAAAAACAAGCGCTCCTCGGGAGGCAGCCTGAGTATCTATCCTTTTCTGTTTAACCTCCTAAGTGTAGGGGGACCTCTATAGGTGTTTGTATTTGTGTGGTGATGTGATTACAGGGATGAATGCACTCTTGGAATCTCTGAAGAACCGTGCTCCCGTGTTATCTGAAATCCGGTTCTATCTCTCAACTATCATGATTCAATTTTCTTCATACTCACATTTGAAATTGATCACTTTAGTCGTCTCTTCCTTAACTTGATTTAACCAACGTGCACAATGTCATAAGTGTAGGGGAGACTTTTCCCACATGCTTAAAAGTTGAGGACAATGTTTATCTTAAGTGTAGAGGGGACTTCTATCAAAGTTTTAAGTGGACTTTTCCATGAAAATGCCTTCATTTAACCGGAAAATCATATTTTTCAACATTTTTCAAATTTTTATTAACTTTGGCCATTTAGTCGTAATTTTTTAATTTTTATCGTTGCTTTCGTATGTATATATCCTGCAATAAAGTCAAAAATATTAATAAAGTGGTGTAGCTAGTTTAGAAATCTTTGACATATTAGGCCCGTTGCGTTTATTTTGACTCAACCCGAATAGACTTATGCAAGTTTGTTCTAGCTAGTATCCTTAACCATGTAGACCTTAATTGGTTTATTAGGCTAAGTGTCCACGAGTCTCATTACTTGAGATTTTAAATTGTGGAGGACGAGAAATGATAGAGTCAATTATAAGTCGGTATTCTTGCACAAGCTCACTTGGTGTAATTATTTGCCTATTCTCCCATCACTTGCTAATAATTTATCTGCAATAAGTAAGGTCGTACGATTTGAAAAGTTACTTAGCTTCTAGCCCAAGATCGTTTAAAAGTTGCTCGGTAATGATAATTCATAGCCAAGGCATAACTTGTGAAGCGGGGCGCGAAGATTGGCGAGTCCGAAAAGGCCCTAACAAGGCATGAGGATTCCATTTTATTGCTAAAGATCCAAAGTGATGTGAAAAGCATTATTCCCAAAGTCAATATGAAGGATCAAGACTCACGACGAAAAGCAATCAACTCCCATAAAGATGATGGAGAAGTCTATCCGAAAAGACCCTAACAAGGTATGAGGATAAATAGATCCAAGTCTGAAAAGGAGGCGGATCGTTGTATCTCAAATCCCAATTAGATATTGAAGAATAATCATGAAGTTGTGGTCAACAAAGTTGGAGAACCCCTCAAAAGTCTCCAAGTGAAGAAACTCTATTAACGATGAGAAGACCATTATCTCAAGCACGTCTCTCAAGATATGAAGTATGAAGTACATGCCAAATATCGACCCGAGAAAGGTCTCAAATCGTGAACCGAGTTATGCCAAGATATGAACTTTTTGATATCCCGAGAAGCAGTTTTAAGAGATTTTGTCCTTTAGCTAACTATTGATCAAATCGTCCCACTTTGCTTTCAGCCTAAATAAACTATCAAAATAAGTCCAAAAATGCATCTTCATGATCATTCTAAGACAAAAATAAAATATAAGAGATACAGCTAGGAATAAGGGAGTTTAAGCATATAATTAAGCCATGTGTGTAAGTGTTTGATTTACTAACTTATATTAACAATGATCTCGTTTTTAAGCTTAGTTTGGGGAACGTGAAACTTGAGGGTGATAAATCTTCGCAGCACCAAAGCCCTAATGTAAGTCATTGGTTTCTTTGCAAGTTATTTCTATCCTTTTGTTTCCTTTAAAGTTTAATTTATTTTAATACTTTAATTTTTGTTTAGTAGTATTTGAATAAGGCCAAGGTTGATAAATTATGAGGAAAGTGTAAAATTGCTTTATCACTAAGCATTGCATGAGGGCATGGCAATGGTTAAGTGTAGGGGATTTGATAGGTGTGTAAACACCCATCCTTTTACCACTTAATTCTGGCTAAAACGAGACCAAAACGCGTATTTAATATCATTTGTTTGGAATTATGCGTGGTTTTTGTGTTTATTGTGTTTTCAGAGCCAACCGGATGAATATTGAAGAAAACATGGGATTGCACGGGTTTTACCGAAGAAAAAGACTCAAGATAAAGTCTATTGTCCAAGAGATGCAAAAGATTTGAAGTCACTGGGCCTATTCGAAGATTTATCGAAGAAAAGGACCAAAGATGGAAGATTTACATAAGTCGAAGAAACTCAAATCTATTAAACGAAGAAATTAAAAGACGAGTTGAATTTAATCGACGACAAATCCCGAATCAGAATCGAAAACGTCAACTTTTCTGAAAATACGAGAAGACAAGAAGAACGGGAGAAAGCCCACTCACCAACCAAAGGGAACACCTATATAAAGGGTTCCCCTCACACTTTTCATCCAGTTTTTTATTCCCTTCTTTTTCTCTTTTCTTGTTCGTAGTCATCACCAACACCACTAGGGTGTTTGGTGATTTTGATTATTGTTCTTCCAAATCTTGTAGTTTAATCTTGTCTTTTATTTTGTTCAACATTAATCATCAATACAAGTACTTGTTTAATCTTTCCATTTCATCTTGTTCATCATCATCTTTCATTTCAAGTTCTTAAGTTCTTATTTGGTTGAGTTTTGATTTTAAAAAGTTGTTGAATTTGCGTTTTTATTGATGGGATTTGTTGTTATTGGTTAGTATATCAATTTTGTTTAGCTTTATTTAAGATTCGGTGAAAAACTTGGTGATTTTTGGCTTAAAAACCGATTCCCCAATTCTTCGGGATAGTTACTGTTCTTGTGTATTCCCAGAAGTTCCGAATGAAACAATACTTCCGAATGAACAAATAGTTCTGGATGAACTAAAAGTTCTGGATGAACACAAAGTTCCGCATGAGTTTAAAAAGTTCCGAATGAATTCCCTTTTTAAAAGTTCCGAATGAGTTTTAAAGTTCCGAATGAATTTTTGTTAAAAAGTTCCGAGTCAATCTAAAAGTTCCGAATGAATGTTCTTTACAAATCTTCCGAATAAACTTCCGAACCAAAAGTTCCGAACCAACTTCCGGATCAAAAGTTCCGAGTGAACTTCCGGATCAACAACTTCCGAATCAACTTCCGAAGAAAGTTCCGAGTGAAGGTTCCGAGTGAAGTTCCGAGTGAAGGTTCCGAGTAAACTTCCGAACGAAGTTCCGGATCAAGGGTTCCGAACCAAGTTCCGAGTGAACTTCTAAATCAAGGTCAAACTTCCGAATCAAATTTCTTTTGAGCATTTTTAAGGGGTACTTTCTGTTTCTTCATTTCATAGTTATATTTTAATTGTAATTTTAATTTTAATTTTAATTTTAATGTTAATTTTAATTCAAGTTTTATTAATTGTTATTAATTTAATTGCTTTTAAATTTAAGTTTACATTTTAGAGCATTTAACATTTAGTAGATTAGAAAACCACTACCCTTGTTAGTAACCAAGAACAATCATTCCACTTAGAACCGAGATCAATTCGAGAGGATTCCGAGAGAATTTAGAGAACCCCAGTGCAAAAACCTAGTATCATTAGCACCGTGGTGACCACCCGTGGGTCCCTCATGGAAAGCTCTAAGGATGTTAGAAGCTTCGGTGCCAAATACACAACGTCGGATGATTTGATCCGCACAAGTTCGAAACAAGTAAGGGTCGTTCCAAAAGTAGAACTTGACGTCACGAAAGAATTTTCGTTCTTCTTGAGTCGTCATACCCTTAACGATGAAGTTACCCGCATGGTAATTTGCAAAGTCCGCAAACCATGGGGTGGAAGGATCAAACTTAGAATTCACTACACCAAGTGTTTCAAGCGGAAATGTTTAGTTGATTTCCTTGGGCTCGTAAACACTTTGGTAAGGATCTTCCAAACGAGAAGGATGATCGGTCGCTAGATTCTCGGCTCCTTTTTTGTCAACGATGGTGTGATCAAATTCTTGAAGGAGGAGAATCCAACGAAGTAATCTAGGCTTAGCATCTTGCTTTGCCATGAGATACTTGATAGCCGAATGGTCCGTATACACTATGCATTTAGTTAAGACGAGATAAGGTCGGAACTTCTCAAATGCATACACCACAGCAAGGAATTCCTTTTCCGTTGTAGTTTATTTTAGTTGAGCCTCGATCATTGTCTTGCTAGCATAGTGAATAGGCAAGAAGTGCTTATCATGACGTTGCCCCAAAACGGCCCCAATAGCGTAATCACTAGCATCACACATTAGTTTAAAGGGGAGGTTCCAATTGGGAGCAACAAGAATTGGAGCTTCGGTAAGTTTCCTCTTAAGGATTTCAAAGGCTCGTACACATTCTTCGTCAAAGACAAAACGTGCCTCTTTTTCAAGAAGATGTGTAATGGGTCGAGAAATCTTTGAAAAATCCTTGATGAATCGACGATAAAAGCCCGCGTGGCCTAGGAAACTCCTAACTCCCTTAACGGTTTTGGGATGAGGTAATTTAGCGATGACGTCTACCTTAGCTTGATCTACCTCAATCCCCGCTTTCGAGACCTTGTGCCCTAAGACGATTCCACTCTTAACCATAAAATGACATTTTTCCCAATTGAGCACAAGGTTGGTTTCCTCACAACGTTTCAACATTCTCTCTAGGTTCGACAAACACGAAGTGAAAAATAGCCATCATGCACCTTTGAAAGGTTCCCGGTGCATTGCAAAGTCTGAATGGCATTCTACGATAGGCAAGCGTTCCATATGGACACGTAAACGTAGTTTTTTTCTTGATCACGAGGGTCGATGGGAATTTGGAAGTAACCGGAAAAACCATCTAGAAAGCAATAGAAATCGTTTCCCGCAAGACGCTCCAACATTTGGTCCATGAAGGGCAAGGGAAAATGTTCTTTTCGAGTGGCTTCATTCAACTTTCGATAGTCAACACACTCTCCATCCGGTCACGAGTCTAGTGGGAATCAACTCGTTGGCATCGTTTGGCACAACGGTCATTCCTCCCTTTTTAGGGACACAATGAATAGGACTCACCCAAGGGCTATCGGAAATAGGGTAAATCATTCCCGCGTCAAAGAGTTTAAGGACCTCCTTTTTGATGACGTCGTGAATTTTGGGGTTCACCCTTCTTTGACTTTGGATTGTGGGCTTGAAATCCTCCTCCATTAATATTTTGTGGGTACAAAACTTGGGATCGATTCCCTTAAGAACATCGACAAGTGCGGTTTTTTCATCATTCGAAAGATCCTTCGCAATAATAACCGGCAACTTGTCGTCCTCCTCCAAATAGACATATTCGAGGTGAGGAGGTAAATCTTTCAACTCGAGAATGGGTGGTTCCTCAAGTGAAGATTTGGGCTCGATACTCATAACCTCCTCGGGCGGAGGAAATGGGAAATCGTTAAGAAAATCCTTGATAATCGAGAAGTCCTCATCGTTGTCAAGGTCTTCGTCACAAGTACGTGGAACATTCCATTCTTCCAACGTAAAACCACCACCTTCAAAAGGAGTGAAGGTTGGTGTCGAATTATCAAGAATTGGATCTAACATAGTGGGATTGCCACTAGTTTCTTCATTACCAAAACCTAGAACTTCTTGTGAAAATTTCTCGCAAACCACGTCAATCACATCAACGAGGTTTATGGTTGCAACAGAATAAACATGAGAAATTTGAGAGTTTTGAGTTGCGTTTATAACAAGTTCCTCGTCGTTGAAACGTAAGGTGATCTTTCTAGCATGCACATCAATCAAAGCCATAGACGTATCTAAAAACGAACGACCTAAAATTAGAGGAACTTGAGGATCCGTGGGGATATCAACAACGATAAAGTCTACGGGATAGTAGAACTTCCCCACTTTCACAAAAACGTCTTCCGCCAAACCACATGCGGGAATCGTGGAATGGTCGGCCAACTCGATAGACATTAGTGAAGGAGTAAGATTAGGAAGATTGAGCGACTTGAAGATTGCAAGTGGCATCAAGTTAATGCTAGCACCAAGATCGGCCAAGGCGAAGCATTCTTCCATATCTTGGATTGCACAAGGGATCAAAAATTTACCGGGATCACCGACTTTTTGAGGTATGCGATTAAGATAAACCGACGAACAACTAGACAATTGGTGAAATTTCTCCTTGTTGTTTAACATACTCTTAAAGTTAGCGGCAAATCGAGGCATCATGACCAAAGCATCGGTGAAACTCACATTAAGGTGCAAATCACGAAACATTTTCATAAAAAGCTCAAATTGGTAATTGTCGCGCTCTTGACGTTTCTCCTTCCTAAGTCTCGATGGATAGGGCAAAGGTGGTATGGGTTGAGGCATAGTAGGCATAGCCTTTGGAATCTCGGGTTCCAATGATGGTAATGGGTCAACCGTATGTGTTGCATGAGCGGTACTTCGTGGGATTTGGACATGCTCCTTTTGGACCACCACCTCGGGTTCTTCCTCAATTGCTTCCTCCGTAGGAGCAATTGGTTGAGGAGTCGGTTCCTTAAGTGTCTTACCAATACGTGTGGTAATCACTTTCATCTCACCCTTTGGGTTGGATATGGTATTGCTAGGGAGACCACTTGACGACGGTTTACACATTATTGCCTCAAACATAGACTATATTTTATCTTCAAAATTAGATTGCCTCAATACGGCTTCGGTTTGCCTTTTCTCGGCCTTAATCATCTCTTGTTTAATCTCATGTTGCCCTTGTTCCATCTTTTGTTGGTTTTGTTGCAACCTAGTGACATTTCCTTCCATCTTGTTGGTGTGGACTTTAAGTTCATTAGCTAACTCATTTTTCAACTCTTTCTTCAAGTCGTTCTTAAACTCGGATCTTAGGCTAATGATTTCTCTTTGAATATTGTCAAACCTAGCATCATTCCCACTAGCATATTCAACAAACTCACTTGGAAGATCTTTCAATGTTTGCAAACTTTTGTTGTTATTTTGAAAATCATTTTTGTTTGAAACTTGATTATTAGCCCCTTGATTCCCATAGTTTCCCTTGTTGTAATTGTTTTTGAAACCAACTTGATTGTTGCGATAATTGTTGTTAGCATTTTGATTTGAACCAAAACCCGGTGGAGTCATTTGATTAGAGCGGGAAACTTGATCGTTTTGGTTGTAATTTCCCGTGGCCGCGAAGGCACTCGAAGTGTTACCACCGTTGGTCATGCACTCGGAGAAATCATGACCTCCACCACAATACATGCAAGAAACCTCAGCCGCTTTAGCGGGAGCACTTTGTTCACCAACTTTAAACTCAATCAAAAGTCCTTTCAATTTATCAAAAATCTTGTTTTCCAAGTTTGCCTCAATTTGGCAAGCATCGATGGTAGTAGACAAAGAAGGTGAAGCCGAAGACGAAGCCTTACAAACACTAGACGTGCTACGAGGACTATACACCTTAGATCTATTTTCAATTATCACCAAAGCTTCCTCAACCGTTTTACACAAAAAATTACCACCCGCGGCGGCATTCAAATAATCCCTTTCATGATCATTAAGTCCATTGTAAAACGTGTCAATTTGATGCAAATCGGAAAAACCGTGATGAGGACATTCATGTAACATTTCCTTAAACCTATTCCAAGACGTTGAAAAACTTTCATTAAATTCTTGTGAAAACTTTGAAATCTCGTTTTTCAAGTGCGTAGTCTTAGAGGGCGGAAAAAATTGGTTCACAAATTTTGAAACGAGATCCTTCCACGTCAATATAGAATTGGGTGGCTCGTTCTCTAACCAAATTTTAGCGGGCCCCGCTAAGGAATACGGAAAAAGCATCATCTTAATCGAGTCATTCGAGACATCCTTAAACTTGCAAGTAGCGGTAAGACGATTGAATTGGCGGATATGGTTGTGTGGATTGTCCTTCTCATCACCACGGAATTTGTTGTTTTGGATCATCGACAACAAACCCGTTTTCACCTCAAAATTCACCGCAAGGATAGCTCGAATCACAATAGCCTCTCCATAACCCTCGGTGGGTGCTTGAAGTAACTCCATCATAGTTCGATTCGCCATGGTTGGTGCTTCTCTTACAATGGGTTCGTCAATAGGAGACTCCTCACTAGAATTGTTGGGAGTGGGAGTTTTGTTCTTTCGTTTACGTGCACGTCTTGCTTGATTACGAGTTAGCATAAACGTCACGTACAACGAGGGGACGAGCAAAGAAGATTCTTTTTGGTGTTTTGTATTTTTCAATTTTTTTGTGGTTTTTGATTGTATTAACCTTTTTGGAAATTGGTGAATGTATTAAGTAGACAAAAATCTACAAATCTCCTCCTTAATCAAATCTCTTGATTAAAGAAGCCTCAAGGAATGAAAACGATCACGTGAAGTGAAAGCCTTCGATGACTTAAGAACGTTGGTGGAACACCAAAACGTTCAAGAGGGTTTAATCAATGAAAACCAAGAAAATATATATGATACTTAGTAATACTTTGGGCGGCAAAACCCTCGATTAGCTCTCACAATCAAATACTCACAAGCAAGAGGGGAAACGAGGCGGCGCGAAGCACTTAAGAGCCTTTTTCCTTAGGATATATTTTATAATATCTGCCTTGTACCCACCTTATAGTTTGTATTTTCAAGATTAAGCTTCACGAAAGTATTAATCTATTTTTGGCTTTTTCTTTGGTTTGAGATTCGAATACAATGATTGGGTAATGACCTCCCAAGTCAAGGTTGTGATTTCTCACGTATTTGGAGTACTTGTGAATTTATTGTTCTACGTATACAATATATTAATAATATTCACACAAAAACCAAAAACCGATAATACGTATTAGTAGAGTGCTACTAATACAAATACTAATTATGGTTAGTATAAAAACAACAATTCCAAATCAAAACACAACACGCCTCCCCGGTAGCGGCGCCAAAATGATGTTGAGTAAAATCACCCCTTTAGGAAAAGGAAGGTAATTAGGGCAAGTAAGCACGACGATTTAGGAAAACCGTGTGTAAATGACCCTACAATGAGTTCGTTCTCAAGGAGGCTAGTGTGTTATGTGTGTAATGATATGGAATAATTTGTGATTATATTTGAGAAAGAAAAATAGAAAAGGGATTAGAAGAGAATGACGATTATGAAGACGGATTAAACTAAGTCTAAAAAGGCGTACACGTAAAGTCGTAAAAAGTACCAAAATTAAAATTTTTAACCTTAAAATTCCTAAAAATCACCAAAAATCCCTAATAATATTCTAAGAGTTTACAAAAAATCAAAACTTGCAAAAACCTTTTAATTAATTAGATAATGAGTTTTTAATGCTAATTAAAGCCCTAAAAATCAAAATTAATTATTAAAAAGCCCTAAACAAGATTTTAAAGTTTTTAAACCTCAAAAATACTCTAATTAGGCTAAAAACTATTTTTCAAAATTTTAATACCAATTAAAACTATTTTTAAACAATTAAAAACTCCTAAAATCAATTAAAACTTAAATTAAATATAGAAAATAATTAAAAGACCTAAAAAATATTTGGAAAGTTGCAAAAATCCTAATTAAGTGTTTAGAACCTACGAAAAATATAAAATAATATTAAAATAATATTAAAAATCCAAAAATTATAAAAATTCTAAAAACTTGCAAACTAGTTTAATTTAACCTAAATAACTCAGAAATGAAAGTGAAATTACCTAAATACCCCTATTGGGCCTAGAAAATGGGCTAAACCCAAAACAGACCCTTATTGGGCTAAATTAAGGCCCAATAAGAAAAAGTGTTCAAAATAAGCCCAAAAAGCACAGGTTGACTCAAAATTTGATTTTAAACAACTTTTTCCAAAGGCCCAAAAGCTAAAAATGTGAAATAAGCTAACTTATAATAAGTAGCTTATTCTTAATGGGCTTTTAAGCCCATTAAGCTATAAGCTGATGCCATAAGCTAAAATTTGACACACAAGCTTCTTTTGACCTAACAAAGACTTCTGCAAAAAGAAATTTGAAATAAGCCCAAGGAATAAGCCTGAAAATGCAATAAGCAATCTACACAAAACGACAAAATAGTCGTTTTTGAGTTCTTGACCACCCCAAGTGCTGATTCAAGTTCCAAAAGCTTTAAAATGACTTAATTAAGCAAAATCAACAAAGAGTTTTCAGATAAGCACACTCAATAAGCTGGAAAGTCAAATAAGCACTTATGTTAAAAGTCAAAGTAGTTGGTTTTCTAGTAAAAAGTCAAAGTCAAAGTCCAATAAGCTCCAGTCTACTTAAATGGGTCAAATAATGAAGACCTATCACAAAAAATAAGTTGTTGCAAGTAAGAATAATCTAGAATAGCTTATTGATAAGCTGATGACAAAATTGAACTAGCAGGGGCTAGTTTTGGATGTTGAGCAGTGGAAACTTTTTCCACTGCTTGACTTGTTTGACTTTTTGTCTTTAGTGACTTTTTTGGAGATTCAGATTTCACAAAGGCACCCAAATGATCTTTGGATCAAAAGGAGTCAATCACAATCTAAATAACACAATCACTAACACCCAATTGATACAGTTTAATCAATTAATCATCAGACATTGCACAAACATGAACAATAAGCAGTTGACCACAAATAAGCAGTTTTAGCTATAATCAGCCAATGAAATTCAACCAAATGCACACACAAGCTATTATAAACTCCAATAAGCAAGTCTAAACAGGTTTCATGCAATGGTTCAAAGAATTAAGAAAGATTCAAGCAATGAAAGTTACTGATGAACACTAACACATGCAGATTTTCTACTTTGATGATGTATTTGACACTTAAGCCAGATTCAACACCTCAAATCTTTCAAACAGGTTATATTAACTTTGTTTAAACCACTTTTATCCCTAAGCATGCATACACACTAAGTGTTCCCAAAATCCTAGGTCAAAACAATCAGAAACAAGGTCTATATAACAAATTGTTTGATTCAAGTGTTCAAACCCAAAAACTTGCAGCAAAATACTCTCAACAAGGTATTTATCAGATACAAAGCATAAACAACAACTTCCCTTAACACAATAACAAGTTACAAGCATAAACAGTTAGTCCCAAACACCCCTTTATCTTTTCCAAATCAAATTTTTCAAAGGCAAAGTGAGATTTCAGGCCAACCAAACATCAATTAACACTAAAACAAGTAAGATGAACAGATTCAAGCAGATTTAAGCAACAAAATTCACAAGAACACAAGTTTCATACAAATATCACCAAAAATCACAAATTAAGCAGATTTTGAGATTGAGTATGCAAACCTCATGGATGTGTACATCCACACCCACGAATTTTGAGCTTATGTGCTAGCAAGAACAAGCACAAGCTTCCACAATAAGCCTGCTAAGATTGGACAAGGTTAAAGTACAATATCATGAAAGTCAGAAACTTTGAAAATCTTGATTGATGCAAACTTGTTACCCCACACTTGATTATCCCCAAGTTATAAGCCTCACCACACCTTAACCAACTCAGTTAGGATGCTATGATCAGCCCTATAGCCCAAGAATTCCAAGATTGGAACAAGACTTATCAAAATATCAAGAAAGAGGAAAATTGCAAACTTTTGCAACCTCCAAGTGAAAACAGGTTTTTACTTCTAAAACTAACAAGCATATAACAAAAGAAAGCAGTGACAAAGATTGGCCAATGACTTTTCTTCAATGTTTCAAACTCAATTTCATTAAACTTTGAAATGGGATTTACAGAAACTTGAACAAGGAAAAATCAAAAGCAAAGTATAAATGTTGGAACCCTAAGCCTTTATATAGGCATACATGAACTACTAGAAAGCATAAAAACGTTGCCCTAATGTTGTTGAAGTCCCCAAAATGCCCTCTTGAAGTTTGAATGCCTTGAGGATCATGTGATGTTTTCTTGGCTGTTTATAGAGCTGGCAAGAGTGAATTTTGCATCTAAAGGCTCACATTGAGCTTAGAAAGTAAGCATCAATCTCATACGTTGGATGGCTAGGGGTTTTTGGCAGTATCCCCTTTTTTTAGCAGGGAATCTCATGTGGGGCAAGGGAGTGATGAGGTGTCCATGTTTGAGGTTGGGATGTGATTAGTAGTCCCTTAATCATAATTCTGGAAAGTTATAGAGTTTAATTTTTGCTAAATCAAAAATCCCTAATTGTGTTCTTGAACCTGATGAACATGGATTTGATCTTGTTTAAGGTTGGATTAAGTTTAAAAGTGTGTTAAGGCGCCAAGATTAAATAAATCTTAAACCGGATGAGTAGGATTGTGACATGGCAGGTTTGTGGCTTGTGATTGGTTAGAAAGAGGTAGTGGGGCACGTGGCATGTCTTGGTTGGTTAAGGTAACTATCATGTCTGCCAGGTTTAACCCTCAATCTTTTATACTCCTTTCATTTGCAAATTAAACAGCCAAAAACGTATTCCCTTTGTATTTCAAGTTTTCATTTTCACACTTTTGCCCCAAATACTTTTCCAAAGTATTTTCAGGGGTATTTCTTGCCATTTTTGAATTCTTCAAGGGCTGATTTGGTATTTTCTTCAATGATAATGGTCTAGACTTGTATAATTGACATTTTGGAGGACTGAAATTGCCAAGTCTTGATGATTGAGGGACCATTTTTGCCAAATGTTGAAAGTTGAGGGTCGTTTTTGTAATTTTGAGATTTTCAAAGGACCAAACTTGTCATTTCTTGTACTTTGAAGGACTTCATGATGTATTTGACTTTGTGGATGATATTGGTTGACAATTTAGCTTTGTTGAGGGGCTAAACTTGCCAAATCTTCAAAGTGGAGGGCCCCTTTTGTAATTTTGACAAACTTTAGGGACCAAACTTGTAATTATGAGGATACAAGGGTATAAAGTGTCAATTCTTACATATTGGAGGACCCTTCTTCATAATTTTTCAAGTCTTCAAGGGTTGATCTTCGGAAAGTCTTCATTAGGGCTTGGTTCATTTTGCGGCTTCGTTTCCCGTGTTCGTTTTTGCATGATTCTTGTGATCTTTTGTTATTTTCTCAATATCCGTACCTAAAATACACAAGTAACAAACACAAGCATATATATGGGTATTTTGATGATATTTAATGCATTTTAAGCCCTATTTGGAAGATGAGACTATGTATAAAGGCAGTCTCATCAGTATCCTAAAGGGACCGGCATAGAAACCATTGTCTATGCGGACTCGGATCTTGCGGGAGACTATGCGGACCGGAAAAGCACTAGTGGAGTTTGTACCTTCATGGGTTTTTGTTTAACTTCTTGGTTCTCCAAGAAACAAACCGCTCTTGCAATATCCACCACGGAAGCCGAGTATGTGAGTGCCGGAAAAGCATGCCAACAAGCTCTATGGATGAAGCAAGCGCTTGTTGATTAAGAGATTTCTCTTGATGATGTTCCCATCATGTGCGATAATAAAGGTGCTACAGACCTTAGCAAGAATTCCGTGCAACACTCACGAACCAAACATATAGAAATTCGACACCATTTACTTAGGGATAATGTTCAAAAGGGGAACATTTCAATTGAGAAGGTACCCTCCGAAGACAACTTAGCCGACATCTTTACTAAGACACTTAAGAGGGAACCTTTTAATTACTTGCGTCTAGGTCTAGGATTAATGGAACATCTTCCTTAATTTCTTTTCTTTTTGTGTGTTTTCGTTTACCACTTTGAGTCATCTAGTCTTCCAAACTCTTTTTGAAAAACCCTCTCTTCTCCTTTTCAAAATTCTCAAAGTCTCTTTCGAAAATGGTTGAGAAATACGTTTGACATTGTTAATTCAATCTAAAAACGGTTTTTCATAGATTCTCGCTATTAATCTAGAGCTTACATAATTCATGTATGATTCTCTCAAACATAGCAAGAACAAGATAGAATCATGGAGGTTCTTTATGTCATGACTTAAGGTCTTGTATTACACACCTCCTACATCGATTTTTTTTAATCCATGTATTTTGGTCAAATCTCTATTTGGTAAGTTTGCATATGTTTTCTTTGTCTATCTTTGCTTTTAAGCATATCCCTATGATAAGTTAGACTAGAAAAATAAGATTTGCTGAAAAATCTTCCTCCAAACACCAAACACAGCCTCTGCATGCAGTTCCATATGTGAACCGCGGTGCCTTATGGATAAGGTACCGCCAGCCTTGATAAGGAACCGCCTATAGTGCCTTCCTTTTCGGGTTTTTGTCTGAAACTCCAGATTTGCTCCAACATTTTTGATAATCTTTGTTTCAAACCCTTTGACCACCCCAAAAATACCCTAAGCCTTCCCTATTTAAACCATAAGCATTTTGCCATACTTCACACCTCAAAATGTCTTACTCTTCCAATGAAAGCCTTGAATCTCCTCCATTTTCTCCAATTGCTTTCAATTCTAACTCACCCAAAAACCATTACAATCCTAACTCACCCAAGAACACTCTTAATCACATCTCTCCTACCAAGAATGTTGATTGTGGAACATCTATTCTTCCACCAACACCCTTTAGTGTTCTTCCTCCTTCTCATGATAATGTCATGCACCATGGAACATATTGTCATTGTTGTTAATATCAACATCTTTCTATGGCACACATCTATGAGGAGTTGAGCTACATCAAGAGTCTCTTAATCAAGCCTCCTCTTCACTATGATTATGAGATCTCCAACAAGCCACCACCACCACCCTCCGCCATTACCTTGTCTTTCATATAAGCATTGGTTGCTTATCCACAAGACACCAAATTCAAGCAAATCTTAGAATTCTAGAATAACTAGGATTAGATTTATGCTTTTGGCTTGTTTCTTTTTCCATACATCTTTGTATGATGTTTTTTTAGTAACCTATCTTGGATCTTTGTCTTTTTGTTTTCTTCTCTTTCATTTTGTGACCTATTGCTATATCTTTTGGTTGTTTCTTTTGTTCATCTAACCCTTCTATGTAGCTTGTCACCATATCTCGATTCCTCGGTACCCCAAGCTAGGGGGAGTAAGTACCAAGGGGGAGTCTTTGCAAAGTCCGTCTCTTCAACACCGACTTGTGCAACCTTTTTGCTTCGACAAACGGGGAGAAATGAATAAACTCGTCTTCGAAAATCTTGTTTTTTGCGTGATTGAGTTTATGTATTGTCGGAATCAAAAAGGGAGAGATTGTTAATGCAATGATGCCTAAAAACGTTACTTGCATTTTTCGGTCTCTCTTAGTTTTGATTACGACAATATGTAAAAACTAGCATTTACGAAAACAATGAAAAACGAATTCTTGAGTTCAAGTATTTTTCATTTTACCTAATTTCACTTAAGGTATGGATAAACAAGTACTAACCTTAATCAAGTGAGCAAGTGATTTAATCTTTTCTTAAAACTCACTTTTTATTAAGTGTGACAAGTTTTTATTAAACTTTCTTTTTAAGAAAATGTTTTATTAAATTAATTATTTGAAAATTTGAAAATGGCATATTCTTATTTGGTTAGGAATATTCTATCAGGATATTTTTTAAACCAGATATGACGTCCACCACTAAAGGACAAAAAGGGAGCGGAGTATAGTCCAGCGGTTCCTTAGCTCCTAGGCGGTTCCTTATCGATAAGGTACCGCGGGCTAAGATAAGGAACCACGGGCAGATATAGACGTTGGCCCTTTGTCCTTTAAATAGTGGACCATTCTCAGCTATTCAATTCACCTCTTTTGCACATCTATTTCCAGATTCAAACACTTTTCTTTAATCACTCAAATCTTTGATCATTTGTTTGATTACTACTTGTTTAAGAAGTGAATCCTGTTCTTCCATCCATTCCTCTCCATGTGCAAAGAGAAGAACACTATCCTTGTGAAGTGTTGAGTCCACCACCAAAGATCCATTGAAGATCTATTTTTATACATATGTAGTTGTGTCATAGTTGTGAAGATCCAAGTAGTTGTGTCTATTTGGAAGTTGTGTATGTACTAAGTATAGTTGTGTATGTACTAAGTATAGTTGTATAGATTGGTCCTAGCTACGATTAGGGCTCGACTTTTAGATTAGAGTCGGAAATTGGTTAAGCGACGTGTACGGTTTTCTCCACCATAAGGAGCTTGTTGTGTAGTGAACTCTCGAGTAAGGAGTACTCTAGGAGTGGAGTAGAAACGAGGAGTGAGCTTCGTTGCCGAACCACTATAAATCCTTGGTGTTCGGTTTGATCTTTATTTACCCTTAACTCTTTACATTCTTTATTCTTTGTGCATATATTTTTGTTAGTATTAGTTTAGTTACACTATCATTGTTCATATTGTGCATAAGAAGATTTCACATATTTCCTCAAGCCTAAGTTTTTGAAAAAGGATTTTTTTTTGAAAACCACAATTTAACAAGTAAATATAAGAAACTATTCAACCCCCCCCCCCTTCTAGTTTCTACATACGGGTTAAGGAGCAGGACATCGCCAAGACTGCTTTGCGTACACGCTATGGCCACTACGAATTTGTAGTCATGCCATTTGGCCTGACCAATGCTCCAGCAGTGTTCATGGATTTGATGAACAGAATCTTCCATGAATTTCTGGAAAAGTTTGTCATTGTCTTCATCGATGACATCCTGATTTTCTCAAAGTCCAAGAGGGAACACGAAGACCATCTTCGTAAAGTACTACAGATTCTTCGCCAGAAGCAGCTGTATGCTAAATTCTCCAAGTGTGAGTTCTGGTTAGACAAGGTGGCATTCTTAGGTCACATTGTATCAGCAGAAGGAATCACTATGGATCCAGCGAAGGTTGAGGTTATTACTAAGTGGCCGAGGCCGACCTCAGCGACTGAAGTCCCTAGTTTCTTAGGCTTAGCTGGCTATTACCGTAGGTGCGTGGAGAACTTTTCCTACCTAGCACTACCATTGACCAAACTGATGCGGAAAGGGGAGAAATTCGTCTGGACTGAAGATCGAGATAAGAGCTTTGAAGACCTAAAGCAGAAGCTTGTATCTGCACCTATTCTTACTGTCCCATCTGGTACGGGTGGATTTCAAATCTACAGTGATGCATCAGGGAAGGGACTTGGATGTGTTCTCATGCAACATGGGAAAGTTATCGCATACGCTTCATGGCAGCTTAAGCCTTATGAAGAAAATTACCCTACGCATGACTTGGAACTTGCTGCAGTCGTGTTTTCATTGAAGATATGGAGGCACTACTTATATGGAGAATCATGTGACATTTTCACAGACCACAAGAGCTTGAAGTATATCTTCACTCAGCGTGAATTGAACATGAGGCAGAGGAGATGGTTAGAGCTGTTGAAGGATTATGACATTAATCTGCAGTATCATCCCGGAAAGGCGAATGTAGTAGCAGATGCACTTAGCAAGAAGTCTGGAAAGATCAACGGCATTAAGATTGAGGAGGAAATCATAAGAGACTTGGAGTGACTAGACATAAAGATCATGGTACGTGGACAGCATGGTTACTGGGCTAATCTTAGAGTAGAACCCGAGTTACTCTCTAAGATTAAGGAAGCTCGGAAAGATGATGGAGAAATATGGGCAATAGTTCAGAATTTTGAGAAGCAGACAGAATTCAGAGTAGATGCAGATGGTATCGTTTGGCAGGGCACGAGACTTTGTGTTCCTGATGATCAAGAACTCTGGGAAGCCTTGTTAGCTGAAGATCATAGCTCCCCATTCTCTATACATCCTGGTTTGACTAAGATGTATGACATCAAGCAGTACTTTTGGTGGAGTGGTATGAAACAGGATGTTGCCACTTACGTCTCCAAATGTCTTACCTGCCAGCAGGTTAAGATCGAGCATCAGCGATCTGGTGGTCTCCTTCAACCGTTAGATATTCTAGAGTGGAAGTGGGACAAAATCACAATGGATTTTGTTACTGGTCTTCCGCCAACCAAGAGGAAGCACGATGCTATTTGGGTTATCGTAGATCGACTTACCAAATCAGCTCATTTCTTACCGATCTGCAAGGAAGATTCGGTCAGTAAACTCGCTGATGCGTATAGAAGAGAGATCATGAGACTCCACGGTGCCCCATCCAGCATCGTCTCAGACAGAGATCCTCGTTTCACTTCACGATTTTGGAAGAGTCTGCAGAAATCTTGGGGTACACAACTTAAGCTTAGCACGGCTTTTCATCCTCAAATAGACGGGCACTCAGAGCGAACGATTCAGACATTGGAGGACATGTTGAGGTCATGTGTGTTAGAATGGAAGGGTGATTGGGACGATTATATCTATTTGGTGGAGTTTGCATACAACAACAGTTGGCACGCAAGTATCAACTTTGCTCCTTTCGAGATGTTGTATGGCAGAAAGTGTCGCACCCCAATCTGCTGGGATCAAGTTGGTGAGCGAACACTTGAAGGACCAGAGATCATAGAGATGACTAATGAGAGGGTCGCAGTAGCTAAGCAGAAACTTTAAGAAGCATGATCACGTCAGAAGAGTTACGCCGACAAGCATCGTATGGACATACATTTTAACGTAGGCGATCACGTCTTTCTTAAGGTTTCGCCGGCACGTGGTGTTAGACGCTTCGGGGTTAAAGGGAAGCTCATTCCTCGTTTCATCAGACCGTTTGATATCATCGAACGAGTCGGTGAAGTATCTTATCGTTTAGTGTTACCTCTGCAGCTCTCGCATGTACACAATGTGTTTCATGTGTCCTTACTCAGAGGGTACCAGTATCATCCCTTCACATGGTTCAGTATCCACTGGAACAGATACGTGAAGATCTCACTTTCATAGAAGAACTCGAACGAGTTCTTGACAGACAAGAACGATTCATGAGAAGGAAGACGATTCCATTCATCAAAATCCTTTGGAGGGATCATACCGAGCGGGAAGCCACTTGGGAAACAGATGAGTCTATCTGGGCTTCTTACCCTCATTTCATATTTTGAATTCGGGTATGTTCTTCTTTTCCAGTTTACTTTATCTATAATTCTGGGACGAATTATTCTTTTTAGGGGGAAGAGTTGTAAAACCCGCATGCTTTTACCATGAATAGTGCCCTTAAGATCGTACGTACATGATTAGAACTTTCCTTTTATAGCACGTTACGTTTCACGTATAAGAATTTTAAGTATTATGTACGTGTTTGAACTCGATAAGTATTTATTACGTATGAACACACGATAATTATTCTAATAATAATTATAATCATGAACATGCGATCATGAAATCATGAACGTAAATTAATCACGAGCTAATATTAGTTACGTATATATATTTATCACGAACACGAATAAATATATTAAGTGACGATCAATAATTAATTAGAACACGTAAATCACGAACACGATAAAACACGAGAACACACTATAATATTTAGACTCGGAAAAAGGTACGGGTTACCCCAAGTGGGGCCCCTACCCGCGGCTACACCAAAGAAATGGGCCAAGCCCATATAATTTTACTAAACATGCAAAATATGGAAAAGGTATTTTCATTTATCACAAAACAAGAAAATAACTAAAACACTAAAAATCCCTTTTCTTCTTTCTCTCTTTGGCCGCCGGATTCAAGGACACCACAAGGGTGTTTCGGGTTGATTTTGATCTTGGAAATTGTGCAAGGATTCGTGTGTGTTCATCTTTATTTGTCTCACATATTCGTTATAACTTTTAACCCTTTTATTTTATGTTTTGATTTAACTAATCACATAAAATCATGGTGTTTTTAATTAACTAATTAAAAACAATTATTAAAACATGTTAATGATCATGGGGGTAAATCAAATCAATGGTTTAGGGGTGTTGTGGTCTAGCCGACGCTTAACCGAGCCCCAAAGGGGTCTCGACTTGGCTTATTTAACACCACCGAGACCATATGGTCTCGGTTTGGTGGTGGTGGTCCCACGGCAGCAGCAAAACCAAGGGGAAACCCGACGTGGTTCGGGTTATGGTGTTAGTTACGGGTCTGGTTCATGGTTTTTAGTCACGGGTCCGGTTCTTGAATCATTTTTTTCAAGGTTTATGATTTTTATGTTTTAGACTTAAATTAAATTAATAAAAACATGACATGATTAATTTAATATATATGACTTAGGTTATAAATTTATTTATTAGTTCATGAATTTTAACCTAAGTATTTATATTTAATTAGACTTTATAATTAATTAATGATTTAAAATCAAGACGATAATTAATTAATTAACATGACTTAGGTTATATTATTAATAGTTAATAATACATGTTTTAACCTAAGTATTTTACCTTTATTCAATTAAAATCATGATATATTTAATTAAATACTTTTAACCTATAGTTATTTAATTTACATGTAATAATTAATAAACTATACTTTATAACTACATGACTTAGAATAATAATCAGAAAACACTTAAGCTTATATAATTAGCTTATTTAACCAGCTTATATCTATTTATGTAAACTTTCTATTTTTAGAAACTTATTTATTTAAGGCAGCTAATCTATATATGGAAACTTTCAATTTTTAGAAACTTATCTATTTTAAGCAGTAATTCTATTTTTGGAAACTTTCTATTTTCGGAAACTTTCTATTTTTGGAAACTTTCTGTTTTTGGAAACTTTCTATTTTTGGAAACTTTCTATTTTTGGTAATGTAGAAACTAGAGGGGGGGGGGGGGTGGGTTGAATAGTTTCTCTTCGATTGGTGACTAAATTAAAATTACTTTCAATTTGGTTTGTATCAAAACTATCTTTTATTTAAAGCTAAGTTGCATAATGAATAGGTTCAATTCAAATGCACTAGCAAAGATAATAGGTAAGTGTAATGATAATGTAATAAGTAAAAAGTTAGGAAGGAGACAACCTAGTGGGAAGACACCATGTTGATCCCAAACATAGATCGATTTAGCTTTGTGTTAACGAGATTAAATCAAGTTTAACACGTAGAGAAACTTTGTGTATTCAACAATCTAAGTATTATGCGGAAACTAATACTCAGAACGAAGAACAAACAGAATATATGAATATCAAACTTTCACTTTGATTAATAATAACAATGAAAGATTACAATGGAAGTGTTATGAGATATGTTGAAGAGTGTGAGATGTGTCTTATGTCTAACCCTAAGGCCTCCTATTATAGGTTTAAGGAGCCTTGTACAAAAAGATAAGATCAACTATTTTAGGAAAAGACATAAGATAAACATAACTTATTGACTAAATCTTTTTAAACATTAAGAATATATTCTGAATTCTTATCTTCATATTTTGTCCACCAGCTTGAAGAATTCATCATTGGCAGATTTAGTCCTTGTCTTTGTCTTTAAGATTCTTCTTGTCAACGCCTTGATAATTCTTATCAGCGTCTCATCTGTCAGCGCCTCGTTTACTCTTGTCAGCGTCCAATTTCCTCTTATCAGCGTTCAAGTGATTTAGCTAATTTTATTCCCAACAATCCTCCCCTAAACTTGATATCTACTCTAGTAATCAAGTTTCTGAATAAAATAATACATACAGAGAGGATTCTTACAAATATACTTATCCCTGAATTTGAGTAATAATAAATATCGAAAAGTCAATCACTCAAATCACTTGTATAGTCAGCCTTCACTTGGTCTTAATCATCTGCAGCACCTGTAGTGTCTTTGAAGATTTCTTTATTACTTTTGTCACTCAAATTCGATTGCTCCTCACCTTTTTAAGACTCCTCTCCAAGATCAATATACAAGGACGGAACCAAGAATGTCCTCCTTGCATCAGCTTCCAAACCAACAAGTCTATCAGTTCAAAACAGTGATCCTTGATAATTTGTACCATTTCTGTATTATGCTTTTACAAGCTAATACAGATTTTCGTCAATTCCATTAATGTCAAAGGTTTCATATTGTCCTCATCCACATTCGGGAAATGAATCCTCAATGTTGATTCATAGGACATGGGGATGGACTTACTGATGATAAGACTGACTTGACCTGCATTAAAGTTAGTGCCAATAGTCTCAGCCATCTCCATAACACTATGTACCCTTGTGAAAGTGATCTCTGCTGCTACTAGATTTCAATCACTAGGAAAAACATCTCAATGATCATTAGGCTTTCAGATATCCAAAAATTTGAAAAATGAAAGGGTGATGAAACATTTTGGGTCTACAAAGAAGTTTATAAATGACACCAGCTAAGATGTCATAACATAAAATGGACTTGAGAATATAGAAAACTTTAGTTAGAACATAAACTATAAAACCCGCATGCTTTTACCATGAATAGTGCTCTTAAGATCGTACGTCCTAGATTAAAACTTACCCTATTTAGTAGTGATCACATTCATGTGCTAATAATCAAGCAAGTGCATACGTGTATGACATGATAAGTATCGATTACGTACAGACTCATGATAAACAGTTAATAGATATTCTCGTGAACATAATTAAATCATTATCACCATTTTAAAACATGAACTAAAATAATTACGTAAGTACTTAATTACGAGTGTATATATAATACGATAAACTACATGATAAAATAAACAGAAACACTTTAAACACGAACATGTTTAACCACGAACGAACACGAAACATCAGGACACGAGAAAAGGTACGGGTACCCCATGTGGGGCCCCATACCCATGGCACACATAACCATAATGGGCTTAGACCATTGACTTTTACATGAAAGGGGGGTTATGGTAACTTTTCATTTCATTTTTACATTTTATGAATAATATTCATTTAACCTAAAAAGTTTTCCTCTCCTCCTCTTGGTCTCTCTTTGTGCCGCCACCCTCAAGACCACCATAGGTGGTTGTTGATTGATTTTGATCTTGAAAACCATTGCTATAAACCGTGTTTGTTCATCCTCTTTCAAGCTACGTATTGGTATATCATTCTAAACCTTTCTTTTTGATTCTTTTAAATCTTTGATTATTTTCATGAACATGTTATTATTATTCTTATTAAAACATGATAATTAAACATAGATCTAACATGTTTTGGGGTTAATTAAAATCAAAGGTTGTTATAAGAGGGTGTTTGTTTTTGGCCGCCTAGTATAACCAACCCGAGGGAGGTTCGGTTTGCTTTTTGCCGCCACCACCAAGACCATTTTGGTCTTTGTTGGTGCATGTGGGACCCACGGCAGCAAAGGGACACAAGTACACCGAGTTGGCTCGGGGTACGGTGTCGAGTTCATGCCCGATTCATGGTTCGTTGGTTAAAACAGGATTTATGCTACATGTTAATTTTATGAATTATGAACTTAGGATATAAATTAATTAATAACATGAGATATTAATTAAACCATGACTTAGGTTATTTTTAATTATTAATTTAGCATGATATTGATTTAACCTAAGTATTTTATGTTATAAGTTATAATTAATTAATTATTTAAAACATGCCTATAATTAATTAATTTAGACATGACTTAGGTTATGTTATTAATACATAATAATACACATTTTAACCTAAGTATTTTATTCCATTTTAATTAAAACATGTTATACTTTAATTAAAATGCTTAACCTATAGTTTAATTAAAATACATGAAATAATAATTAAACTATACACCATATCATATGACTTAAGAAATAAGTTTATAAACACTTAGACTTATATGTTAGCTTATGTAACCAACTTAATTCTAATTATGGAAACTTCTATTTATAGAAACTTAATTAAATAAGGCAACTAATCTATTAATGGAAACATTCTATATATGGAAATCTATCTATTTCAGGCAGCTAATCTAATCATGGAAACCTTCTATATATGGAAACTTATTTAATTAAGGCAGCTGATCTATTTTTGGAAACTTTCTATTTTTAGAAACTAATCTATTTTAAGCAGTAAATTCTATTTTAGGAAACTTTCTATTTTTGGAAACTTTCGATTTTTGGAAACTTTCTATTTTTGGAAACTTTTTATTTTTGGAAACTTTCTATTTTTGGTAACTTTCTATTTTTGGAAACTTTCTATTTTTGGAAACTTTCTATTTTTGGAAACTTTCTATTTTTGGAAACCTGCTATTTTTGGAAAGTTACTTATTATTACACAGTAAGTATAATAATACATGAAATACCAGTAATATTTAATCAGATTAATCAGAATACAAGATAAACACAGTTTAAGGCTTTAAACAGTAAACCATGACCTAAAACATACAAAGTAAGCTAAGATGAGACATAAAACCCAGTACGTAATCAGTAATTCGATACTTATACACGTGTGTATTCATGTAGCGTTAGTGATCCAGAAGTAGGAGTCTTTCTTCCGTTCATTCACTGGACTTGAGGTACGGATTTCCGTCCTTTCAGTATGGACATTCTTTCCTTATTAGGATTTCCCCGTATGCAGCCAACTGTTTTCCCCAGTATTTGTTTTATTGTTTTGAACTGCTTATTTTTAATTAGCATAATCTATAGCCATATACAAGCATGACCAGTTTCACCTAGTTATGGAGGTACCATAACCATAACATTGGAGGCACCAATGTTATGACTTCCCCACGGCGGAGTGATTGCTCGTGGCGTCCCTTTCAGTTTTTGGCCATATTATTATATCATGTGGGGCGTATGGGTGCATCCTAGTTACATGTTTTATTAAGTATTTCATGGTGAATGTGGTGTGTGCCTTTCACCCTTCACAAGGAGTTGATCCCTCCTACCCAGACCAGTATATTAATTAGAGGCATCCCCTCTAATCAGCATGATGAGGTCACCCCTCCAAGTATTCATGCACGTGACCTTTTTATGACCTATATGGGCTATGGTATATATATGTTAAAACAGTTTTCATAAGATAAACATAAGGCTTTTCAAACTATAAAACCAGTTTTCTCAACACTTAACCAGTCTACTCGGAACTTAGTCTTCCGCTGTTATATGTTACATGCTTATCCTATTTCATGCTATATTGTACATCCGTGCACTGAGCATCTTGCTCAGCCGTTTTCCTTTTCATGTTCCCAAAACGGCAGGTACTCAGGGACACTCGTAGATCTCAAACGTACGTGCATATGGACTGGAAGCTTTACTGTCTTTCTTTACTTTATGCATTTCCTTTACTTTAATACAGCTTGCAATGGACATTGTTTCGTCCTTTCCTTTTACAGTATTTATGTTTGTGTGTGATGAGCTCTACTTTGGGGTTACCGATGTTTGATTCCGGTATTTCCCTTTTATGGTCAAATAATGCTTAGACATTTATCCTTGTATGCTTTGATGACACGCCATGATTATACGTAAGATTCCATTTCCAAAATGGGGTGTTACATAAACAAAGGTAATAATCCTAAGGAAATTAACTAGACTCTAATAAGCAAGAGTGACAAACACTGTTCATGCATACACACATGCAAAAAGCATGATAGACACACATGAACTCTAGAGTCCTTTGTTCACAAATGCCCCAAAGAGAAAGTTAACTCATATAAATCCTTTGAAACACCCCAAGTAATCCCAAAATATATATACCCCAAGTCACCCATACGACCACACCCAATTCTAGGTCAAAAGTCGTGGCAACATGCATGAAAAATAAATTACGTGCATGCTATAGTGCCTCAAGAGATAGAAATTCCAACAATTCTTAAAAAGAAAAGCCTTCACGATTCCTAACACTTACTCACCGGTGGACACAATCTAGAATTGTGCAAGAGTACTCTAAGAGTACCCAAAAACCTAGAGGTTTACCTCCCCTTAACAGAAGCATACAAATCATTATATGTGAAGAAGCAAAATTTTATCTCAAGATAGGAATGCTAACACTCCAACCATCATATATAAAAGTTTGCAATTCTGTATCCATCCAAATGTAGCTCCATTTTCCTGCATAGTTAGACAAAAACCACAAAAATACACACCAACAAAGGCTACCCTATCCCATGATAATGGGTAGAGATAACATGTCAGTGGATAAAAATAATATCAGTGGAAAGACCAACAATGCATGTTCCTTGAGCATCCACTATCCCAATATCCTTGATCATTAACCTACTTTTGGATAGGCTGCTCAAAAAGAAAACAAATTAGTTTTCTTTGGAGATCCAAGCCTTGTCAGACTTGGATCTGTCTAGTTGTTCAACTAGAGTGGACTTATTCTTTACCACAAATCCCTGTTCATCCCTTTGTGGCCTAAACACACAATTTGTTCCAATGAGACTAGTAATGACCTTCTCAAGATATTTAAATCTATTGCAAGTCATTGAAATACCATTAAAATTAGAGTTTTTCTCTTGTTTAGGTTTCCAAGTTAAGTGGGATGATGCTTTAGACCCTTGACCCTTTATTAACCAAGTATCATTGTTTATATGGTCTAAAATAAGGTCTCATACCAAACTTGGAGCTGTCAGCGTTGCATTTGTCCTTGTCAGCGTTGAACTTGTTCCTGTCAGCACTAAATTTTTTCTTGTCAGCGCTGAATTTGTTCTTGTCAGCGCCCAAATTAGGGTTTGCTACAGGAACATATTGTCTGTTTGACCAAGTGTTGGTCTTTTTAAAGGGCCTTTGTCCATGGGTATTAGCTGCCTTAGAGAAGAAAGGAGCTGGTCTAGTAGCCTATGGTCTAGTGTGGACAAAAGGTCTATGACATTGGATGACCTATTGTCAACGAATGAATTGCATTCACTGACACAATTATAGGCCAAATGTGAGAAGCTCCCACATGAGTAACAAGCCTTTTTGGACACAAACTTAGGCTTAGACTCATAAAACCCTGTCCCATTAACACTTACTTGGCTTTTAAGTGACCTAGTTTTCCTATACATTTCAGCATATTTAACACTAGGTTGTTTCTTAATTGAGGAGCTAAGATTAACAGCTTTTCCAGTGATGGGATTGGTCACAGTGATAGGTGTAGATACTACTGGACTCTCAATGGGTGTAGGCACAAATGGACTCTCACTAAGCATCCCACCCTTAACAAACAAAGAGGGGTTGGCCTTCTTCCACTCTTCTAGGTCAATAACCTTTTGTTGATATTCCTCAACTGGGGAAAGGACTCTAGGTGGAGGAACAAATTCTTCTTCTTGGAGTTCTGGTATACCAGTCCAAGACAAATCCTTTCTTTGCACACCATAGAAGTCACCAGCTGGTGGTGGAACCACATTATAGTCTTTCATCCCAATACCAGACATATCCCTAGAATCCCTTTGTTCACTAACACATTTTTCTAGGGTTTGTGAGGCTTTATCAAATCTCTGAATTTTAAGGTCTACATTATCCTTATTTTGATACTCTCATCTAACTTAGCCTGTAATTCAGCATTGACTCTCTCCATGATGTTTCTAATATCCATACTAGCATTTAACTCATGTTTTTAGATATTTATTTTATCTTTTAAGTCAAATTCCATTTTCTTGTACCCAGAAACTGTCTTCTCAGTTTGAGTGAGAGCAATTTGATAGTTAGACAGTTTGCATCTTTTAGTACTCACATCATCTAACAACCTTAACACCTCTTTGTTAAGTTTCTCAGTATTTAACCTACAAGAAGAGTCATTACATACCTCATTATCAAAACATGAAGAAGAATTGGAACTTGTGGAACTTGAAGTAGACGTGGACTTATCTGAAAACATCAACAGCTTCTTATTCACCTTCTTCCTTAGCCTGGTTCACCTCACGATATTGGATTTCGTTCTTCAAATCAAAGTTTCTCAACAAGCTCAGATACCACTTGTTGATCCTAAACTTAGATCGATTTAGCTATGTGTTAACGAGATTAAATCAAGTTTAACACGTAGAGAAACTTTGTGTATTCAACAATCTAAGTATTATGCGGAAACTAATACTCAGAACGAAGAACAAACAGAATATATGAATACCAAACTTTCACTTTGATTAATAATAACAATGAAAGATTACAATGAAAGTGTTATGAGATATGTGGAAGAGTGTGAGATGTGTCTTATGTCTAACCCTAAGGCCTCCTTTTATAGGTTTAAGGAGCCTTGTACAAAAAGATAAGATCAACTATTTTAGGAAAAGACATAAGATAAACATAACTTATTGACTAAATCTTTTTAAACATTAAGAAAATATTTTGAATTCTTATCTTCATATTTTGTCCACCAGCTTGAAGAATTCATCATTGGCAGACTTAGTCCTTGTCTTTGTCTTTAAGATTCTTCTTGTCAACGCCTTGATAATTCTTATCAGCGTCTCATCTGTCAGCGCCTCGTTTACTCTTGTCAGCGTCCAATTTCCTCTTATCAGAGTTCAAGTGATTTAGCTAATTTTATTCCCAACACACCAAGATTTATAGTGGTTCGACAACGAGGCTCTATCCTCGTTTCTACTCCACTCCTCGAGTACACCTACTCTAGATTTCCACTATATCCACAAGCTCCCTTCCCGGCGGAGAAAACCTTACATCGTTGCTTACATTATTTTCCGACACTAAGCGAAATGTCGAGACCTAATCTTTAGCTAGGACCAGTCTACACACTGTTGCCTACTTTACAATTTAACGACACAAGGCTAGATATCGAGTTCTAATCTTAAGGTAGAACCAATCTTCACGACGTTGCCTACTTCACCATTTTACGACACAAGGCTAGATGTCTGGTTCTAATCGAAAGCTAGAACCAATCTTCACGACTCTTCACTTTGAAGCTAAGTGAGAACTTCACACAACACAACTACTAATCACTTTCAAGTTTAGTGAGAACTCACAAGACACAACCACATCACTTTATAGTTTAGTGAGAACTCCTAATCAAATCTATTACAACTCAACTAGACTTATCCAAGTACACACATGTAGCTTGGATTTACACAACACAAATCTAAGCAAACACATATGCAATGGATGTACACAACAAATCCAAGTATCCACAAATAACTTGGATGGACACAACTAGTCCAAGTATTCATAAATACATTGGATTGACCTAAAACAAAAAGGGTATTATGATGAATATGGCTAGCTCATAGATTCATCTTTATCACAACACTAATGAGTGAGTGATCTTCTCATTGGACAAGGTAAAGGAGGGGATCAACAGGATAATCATATGTAAACATCCTTAACAATTTAAGTGATCATTTACTAATGATTATGCTACAGAAAATAGAAAGGGGGCTGAGTAAAACGTCCAAGAGGCTTACTGGAAAATGAGATTTGACCCAATATTTAAAGGAGACAAAGTATAACGGATCTATAACGGCTAGCTGTGCGAGGTACCTTATCTTGTCTGGCGGTTCCATATCGCTAAGGAACCACGTAGGTACTTAAGGTACCGCCACTAGAGTACGCTCTGTTTTTTGTCTTTTAGTGGGGTAGGAATATCTGAGGTGTTTGAAGCCTTCAAAGGATATTCTAACAGCATTTGGAATATGCCATTTTCAAATTTTCATTTTCCATTTTAATAAAACATTTTCTAAAAAAGAAAGTTTATTAAAAAGTCTTTTGTCATATTAACAAAAGTGAGTTTTAAGGATAATCATTTTGATGATCACTAAGTATGATTAAGAAAGGTTAGTGATATGATTATTACCTTGATGATAGTGTTATTTAAATAATTCGTTTTTATGTTTTACACTAAATGTGTTGTATGGTTTGTTGTGATCAAAACTAAGAAAGATTAGTTAACACTAATAATGTTTTTAGGCATCACTTGCATTAACAATCTCCCCCTTTTTGATTACGACAAACTATAAACTCATTTGTATAGAAACACAAAATAACGAATTATTAACGAGTTTATCACTATCATTTCTCCCCCTTGGTCGTAGCAAAAAGGTTAGCACAAGTCTTCGAAGAACATAGAACTTTGCTAGTAGCTCCCCTTGGTGGTTGCTCCCCCTTGCTTGGGGCACCAAGTTTGTGAGCTAAGGTGACATGCTACACAAAGGTTAGTAGAAAAGAAAGAAACACCAATGTATATATGATCACTACCTACTAAGTAACTTGAGAGGGAGAGAGAGAAGAAATCTCAAATTAGAAGCAAGAATTTTGATAAGCTTGTCCAAATAGGTAATTGACAAAATCAAACTTCAATCCAATGAAGATGATAAGCTTGTCAATGGGTTAAAGTTTAGAATTGATCAAATCACCCATAAGCAATTGTAGAAATTAACCATGATCAACTCAAAATGGAACTAAGGAAATAACACACAAACAACACAAAGGTTACATAGAAGAAAAGACACAACAAAGTAGATAGTCATACACACAATATGAGTATCTAAAGCAATAAATATGGAAAATAAACCACTAAGCATAAGCTAGTCTAATAGTGATATTTTCCCAAGATTGCAAAAAAAAATAAAAGACTCTAAAAAGACGACGATGCATCATTCGAAGTTTTGTCCACCGGGACGAAAACTTGGATAGGAGGTCGAGTGAGGAGGAATTCAAGGAAATTTAACTTCTCATACACATGAGCAAGTTCAATTTGTTTAAATCGACAACAAGCACACGAGGATCCATGATGCAACACAAAATCGTTTGATGGGGGTATGGCATCAAACTTAGGGTTAGGTGGTGGAGGGGTAATGGGTTTGGGAATGTTTTCACAATGCATTGTGCGGTTTGGAAAGGTTTAAAGGTCATTGAGTTGAGGGGTGTTGAAGGATTGTGGTGGTGGGGGAACATGTTCTTTTCCTCCGGTGATGGGGTTTATGGTATAAGTCTCATTCCAATACTTGATTGGAGAGAAGGTAGGGTTTTTGGGTGGTTTGGAGGAAGATGGTTCATTCTTCTTAACCCAAATAGGTCTAACCGAGATTTTCAGTTTCTTTGAAAGCTTGGATGAGGAAGCTTTGGGTGAGTGGGGTTGTGACAAAGAAATGTCAAGGTTAGGACTGTAGGAGTTAGGAATTGTGAGAGTGTGAGAATAAAATCTCAAGGTTGGGGTATAAGTAAAATGTTATCAAGGTAAGAATTTGAATACAAAATGTGAACTGTCAAGGAATGTTTAGTCAGTTTGAGTAAACAAGGAATCTTGACTGGGTATAGGGTTTTAAAAGTTTTGACCAAAAAAATCGTCAAATGCCACTTACTGTCCGCGGTACCTTATAGGGACCGGCGGTTCCATATCACATAAGGAACCGCGGGACATTAAGGAACCGCGTCCAGTGGACTTGAAACCATGTTTTTCCAGAGTTTTGGTAAAACTTAGACTTTTTCAAAAAGTTGCAAATCTTGGAATTTTACCTCTATTAGCACCAAATTATGCTAGGGTTGCATAAAGCAACACATTCACAAAGAATGTCTTGACAAAGGGTGACAAAAAAATTTAGATATCATTTTGAACCAATTTTAGTCAAGTTTTTAGAGGTTGTGATAGATTTAGGTTCAATTTTAATTTCAAATTAAAGTTGATTAATGTGCACATAAGGATAGAAACACATAAAACTAAATCCATAGATGAACAACATGAAACACTCATGAAGGAAGCAAGTACAATGACAAATGAAACTAACTAATACATAGCTAGCTTAATATTAAATCTAGATTAGTTGTCTTCTTTGGCTTGGTTTTGTTGAAAACCATTTATTTAGAAAACTTCATCATTCATCTCCTAGGAGGAGGCATAGAGAACAAGGCAAGCAAGAACTCTTGCAACCTCTTATGTATTCCAAACATATCCATCCTAAGGTTATGGATGATGTAGTGGTTGTAAAGACAACATGGACAACTAGGACCATGTGTTTGTTGAAATCCATAGTATGGATCACCCAAAAGGAGGGAAAGTGGAACACCCAAAATTGGAATGTTTGAGTTGGGTGGAGGTGGAGGAGGCATGTTCTCCAAGGGTGATGTGGGTGAGAGTGGAGGCATGTTCCCTAAAGGGGAAAAGGGTGAGTGTGGAGGTATGTTCTCCAAGGTTGGTGAAATGGGTGAGTTAGGAGGGGTAAATGGTGAAGTCACCAAAGAGTCATCAAAGTCATTCTCAAAAGGAATTCTTTGGATTGGTTGGGGTTGTGTGGTCACATCCAAGGGTGCACTTGGAGTGAAGGGTGAAGAGAGCTCATTCATTCCTGAGTTGAATGAAGAGGAGGTAGAACCAATAGAGTGGTTAGTACCATGGGTAGATGATGTATTGCATGGTGCAAGGGGTGGTGAAGGTGATGAAGAAACGAGGATAGGAACCATCTCATTCTTAGGTGTGTGGAGGGGTGAGGATTTAGGCTTGGCTACCTTAATCCTTATTTTGAGTGTTTTCCTTGGGGTGGAGGTCTTGGAAGTGTTTGAGGTTTTGGTACACACCATGGTTGACAAGGGTGGTTTAAGGGTTAAGGAAGGATGTTTTGATGTGTGAAGAACATGACTAACAAGGTGGGTTTAAATGGGTGAGGGAATGATCCAAACTAGTAATGGGTTAAAATCATTTTAGGTGAATAATGAATTTAGGTAAGCTAGTTTAGGAAATGTGCAGTTTATTACTGAAAATCATGCAGTGTTTACACAGAATTAAGAAAACAGTGTAAAGCAAAATATGCTGTCGGGCACAGTGGCCGGCGGTTCCTTATCTAGGACCGGCGGTTCCTTATCGATAAGGATCCGCGGGTCGATATGGAACCGCGACCAGTGGTCTTTCAAAAATTTCCCATCCCAGTTTTTGATAAACCCAGATTTTTACCAAAGATTCACAAGCCAAAGTTAACTACAAATCATAATCTAATAAGCTAACTATCATAAGGCATGCACAAATCTATGTAAATCACAAACAAAATGGCATAAGCAACATTTAGGATCAATATAAGTAACAATTCAAACATGTAGCATAAGTTAATACACATCCAACATAAAAGAAATTGTTCAACATTACATGTTTACCAACATGTATTCTTTGAAATGCTTTAAAGCTTTCACCTTCTCTTTTTGCCCAATCCCTTGATCATATTACCCAAGAACTTGAAACCCTTCCTTGACTCAACCCGGTGTTCATGCAATTCACCTGTAGTCCTAAGATTTTCACGGTATAGATGCTCCATGTTAAGATCTTCCGGTACTTCACTAGAGAAGTAACGAGGTGGGGGAGCTAGGTCTTCAAATTCATCCTCGAATGGGCTTGAGGATGGATGGGAATTACTCGAAGAGTGGAAATGAGAACTAGTACCGACGCCATCACCATCACTTCTTGGCATTTGGGTGTCCTCATCATCCATCTCTTGATGATAGGATTTTCGTGAACCTCGGTCACTTCTAGGCTTTCGTTCATATACCTCTTGAATAGGTAACATAACCCGTTGAACCGAGTGAAAGCGAGAAAGATCGAGATGAGGAAAATCTTCACCAACCCTTCTAAAAAGGCGAGTAAGAAGCATAGCATAGGGAAGGTTTGTTTTGGGTTTGGAAAGAGAATAATTTATACGTCGAGCGATGTAGAATGCTAAATTGTACTTGGTTGATGTAAAGATGCAAAACAACATATGCACCATACAAGCCGGGATATGATCTCGGTTTCCACCAAGACAAAACACATTCTTCCTAAGGATGTTAGCCCATTGGACCATGAAATCCTTAAGGTCGCTTGAGAGCACTTCATAGCGATTCACATTTCACACATTAGTATGAAGGCTTCTCACAACGTTTCCATCACGCTCTTTCGAGATTATATCAAGGATGAAATTTAGATCAACTTCGGTGATGTCATCTAAAGGTTTATCGTTGGACTCCAAGAGAGCATCAAGTCTCCATTTGTCCGTAAAAGGACAAGTGCCTCTATATGGCACACCAAGAATATCACCAAAATCATCGAGGGAATATTGAATGATTTGATCATTCAACATGAAACGAATAAAGATTTGGCCATTGATTTCGAGCATGGAGTAGGTGCTAAAGAATTCAAGAAGAAACAAGGGATAAATTTCTTCGTCTATGAAGAGCAAGCAATCAAATCCAATATGCTCAAACATAGAGTTGATATATCTATACCCTGTTATTCTTGTATCTACAACCCTACCCTCATGGAAACAACGAGTAGAAAGAGATGGAAAAGAGTTTTGAAGTTGGGGGGAAGCATAGGTGTGGGAAAGGTTTGGCATGTATTTTCTAGTGTATTGATGATCCTTTTGAAATTGAGAAGGCATGCTTAGTACCTAAATAAACATAAGACAATATTTTTCCAATCACTCATATGAAAAATAAAATCAAAACCAAAAATATGAGAATGTGTTATATCAATTTCTTGACAAACATAGGATTGAACCCATATCATTCTCATGTTCACAATGTGTCTATTCCATCATTAACCAAGAACATGTGATCTATGTTAGATCAACAATGGATTAGAGCATTGGTTTTTCAAAACAAGGTTTTTAGGTAAGCATTAACAATGTCATTACCTACTTGTTCATGGGTTCATCTCAAATTCATCTTTTAACCAAAATCATTTAGCCAAAATTCGGATTTTTTCTACAAGTGGGTTTTAGTGAAATCTAAATGAATATGAACCTACGGAATCATAGTAAAATAACCATGTCAACCCACATTCCTATTAAGGTTTTAATTCAATTTCAATTTTAAAAATCCCCAATTGTGAAAGGATGAACCCTAGAACGAAATAGTTGAATTTGAAAGAAAATACTTACAATTAATTCATGTTAGATGAAGGATGAGTGAAACCCACAACTTGGAATCAATTAATTTGAGTGATTGAAGGTTTTGGAAGCTTCAACAATGGTGGAAAACAAGAAAACCGTGGCTGTGTGTTTTTGGGAGAGAGATAGTGGTTTGAAAGGGAATCAAATAATCAAACTGGCGCTCTGACAAAAGTTACTGCCCGCGGTTCCTTATCGATAAGGTACCGCGGGTTTGAGCCGCCTAGATAAAGAACCGCCTACAGAGGCAGGTTTTTATCAATGAAAAACGCCAAATTTTAGAAACCAAGTTTTTCTAAAATACTTAAAAATATATCATGAACCTTTTAGAATAACATTGGATCATCAAGACACTAGGCAATATGTTTTAATGAAGGATTACGAGTTGAATCAAGATCGAAAAGAACCAAAACGGACAAACGACTACTCGTAGCAAAACGGCAAAGTGGAGAGAAGTCAAGGGAAGTGAATCAAGACTAGGACCAATGCTCAAGGGATTAATGACAATCTTCAAGTAGTGGTAATGAAGAGCTTGTGTCATATGTAGTGGTTTAAGACGTGCCTTTCTGGCGAAACGTTAAACGGCTTTGGTAATGAATAAACACAAAGAAATTATTCAAGTATAGACTAAGATCACTTTCAATAATAGTCTTAGTCTAAGCCAAAATATGAGCAAGGTATTAATTCACTTTCTCTCCCATAAAGGGCCTACTAACCGTATGGGTGCAAACTATGGAGATCATGATTGATACTTTAAGCTACTACTAACTTACTCTACATCACCATAGTGAGTCAAGTATCCAAGCAATGAAGGTTTGAGAGGATAAAAGGAAAGAATAACAAACCACAAACAAATGTCAAGGCAAGGATGCCAAGAACAAGCACATAGTCAAGTAATGATCAAAAGAATGATCAAAGGGCGTGTGGAAGAACGAAAGCGTACCTTGGCCATAAAGAGCAATCCATCAAGGAGTCAATGCTATGCCCAATCAATGAATATGATGAGTAATAAGTCTTCTAGGACTAGTATCATTCCCAATCATCTTGGTATCATCATTCAAAGATGTTGAAGATCAATGAAGATGAGTCTTCTACAAGTGCAAGTAACTCAATCCACAACCAATTAAGTGATTGATCTTCATGGGTACCTACACAAAGCAAGATGAAACTAGTAGATACATTTCAAGGGTAGATCTAAAATGTATAAATGCTACTAATCTAAGTGGGATGCAATATTATCAATTAAAAGACCTATTTTTCAAAAACAAAATAGTTTTAACCAAAGAGAAACTTTATACAACTTGACCTTCTAATTTGAGGAGACAATGGATCGATCCAAGTTTTAAAGTACAATATACTTCAAAGATCTTGAGTGACCATCTCTCTGATACCAATTGTAGAAACTAGAGAGGGGGGTGGAATAGTTTCTCTTCGATTGGTGACCAAATTAAAATTACTTTCTATTTGGTTTGTATCAAAACTATCTTTTATTTAAAGCTAAGTTGCATAATGATTAGGTACAATTCAAATGCACTAGCAAAGATAATAGGTAAGTGTAATGATTATGTAATAAGTAAAAAGTAAGGAAGGAGACAACCTAGTGGGAAGATACCAAGATTTATAGTGGTTCGACAACGAGGCTCTATCCTCGTTTCTACTCCACTCCTCGAGTACACCTACTCGAGATTTCCACTATATCCACAAGCTCCCTTCTCGACGGAGAAAACGTTACATCGTTACTTACATTATTTTACGACACTAAGCTAAATGTCGAGACCTAATCTGTAGCTAGGACCAATCTACACAACGTTGCCTACTTCATAATTTAAAGACACAAGGGTAGATGTCGAGTTCTAATCTTAAGGTAGAACCAATCTTCACGACGTTGCCTACTTCACCATTTTACGACACAAGGCTAGATGTCGAGTTCTAATCGAAAGCTAGAACCAATCTTCACGACTCTTCACTTTGAAGCTAAGTGAGAACTTCACACAACACAACTACTAATCACTTTCAAGTTTAGTGAGAACTCACAAGACACAACCACATCACTTTATAGTTTAGTGAGAACTCCTAATCAAATCTATTACAACTCAACTAGACTTATCCAAGTACACACATGTAGCTTGGATTTACACAACACAAATCCAAGCAAACACATATGCAATGGATGTACACAACAAATCCAAGTATCCACAAATAACTTGGATGAACACAACTAGTCCAAGTATTCATAAATACATTGGATTGACCTAAAACAAAAAGGGTATTATGATGAATATGACTAGCTCATAGATTCATCTTTATCACAACACTAAGGAGTGAGTGATCTTCTCATTGGACAAGGTAAAGGAGGGGATCAAGAGGATAATCATATGTAAACATCCTTAACAATTTAAGTGATCATTTACTAATGATTATGCTATAGAAAATAGAAAGGGGGCTGAGAAAAATGTCCAAGAGGCTTATTGGAAAATGAGATTTGACCCACTATTTAAAGGAGACAAAGTATAACGGATCTATAACGGCTAGCTGTGCGTGGTACCTTATCTCGCCCGGCGGTTCCATATCGCTAAGGAACCGCGTAGGTACTTAAGGTACCGCCTCTAGAGTACGCTCCGTTTTTTGTCTTTTAGTGGGGTAGGAATATCTAAGGTGTTTGAAGCCTTCAAAGGATATTCTAACAGCATTTGGAATATGCCATTTTCAAATTTTCACTTTCCATTTTAATAAAACATTTTCTAAAAAAGAAAGTTTATTAAAAAATCTTTTGTCATATTAACAAAAGTGAGTTTTAAGGATGATCATTTTGATGATCACTAAGTATGATTAAGAAAGGTTAGTGATATGATTATTACCTTGATGATAGTGTTAGTTAAATAATTCGTTTTTATGTTTTACACTAAATGTGTTGTATGGTTTGTTGTGATCAAAACTAAGAAAGATTAGTTAACACTATAATGTTTTTAGGCATCACTTGCATTAACAGGTAACTTTCTATTTTTGGAAACTTTCTATTTTAGGAAACCTGCTATTTTTAGAAAGTTACTTATTATTACATAACAAGTATAATAATACATGAAATACAAGTAATACTTAATCAGAATAGACATAATATAAGATAAACACAGTATAAAGCTTAAAACAGTAAAACATGACATGAACGTATAAAACAAGCTAAGACATGATATAAAACCAGTTACGTATTTAGTAATCAGATACTTATACATGTATTTCTTTATGTAGCATTAGTGATAACGAAGTAGGACTCTCTCCCGTTCGTCTTCTTCGTTCACTGGACATAAGGTACGGATTCTCGTCCTTTCAGTATGGACATTCTTTCCTTATTAGGATTCCCCGTATGCAGCCAACTGTTTTCCCATAGTATAAGTTTATATGTTTGATTGCTTATGTTTAATTTAGAATACCTGAAGCCATATAGATGCATGACCAATTTCACCTAGTTAGGAGGTACCATAAACATAACACTAGAGGCACTAGTGTTATGACTTCCCCACGGCGGAGTGATTGCTCGTGGCGTCCCTTCAGCTTTTGGCCATAATATTATAATTATCATGTGGGGCGTATGGGTGCATCCTAGTTACATGTTTTTCAGCAGATTACTCAGTGTGAATGTGGTGTGTGCCTTGTTTTTCACAAGGAGTTGATCCCTCCTACCCAAAAACCATTATATTAAATTAGAGGCAGCCCCTCTAATTTGCATGATGAGATCACCCCTCCAAGTATTCATGCATGTTGATTTTCATGACCTATATTGGCTAATGGTAAAATATGTTAAACAGTTTTTATAAGATAAACATAAGGCTTTTCAAACTATAAAAACAGTTTTACAAAGACTTAACCGGGTTATCCAGGACTTAGTTTCTTCCGTTGTTATATGCATATATGCGTATATTATTCATGCTTTATTGTACATCCGTGCACTGAGCGTATTGCTCATCCGTTTTCCTTTTCATGTTCCCAAAACGGCAGGTACTCAGGGACGCTCGTAGACTTTAAGCGTACGTGCATATGGACTACAAAACTTACAAAACTTATGTATCTTCTTTATTCAACATACGAAATCCATACTTTTGTATCTCGTTCATCCTTTCGCCTCTAAGTTCATTCTTTCTCTTTTCTTTTGTTCTTTATTTCACTTTTTTTCATCCGTGGTAACTACAAATAGAAAAACTGAACTTTGCCTAATATTTCCAATAAAAGTTCATTTATTACCATATCTTTTATATAAAAATTATAGATAACACATATAAAAATATGTTGGGGTTTGAGCGTTATCAAATAGATGTTCTTTTTAGAGTTTATGTTTAGTTTTATTTTTATTTGACTTGCTCGAGGGCGAGCAAAACTTAAGAGTGGCTGGATTTGATAACGTTCTAATCTAACATGTTTTTATACGCACTATCTATAGTTTTTATATTGAATTAATGGTAATAAACGGACTTCTATTTCTAATATTGTGGAAAGTTTGTTTCTTCTGTTTATAGCTAGCAAGGAGGAAGAAAATGTGAAATAAAGAACACAACACAAGAGAAAGATGAAATTTGGAGGCGGAAGGATGAACGAGATACAAAAGTATGGATTTCGTATGTGGAATAAAGAGGATAAATAAGTATATTGGATGTTTTGGAGAAAGAATGAGGAAGAAACAAAGAGGAAGGACTAGAAAGGAAAATAAGAAAGAAAGATGGCAGGAGTCGGGCAGCTGCCTAAGCCAGCATGCGGCTGCTCTTAGACGGGTTAAATCAAAAGTTTCCATTATGAAGCTCATAACTTGTTAATTGATGGATAGTCCGATCATTTCACTTCCATTACTAATTTGGGTCGTTTGTTCCTCTTTCCTAATTATTTTCCACTACATAATCAGTGTTTAGGGGTTTGGTTTTAGATGTGCCATTTTATGTGATAATTCTAACCCTTGACAAAGGTAGAAGACCAATACTACTAATCCCAAAGTAGTTGTTCATCCCTCCAAGTTTCCAGAATTATGGACGAATTTCTAACAAGTTGGTGGTTCGAATAGTTCGGGTTGTTGTTCGATTGGAGGCTTGGAATTGCTCTAAATTCTAGTGTTTGTTACTATTGTTTGTTGAACTCTTGTGGTAATTTTCATGTTATTGAAATAATTCTTGAATTAATATAGGTTTTTGATGTTGAATATGATGATGATGATGATGATGATGAGTTGTGAACATTTGTATTTGAGTATTTATGATTATGGAGTTGTGTGATGAACATGGATTTTGAGGGAGAGTTTAAATTATGATCAACAAAATAAAATTGGCATTGTAAGGTTGATAAAATCCTAAAAATGTTTTGATAATCGATAAAATATGGTTTTTTGGATTAAAAGGTCAAAAAGATATTCGGTAAACATTATTCTAAATGATTTATGCATGAGTCGATTTGGTTTCTTGGTAAATGACAATCACTGCTACGAATCAGTAAAAAGAACTTGTCAAATGATTTATCTTGGGTACAGGTCGAAAGGACGGATTCATACCAGAAATTACCTTTTAATATTTTCTAACAAATGGTAATTATGATGGGTTGGAATAAATGATCATAGTCGAAAGGGTTGTCTAATTCAACTTGTTAATATCAGGGATTAAAATCTATATACATTTGATTTTTGATTCATAGTTATTAATCATACATATTGAATCTCTCCAATGGATGAAATGGAATTCACACTTGCAGTGTTGTTAGTTATGACATCCTTTATTTTCTTTCTTGTGTAGCGGTAATATCGATAATGACAATCATATTACTTACATCATTATTTTATTATGATTATACGCAAATCCTTTGGGACGAATTAGATATACCCAACTTTGCTACAAATGAACGAGTATACTTGTTTTTATCTATTGTTATTGAGTTAGTGAGTCTTGATTATAATTTTAAAACTAGGGTTGATTGTAAATTTAAAAATAGAATTGCAAGACCCGGATCAATATATATATATATATATATATATATATATATATATATATATATATATATATATATATATATATATATATATATATATAGAGGGGCGTTATTGTGATGACCGTGCTTAAAATAAAAATAATAAGAATCAATCACAACCGTTAAATGTATCTTTTTAGATCTTGATTAACATTTAATTAAATAATTATACAAAATGGTAGTATCGTAATTTAACATAATATAAGTGGCTATTTAGAACCCATTTTGCATTCACTCACGCATTAATGACTATCTTTTCATTAATGCGTTTTTTTATGTCATAATTTGCATTCACTCACATATTTTCATTAAATGTTTAACAAATATTTTGGATCCTTTTTTCTAGTAGTATTCACCTTGTCTTTACGTAGAATATTAATATCATTTACTTGATTTGGATATTGTATTTTGTGTCAAGTGATTTTTTCCCACTAATGATGTGCCATAAAAGTTAATGTGCATTGAAACTCTACTACCAAAATTTAGTTTGTTACTAAATACGTATGTGTCAAAAAAATTAGTATGATAGCCATAATGTGTCGCTAAAATATTTTAAATTTTATAGTGTGTCTCTATAAATGTATTAAAATTTTAGTGTCACTATATAAGTGTCAAGATAATATTTAGTGACATTATAAATGTATCAAACAAATTAATGTGTCACTAGTTATGTACCATGAGTGTCATAAAGAAGTTAAAATAATATTTTGTGCTACTAAATATGTAATAAGAAAATTAGTGTGATAGACATAATGCGTCGCTAAAATGTTCAAAATTTTGTAATGTGTCACTATAAATGTATTAAAAGTTTAATGTGTCATTATATAAGTGTCAAGAAATATTTTCTGACACTAAAAATGTGTCAAACAAATTAATGTGTCATTAGTTATGTGTCACAAGTGCCATAAAAAGAATGGTAAAAATGTGTCAAACAAATTCAATGTGTGAGTGGGAGACAATTTGCGTTTTTAGTGAGAGCTATTCAAAAAATAGTGTCAAAATTAAAAAAAATTACATTATAATCTCGTTTTTTGGTCGAGCTATGGAGGACGCCGTCACCCCATACTCAACACAAACGTTCACCCTTACTTAAAAAATATGCAATCAACTTAAAAACACTAAAATAATACGCATCAAAAAGTTACACAACGAAAGGGGAAAAAATCACGTAGTATGTATGAAAAAAAAAAGTTTACAATTAACTAAAAAATCTGACTAATACATATAAAATATATACGAATTCAAAACTAATTGGTGCATAAATAATAGAGCACCTTGAAAGTGACAGTTAATGAAGAATATGGAGGTTTTATCATGAAAAAATAAATGACGGAAGAAAATGGAGGTATGCTCTATTTTTTAAGATAAGATACAACGCATATTAGATTTTGACAAAGTGAACAAGATTGTATCTAGTGAATTAATAATGGAAGATTTTTAAGATAGCTTTCATATTTAGAAATGGAGTAACATGTTTAGATCTAAAATGGAGGTATGGTAAAAAAAAAATTTGAGATGGTGGGAAGAAAAAAAAGACGTTTTAAAACTTTTAATGGACTTAGTGATGATCAAATTTGCATGTTGTGTACCTAATATACCCTTTTGTGTTTATTATTTATTCAATTTCATTTTATTACTCATTTAATTAAGAATGCCACATGTTCGCTTATAATTGGTTCTTATTGTTTTTATATTAAGAGTGGTGTTTACATGAACGCAAATATATATATATATATATATATATATATATATATATATATATATATATATATATATATATATATATATATATATATATATATATATATATATATATACACTAGCGTCGTAACCCGCCCAACGGGCGGGGTCGTTGTTTTTTCTTGTTTCAGAGTGTTTATGGTTTGTGCGTTTTTAGTTTCTTTAGTTTTTTATTTAACCTTTAATATATTTGATTTATAGTTTACGCTCAAGTAGCATTTTAATGTATTTTAAAATGTTACTTTTACTACAACTTGATTGTGTTTGCAGAAAATCATAGTTGATAATGTTGTAAACTTTTTTAGTATGCAAATAAATGTTTTTAAAATTCATAAGCTCTTTTTTGGAGCACTCAAAACAGTAAGATATACTTTAATCAATTGGTGAAGGTTAATTTTTTTATTGGCTAAAACAATTTTTTTTCATTAAACATAAAATTATTTAGCATAAAAAAATTTCATGAACATATCATAATATGACCAATTCGGCCAATGTCAAATTGTTAAGCTTAATATGCATGAAAGTTGTTACATATAATTAATTAAGAGGGCCTTGTGATATTTCCTAAACATCCTTAAGTAGGGTGAGCATAGGTCTAAAACCGAATCGAACTGAAACAGATTTGGGAAAAACACGAACCAAAAATCAAACAGATTTAAAGTGAGCAAAACCGAAACCAAATCGAAAAAATCGAACCAAAATTATAGTTTAGGCGTAGTTTTTGTGTATTTAAGCCGAAACCGAATCAAATCGAACCGAGTAAAACTGTCATAAATATAAAAACAAAAACCAAACAAAAAATATCAGTTTCGGTCGGTTCGGTTCGGTTTTCGGTTGACTTGCACAATTTTTTTTTTAATAAATTGCACAGCCTACCCTTAAGAAGAAAATATTAAGCAAAAATTACACTTTAAGCAAATTATAGAAATCCATAAACATACATAAGTCAGTAAATGCAAATCTGAAACACCATAATAAAAAATGGGTCAAGGTTTAGCAAACTGACACTTCCAACTTAAGGGGCCCGATAACCCAATTTACAACTTAGAGCAACAAATTTTTATCGGCATACTACTTGCCAAAAAAAACACGAAGTTACAAAATGGAGAACCACATTGGTAATATGCAAAATGGAGACTATTAAATAATTCTTTACACTTATATAGTATGATACTATCAATCAGTAACAAACAACCATAAGCTTACATCCTAATGCATAATTATATTTAAATTCAGATTTGATAAGAAATGTGTAAGAATTTGAATGTGAGCATTTTTTCATGTGTAATACACATGCTTATGTAGGTATATTTAAAAAAAAAAGAATGTCATCTCAAAATACAAAAAACACTTGTATCAGTATTAGAACACGGTAGCACCATTTGACGTCAAAATTCAAATTAGAACGTAGCTACTGATAGGGATGAGCATTTTGTAGTGAGTTTTGAAACCGAACCGGAAGCGCACCGATTCTCGGTACTCGAATCCCGTTTGGTACGGTACCGGTTCTATGAAATAAAATAGGAAAAAAAAATCGATACCACTAATTCGGTACGGGACCAGTACTAAATCGAGAAATTCTCGAAAAAGTACGGGAAATCCCGATTTCCCGGTACCGGTACCGATATTTGAATCCCGTTCTCCTACAGAAAATTCGATACCACTAATTCGGTACGGGATCGATACGATACCGTTCTCATCCTAGCTACTGATCTAGACACTATTGGTGAACAAACCGATACATTTTATATCGTAAAAATATCAGAAGCATAGATCAGATGCAATTTACTCTATTACCATTCAGTATATTCTTACGTTAAGGGATTTTACTTGTTTATAATGGAATTTAAATGACCCAAAACAGTAACATACCAAGAAGGGGGCTTCTGTCATTAGGAGCCAACACATGAATTCTTCAGGCAGAGCCCTGCCAATCTTACTACTTTATAAAAGATTTAAGTATTTTTCTATTTTTAGAAGTCTTAAAATTTTCAGCCTTAAACATTTCTTAATTAGGAAATTTAAAAACTTGTTACATACACTTAAACAAAAGTTACATTTGCTATTAAATGTATTAATAAATTTATAAAAGTGTAACACCCTACTTATTATTCAGTAACGTCACCATTAAAAATTCAGTTACACAATATTAAGGCCCATAGTAAGTGCCCATGTAGTAACCAGACCTATAATAACTCCCACACATATACCTAAAAACTAAAATAAAACACTCCATCTGCTACATCTTTCTGTCTCTCCCGAACGCAACACAAACAGAAGCGCAAAATGCGTGAAAAGGCATCCACGAAGGTCGAGACTATCACCACCACTAGAATGGGACTTGTTGGTGGTTTAGGCGGTTTGAGTGTAACTTGGTTGTGCGTTGTTTTCTTACAGTGATTGTTAGAAAAAAAATTGTAACAAAACAATATTTGTTCGTCGCAAAATATAGTCACAAGGTACCCGCCGCTGCATTGCGCGGGCACCCTGCTAGTAGCCACTAAAGGGTGCATCAGTTACATTCCAGTCATAATCCTCATGCAATGAGCGTTCATTTTTCTGTAAAGAACAATGCTTTAGGATTACCATTATATTGATGACTGTTAGGGGCTTCATCGACAAGGTAAGAATCACGAAATGATCAACAATTCTGCCCACAAAGTATATAATACGTGATCCTCCATGGGTTAATATTCCTAACCAAACAACTAAAGAGGGCAAACTGAGTGAGTTTGGTAATTAGTGAGTTAGTTCAGCTGAACAATAATAATGCTATCAGATGTATATTGAGAGGAATAGTTGTGGTTGATGTTGTCTATTATGTTTTGCATGAGAGGAATAAAAGGATTATGGGTAATGAACTGAGAAGTGCTGATGTACTAATTGACATTATTCTTGAATATGTCAAATTGAAGATCATGAGTCTCAAAGTGAAGTTATATGTCCAAGTCAGAAAGGTTGCTAAATAATGGGATATGATGGTGAAAGAGAAGATATAAGGATGGTTGGGCTTATGCTATAAATGATGCCTCTCAAGGATGCTGTCCAGGTTGTTCTTGTTGTGAGAGGGTGTATTGAAAATGTGAAGTTTTGTGGAGCGCAACTCAGGTTTGAAAAGTGTGTCTATTTTGTTAGAGCAATGCTACTAATAAAAAATAAGAATAGAATGATCTATAACTTGTATACACTGAGATCAAGTAGATCAAGTGGTATTCCAAAGTCTGACTCAATGTACAATCGATCCTTCTTCAGCTCCAGTTAGTTTTAATTCCGAGGGTGGTGATAGATTATCAAATCTAGACCTTGACCCCGATTGAGACCTTGATCCTCTACCTGGTGATAACATGAACGTCCTCCTCCTCGATAACATACTCATAGAAGCATAAACAATAAAAGCAAAAGCAGAATCTAAACCTGGCGCTCTACAAGTTCTACTCTTCTAGTGAAGTTATGTCTGAAAAAATACATTAAGAGTGTCGATCAGTATACAAAAAAGTGTAGGTTTGACTTGTTTAGTCACGAGCCAAAGAGGAACGCACCAACTTGCTCAGTAAATATTTACTTGAGAATATCAGCTGGAGCAATAACATCAACGTCGTCTCCATACTTTGGTAATCCAAACACTGCAAGAGCTTCTCCTTTTCTTCTAAGGTTCGACACCACGGGGCCACTTTCATTCGGTAATCCACAAAAGTTCCTACTTAATTAAACTGATATTTAAATAGAATTTAGAGAAAATATATTCTATAGTCCCAAACGCAGATATGAAAGAGAATATTAAACATTTATTATTCCATAAATGGATATTATGTTATACCGTTTATAAGACTGTATTAAACATTTGTATACAATACATAATACACTTAAATATAAGTCACACATTTATTTCTAGAATGTTAAAACCTTAAAGGTTATGAATTGCTTGTTTATTATTGTTCTCCCAATGGGTATTTATACAAGATGCTCAGCTTGATCACCAAGCCATTCAACAAAATAAGGTAAGCAAATAATATAAAATCCCGTAATAGAAGATATGACATATCTTCGCTCAATACCCCCCCACAAGTTGGTATGTGAAAAATTTGAACACCCAACTTGCGAAGTAGATAATCAAATTGTACTTTACCAAGAGCTTTGGTAAAAAAATCAGCAACTTGTTCTTTTGTTGGTACGTGTCGAGCATCAAGATTTCCACAAACAATCTCATCACGAATGTAATGACAGTCGACCTCAATATGCTTTGTTCGTTCATGAAAGACTGGATTTCGAGATATATGCAACGCGGCCTGACTATCACAGTAAAGTAACATTGGTTGTGGATGATCTATACCAAGACTTTTTAAAATGCCTTTTAACCATTTTAGTTCACCAGTTGTTAAGGCCATGGACCGATATTCTCCCTCAGCCGAAGAGCGTGAAACAGTGTGTTGTTTCTTCGTTTTCTATGAAACTGGAGAATCCCCTAGATAGACCAACCATCCTGTTAACTACCGCCTTGTTAAAGGGCAACCCGCCCAATCAGCGTCACACCACCCGCGTAACTGAAAATCACATTTTCTTTTCAAAATTATTACTTGTCCTGGGCTCCCTTTTAGAAACCGAACAACTCTTATTGCAGCTTCCCAATGCTCAATTTGAGGATTTTGCATAAATTGTGAGAGAATATGCACACTATAAACAAGATCAGGTCGTGTAAAGCATAAGTAAATGAGGCGACCTACCAATCTTCGATATTGTTCAGGATCTTCAAAAAAAGGCCCTTTAGCCAACCCTAAGCGATGATTTTGCTCCATTGGAATCCTTGCTGGCTTAGCACCAAGTAACCCAACTTCAGAAATAATGTCAAGAGCATATTTCCTTTGGCATAAAAATATCCCATCTTGTGCACGAGCCACTTCGATACCAAGGAAGTATTTTAGATTACCCAAATCCTTCATGTGAAAGCAGTTGCTAAGATAAGTTTTGAATTGTGTGATTGCTGTAGAGTCATTTCCAGATAAGATCAAATCATCAACATACACGAGGACATTAAGTTGAACCTTGTTTCGTCGTAGAGTGAAAAGAGAATAATCTGAGTACGATTGAACAAACCCATAATTCTTTAGTGCCGAGGACAACTTCGAAAACCAACAACGTGGGGCTTGTCGAAGCCCATATAACGACTTTCGAAGTTTGCATGCCTCTCCATGTTTACCCTTATTCAAGCCTGGTGGTATTTTCATAAACACTTCTTCTTCAATATCACCATGCAGAAACGCATTATGCACATCCATTTGATGAAGTTCCCATTCCTTAGAAGCTGCAACCGCTAAGAAAACACGTACGGTGACCATTTTTGCAACTGGTGCGAAGGTCTCATTATAATCTATTCCTTCCACTTGATGATTGCCAAGAATGACGAGTCGTGCTTTAAATCTTTCAATGGTCCCATCTGATTTGTACTTTATTTTGTACACCCACTTGCACCCAAGAGCTTTCTTGTTAGATGGAAGTTCTTCAATCGTCCAAGTCTGATTACGTTCCAATGCCTCGATTTCACTATCCATTGCAGTTCTCCAACGCTTATCTTTTATTGCTTCAGAATACGTTAGAGGTTCCCGTTCTGTTTCAATGGCCTCAAGAAAAGATCGATGACAAGTAGAAAATTTATCACAATTGACATAATGAGCTATAGGATATGGAGTACCTGAGGACGAGGATTGATCAAGCGGTGCAGAACGGGATGGACTCGTTTTCTTTACTGTATTTGTGACGTAATCACGAAGACGGACTCATGTTTCTTTCTTACGGTGCCCTCTCCCTAAATTGTCTTCTTGAATTTGTTCCTCACTATCAAGATTTGGTGATTGTGGTGATGACAATATGGCGTCATCTGTTCGTGTTTCATGAATCATGGTATCCTCGTCCATAAGTGTCATAACATCACCCCCCCTGTCTTGTGAACGGGGTTCCTCATGCCTCTGAGTCTCATTATATTCACTATCATCGACACTATGCCTCTGAGTCTCATTATATTCACTATCATCGACACTTCGAACTATAGGTTCTGTATCATACGGAAATACATTTTCCAAGAAATCAACATCACGTGACACAAAAAATTCCAACTTTTCTAAGTCGAATAACCTCCAACCCTTTTTCCCATACGGATACCCGACAAAAACACATTTTCAACTACGACTTGCAAACTTGTCCCCTATCTTAATATGCGCGTAACACAAGAAACCAAATGTACGCATGTGACTATATGATGGTTCTACATTGTATAGAATTGAGTATGGAGTTTTCCCGTTTAAGATAGACGAAGGAGTACGGTTGATAAGATAAGCGGCAGTCAATACACACTCACCCCAAAAATCAATGGGAAGGGAACTTTGAAATCTTAGTGCACGTGCAACATTTAAGATATGTCGATGTTTTCGTTCAACTCGACCATTTTGTTGAGGTGTACCCACACATGATGTTTGGAAAATAATTCCTTCATCAAGAAAGAATTGCCTCATACAAGTAAATTCGGTTCCATTGTCACTTCGGACAATTTTAACATGCTTGTTAAATTTTCTTTCGACCATAGCTAAAAACATTTTTATGGTTTGAAAACTTCAGACTTGTGTATAATCAAGTATACCCATACAGAGCAAGAAAAATCGTCTACGATAGTCAAAAATTAAGATGCACCACAAGATGAAGCTGTTTTATATGGTCCCCATAAATCACAGTGAATAAGCTCAAAAATAGAGGCAACTTTATTATCACTAATTGAAAATTTTTCTCGGCATTGTTTAGCACGATGACACACATCACAATTTTGACTCAATTCTCTATCCCTTTTATTTATGTTTACTTGAGGAATGAACCTTAACACTTCTAGAGAGGGATGACCTAACCGTTTATGCAAAAGATCAAAAGGAACAATAGGTCTTGTTGTCGTCTTGAACACTCGAGTTGTTGGCACCTCCCGAAAGTAAAAGAGTCCTCCATCCCTTCTTTCACCCACACCAATCACCGTCCTCGAAGTGAGATCCTGTATAACACATATGTTAGGCGCAAACTGAAAGATACAATTTCCTTCATCTAATAATTGTAGGACGGAAAGTAAATTGCAAGTCAATCCAGGTACATATAGAACATTTTTTAAAATTAAACCCTTGTCGAAACAAACATCTCCTTTCTTTTTAGCCATAGCTATATTGCCATCAGGTAGCTCCACCGGGTATTGCACAATCTCCTTCAAATTGGAGAGTTCTTCTATCATACCTGTCATATGGTGTGATGCACCTGAATCTATAATCCAAAAATACTTACCGTTCATCTTTTCGATAAAACCTGATCCATTCTTTAGCATTTGGAGTAGTGTTTCCCATTGTTTTGAGTTTAGGCCTGGAAGTGGAATGACATTAGTATCACTCGTTCCAGTGTTGGCACCAATGCCTCCTGCTTGGACGGTATTAGCTCGAGTGGAACCACGACTTCCTCTGCCTCTTCCTCGTGCACTAGATGTACCTTTTTCGTAATTAGCACCCTTTCTATCAACTCGAGGTCTTTCTCCCCACCATTCTGATACCCATTTATCTCAAAACAGTTCTCTTCAACATGCCCAGCTTTATGGCAATGTGTACATGAAAGCGACTCATTCTTATACTTGGTCTTATTTTGCACGGCCAGTGCCATAATCTCTGGTCGGTCATCCTTATCACGTGCCATTGTCTTAACCCGTTCTTCCTGAATAAGTATGGAATATACCTTGTTCATATTTGGTAACGGGTCTTGTGCTAAAATGTTTGATCTTGTCGTTCCATACAGATTCTCATCGAGACCCATGAGAAAAGTATGAACTTTTTCATCTTCCTGCTTCTTTGCTATTTTTTTTCAAGATCGCATTTACATTTTCCACAAGTACAAGTTTTTATCTGATCAAAGTTGGCCAACTCGTCCCAAATCTGTTTGAGACGGCCATAGTAACTGACTATAGTCAGCCCCTTTTGTCGACAGCTTGCAAGATCAGATTTTAGTTGTTGAATTCGAGGTCCATTGGCGATCGAAAAACGATCTTTCAAGTCATCCCATAGAGTCTTCGCTATCTCCACATGTGAGATGGTAGAGCGTAACGAAGGCTCGATGGTGTTTCGAATCCAAGATACTAACAAAGAATTTATCGTCCACCAATCTTCAGCATCTTTATCGTTCTCTTCGGGTTGTTCGATAGTTCCATCTACGAACCCAAACTTCTTTCGGGCTCGCAAAGCGGTTCGGAAAGAACGAGACCACTCATCGTAGTTGTCTCCCTTCAACTGAACTTGGGTTATCAAAAGTCCAGGATTGTCTAGGGACGTGATATCATATGGAGATATCGTCTTTCGCTGAGAACTTGTACTACTTTCGGGTTGATCACCAGCCATCAAAGATGTAAAACCCGCATACTTTTACCATGAATAGTGCCCTTAAGATCGTACGTCCTAGATTAAAACTTACCTCAATTAGTATTGATCACATTCATGTGCTAATAATCAAGCAAGTGCATACGTGTATGACATGACAAGTATCGATTACGTACGAACTCATGATAAACAGTTAATAAATATGTCACGTGAACATAATTAAATCATGATCACCATTTAAAATACGAACTAAAATAATTACGTAAATACATATAATATAATTACGAGCGTTAAGTTTACGATAAACGACACGATAGAATAAACAGAAACACTTTAAACACGAGCACGTTTAACCACGAACGAACACGAAACATCGGGACACGAGAAAGGTACGGGTACCCCATGTGGGGCCCCCATACCCACGGCACATATACAAGAAATGGGCTAAGCCCATGGACTTTTACAAGTAAAGGGGGGTAAGAGTAAAAACATGTTTTCATTTTTCACTTTCAAGAAATAAACACAAAAACCTTAAAAGAGTTTTCTCCTCCTCCTTTTTCTCCTCTTTGTGCCGCCACCTAAACATCACCATAGGAGGGTGATTGGTTGATTTTGATCTCAAAAACTATTGTTATAATCAGTGTTTGTTCATCCTTTTTCCAAGTTACATAGTGGTATACCTTTCTAACCCTTCTTTTTAATTCTTTTTAATTCTTTTAATCTTTGATTATTTTCATGAACATGTTATTATTTGTTTCATTTAAACATGATAATTAATCATTGATCTAACATGTTTTGGTATTAATTAAAATCAAAGAATGATTTAAAAGGGGTGTTTGTTTTGGCCGCCTAGCAAACAAACCCGGGGGGGGGTTTGGTTTGCTATTGCCGCCACCACCAAGACCATTTTTGGTCTTGGTTGGCTCATGTGGGACCCACGGCAGCAAGGAGGCACACGTGCCCCGAGTTTGGCTCGGGGTACGGTGTCGAATTCATGCCCGATTCATGGTTCGTTGGTTAAAATCATGATCTATGTTACATGTTAATTTTTATGAATTATGAACTTAGGATATAATTAATTAATAACATGAAATATTAATTAAATCATGACTTAGGTTATTTTAATTATTAGTTTAACATGACATTAATTTAAGCTAAGTATTTTATGTTACAAGTTATAATTAATTAATTATTAAAACATGCCTATAATTAATTAATTTAGACATGACTTAGGTTATATTATTAATAATAATACACATTTTAACCTAAGTATTTTATTCCATTTTAATTAATACATGTTATACTTTAATTAAAATGCTTAACCTATAGTTTAATTAAAATGCATGAAATAATAATTAAACTATATACTATATCATATGACTTAAGAAATAAGCTTCTAAACATTTAGACTTATATGTTAGCTTATGTAACCAGCTTAATTCTAAATATGGAAACTTCTATTTATAGAAACTTAATTAAATAAGGGAGCTAATCTAATTATGGAAACCTTCTATATATGGAAATCTATCTATTTCAGGCAGCTAATCTAATTATGGAAACCTTCTATATATGGAAATCTATCTATTTCAGGCAGCTAATCTAATTATGGAAACCTTCTATATATGGAAACTTATTTAATTAAGGCAGCTGATCTATTTTTGGAAACTTTCTATTTTTAGAAACTAATCTATTTTAAGCAGTAAATTCTATTTTAGGAAACTTTCTATTTTTGGAAACTTTCTATTTTTGGAAACTTTCTATTTTTGGAAACTTTCTATTTTTGGAAACTTTCTATTTTTGGTAACTTTCTATTTTTGGAAACTTTCTATTTTTGGAAACTTTCTATTTTTGGAAACTTTCTATTTTTGGAAACCTGCTATTTTTGGAAAGTTACTTATTATTACACAGTAAGTATATTAATACATGAAACACCAGTAATACTTAATCAGATGAATCAGAATACAAGATAAACACAGTTTAAGGCTTTAAACAGTGAACCATGACCTAAAACATACCAAATCAGCTAAGATGAGACACAAAACCCAGTACGTAATCAGTGAATCGATACTTATACACGTGTGTATTCATGTAGCGTTAGTGATCCAGAAGTAGGAGTCTTTCTTCCGTTCATTCACTGGACTTGAGGTACGGATTTCCGTCCTTTCAGTATGGACATTCTTTCCTTATTAGGATTTCCCCGTATGCAGCCAACTGTTTTCCCCAGTATTTGTTTTATTGTTTTGAACTGCTTATGTTTAATTAGCATAATCTATAGCCATATACAAGCATGACCAGTTTCACCTAGTTATGGAGGTACCATAACCATAGCATTGGAGGCACCGATGTTATGACTTCCCCACGGCGGAGTGATTGCTCGTGGCGTCCCTTTTCAGTTTTGGCCATATTATTATATCAGGTGGGGCGTATGGGTGCATCCTAGTTACATGTTTTATTCAGTTTATCATGGTGAATGTGGTGTGTGCCTTGCACCCTTCACAAGGAGTTGATCCCTCCTACCCAAACCAGTATATTGATTAGAGGCATCCCCTCTAATCAGCATGATGAGGTCACCCCTCCAAGTATTCATGCACGTGACCTTTTCATGACCTATATGGGCTATGGTATATATATGTTAAAACAGTTTTCATAAGATAAACATAAGGCTTTTCAAACTATAAAACCAGTTTTCTTGATACTTAACCAGTTTACTCAGTACTTAGTCTTCCGCTGTTATATGTTACATGCTTATCCTATTTCATGCTTTATTGTACATCCGTGCACTGAGCGTCTTGCTCAGCCGTTTTCCTTTTCATGTTCCCAAAACGGCAGGTACTCAGGGACGCTCGTAGATCTCAAACGTACGTGCATATGGATTGGAAGCTTTACTGTCTTTCTTTACTTTATGCATTTCCTTTACTTTGATACAGTTGCTATGGACATTGTTTCGTCCTTTCCTTTTACAGTATTTATGTTTGTGTGTGATGAGCTTTACTTTGGGGTACCGATGTTTGATTCCGGTATTTCCCTTTTATGGTTGAATAATGCTTAGACATTTATTCTTGTATGCTTTGATGACACGCCATGATTATGCGTAATATTCCATTTCCAAAATGGGGTGTTACAATTATGGTATCAGAGCCAAGGTTTCGACCTGTAGGCTCTCAAATATGACCTGTGATTAGTGGGTAGTCACTACGGTCTTCCTAGAACTGACAGTTGTTTTCTTGCATTAATCATTTTTTAAGCATACATATACATGTCATTGTTACAGGGTTTTTGACTAAGTAATGGTTGGTACAGGACTGGCCCTATTTAGTCGCATGTGTTTTATCGAAACTTTTAGATTTGGGACCGACCCATAGGCGTCCCCTCGATATGTCTTTTATTTTGAGTGAACTGACCGGAGGCGTTCACTCTCGAGCATCAAAAGTTTTCATAAAACTGCATCATGCATTCATACAAAGATTTCCTTGCATAAAATTTTTCTCGTGAAATTTTTGGCATAAATTTTTTTTTATATTTTATGTTTGAACTGTTAATCATATGTTTTATGTTATACTGTCAGATGGTTCTCACACGCGAGCAAGAGCAGCTCAATGCGGCAATTCAGGCTGCCATGCAAGCCTTACTTCCTCAACTGAGGAATGACATTCGTGCTGAAGTCCAAGCTGCCAACAATCAGCAGCAGCAGAATCAGGCACCTCCTCCTCCACCTCCCCCAGTGACACTAGCGGTGTGGTTGGAAAGATTTAACAAGCTCCGTCCTAGAGCTTTTGAAAAGACTGATAGCCCCAGCGATGCTGAAAGCTGGCTGACTCACATTGAGAAAATCTTCAATGCTATGGGATGTGACCCCGCCTTCAAGGCAAGATTGGCATGCTACCGATTTGAAGGCGATGTACTCAACTGGTGGCTAGCTTTGACGCAGTCAGAAGGAGGTGATGAATGGGTCGCTGGTTTGACATGGGCCCAATTCAAGGAGAGAGTGATGGAGCAGTTCTTTCCTAAGGCAGAACAGGACAAACTCAAGCGAGAATACCATGGGATACGTCAGAGAGCGGGCGAGAATAGCAACGAATTCATGCAGCGCTTTCTTCGCTTGGCTGGTTTTCTGGGAGCAGCGGCTGGTACTCCTGAGGAGCAGGCACACCATTTTAGGTGGGCACTTCGCACCTCGGTCGCGAACAATCTGGTATGTGCTACGTTCAATACAGTAGCACAAGTGGCCGACGCAGCAAGGAAGCTTGAGATGTTGCAGGAACGCGATGAGTTCGGGGAAGCTGAAAGACCTGACAAGAGGTAAAACATTTCGTGTTCAATCGATAACCAGATCGCATCCTATCATTATATGTTCTATAATCATCTCTTAAACTGTATCTTCCAGGCAGAAAACTGGGGACCGGTCTCAGCCGGCTACTCAGCAGCAGCCTAATCAGCCCAAAGGAAACGGTCACACTAACGACCGTTCTGTTGTGGAAAGGCGCAGCGGTAATGATAATTACCGTAACAATGCGGGACACTCCAACAACAGCAGGTCCTACTATTTACGCATCTTCTTATGATTTCATGTTATATCTCTCATGCTGACACTATATTAATCTCTACCAGGAACCACGGTAACGGAAGGGACCAGAACCACAGGGGTTCTCAGCCTAACCGTTCAGCTAACACTGGTAAACATCTTATGACGCTTGCGTCCTATACTCGTGCATATACTTTATTCTTAACACGTTTTGTCATCAGCAGGCCCTTAGCAAGCAAGGACTCCTGCTGGAGGATTCACTCATCCTCTTTGCATCACTTGCCATCGCAGACACCCTGGCCCATGTCGTCGTGATTCCGACGCGTGCTACAAGTGCGGCCTCCCTGGCCATCGTATGAGAGATTGCCGTAAGGGTGAAATGGAGGGTACTTCGGGTCATGCTAATACTAAACCGCCTCCTACCACTGGGCGTGTCTACACGACATCGCGCGATCAGGCAAACAAATCTACAGGTACCATTACTGGAATTTTGTATATGTACGGCCAGGCTGCATGTGTTCTTTTCGACACGGGTGCCACTCATTCAGTTATTTCCACTACTTATGCTAAGAACATCAGGACACTTCCCTTGCCATTAGAAAATAAGCTTACCATTTCCACGCCTCTGAGGGACTCTGTATTAATCACTCATGTATACAAGAGTCTTCCTCTAGAGTTTGACGATAAAGTTCGTGCAGTAGATGCACTTCCCCTAGACATGATTGAGTTCGATATGATTCTTGGCATGGACTGGCTATCCAGGCACCATGCTACCATAGACTGCCACTCATATCGGGTGATCTTCGGCGACATTAATGCACCAGAGTACATCCATAACGGGTTCATACCCGGGCGGTCTGTACAAGTCATATCTACCTTGCAAGCACGTGCATTACTGTCACATGGCTGCGAAGGTTATCTAGCTACGGTTCATGACATGGATGCTGAATCCCCATCGATTCAAGATCAACCAGTAGTTTCGGAATTTCAAGACGTCTTCCCAGATGAACTTCCAGGCATACCACCTGCAAGAGAAGTGGAGTTCAACATCGACCTTGTTCCAGGAGCTGAGCCAATCTCTAAGGCTCCGTATCGCATGGCTCCCATAGAGCTAAAAGAACTGAAGGACCAACTGCAGGAACTTCTTGAACGAGGGTTCATTAGACCAAGCGCATCTCCATGGGGCGCACCGGTCTTGTTCGTTAAGAAGAAGGACGGCAGCATGCGACTTTGCATTGACTACCGTGAACTTAATAAGATTACCATCCGCAATAGATATCCACTGCCACGTATAGACGATCTGTTTGACCAACTTCAAGGAGCCAAACACTTCTCAAAGATCGATCTAAGGTCAGGCTACCATCAGCTAAGGGTTAAAGAGCAGGATATTGCCAAGACTGCTTTTCGTACCCGCTATGGCCATTATGAGTTTGTGGTCATGCCATTCGGCCTGACTAACGCTCCAGCAGTATTCATGGATCTGATGAACAGAATCTTTCATGAATTCCTTGATAAATTTGTCATTGTATTCATCGATGACATCTTGATTTTCTCAAAGTCCACGGAGGAACACGAAGATCATCTCCGTACTATACTACAGATTCTTCGTCAGAAGCAGCTGTATGCGAAATTCTCCAAGTGTGAGTTCTGGTTAAACAAGGTGGCATTCTTAGGTCACATTGTATCAGCAGAAGGGATCACTATGGACCCAGCGAAGGTTGAGGCTATCACTAAATGGCCAAGACCAACGTCAGCGACAGAAGTCCACAGTTTCTTAGGCTTAGCTGGATATTATCGAAGATTCGTGGAGAACTTTTCCCGCCTGGCATTGCCTCTCACCAAACTGATGCGGAAAGGAGAGAAATTCGTCTGGACGGAAGAACGAGAGAAGAGCTTCGAAGACCTAAAGCAAAAGTTAGTATCTGCACCTATTCTTACTCTCCCATCTGGTACAGGTGGATTTCAGATCTATAGCGATGCATCGGGGAAGGGACTGGGCTGTGTTCTCATGCAACATGGGAAGGTGATCGCGTATGCTTCACGGCAGCTTAAGCCCTATGAAGAAAACTACCCTACGCATGACCTGGAACTTGCTGCAGTGGTGTTCGCATTGAAGATATGGAGGCATTACTTATACGGAGAATCATGCGACATTTTCACGGATCACAAGAGCTTGAAGTATATCTTCACACAGCGAGAATTGAACATGAGACAAAGGAGATGGTTGGAACTGTTGAAGGATTATGATATTAACCTACAGTATCATCCCGGGAAGGCTAATGTAGTAGCAGATGCACTCAGCAGAAAGTCCGGAATGATAAACGGCATTGAGATCGAGGAACAAAACATAAGAGACTTGGAGCGGCTAGACATCGAAATCATGGTACGTGGGCAGCACGGATACTGGGCGAATCTTAGAGTAGAACCTGAGTTACTGACTAGGATTAAGGAAGCGCAGAAGGATGATGGAGAGATTTGGGCGATAATTCAGAATTTGGAGAAGCAGACAGAATTCCGAATGGACGCAGACGGTATCGTTTGGCAGGGCACGAGACTTTGTGTTCCTGACAATCCAGAACTCCGGGAAGCATTGTTAGCTGAAGCTCACAGCTCCCCATTTTCCATACATCCTGGGTCGACAAAAATGTACCATGACATCAGACAACACTTTTGGTGGAGTGGTATGAAACAGGATGTAGCCACGTATGTCTCCAAATGTCTTACCTGCCAGCAGGTTAAGATTGAACATCAGCGATCGGGCGGTCTCCTTCAACCGTTGGATATTCCAGAGTGGAAGTGGGACAAAATCACCATGGATTTTGTTACCGGTCTTCCGCCTACCAAGAAGAAGCACGATGCTATTTGGGTCATTGTTGATCGACTCACCAAATCAGCTCATTTCTTACCGATACGCAAGGAAGATCCGGTAAGTAAACTCGCAGATACTTACAGAAGGGAGATCATGAGACTCCACGGTACTCCCTCCAGCATCGTCTCAGACAGAGATCCTCGTTTCACGTCGCGATTCTGGAAAGGTCTGCAAAAAGCTTGGGGTACACAACTTAAGCTGAGTACAGCCTTTCATCCTCAAACGGACGGACAGTCGGAGCGAACCATTCAGACATTGGAAGATATGTTAAGGTCGTGTGCGTTGGAATGGACAGGTGATTGGGACGATTACATCTGTTTAGTCGAGTTTGCATACAACAACAGCTGGCATGCAAGTATCAAATGTGCTCCTTTCGAAATGTTGTATGGCAGAAAGTGTCGCGCTCCAACTTGCTGGGATCAAGTGGGAGAGCGAACACTCGAGGGACCAGAGATTATAGAAATGACCAACGAGAAGATTGAAGTAGCTAAGCAGAAACTGCAGGAAGCACGATCACGTCAGAAGAGTTACGCCGATAAGCATCGTAGGGACATACATTTTAATGTGGGAGATCACGTCTTCCTCAAGGTTTCACCGGCACGTGGTGTTAAACGCTTCGGGATCAAAGGAAAACTCAGTCCTCGTTTCATCGGACCTTTTGATATCGTTGAACGAATCGGTGAAGTATCTTACCGATTGGCGTTACCTCCTCAGCTTTCGCACGTGCATAACGTGTTCCATGTGTCCTTACTCAGAGGGTACAATTATCATCCCCTTCACATGGTTCAGTATCCACTGGAACAGATACGTGAAGATCTCACTTTTATAGAAGAACCCGAACGAGTACTCGACAGGCAAGAACGAGTCATGAGAAGGAAGACGATTCCTTTCGTCAAAATCCTTTGGAGGGACCATACCGAGCGGGAAGCCACTTGGGAAACAGAGGAGTCTATCCGGGCTTCTTACCCTCACTTCATATTTTAAGTTCGGGTATGTTACTTCTTTTCAGCTTACTTTATCTATAATTCGGGGACGAATTATTCTTTTTAGGGGGGAAGAATTGTAAAACCCGCATACTTTTACCATGAATAGTGCCCTTAAGATCGTACGTCCTAGATTAAAACTTACCTCAATTAGTATTGATCACATTCATGTGCTAATAATCAAGCAAGTGCATACGTGTATGACATGACAAGTATCGATTACGTACGAACTCATGATAAACAGTTAATAAATATGTCACGTGAACATAATTAAATCATGATCACCATTTAAAATACGAACTAAAATAATTACGTAAATACATATAATATAATTACGAGCGTTAAGTTTACGATAAACGACACGATAGAATAAACAGAAACACTTTAAACACGAGCACGTTTAACCACGAACGAACACGAAACATCGGGACACGAGAAAGGTACGGGTACCCCATGTGGGGCCCCCATACCCACGGCACATATACAAGAAATGGGCTAAGCCCATGGACTTTTACAAGTAAAGGGGGGTAAGAGTAAAAACATGTTTTCATTTTTCACTTTCAAGAAATAAACACAAAAACCCTAAAAGAGTTTTCTCCTCCTCCTTTTTCTCCTCTTTGTGCCGCCACCTAAACATCACCATAGGAGGGTGATTGGTTGATTTTGATCTCAAAAACTATTGTTATAATCAGTGTTTGTTCATCCTTTTTCCAAGTTACATAGTGGTATACCTTTCTAACCCTTCTTTTTAATTCTTTTTAATTCTTTTAATCTTTGATTATTTTCATGAACATGTTATTATTTTTTTCATTTAAACATGATAATTAATCATTGATCTAACATGTTTTGGTATTAATTAAAATCAAAGAATGATTTAAAAGGGGTGTTTGTTTTGGCCGCCTAGCAAACAAACCCGGGGGGTTTGGTTTGCTATTGCCGCCACCACCAAGACCATTTTTGGTCTTGGTTGGCTCATGTGGGACCCACGGCAGCAAGGAGGCACACGTGCCCCGAGTTTGGCTCGGGGTACGGTGTCGAATTCATGCCCGATTCATGGTTCGTTGGTTAAAATCATGATCTATGTTACATGTTAATTTTTATGAATTATGAACTTAGGATATAATTAATTAATAACATGAAATATTAATTAAATCATGACTTAGGTTATTTTAATTATTAGTTTAACATGACATTTATTTAACCTAAGTATTTTATGTTACAAGTTATAATTAATTAATTATTAAAACATGCCTATAATTAATTAATTTAGACATGACTTAGGTTATATTATTAATAATAATAATACACATTTTAACCTAAGTATTTTATTCCATTTTAATTAATACATGTTATACTTTAATTAAAATGCTTAACCTATAGTTTAATTAAAATGCATGAAATAATAATTAAACTATATACTATATCATATGACTTAAGAAATAAGCTTCTAAACATTTAGACTTATATGTTAGCTTATGTAACCAGCTTAATTCTAAATATGGAAACTTCTATTTATAGAAACTTAATTAAATAAGGCAGCTAATCTAATTATGGAAACCTTCTATATATGGAAATCTATCTATTTCAGGCAGCTAATCTAATTATGGAAACCTTCTATATATGGAAATCTATCTATTTAAGGCAGCTAATCTAATTATGGAAACATTATATATATGGAAACTTATTTAATTAAAGCAGCTGATCTATTTTTGGAAACCTTCTATTTTTAGAAACTAATCTATTTTAAGCAGTAAATTCTATTTTAGGAAACTTTCTATTTTTGGAAACTTTCTATTTTTGGAAACTTTCTATTTTTGGAAACTTTCTATTTTTGGAAACTTTCTATTTTTGGTAACTTTCTATTTTTGGAAACTTTCTATTTTTGGAAACTTTCTATTTTTGGAAACTTTCTATTTTTGGAAACCTGCTATTTTTGGAAAGTTACTTATTATTACACAGTAAGTATATTAATACATGAAACACCAGTAATACTTAATCAGATGAATCAGAATACAAGATAAACACAGTTTAAGGCTTTAAACAGTGAACCATGACCTAAAACATACCAAATCAGCTAAGATGAGACACAAAACCCAGTACGTAATCAGTGAATCGATACTTATACACGTGTGTATTCATGTAGCGTTAGTGATCCAGAAGTAGGAGTCTTTCTTCCGTTCATTCACTGGACTTGAGGTACGGATTTCCGTCCTTTCAGTATGGACATTCTTTCCTTATTAGGATTTCCCCGTATGCAGCCAACTGTTTTCCCCAGTATTTGTTTTATTGTTTTGAACTGCTTATGTTTAATTAGCATAATCTATAGCCATATACAAGCATGACCAGTTTCACCTAGTTATGGAGGTACCATAACCATAGCATTGGAGGCACCGATGTTATGACTTCCCCACGGCGGAGTGATTGCTCGTGGCGTCCCTTTTCAGTTTTGGCCATATTATTATATCAGGTGGGGCGTATGGGTGCATCCTAGTTACATGTTTTATTCAGTTTATCATGGTGAATGTGGTGTGTGCCTTGCACCCTTCACAAGGAGTTGATCCCTCCTACCCAAACCAGTATATTGATTAGAGGCATCCCCTCTAATCAGCATGATGAGGTCACCCCTCCAAGTATTCATGCACGTGACCTTTTCATGACCTATATGGGCTATGGTATATATATGTTAAAACAGTTTTCACAAGATAAACATAAGGCTTTTCAAACTATAAACCCAGTTTTCTTGATACTTAACCAGTTTACTCAGTACTTAGTCTTCCGCTGTTATATGTTACATGCTTATCCTATTTCATGCTTTATTGTACATCCGTGCACTGAGCGTCTTGCTCAGCCGTTTTCCTTTTCATGTTCCCAAAACGGCAGGTACTCAGGGACGCTCGTAGATCTCAAACGTACGTGCATATGGATTGGAAGCTTTACTGTCTTTCTTTACTTTATGCATTTCCTTTACTTTGATACAGTTGCTATGGACATTGCTTCGTCCTTTCCTTTTACAGTATTTATGTTTGTGTGTGATGAGCTTTGGGGTGCCGATGTTTGATTCCGGTATTTCCCTTTTATGGTTGAATAATGCTTAGACATTTATTCTTGTATGCTTTGATGACACGCCATGATTATGCGTAATATTCCATTTCCAAAATGGGGTGTTACAAAAGAGATATGTGATTAATAATGATTGAAGAAGATAAGTGATGATGGTTAATATAGAATAGGTGGAAGAAGGATAATATAAAAACCGGTTGGTATTTGATTGGAATAATTTTTAGGGTCGACAATAAAGTTGTCGTATTTTTTTTTGAGCTTGGAACCTCGCTCTGATACCATGTTAAAACCTTAAAGGTTATGAATTACTTGTTTATTATTGTTCTCCCAATGGGTATTTATACAAGATGCTCAGCTTGATCACCAAGCCATTCAACAAAATAAGGTAAGCAAATAATATAAAATCCCGTAATAGAAGATATGACATATCTTCGCTCAATATAGAATTAGCAAACATGATCCATTTAAACATAACTCACAAATTTTAAAATTGAGAGAAGAACAATGGTTCTTGATAGGTTAATGGCCGCCCGTACTAAAACTACCTACTATTCTAAATTTAGTTATTGACACTGCCTTATAACCTAGCCCATATTTGTGTAAAAGACTGTTCTAAGTAAAATACCTGCATAAATTAAGGAGTCGTTGAGATAAGATGTAAGGTTATTTGTCCGACATGGATAAAAACTGTTAATCTGAAACACATAAAAAATAGAAAATTGGAGGATTTAGTCATTAAATATCATAGGCGATCAAATTTCGAATGGGGACTTAGAGATCCGGTAGTGACAGACATTTCTTGAATCTGGTGTCAAACATATTGGGACATAGAAGCGTCTAGTGAAGTGAACTTAATTGGCATCTTAACAATGGTTTGCTTTATGCAGTTTTGGGATCTTATATATAATGGCATCTATAGGTGTATGAGCAGATTATTTTTCTTCATTAAACTCTGCATAGTCAAAATACCGTCATTTGAAACATGGCCATATTTATAATTAATTTTTATACAGTTTTGCTGATGAAGAACTTTTTTTTCATAAATGTGTATTTATTTTTGCAAAATATTTTGGCAAAGTATTTGTTGTAATTAAAGTGTTTTAATTATACAGGTGTTAAGAAACCTACTTGAAAGAACGTGTGTCAAGTTGAAAGCTAAGTAGCCTCTTACAATTGAAGACCTAATTTTTTTTTCTTGTTTTTAAGTAATTTTTAACTGACGTTTTTTAACAATGGTTTGCTTTATTTTCTTCTTGTTTTGTAGGCACACTGTGAACTTACTCTCAATTGATCCGAACGAATGCATAAAAGCTCATCCTTAACTTCACTATTAGAGAATCAGAAGCATGCTACACACATGATTTCTTGTTATCAGCATGCTCCAGAACAAACACTGTTAGAATAACTACATATAAAAACGAATGTTCACGTTCAAAATAAAATCACGCAATTTATCACAAACCGCGTATTCAAATAGATGACTGTTCATTACCTAAATGATTAGCATAGATATTTAGGGGATTTGATTGACCCATATCCAAACATACTTTTTAAGTTTTCTTATGATTCAGTTTTCCTTTTTCAGATGGACTATGATAATGATATGAATATGTTAGATACATACTCATCATAATAGTTATTGCAATTTATTTCTGAATACAAATAAACTATGACTAAGTTAAATAAATGTACCGTACAACATGTCTAACAGGTGATTTTGTAACATGTTACTGGATGGAGGACGGGTCAAACATCTCTGATATTAGGTCGACTGGGTCATGGCACAACATCAATATGTTTTTGGCATCAACTATTTCTAAATTTACATAAACTATACCCTGTTTCAACTATTGCACTCGTAATTTTATCAAACATCAAAAGTCGTCTAGTGCTACAATATTGTTTAATTGTAATTATTTTTCCTGCAACCAGCAAGTGCTTAATTGCTATTTCTTTAGCATGACTACAGACTCACATGAGTTGATTCCAGCTGTGGAAATTGGTAAGCTTAGGTAGAATGGTGGCAAAAACCATATTCGCACTCCAATTCCATATAGCAAATGCCAGAAAAAAATAATATGCAGGTAAGAATGATAAAATATTTACTTGGAAGAAAGGGGTCCAAATTCAAACCATTTATCGTAGCCTTTGATTTTAAGGCCAGAGAGCTACTTAGATATATTTAAAGTTAAACCTAATTCATCTGCATCCGGTGCCAAATTAAATCCAATTATCTGTCTTTGATTCAAGAACTGCACCACAACCAACCAAAGACCCCCCTTGGAGTCAAGGTTTCTTCATATTTATAGCCAACTCATTAGCAAATATCTAGCCAATTTATACCATTCTTTCTATTATATCATCATTGGTCCTCTCTTCCAAAGAAATATCATTACATTGACTTAAATCACTTCGATTAAGAGAAGACTTATCTAATGAAAATCCGCCTTGCAGATAATTTATCTTTCTCTAAAACCAAAATTGCACTTTCTGCTACTAACAGCAGTGCTAATCCCGATAACTACAAATGCTTTTTTTCTTCTTGTGTGCTTCTCGAAAACCGTCTTGTTTGCTTGCAAATTTCAATGGTCAGCTTTATGAGGGAAACGTTGGACAGTGATTAAACTATGTTGTGCACAACATGTATTGCAGTCAAATAAATAGTAGTTTGTAACAGTCATCTGAATGATACTTTACCAATTGTTATATTGCTGACCAGCCACGTGCATTGCCACAGCCACCACCAGGTCCGCCAGCCCCACTGTATGAGTCGCTTCCTTGAGAAAAGTTTGGTGGGCCACCCGCATCGCTACTATTACCTCAAGTACCCCGGCCTATTGCTTGTGGGGGAGGGTATGGCCCACTGCCACGGTTTGGATGGTGATTTTATCCAGCACCAGAAGGATTTCCACCTTGTGGGTATTTGTTTGATCCTCTTGAAAGGTCCGGCTTCAGACATCCTATAATGATGGCCAAGTCCACCACCTCCTGCAAGCAGCTAAGGGTAAACTGAAACAAAAAATGTCACAAATAAAAAGGAAGATGACCTGAAATTCAAATACTTAAAGAAAGAAAGATGCAGAGTTTGTTATTGATATTTAAAATGAGTTTGGTTGTAGAATCCCTTGTTATAGCACGCGCGGTCAGATCAAGTTTTGGACCAACTTTTAAATGTAATGATTGTGATTACGAAACAAACATTATTTCAATGTTGTGAAATCTCTGAATAAAAGGACCTCCTAGGTCGTATGACAAAAAAAGGACCTTATTCTCTTGTTCCTTTAAGATGTCCCTCAGAGATGTTCGCTTAGCAAGCTTTTCCTGAATCAATGTACCAAGCTGGCGCAGGTGAAGCAGCTACAATCTCCCCTTTCCAAACTACGAAATCTATAAGTGAAGGACCAGATGGTACAGCCTGCAGCAAGTCTCTTTCTTGTAGTGCTTATCATGAACTTTTTCTTGACCTGAACTGATAATTTCAGTAGCGGTGATAGGTACTCAAATTGTTAACTATCGAGCTCAAATAAAAGAAAATTTTCTTTAGTATCTATAGTTTTCATACCTTAATAGTTTGGACATTAACATTGTGTTGCTCAAGAAATGACATGAAAGTATCAAAGTTCTCTTCCGTTGGGAGGTAATGTCCATCATAAAGCCAAACAACCTATATAATATAAGAAATTAAAAAAACGACTATTTCAAAGAGGAATTTCACTTTTTAGCTCTAGAAAGATAATTCATATACAAATTTTAGTTGGTTGTGATTTGACTTACCAGAGCGTTTGCCACGTCAATTGCAATTTGAATTTTTTTTTTCTACCAACTCAGTGGAGGCACCCCTGGAACTATGCAGAAGCATACACAATCTAGAAAGTAGGGAAAAAAATTAGAAACCTAACACAGTCAAACACCAAAAATGTTTCATTTGCAAAGCCTGTGGTATTAAGTAGATGAAGTCTAGCTAGGAGCTCTATTTCAATATATAACTCTTCCACAGCCTGGTTTGTGTGCCAAAGTTGTATAGCTACTAATGAAACGTGGTTCATTAAATGGTAATAAAAACTTGAATACATGGATATAAAACATACCTTACTTGGTCATTGTATCACATTCACACTGTTGGCACACGATAGTTATCTTACACGAATTCAACCGCTGCAACCGCCATACACTGAACTTATATATTGGAGAGTTAATAAAGCCGTAAGCAAATAATCAATTTGAATATGTGCAATGCCAACAGAATATTAGAAACTATTGCTTTTAAGCCAATGATAGAATATAAATAAGAGAAGGTATTAACCTGTATACTTGTTTAGATCAATGTTCAATCCGATTCCAGAACCTCATCCATAGTTATTACTTATTACCATTCGATATCACCATATACTAATATCCATATATTAAAAGTGGATTAAAAGTTTTTGTATATTACATAATAGGGTTTACACTTAAAAGTTTCATTCCATGATAGTTAGAACAACATATTTCTTAACACTATGATACATTCGGCATACCTTTTTTTATCATGAGACATGTTAGCTAAACATACTCACCAGCCTTACGCATGTGATCACGCGATAAAATCTTATTCAGATCACCAGGACTCTTTCAAATATACAAGTACATTAAATTTCTTTATCAAATAAGTCCCTCTATACAGGTTCCTACTGAAGGAATTGCAGCCATTAACTGACATCAAGACACCCTTGGGCTTTGGTAGTAATATATTTGCCATACAAACTTCTAACTACTCACTACAAAGATCATTATCTAACTTTCCAAGGATGGATAACGTACTTTCCTGACTCGGATTTCTGGAAAAATTTATTACCCGTAAACTTATTAGTCATAAGTTCAAAAACATCACCATCCATGGTTATCTAGAGTTCCATTTTATCTGGAAATCCAAAGATTCTTTGTAAATGAGGATTACCCATACCAAGGTTATCTAGAGTTCTATTTTGAGTGTGGTTACCCTTGCCAAGCAAATGAAATTCCTCTATTGCAGGTTTAGGATTATGTTATATAAGATGTGGTGGCATAGCTAATTAATTAGGATTTTTTGCAAGTCTTTGCTGCAAATGAAACAGGAAGATTTTATAGAATGCGAGTGATCGATAAGATTAATCCAAAGTGTAGGGATGACTAATGACTTGTTATGTGTTTTAGCCCTGGTATTCAGGGCATGATGTTTTGACTATGTTATTATGGTTTTTGCTTTGCTGAACTTTGATTCCTTTAGGGAAGAGTTTGCTCAAATCTATAGCACTTTGATCAAATTAAGGATACTAACCTTTTTTTAGCGCTTTAGAGTATAATATTGTATAGGTAAACCGCTTCCTTTGACACCTTATTCGGTTGGCAAGAAGAATAAAATCACTGAGAAGCCCTAAGTTACCAAACAAATCGTGAGTTTTTTATTTCATAAACACCGGATCCAAACTTCCTACACCAGAATACGAGTTTGAACCTAAATAGGAACAAAACATTCCAATTTTCAGCTTCTTAGTCCGTACCTATATCTGATTATCCCCTCCAATTATAAAAAATAAATGATTGTACCAGAAAAATATTAACACATTAAAACTTTAATTCAATAACTTGGCGACCTTTTTCAAACTAAAAGTACCACACCGAGATATTCTATAGAACGCAAAGGAACTGACTAAGAGGGTATTCAGGATTGCTAATACAAACTGCCTATCTGATTATTTTATATTGATACTAGTAAATGTGCTTTTTTCGGTACCAGAATTGCGTATTATGTAAAAAATGCAGATAAGAAGCTAAACAATCCCAAACACACCTACAACTTAGAACAAACTATGGGTAGTATAAGCTGATCTAAGGGTGATTTTCATTAATAACTACTACTAATAATAAAGTTTCAATAGCTCAAACACAAAACGTACATACCATACACAATAATTAAATAAAATACATATATTTCAAAATACCTCCAAACATAAAACTTTGGATAGATTAGCTAATGGGTTATATATAAGGTTGATTTTTAAGAATCTGGAAAACAAAATTAGGGGGCTTACGCAGATCGGTAGTTTGGTAGGATCGGCAGTTAGCTAATGGGTATTATATATTAAAAATCCTAATGATGGTAGGATGGTTTGCTGCATATCCGTTAGGATCTGTTTAATATTTTCTTTTAAGTTTCAAGTATCTTTAAACATAAAACTCAGTTCATACTTACTAATACATTGCGACAATCTTTGTCAGAAGAATCACCAGGGGAGCAAGAACTCGCCTCTTTGGAATCATGTTGTCTCAAAGTCCCATCCTCGCTGACGCTCCAGACCAATTTCGGATTCCCAGGTTCTACTCACAACAAGTCAAGTTTGCAGAGATCCATCCTTGATTCGTAAACTCACAAACCTGTTATCTGTAACCAAATATAAGCTAATTAACAATCACCAGTATCGTGACTTTGAGTTACAAGGATAGAAAGGAACATATAAATACAGAAAAATAATACTAAATGCAAATAACTGAGACATATATACCAAGGAAGTTTTTTTGACAACCTTCCTCTCTTTCAACATATTTTTAATCCAAACGAATGATAAGATAAGATAGCTATTTGAGAGAAATAAGATAACTTATCTTTCAAGTGATCACTCTTTTCAAGTGAACGAAAGAGTTCTTCTAGCTTTTCTTCCGTAAACTTATTTTGTTTTTGGGCATAAAGTACTGGATTTTTGGTTATGGTTCTAAATGGTGTTGGATGATCTCGGATCTTTTTCTTGACACAAGCACACGTTGTATTTATCTTAGGCTCGCGTAGGATTTGTTCATGGTTGAAGGATTTGTTCAAGGATCAATTTTTCTCCACCACTGTAGTTACACTTTTCATCGTTTCCAAGAAACTAAATATAATGCTCAATTTGATCCCAACCTGGTTGATAAGCTGGTATAAGAGTAACATAATTTTGAGACTACTATATAAGCTAATACTAACCATTGAACATGTGTAAACAATTACAGTATATATTGTTTGTTCAAGCCCAGTTATGGTATATGAAATTCAGACAAGCTAAACTCACCATTGCTTAAAAAAAAGGAAAAAAATTCACTGAAACTTATGATGTATCACATGAACCCGTACCAGATATAAAAGTCCAATATACACGTATACACTCGGACTGTAAGATCATTTGAATTATTATTCAACAATAACCAAGCTCAGTGCATACTTATTCAACCGAGTTCTGAATCTATGGAGATGAGTAGATAGTAGAGTTTAACATAAGGTGAACCGATGTATTAATGTAGGAAAATAACAATAACTAATGGTTTTAGGTTGTACCTGATTGGCATTGTCAAATACATCAAAACATGCAGAAACAGATCGGATAAAAAAGTTTCACTTACTAAGCTACCATACCAAGTGCAGAAAGATCCGACAGAGAAGAAGGTAAAACATGAGGCCGGGCCCGCTTGCTCCTTTGTAGAGGTTGTGAGTATAGTGGGTCAGACGCCACAAGCGGTTCTAGTTCCCAAGGTGAAACTTTATCCGAGCGGAATGATGGTGGTTCATCCCATGCTGTAGATGGCAACATTGTAAGCTTATAAATATGCAAATATGCAATTTGCGGCTAGTAGAGGACCTCCATTCAGAATTAATCGTCTTAGATAATGCAGAATCTTCAACGCCAACTATGGTCCCACAGAACATGCAGCAGGATAGTTAAGTAATTAAGTTATGGAATCAAGCAATTAGCTATGTTACTAATGAACCATCTGTAGTAGGTACCTTCTATCAGGAACCTCTTCACCCTCAAATGAAATCTTACTTTTGTGTCCACCTATAACAGTAGCTATACGCGCACAAACATATCAGATATGACGCCCTAGAATCACAATTACCCCTATAGCAAGCGGAAGCATTTTGCAAATTGTCTCAAAATGATCGGCCTACATAGGAGGCTGCAATATATAGTCCAATCATGTTAATGTAACTCCCAAGATAAGCTACACTATATTACTGAAAAACAATTAATAAAAACTTGAAGAAACCACCAAATCATGAACTAACCTTATTAAGTTTGCTTTGCTTATCGGTAACAATTTGAAGAAGTTTATATACTCTGTCCACACAGGCCCAGAAGCAATGTCGGATCCTGATCACACATGAATAAATAAAAATCAGCAGAAAGATGTGGGGTTTATTTACTAAGGAGGTAATAATGGATAACTAAAAGAGGTAATATTAGCATATAGTACAACCAAAGCATTTCGCTCTTTCTTTTCTTTCTTTAATGCTGCGTCAACTTTGTTCTTTGGTTGTTGCACATCTTTCGGTTTACTATTATATTTCACAGCTTCAGTAGCCCACATATATTATACTACAAACCACACCTATTTTCAAATTAAACTTCTTACCATAAATTTTATTAAAATCAACCCCACATCTAAAATCTCACCAAATCATGAACTAACCTTATTAAGTTTGCTTTGCTTATCGGTAACAATTTTAAGAAGTTTATATACTCTGTCCACACATGCCCAGAAGCAATGTCGGATCCTTATCACACACGAATAAACAAAAATCAGCAGAAAGATGTGGGGTTTATTTACTAAGGAGGTAATAATGGATAACTAAAAGAGGTAATATTAGCATATAGTACAACCAAAGCATTTTGCTCTTTCTTTTCTTTCTTTAATGCTGCGTCAACTTTGTTCTTTGGTTGTTGCACATCTTTCGGTTTAATATTATATTTCACAGCTTCAGTAGCCCACATATATTATACTACAAACCACACCTATTTTCAAATTAAACTTCTTACCATAAATTTTATTAAGATCAACCCCACATCTAAAATCTAACTCGTGCAATTGAGGGAGATCTGGTTTGGCAGGATCTAAATAGCCTGTGAAACCAAGAATTACTCTCATAAGCCTAATATGTAGAAAGGAGAAAGTGTTAACGGGTAAACCATGTCAGTATGTAAAAGCAGAAACGAAATTCCTATCTCTTCTTTATATGCATTTGTTTATCTCAAGGATTTGGAAAGTATTGCTTGATCTCCTTTTTCTTCCAATTCACATACAGTCGTTTGGAAATTTAACCAAGCGGAAAATCAGACCTTGAGAATATTCACCTCTATTTTTCTCTCTCTCATTAGGGCTCTGACAGGTTACCTTAATAAGAGCGGTATGTTATAGTTTTCACTTAACCTGCCACACAATCAGCATAAAAATATTAATATCCACAAGCCATTGAAGTTTAAGTTTTGACTTCAAATAACCTTCTTGAGACCGGACAACGGTATACGTAACCATAACCCAGTTGATATGTTTTCCATAGAAATACAGGGTTCCCGGGGGTCGTAACCCGTCCGGCGGTAGAAATCGAGTAGAAGATCATTAATTTTCACGTGAAAACAGGTCAAAAGCACAGAAAAATAATAATCAAACCAATGAACAACTAATAATTTCTAATTGGATTAACTAAAAAGTGTTGAACCACTTACAGTCAGAATTGAGCATCCTTAGCCATAGCCAAACAACCCCTAAATTATTTTAGTCAATCACCAACGCCTGAAACAATGATTAGGGTTCAAAACAAAAATAATAAGAGTTAGGGAAAGGATAAGCCCATACTTGTTACATCCCTTATAGTCAATTGTTCAAGAATTTATCACTTGTAGTCAATATTAAGAGCACGAAAGGTGAAAGCAACCATAAAGAACAAATCATATGAATCAAAATTAGGGTTTCTGATTATTAATTAGGGTTGATTATGTAGGGATCATGTCTCTGTGATTATCATGCTTATAGATTGAAGAAAACTGATACAAGGCTTATTTTTTAATTAGGGTTATGTTTGTGAAGAAACCCCGTATAAAAAAAGATGTGGAGATCAGTTATTGATGATGGATCAGTTATTTGATCATTGCAAGTTTCTTCATGGACGTGGGATCGATAATATTGGAATGGAGATCGTTTATGTGTGTGTGTGTTTTTCCCGGCGGCAGTGATATGTGTGAGTTTTTTTAATAGCATAAAAGAGAAAAGTGAGAAAATAAGGATTATATATAGCTCCGTTTGGAAAACGCCGCTTTTTTCAAATTTGCGTTTTCAAACAACGATTTTCGGATTTTTTGAGATTTTTTAGGCAAAAACCAAATGCTATTGGTCTAGAGGTGCCATGTCACATATGACATGGATTAGGGGTGTGGTATCAAGTCATAGTTATACCTATATATATAATATAGATATATATATATATATATAATATATATATATATATATATATATATATATATATATATATATATATATATATATATATATATATATATATATATATATATATATATATATATATATATATATATATATATATATATATATATATATATATACTAGTTGCAAAACCCGTCCGATGGACGGGTATTACTTGTGATTGTCCTTTACGATTTCTATTTAGGTAAATATTTGTTTGTAACGGTTTAAGCATGACACGGGTTATCCATTTTTTTCTTTTAATATATTATCGCATACAATTTTGTGGTTGTATAAACATCAAGATAAATAAAACCGCCATAAAAATTAATTATCGATTTTATACAAAAAATACTGGATATATTGTATGTAAAAAAAATATTGCCTATTTAAATACTATATAAGACTTCACTATATTAGACCATCTGTAAAGTGTATATAAAGAACCACCCATTTATACCTTATACCATAAAGAAATAAGTTATAATTACAAAATACAAATTGTGTACAAATGAACATTTAACAACTAAGCCATAAAAAGGATAAGTCAATACTAATTATCAAGAAATAAATTGTAGAGATGAGCAAAACCAGCTGAAACCAAACCGAACCGACAATTTTCTAGTTTGGTTTTCGTTTTCGTTTACTTGTATCTTACTCGGTTCGATGTCGGGTAAAAAAACATAAAAAATACGCCTAAAGTATATATTTGGTTTGTTTTATGGGTTCGGTTCAGTTTCGGTTTTGCTCCGCTTAATTCGGTCGGGTTTCGATTCGTTTTTTAATTGGTTTTCGATCGATTCGGTTCGATTTTAAAGCGATGCCCTAATCATAGTGCTTAGCTAGTCTCTCTATAATGAAAAATTAGTGTGCATACAACATTACCTTTTCTAAAACTTGCCACCATATGGTTTTTACTTTGCTCAAGTGACATTCACATATATATAGTGAAATGCTCACTATCTTTTTATCGTTGAGCAATAAACACTTCAAATAAGGTTTCACGATTGGCTAACTTTGAACCAAAATTTCATTTTTTTAATATCAAAGATTCCATGAGAAAATGAATACAAACGAACCGGTAATTATAACTCTGGAAACATTAAAATATGTATCTAAAAGTTACATATGTGCTTTTAGTTTTATGATAAAAATGGCATAATCTTCATAAAAAATGTGATAAGCAATATAATAGAGGATAGGTAAGTTAACTTTTTAGTAGCAGCCGTAAAGTTATCATTGTTAATGAAGGTAACATCTTTAATTTAAAACCTTTATAGTAACCAGCGTGACAAAATTCGAAAAAGCATAATGAAATGAAGAATGAAGAAACCCCAAACAGAGAGCGTAAAACATATTATGAAATGGGTAGTATGAGACAATGTTGATGTGTTATTATTTGTTATTTAAAGTCTAGTAAGTAGATTAAAACTAAATTCAAATTTATTTATTATTTATTGTAATGTGAGCCCTTATGTGTATCAGCTTAAACTATCTACAAAATCTAAATCCTAAGACATGTGAAATAACTCAAATGGAGAATTACTTGGGAGAGTTGACTATTAGGTGAGTAGTTGGAAACTGAGAATGGTTATAAACAGATGAATACATAAAACCGCCTCACATTAGCACCAGATGACGAGTTAGAGGTGTCGTCAATTGTTTGTGCTTTAACATCCAGATTGATTTCGTCATCTAACGTTGGATCTCGGCTAACCCTTTCCGGAGGTAATAATTTACCGTGTGCAACCTCGTGGCTAGCTCCATCTGAGACTCCCTCGCCGTCGCCCATATACTCCCATAAGTTTCTAGGAGATGTTTCTGAGGTCATTTAAAATGCGAATAAAAGTTCACAATAATCATGTATTAACTGTGACGTACAAAATACCTCGCTGTACAAAAAGAAACCACGATCAGAAAACTGTGATATGGGCCTGGTAAGTGAAACGGAAAGAAAGTGTAAACCTTGTTTGTAGTCAGAATAGCATATTAATAAATATCTTACCAAAATCTTTGTACAAAGAGAAATTCGTTTATTACCTTGATGGAATTTGCCATGCATCTCCTATGGTGGGGTCAATGGACCAGTTTGGGTTTTATGAAATCAGGAAATAGCATAAACTTATCGAAATTTTCATTGATGAATAGGTAAATACTTCTTATTTTAACAGTAGTCAAACACCATTTTTTGCAATAGAAAGGGTGTTTGGCTCATGTTTTAACAGCAGCCAAACACCCATGTTCTTGGTAAATTAGAAACTGTGTATAGAACTTACCATAGTGTAGTACCTAATCGGAAGGAAATGTCGCATGCTCTCTACCTAACCCAAGAGGATCCAGTACGAAAGTAGATAGATTAGAGAAAGCCGCAAAATGTTAGTTTTTCTAAATTATATTTGTCCCAGAACATCACAAATTAACCTAGTTCAGTACTTTGGCACCTATGAGTCGTGCTCATGTTTATCTAATGGATTACTAAAAAGATAAGACAACGCAAACCTTATCTTTCGACTTATAAACTTGTTCTCTGAATAACCATTTAGGCAAAGTAACTTGAAACGGAGTGCCTCGAATGGTCCTTTTGTTTTCTATTATCCTTGTTGTGGCACAAAGAACAGAGGCTTTAACGTGGTTTAAGAATTTTCATGCATGTAAATGGCTGAGTTGTCCTAAGATTATGGAATTTAATGATGATATATGCCTAAAGAAACAATGTTTCATATAAATAATCAGATTAAGAATTTAGAACAGGATAAATGTCATCACTGAACACGTTATGCAAGTAGAATTATGGCGTGATATAATTGGATACTTGATCAAGAGTGATTGAATTCGAGTATTTACCTTTCCAAGTGCCCAATAAGCAGAGTACAATTATAATTCTAGCATAAGATTATTCTATTTCATATATCACTAAAAAACTCATTACATACACTACATGAAGCAAGCAACAATTTTAATTCTAGCATAAGATTTCTTTTACCTAATTGAGGCAAGCGGTACCAAACATCTAATGCATTATAGTGAAGAACATACCTTACATATCAAACTATTTAAGATGTTTATGAGAGGAGAATACCTGTAATAGTGGATCCATAGACTCCTTGAATTTAACAGGACTGTCCTATCAAATGGAGTATTTTCTTATTTACATATAAAATGGAGTATTTTCTTACCCGGGATCTTGTAACTCAGTAGCCAACTATAGGTGTACTGGATATACCCTCACGTAACCTTGGTGTGAACCTTTTTAAGGTTCGTGGCCTGTTTACAGTGGTAGGCATGAAAATTCACCGCATTAATGCATTAAGAGACACATAAGAAGGATATACCTAAATAGTTTTAAAAATGTGTCAACAGCCATATGTTTTTTTTTCATTATGACGGGATCACCTGAAAATTCACACATACACACACGCATTAAATAAACTCAATTCTAACGCACAAACACATACACATATAAAGGTAATTGGCAGCTGATAATGGCTTAGTAGTGGTGGGGCTAGTGGTTGTAAACCACCGACATCAACCATCAGGTTGTTGTTGTAGCTGAAAAAAGCAACATCAAAAATTGGAATGAATCAAAAAAGAACTGTGTTGCATGCAAGTAATATGACTTACAAATATTTTAGGGGAGAAGTTACAGGTTATATGGACAGTGCAGCTTCATGGCCTATATGCCCAACCTACTTTCACGGCTGCTAACAGTGTTTCAAGGACAAGTACTCTTTTGGGGTAGTCCTATTCACCAATATCTTTAGTTTTGGGTTATCAGTTTGATAGTTTTAAGTATTTATGTATGCTGAAACTGTTCAAATCACTAAGTTACAGCTAATTGAATCCATCAAGTTACAATGCCAAACACTCTAATAGTCTTAGATTAGAATACAACAGATTACACAAACAGAAAACATAAACCTACTTTATGTCTCTGTACACAATTGTAATAGAGTGAATGGGGCGTTTCACACTTGTCTAATATTTCAAACAACCCTTAAACTGAATATTGGTACATTATCTCAAGAACGTTGAGATATAAAGAAACACCTACCTTTTAAAAGACTCAAGTGCAGCAGCAACCGTAAGCTAAGTTGCGAGCATCAGCAAGCACCGGAAAGTTGTTGCAAGTAGGAGTCTTTTGGAAGTACTCCAGTGTTTCCTCGTTTGCTCAAGACCTTTGTTTTATCCTAAGAGAAGAACAATTTTAGGTTAATTCTAAATTGACATGAAATAAAAAGAATTCACAGTTCAATGAGTTGGGAAATTGGGAACTACACCCTATAATCATAAGAAGAAACTTCCAGTTCATATTAGATCCTTTGTATAAACTCGATGATCACAAAAATGACTTGGTTACTTTCCTCTACATAAAGATTATTTGCTGATACGCATTCTGGAGCGTTTGGATATAGCAAACTGCTTATCAGCTTATTTTGGCGTAGTGTAAGCATTTGTCATAGGAAATTTCGTGTTTACAAAAGCTTACGCCTACAATTAGTTTATTTACCTTGATAATATAAATAAGCACGACTTATTTATATTAAGCGAAAACAGGAGGAGAACGAATCCCAAACAAACACATGGTAATAAGCTTTAAAACTGCTCGTAGGAATAAGCAAATACAAAAACGTATCATTTGGCTAAGCCAATAATTAAAATTTCCATTTGTCTATCATCGAAAAGAAACCAGCCAATCAAAAGTTAATGTGTAAATTAATATTAACCCATATAAAGAAACTTATCATTTGTAGAAACACTTATTATCTCATTAACCAATAATCAAAGACACAAATTGACACCACACTCTAAATAAAACATTTTTAGTTTATTACCAACTTATCTATATTTGTGTACATTTTTAGTATAAATTATTTTTGTGTTTTTGTGTGAGTAGTGGACTGAGGTTATGATTGCGGCCTCCAGGCGGGAGAGGTACAACATCTTCAGGTGGGACTGATGGGTAAAAGAGATAAGGAGACTGGGATGCCCCAACATCACAAAAGGAGGGGCTTTACCGGTTTGCGTCTTTGCGGCAGTGGGTTCGAGCCCTATGGATTAGCAGCCAAAAGGTAGAAAACCATAGATACCAAAAAAACAAAATCTGAATAGGTCATTATGGGTCATTATGTTCTCAGCCTCCTTGTCGACTTGCTACCACTGATACTTAAGAAGTTGATTCAATATTTTGTTGTTGCTACCACTTTTCAAACTGGATAAGGTGTGTGAAAATAAGTACGGGTCATAACAGGAAATATGTTATCAAGATTCAAAAAGAGTGGCCCAGTGTAGGTTGATCAGGTAACACTTAATTCATTTTTATGACTTTGACAAATGTTTAATGTATCACAACAACTATATGATTAAAACACCTCCCAGTTCATGGTGTTAGTGCAAATGCTATATAAAACTCCTATAACTAAAATTCGACTTATGAAATTCATGATTGTAGCTAAATTACCTTTAAAACAGAAAGTGTTTTTTGTAGAAAGGTTGCAGCTCAACAACTCTATTCCTGGTAACCTACATTTTTTAATAAAAAGATTTAGAATCAATCATAGATGAGTGAGGATAATCTTGTTTAATATATCGTAACTTTGCAAAGTATCACAAAATCCAGATTTAGTGCAGAATGATTAAAGAGAAGATTTATATAACATTTTCTTGCTGAGTCAATCTGCATCTCCTTGACACTGAGCCACTCCGTCCTTAGCAGAATGATTAAGAGTGATTTTTTTATTTACCAAACTGGGCACTAAGAATATGCAAGATTGGCCTGATCACTTCAGGAGGATAATGTTATGGGACCATTGCCATTGTACGTTTTTATGTAATTTTTTTTATTTTTTTTAAATTCGGATTTATAAATTTTAATGCTAAAATATCTATTCCACTAAAATATTATAATAGAGATTTGTGTTGGCCAAGCATAGGATGAGTATTGTGCAACTAACCTCTCTGAACCAAGATATTCCAGTAACGACTCCTATTTCAAGAAGTAAAAGGTACTATACAGTTATACAATTATAAGTAATCCAAATACCTTTGTCATATGGGTGGAGGATCAAAGAGACATAACCACTTGTTGAAGGACAATTCTAAAACGGACGAGCTTGTTCATGACCTTAACATGAATTATTTGTGGCGACAAAGATGTATATTAGACAGTTACTCTCGAGGCTGGTGGAGTAGAGATCACTTATAACTATTCCATCCCAAAACACCCTCAAAAGTAGATAAGAAAAATTCACCTTTTGTAGATATCAGACTTGATAGAGAAAGTTCTGTCCTTATTTCTTTGAAATTACAGATCCATATTTGTTTGAAACAAATGACCACTTAGAAGATCCACTCGAACCTGTAGCAAAACATCCCAAACAAAAAATCCATTGTTGTCAGTTTCGCATAAGCACGACCATAAGCTCTAAACATAACTGGAAACTTGCCCATTAGTAACCATTGTATGTCGTAATCTGGCTTAGCTGATGCAGATTTCATATGCTCAATTTACCAAAAACTCAACTTGTTGATTCCTGTTACCGTAAAATTACATGTTAGTAAGTCAATGCTATTCCATTTTGATAGTGACATAAATAGCCTTGTACCGATCAGACAATTTATTATACTTTTAGAATAACTCAAAATGGAAAGAAAGATGGAGTAGCCAACCTTGACGTTCTTGTATTGTATAATAAGAAAATAGTTCAATATAATATGTTCCAACCTCCGGCTCCTGCCTTCTAGAATCTATTAAATCGTATTCGTTCACTTATAGGAAATTTGAGGATTGGTTGTTGTTGTTAATATGGTGCAGATAAAGATCCATAGGCCAATAATTCATCTGGGTAGTTGTTCATAAATTAGACACATGTTAATAATTAGCCAAACTATTAGAATATACATACAAAGATCTAAGAATACGAACCCTGATCCATCTTTTTCTTTCAACCGCCCATAAATAATTGCATCGTGATGTAAATAAATTTAGAATAGATACATCCGATTATGATATTGAAGCATCAGGGATTGTTTTAGGGTTTTTGTTTGATGAGTGCTATTGTTGATTTTGCTATGTGTTTACAAAAACTAAAGAACCAAACCAATTTGCCAATACTCCAAATCTCTGTACACAATAAATGGATACATGAATCCTATTAATCAATTAGTAGTTTGATTAAATAACATTATAAGATCAACAAAAATAATTAAATACCTGAACTGCATGCATCTCTAAGCTCACGAATTCAAGGTGGAATGAGAACGAATGGATAATTATATAACCGATTATTTTTAAGCAGCTATGTCTCGTTTTTATAGGGGTCCGATTAAGTTTATTGGGTTCGGGAATTCGTAAGCCCAAAACGTAAGCCCAAAACAGAAGCCCATGTGCTGACTGGGATTAGTGCCCTGATTGATGACGTGACAAATCCCTCCTCTTATATATAATGTAAAGATATATATATATATATATATATATATATATATATACTAGTGGCAAAACCCGTCCGATGGACGGGTATGACGTGTAACTATTGTTTACATTTATTTGTTTGGCTAGATATTGATGTTATAAAGCATAGTAGAAATGTTTGTCGAAGTGGTAATTGTGGTTTTCTTGGTAACCTCATATTACTCCTATTAACTTTATTTTGAGTTGTACGCTACAAAACATTAAAACACTTGTGCAATAAGTAATATAAATATTTGAAGTAAGGCTCGTTCGATGAACGGGTTAGCTTTAAGATTCTTTTTAAGATAATAAATAGAATTAGTAGGTAGAAAAATTCGCACTATAAAATAGATAATCAAAACTTGTACAAAAATTATGACAAAATTTAGCAAAAACCGTAGAAATCATTTGAGAAAAGTTAGAACTTATATACACTTTATAAGAGTTACATTGACAAAGAATCAAAAGCAAATGAATATTAAACTATAACAAATTGGGTATACGTCAAATCGAATAAAAAAACGTGTTTTACCTTTAATGTGAACTATAAATTAGGTTGTAAATGAAAAAGCATAAGACGATTAAATAAATAACAAAACATGAAATATTAAAACTTCATAAATTGTAATAGTAACAAAATAGTTAAACTTATTATAAATCAAAACGTTAAATTTAGAATATTTCTCTGGATGAAAATCGTAGATGTGCATCTTCGTAATTCAAAATTGCAAAATTTTCCTTATCTTTGCAATATGAAGCATGAAAGGGAATTATCTTCAAATATCTGTATAGAGGTTTAAGATGTCACTATCATGTCAAGGGGAAGATGCCATTAATAAAATACGTAGATGTGATATGATATAAAAAACATATATTTAAAAAAAAGTATTATCTTTTCAGTTTTCTCTCTTTTACTTTTTACAGAAAGATAATTTTACTTTTAACCAATTAATTTAAAACCTTTTTAAATTTTGTAATTATGATTTCAATTAAATTTATTCTAAATCTAAAATTCATACCTATTCTTAGAAGTTTTAGAAGTAGACAATTAATTTGAGACAAACCAAAAATAAAAAGTGGACTATAATTTTGAGACGGATTTAATAGTTTGAAACTTGACAGTCACATTAAGATTGTAATATAAACAATTTTATATTGTTAGTCTAGAATATGTAATTGTGTTAAGGAAAAAGTAAGTGGCTTATGGACTTTACTTTATATATGCAGTCATGAATTAAAAATTTTGTACATACATTGGAGAACCTTTGAAGTCCACATTTAATACTTGAGAAAAACGATCTGAGTATATTTAATAAAAGCATTCACTATGTTTAAACTTTTAAAAAGTTTATAACATTTACTTGTCACGTAATATCATTAATTTATGAATATTTACAATATATAAACCCTTTCTTACAATAATAAATTTATTAAAAGTTTATAAATATATTAGACATTAAATGAATTATCCACATTTATTTGTAATGAAAAGATTCATAATTTCATACTATTTCATTTCATATCACTAAGTTACTCCGTCATATGTCATATTCGAAATGCAAACAAATCTTGTATCTTTTTTTAATGCTCAAAATTTACAATTTAACCCCATCTCGCCATCCCTTATTGGTAAATTTAAATTATCATCGTTGTCCACATTTGACTTTTGAATTTCTTTCTTTAACTTTGGCCTTAAATAATTTTTTTTTGTATATAATACTTGATGAAAGCTATACTAATGAAATAACATTATTTTCATCAATTATTATGTAACACAAAAAAACTTATTTAAGTTTAAAATCAAAGAAAAAAAACTTCGAAAATCAAATGTGGACACTTATTTTAGGACCGAGATAGTCATATTTATTAACATGCAATGTCACATTCGTCATACGTTACACGAACTTCAGAGAATGGCTGATGAAAGTTGGTTGGTTACTGATGTATACATGAACCAATATACGGTAGTTGAGAGGCATGCAAGTCTACTGAAGTTTTTGAAATGCTGTTAACTGGGCATTTGGGATGGTTTGCATTTATAAATGCTAGAGCATGCAAGTAGTAAGGACCAGTTAGCACATTCCAATATGTGCCGCCTAATTATGCTCATTGGTAGACTTATCCCAATCATAAAAACAAAATACGAAGACATAAAAATTTTGTGTATTGACACACACATAAATGAATTATGTTATTTGCTTATATGTAAAGTAAAATAAGCAAACAAAACAACTTAAAGAAAAATAAGCAAACAAAACAACTTTTTTTCCCAAACACACCCTAGACCGAAGATCTCAATATTCCAATCCTAGAAAGCATAAAGACATAAGCTTATTGTTCGGTTTTGCTTATCATTCTGAGCGTGATCCAAAAGTTCCAAAAAATTCCTCAAGTTCATTTTCCTAAATATCTTTCAACTCTATATGCAATAACAATATCATAATAATTTCTAGCATCCAGTTTGTTGTGGAATACGAATTTGTAAAAATGGAATCCAGAAGAACCATGGTGATGAACTGGGACGGGTTAGGAGACCTCAACGGTGATAGTGAACTTTTCTTTGATGCTCAACGACTCTCGGCTGTTTCCCCTCAGGATCTTGTGTCTTCTTCGTCTGACAAGGAATATGATGAGTCAAATTTCATTCTCGTCGTCTTCTGATTATGTAAACTTCTCAGAATTTCTAAAGAATGGATATGATAGCTTAATACCTGTTGGTTTTTTATTTTCTTAAAGAAACTATCTATATGTAATCTACCTTTAGTTGCAGATCTCTGAACCCACTGTCTATATGCATAGAGGTAATGTGTTGATGTCTGTTGAGATAGAGCAAATTCAACAATGTAATTAGTCACGAATAAAAGTCAACCAATTCCTCTTTTCCATCTTTTTTCCTACCATCCACCATTGGAGCATGTTTATGGCCCTGTCCAAATGCGAACGCTTCATATTTCCAATCTAAATATGACTATTTACAACTTAAACGAACTCAAGTTGAAAATTCTTTTAAAAACATGTTATGAACAAAAGTAAAAACATTCACCTAACCTCATCACGGACAAAAACGACATAACCTCTATTCATCAAGTTCTTGAACTACGAAGGAATAGTAGAAACCAAGGTAGAACCTGCTGAGACTTCTACAAATTCTGAGCATTATCACAAAATTGCTTGCGAGAATATAATCTGGAGCAGGGAATGAGAACGAAGTTTCCTTGATGCTTGATTGAAGATACTTTCCTCTGAATTCATAAAACTTCACCCAAACAGCCATCATTTTGTATCATTGTATGTAGCGAGAAGTCCTAATATCGTAGCTTGATTAGACATCCAGAAAGTCAACCCGTGTAAAAAATAGACAATTTTACAGTTATAATATTTCCACGATATTCAAGAAATTCACTTTGGCCACGCTAGAGTACCTTAGAACTTCATTTCCACAAGCTTTTTCAAATAAAATCAATCCTGAAACAATACTTCTTGCTGAAGTTGCTCTCCTAGATTAGGAGTTAATGCAGGTAGCCTCAAAAAGACGCCTAGCCGGCGCCTGAAATTTATTAACCGAACTCCTATGCTCTGCAACTATTAAGTAAAGACCAACTTCAGTAGCAACAGCTTCTCTAAGTTCACCTTCAAGACTTGGTAATTTATGATCCAATTGTGGTACTTTGTTGGACCACAAAGATCCATTGTTATAGCTGATTCCAATGGGGAATGGGTATACTTCACCTTTCTAAATCTATCACCAGTCAAAATGTCAGACTCGATAGCTTTTAGGATTCAACTTTTGTGTTCATTTTCACTTTCATCTGTATTTGATACTGACATATAAAATTATTGATCACCAGCGTCATTGGCCTCGGATTACATGTCGTCTTTTGTTTCAGTTACTAATTCAATAACGATTTTATCTTGAACAAAAAAGAGTTCTTTCTGAAGGTTTAAAATACCATTTGAACATGAATTCATAGACACTGTCGCCATTGGGGACTGTGAAACATCATCAATAAAAGAAGCACTTTTGGTTTCTTCAATATTTTCTTCATTCATTGAGTCAGATCTGAAAAGGTTACTCTCATCAACTACTTCAATCTTCAAAAATAACATATGTTGAATGGTATTACTAAAAGTCCTCTTGCAGCTCACTGGTATACTAACTTCCTAACCATCTTTTACAATACCATATTCTGCAAAATCGCCAACAGTAGTGGCCAACAACTGGCCTTTCATAGTTTCAGATGTGTACATTTTCGAATTACATCGACTTTATGTTGCTTCTGGAAAAAGGTTTCAGGCAAGGACCAAGCCGAGAGCCATGATTGTACCTGTCAAAAACATGAATAGATTAAAATTGGGTCCATTACCAAACATAAATTTGTGGGCCAGTAATAGACGTCTCCAAATAACACTTATAGCTAATAGATACATAGATATGGAGTAAAGTAGCAAAACAAAAGTAATCCCAAATACCCATTATCACTTATAGGCTCATGCACATATTCTTGATCTGCGGGTAAGCTAACAGAATAAGCAATCCAAAACACCCTAAATTTACTTGTAGGATGATGTGTTCTTAATGTTCAGCCGATTTGTGCATTCTTATAGGCTGATTTGAAGTAAAGTTGATAAAATAGATTATCTAAAGACACTAAAAGGTAACGAATTATAAGTCAACATCTTGCTCGAAGACACCTACACACTTCATAACGCAATTAGACTAACCCAAACAGGTAAAATTCAATAAGGTACTTAAATACTTACATGTCATGGGGTATATTTTATTATCCACAAGGTGAGTATCCTTATCAGCCATTGGTTCTTAACAGGCTTTCAAGATGTTAGGAGTCATATCTTGTACGTTAATCTTCAATCTAATGTTAAAGACAGGTGCATTTAGTAGATCATGAAACACATTCATTTTTACAAAACATATAGTTCATGAAAAGAAAACGATCCAGTTGTGGTCAAGGCGACAATGGAGGTAGTGGCCCGCCAATGGCGACTCAGTTAATGGTGGCTGAGACGATCTTGACTGACCTATGCAATGGCAACTGTTGCGCTAGCGACCGATGCAATGGTGGCTTTTTGCCCGAGCTTGAGAAGCTGAAGGACCTTCGTTTGGATCATCTCCCTACATGTATGATAGAATATAGAAAAATATAAATCAAAACAGTTATTCTATAGGAAAGGTGGAAAGGAAGAAAATAAATAGATTAAATACCATTAATTATCGCCTCTATCCCCATCTCCCTCGTCTGCTATCCATTTAGACTCTTCGAGAATAGATAAAGCTTGTGTAGAATATACATGGTACATTGAGCTTTCTAATAATCATATACTAAAATTTCTTCTTAAACTACAAAACAATTCAACGTTTAGAATCATAGGAAGATCAGAAACCAATCAACACATGATTTACAACTAATCTCAGTATGAAGATCACGTAAGCCCGCTTTTAAACCGTGGATATAATATATGTAACAATGGAAATGCAGCTTTGAGTCTTCAGTAAAAATGGATATTACTTTCACCCATATTATGACTTTCATCATAAGGCCTTCAATTTCTGTCAGCTTTTATTTCTAAATATGACCCGTCACACTCGTTGAAAACCTTATAATAGATGATTGTCTATACCCCACTTCACACATTGTGCGTTTGTTCATAATTAGTGTCTTATTTTCTTCATCCAACACATTTTTTTTCGCTTCACGTAGAAACATAACAGGTGGTAAATCAAACTCATGTAGAACATCGGCTAGTGGTTCTTCTTCTTTTCTACAGAATACATACATAACATATATAAACTACAGTAGATCTGAAATAAATAATATCTGAAGCTGTGGTGTGTGTGGAGTGAAGCAATCGGTCCACCTTTGTGTGTTACAAAGTGTTGAGAATGATTGAGTTGCTAACAAAGAATCTTATCAATATGTTTAGTATAGCCAAATGTCAAGGCTGATGTTGCTACTATACAGCGGAATCAGTTCCAAGACTTAGATTTTATGGACAAATGAGAGGCGTGCGCGTATAGTGCTGAGGATCATGTTGTTGCTATACAGTGGCATCAGTGCTGGTATTTATCACTTACTATGTTAATATCTTATTCAGATCTGACGTGTAGCTCAAATTTTTTATGCTTGTGTAAGTCTAAACTGCCACTAAGTCCAGCATTTGGTTACGGGGTTTGATTTACTGTGTGAGATTGAGTAGACCCTTATTAGTTAATAGTCATCCTTGAGAACTCAATTTTCGGGTGCTGCATAAATTTTAAAATTTTCTACATTAAAAAATGTTGTAATCTACCTGGTTCAACTAAACAACTGTGATTATTAAATGCATAAACTAAAAAACTGTGATTAAACTAAAAGGAAAAATATAAACCTGACACTTGAATTCACACGCTTACTGGTTTGGATCATCATCATGGTGATTGCAATTAGGGCACCTTAACGCACAGAATCATTACATCCGATGTTAGAGGCTCTGACAATGACATAACCTCACTTATGCCAATACCACCACTAACGGCTCTCCTTCCTTCGTATCCTCAAACACAGAAAGCTACGCAGAACACATATGACCCACCAGTGTACCAAATTTGAAGGCAGAATGATCAACAACACGGTTCACAATACAGCTCATAATCCATTATTTTCAGCTTGTGAGCTTATTACCATGATATTATGAACAAAAAAGTGAGCCAAGTAAGGTTAATCTAAACACCCTCTGAATTGTAAATAATCAGTAGTTTTGTTGGGCATATTAGTTTAGTTCGTGGTTCAATTTGAAGAATCAAGTTGTATGCTAAGAAAATCTTTCGGATGCAACTCGCACATGAGTCATTCATTTATATAGTCAGTCTAACATAAGTGCTCACGTCTGAGAAATGAATACAGAGGTAGGTAACTACTTAATTTGTTATCTGTTATATATTCTCTCTTTTTATTGCAATTGTATTAGCATATGCGTTTGATCATCGATAATTTGAATCAAAATTATATTATAAAAACTCAAAGCCTGCAGGTTATATTAAATAATGAGAATAAACAACTACCATAATCGAGCAGGGGCCAGTAAATATTGACCTTCACTATGAATGGTGTTTTCGAGGAATTGGACATAAACCTCGTGGTTCCTACGATTGTATAATAACCTCTTCCTTCTAGCTCATCTGAACAATATGGTCGTACATTTCGTGCACATAGATCTGAATATCTTTGGAAGTCATTTGAATTTTTGTGCAAAAATAACATATGTACACCATAAGAGAAGTGTAACACACAAATTTGGACAGACCTACTTAATAAAAGATATTAAAGCGGCTATACCTTTGAAAGATGCTACCGGTGTGGGGCTCACTTGTAAGTGAGACTGTTGCCGGATGTCCCGTTGACATAGGTTACAGTATATGTGCAAGCCGTCGTAATAAAATGTGGTTGTGGGCTAAAAAAACTTAAGAAGATACCTCAACGATGGATTTCATGATAGACTAATAGTGTTGGTTGCACTGGTTATGTTAGCTGCAGCCAAGGTAGTTACTGAACAATCTTAATACATAAAAGGCCATAGAAGCACACTCACCACCAAAAATAAATTCACTCTAGACACGATATAGCAACGTACCTCATTGCTTTCTTAACACTCTCAAGCCCAAGTCGCGATAACTGCAGTCGTGGATGCTTCGTTATACTAAAAACAAAAACCAACTTATGAGCAAAAACAGACTATATTGTAATGTTACACTATGCTTGGCATAATGTCAATCAACTCAACCAATACGCTAACTAAATCTTGTATGTCATTGGCGACATAAACAAAAAAAATGATGCGTTGGTGTTTACGTGTGTATCATCTTTTTGGTTGTGTTCCATAATAGCAACAACACCATTTGTACCAAAGATGTCAGTAAGATTATTATGTTTATAAATAACCTATAATAGAAGAAACCAAACAATGAATAAACAACCTCAAAGTTAACAACCTTCAAAAACATATATAAATAAACTCATCAAAAACATACTCACTTGCTTGATCAACAATCTCATTAAATTGATCCTTAAGTTAAACCTACGTGATATTGTTATTTCTTCAGATCATTATAGTTTCAAATCATTATAATAAAAATCGATTAACAATACCTTATTATAAAGAAAAAAATCGATTAACAATACCTTATTTTTCCAGTGTTTAATGAATAATGTAGGGTTATTATCGATTGATGAAGATCTTTTTGAATGGGTCGTCGGATGTGAATGTATGAGAATAATATGGTACGATTAAGTTTTTTTATGGTGCGATTAATTTTTTTGAATATTGTTATTTTTTTGAATGGGTCTTTAATCTTTATATGGATTAAGTTTTTTTTGGGTTCGGGAATCTGTAAGCCCATAAGGGAAGCTCATGTGCTGACTGGGATTAGTGCCTTGATAGATGACGTGGCATATCCCTCCTCTTATATATATATTAAGATATATATATATATATATATATATATATATATATATATATATATATATCAAGTCAATATATGGTTCAAAATAAAGTAAAATTAATTTTTAAGTCATACAACAAAAAAGTAAGAATTAACGTTGGATAGTATGCGCTGCAAATGTTATTATTCTAATTTATTATTAAGACACCATATTAATTATTTCCAGAAAATTTCACATTACTATTACCTACATTTTTTAATATTATTTTATCGAATACTTACTAACGTATTTCCATCGCAATTTCGAGGTATTGTGCGTTATATCATTGTTAATTATTATTAATCCCAGATAGAAATAATTAAGGAAGGAAACGAGTAGTGAGAAAATTCAAAAAGGTAACTGATCTCGTGGGTAGATGTTTAAAGAACTTTATAAATTCATCGGGAACGAAAAATTGGAACAAGAGTAAAATCGTGTTTTCCCTTTTATCACCATTAAATTCAAGTGAATCCACAAGTTTAAGAAATTTCTTATGGTTTTGATTCGGATTCTTGGACTGAAGTTCCTGGTAGGAAGAACCTTTTATCACCATTAAATTCAAGTGAGTTGCCCCGGCTAGAAACTCGATGGGCTTTCGATAGCTTTCGTGGCTAGGTTTCGACTAACTTTTGATGGTACGCCATAGAGTTTTATTTTGGTTCACTAGAGTGATAAACAAAAAGATCGACGAAAATAACATTGAGAATAGGGATTGAATACCAGAAAACAAAAAAATAAGGATAGATGATTTTACTTGATAGAAAGCAAGAAAGTAGACATAAGATAGTGGTGCCCGTAACTTTACGCGAGTGTCTTAAAGTTCTTGAAAACTTTTTATACAAAATATGTAACTATCTGAGTGCTTTGAAATTTTTTGCATTTACTCGGTCGAATATGCGACCCTCTTTTCCTTTTCGTTACATGCTCACCGACTAAAACTTTTCGTTTGTAGTGTGGCGACACATTCGCCAGTTGATCAACCAAGTGGGTCAAAGTCGCATATCCAAATGCGTTTAGATAACTCCACCTCCAACATCGATTTTACTTTAAAAATCTTTACTTTTGGTCAAAGTCGTGTTTGTTGAGTTCTTGTGTGTTTCTTACTCTTTTATTGGTCTTAAGCATGTCTCTATGATGAGTTAGACTAGAAAAGTAGTATTTGTTGAATTGGAAAATTCCTCTCATCCTCCAAAACACACCCTATGTGGGCGGTACCTTAATTAACCCGCGACTCCATATATATAAGGAACCGCAGGTTGAGATAAGGAACCGTGGGCAGAGACTTTCACATCCGGGTTTTCTGAAACTCCAAATTTTTTCCAACAATTTTGGAATCTTTGTTTCAACCCTTTGATCACCCTCAAAATATCTTGAGCTTTCTCTACTTAACCATAAGCATCTAGCATCCATTTCCGTATCAAAATGTCTTATTCACAAAATGAAATCCTTGATTCTCCTCCATTTTGCCCAATTGCTTTCAATCCAAATTCTTCAAGAACACTCAAAATCATATTTCTTCTTCTAAGAATATTAATTTTTGAACTTCTTCTTTTCCACCTTTTCTCTTTTGTGTTCTTCCTCCATATCATGATAATATCATGCATCATAGAACATATTGTCATTTTTGTCAATATCAATAACTTTCCATGACACATATCTATGAGGAGTTGATTTACATCAAGAGTCCCCTTGTCAAGCCTCCTCTTCATTATTACTATGAGACAATTGCCAAGCCACCACCACCTCCTTCCGCCACCACCTTGTCTTTCATCTAAGCATGTAGATTGCGTATTGTTAAGACATCTAATTCATACAAATCTTAGTGTTCTAGTTTAAATAGGATTATATTTATGTTTTTGTTTAGGCTTGGTTTTCATACATTTTTGTATGATTTATTTCCTTGTATCTTTCTCATGTTTTTACATGACTTCTTATGGATGTTGATTATTTTTTTTCTTCCCTTTTTATTTTTTGTGTGTGACCTTTGCTATATCTTGTTGGGTGTTTCTTTTCTTCTTCTAACCCTTCTATATAACCTGTCACCATTGTTCGATCTCTTTGTGCCCTAAGTAAGGGGGAGTAAGCACCAAGGGGGAGCATTTGCAAAGTCCGTTTCTTCTCTTCTACAAATACTTTTGCAACCTTTTTGCTTCGACAAAGGGGGAGAAATGAAATAAACTCGTCTTTGAAAATCTTGCTTTTACATATGATTGAGTTTATGTATCGTCGGAATCAAAAAGGGGGAGATTGTTAATGCAATGATGCCTAAAAACGTTGCATTTTTCGGTCTCGACTTGTTTTTATTACGACAATATATAACAACAAGCATTTACGAAAATAACGAAAATCGAATTCTTGAGTTAACCAAAATGATAAACGCTTTGGATTAATTGGTTTGTAATATCGAGTCAGAGAACTCAAACTAGCAAGAAAAAAAAAACAAAGTTACAACTTTTCATAAATTAAAATAACAATATTAACTTAAAGTGAAAAACAATTCGTCATGCTCAAACAAAGAAAAGCATTAGTTACAACATTTATTTTTTTTGAGTAAATTGCATAAATCGTCTCTAAAGTATAGCCAAAATGCAAGTTTTGTCCTAAACGTTATGAAAGTGCAAGAATTATCTTTATTTGAAAACTTTAATGCAAGTATAGTCCATAATGGGATATTGCTTGGGACGAAACACGCAAAATGACCAAAACATTTGGGACAAAACATGCAAGATAGCAAAACTTCAAGGATGAAAATTCGCAACATAGCTTGATTTTGGGACGATATCAGCACTTTCAAAATATTTGGGACAATACCTGCAAAAGGACCAAACTTTAGGGACGATTTATGCAATTCTCTCGGTTTTTTTAACATAACTTGAGATGGTAAATCTTGCATATTTTGATAAATATGGCATTTTTAATACTTTAAAAAAAATGATATGACACTTTTTGCACATGTAAGAAATAAATGGCTTTAATGAGCGCATATGTGAAAATACTAATTAGACTACTCGCGGATATTTATATTTCATTTTTTCCCCGACTTTCAAACAAGTATTTTTATTTTTTAATTTTACGTTTTAATTTGTTTTTTACCCATTTTATCTTGCACCCGTTTAACCCGTCCGTTTCGCCCGTGTCCGTTTAACCAACGACCGTTTAGCCCACCGCCCGCCCCGCCTCAAAACATAACGTTTGAAGAAACCTTCCTATGATCATTAAAACACAAAACAAATTAAATTTTCATAAACAAATAAACTTATTTTACGAGGGATAATCTCTTTTACTCATAAAACAAATTAACTGATATAAGTCTACAGTTAGTGAAAACGCTCTTAACGAAAACAACTATTCAAGAAATAGCAAACATAATATTTCTTTATTTATTTCACTCAGAGTCTCTATTTCAATACTTACAAATTGAATTATTTGCTATTTTTATTTTATTTTTTTATTAATTATTTGTTAAATTTTTTTTTTATGTTTAACAAGTCCATCTAAACGGTCTTGTTTAACATAAAAGAACTATACTACATTACCGGTGGAGATGAGAGATGCCATGATATTGTTTAGATTGTTTTTGGCATTTTCAAAAACCTGACTACCAATCATATTGTTTAGATTCTTTGTGGCACTTTCAAGACTTTTGAATTTTAATTCATTTTCAAGCTTAAAAATTTTACTAGCTTCTAGTTTATATTTAAGATCTGTAATCTCAGGTTCCTTATAACATCCAATTAGTTCTTCTTATCTGACAACTCCCTTTTTGTAGTAAAAAACATCACATTCAGAGGAAAGATGAGTTGTAATGTACCAAACATCACAGTCGATAATAGAATCAAATAGTTAAAGTATACTCTTGTTCTTCTTTACTTTTGTAAATTAGATTATGCATAACTTATTAGAGTTGAGTAAGAGTGTCTCACGTCCTCTAGTTTGTTTACAAGTTATTGTGATATCCTTAACAGGATCTCGATCTATTCAAAAAGATCAACATAATTAACTTTAATTACCTTAATGGTTTTAAGATAATCATTATACAATTTGAACGTCAAAAACATCAACAGGCCTACATGAATCACCGTTAATAGTCTAGGAAAATTAATTAATATCGTGAATAAAAAACCAATCATATAATAGAGCATGTGAATAAAAAACCAATCATGTTAAAGAAAATTAATATTGTTAATAAGACATTAGAGAATTAAGTATTAGAGTTTTGTTGGATTTCGCATAGAATACCTTGAATTACTGATTAGACAACATATACCGTGTCACAAGTTTTGTTCTTTTTTAATCACATGGCAAATATATAATAACTAGTACTTTTAATGTTAAAGAATTGAGAAACCTTAATTAAATCGACTACGAAGTTTCAAATATGAGGTATATTTTGGTTTAACCCAACCCGAACAAAATAAACCCATGGTATTCCTAATCAATAAAATTGGTTTTATTATACCCCTAATTTCGAATCGACCCAATCTATTTATCTAGCCAATTTGGTTATAATAATGACAAAGACATGATATTATTTGATGAGTATACGTAAAAATAATTGTTTATAAAACTATACAATGGTTACAAATAATGACCAATTTATTTTCATAGCTACGAATGTAAAGTTTTCATAAGCACGTCCTTCGAAACTACTATAGTTCAGATAGGCCAATATAAAAACATGATGAACTTGCCGTGGCTGCAACCATAATTGGTTGCCATTCCTAGGGGTGTTATCAGGTCGGGTTACAAGGTTATCAGGACTTGTCGAGTTTTGATTTTTTAAAACTCACCCGTAACCCAAACCTATATGAAATAGGGTTGTCGGGTTCGGATGGTAAACGGGTCGGGTTATTTCGGGTCGGGTGAGTCGCATTACTAGGTTTGGTGAGCATTTGAGTTTAGCAGTTATGTCTACTTAACCCATATCTTAAGATATTTGAGATTACAAACCTATGAAAATACCATATTTGAAAAAAATGCTAGCAATATGATCCGGAATTAACATGTAATAGCAAGGTCTATTAGTTTACTACATACTTTTTGTATAACATAAATTAGAAATTCTATTATCATTCTTCACAAGTGATACTATTACTTCCTTCTGTATGTTCACTCTATTAGTCAATTCTTTTGATAAAAAATCTGTCGGTACACACCAAATGTACGAGCTCATTTACCCCACTTAAACACGTCAAATACTGATGATACTAATCAGAGTTATCACTTACTATATATAGAAAGACCTGTTAAAAGACCATCAAAAGATTTTACTTTTAAACTTCCCTGCCCGACACATCTTTTAACTTCAAAAACTGGACAGTTTTACGTCACCGACTCATACAACCATTTTGACCATTATAAACAATCCCGTTTACAAATCCGATGCTTGGGTTTGAAAATAGACTCACAACCCTAAGTTTAGAACCAAACATCAGTCCTTGACCATTTTCACAACACATTCTATAGTCCCCGATATTCGATCCAAATATCGACAACAACTTCGGATTGTGTCGATACTCGTCTCCCGGTACACGAATAATCTAAACATCATAACTTCACGCTCGTTTGGAGCTAGAAGCTCTACCTTAAATGAAATCGAAGCTAAAAGATGTCTATACAACCCTATGAAATTAGTTTAACCATTTTCAAGCAGTAAGGTGCCCAAAATTGGCCTTGAACCTACTTATCTAAACACCACTTTAAAAATCATGTTAAATCAAATTTTCAACACATTTTAATCAATCTTATCATAAAATGTGTTTTGATGAAATGAATTTTTAAATGATAAAATGTGTAGTGGAAAAATTATTTATAGTGGTGGTGGTGGGTACTTTTTGCCAATTTTGCATAGTATTGGTCCAAAATGCAATTAAATAGTTTTCAAGGTAGAAAATGTAAATTGTCAATTTTGAAAATATTTACGAGGCTCGGATTTCGTAAAAATACTTTTCAAAAGTTAAAACGCACTCAAAATATGATAATAATATGATCCCGGTTCGACTTAATACGAACTAAAAAGTCAAAATATAAACATCGAGACAACAAATGATAAAACATAAAATCTCGGGCATCCGTCGATATCGTAATCACTAATAATCCTCGCGATTAGTGAAAAGAAAAAAATAAGACCTCCAACGTCGGTTTTTAAAAGAAACCATCAACCATCATATCATTTAAACTCATCAAAAATTTCAAAAATTATTCATAAAATAATATTGAATAATATTAAATAATGTTAAATAATATTAAATATGACCTCGGGTTCGGATTGTCACACATGGGCTATGTAGATGGAACATTACTTGAATAACATAGATCATACTATGTGACAAGTTATCAAGAATGGGAACACACCTAATAAGTTGCACTGGTTGCCTGATGGTAATGTTATGCTTTACTTGTTGTAACTGTTGAGGAGGTAAAAGCAGAGATCAGAGAAAGAAAGGCCAGAACTACTTTGGCTATGACACTTTCAGAGGACATCTTACCTAGCTTTCATCACTACAAGGATGCAAAGGCTATGTGGGATGGCATCAAAGTCAGATTTACAAGTAATGATAAATCTAAGAAGATGAAGAAAATTGTTTTAAAACAAGAACTTGATAAGTTCTCAATTTCCAGTATAGAAGGAATCCATGGTGGCTATGGAAGGTTCAATAAGTTGCTCATTCAATTGGCAGTTTAGGGAAAAATAATTCCTAATGAAGAAGCTAATCTAAAATTCTTAAGGAGTGTTCCACAAGAATGGAAAGCATTGGCTATGCACTTCATCACAAGGGATGATCTGGATACAATTCCTTTTGATCATTTCTACAACAATCTTAGAGCTTATGAGATGGATGTTAAAGTCATTGAGGTGACCAAAGCAGTAGCAACTCCAAAGTCTAACTTGGCTTTTGTGTCAGAAGGTAATGGCGGTACTTACTTTCAAAATACCGCTAGTGGATCAAGTAGCGGTACTTACTTCCAAAATACCGCTGGAGGAATTACAAGCAGTACTTACTCACAAAGTACTGAAGGCAGTCCTATTGTCTCTCAAAATCCACAGGGAAGATCTTCGCCATTGTTTAGTGAAAATGATGCCTTCTCATTCTTTGCTGGACAAGACAACAGACCAAGAGTGACTCTCAATGACTTGTTCCAAATGGATGATGCTGATGTTGAGGAGATGGATCTCAAATGGCAAGCTGTTATGATCTTTGTGAGATCTAATAGGTTCTATAATAAGACTGGAAGGAAGATGACTGTTGATCCTAATGAACCATTAGGATATGACAAGTCTAAAGTTGAATACTATAACTGTGGAAGGAATGGAAATTTTTCAAGGGAGTGCATTAGAGAAAGGCTGAAAGTAGCAGTCATAAGTCCTAAGATAGCTATAGAACCAGTCCAAGAATTTCTGAAAGCTTTCCAAAATGAAACAGCATGAGTCCCAAAGAAACCAAAGCATTGGTAACTGTAGATGGAGTCGTGAACTGGGCTGAAGATGAGGAAGAAGAAGAGCTTGGTTTGATGGCTCTCTCACATGAAGATACTGAGGTGCATCCTTGTTCTAAAGATTGTGTTCTTGAAATCAACCGATCAATTGGGAGTGCCATTATGTGTCTTGCAACTAGGCAAAAGTATAACTTTTCAAAAATGATTTTTGATGGCATGTTTGATAATAAGTGTAACAAGATGACTCTTGATTATCCTAGGTTTTTACAAATGGTTTTTGATTTTCAAGGTTACTTCAATAGGGATCATAATGATTTTTATACGATTCCTGTTCAAAAGAAAGCAATTTTTGGGAAGATGACTGAACCATATGGAGATCTACCTCTCACCCAAGCCATGCTTGCTATTATTGAAGCAGCTACAAACCCTCAACCTCACCCACAACCTCAACCAGACCCATTGCTTGAACAACCTCCATCACCCCAGCAAATGGAAATTGACTAAGAACAATTCAACGCTGACACTTCAAATGTTGGCGTTGACACTACAAATCTAGACGCTGGCATCCTTTTTCCACAAACCCAAACACCCATTTTCCACAAACACAAACACCCCTTAACCTCCAAACAAACCCTCAATCCACTTACTCTTCTACACCCCAAGACTATATGTGACATTCCGTCAATTTATGGTTTATATTTTATTCTCAAATATTATTTAAAAACATTATTTTAATGTTATATTATGAACTCACTTATTTTTGGAAAGAAATTTGGATTTACGTCTTGAAGTAGCATCGACTACGTCTAAACCGGAGGATTCTACGTTACGTGCTTACGCTTACATACACCGTTTTGGTGACAGTCCGACATTTCAGGAAATAAATTTATCCGTGAATATTATTTTGGAGTTTTAAATTTGTTTTGGTTCATAAACTCACAAATTTACGAGGAGAGATTAGGACTTGCGTGAATAATTTAATGTCATTTACGACTAAACCGGAAACCTTAGGATTACGTATTTACGTATTTGAACTCCGTTTTTATGAGACAATTTTTATTAGATTCGTTTTGTGCCGTTGATTCATAATTTATAAAAACGTTTTTCGTAAAACGACCCGAGGGCACGCAAATCGAGGAAACTAAAATCGAGGAATACCCGTAAATTAGTGGGATGAGACAAAACAAGTTTTGCCCCACCCCACTAACATGGGATGGCCAAAGTATACCACCACATCTCATGATGTGTCAAGTTATTACTAACAAGTTACACTTGTTAGCTAAGCTTAACATGTAAGCTATACCAAACCACAAAACTATTTCCTAGAAACCATTTCTTCATATACACGTTCAAAACCACTGATCCTGCCTTCCTCCCTCTCTCATTTTCGTCCCAAAATCACCAAAAACAACCCTTATTTGATTTATTTTAGCCATAAAATCATGTGTTATTCATACACATGATGATGCTCCTTTGAAGCCTTAAAGATTGGTGGTGATTCTAACATCCAAGGAGGTGATTTAGTGATGTCCAAGGGCTAATTTCTACAAGAAGTTTACAAATATTGGTGGTCTTCAAAGTTGGTGTTGATCTATCACAAGTTTTTCCATCAAAATCCAAGCCTTGATCATAAACTACACAACCTTGGTGGTATAGAGATTGTTCTTCCTATCCTCTTGTTATTTTGATTATGTAATCTTGTATTTTGTTTATTTATGTATATGTATATGATGATGAATGATGATTAAAAATATTATGTGGGGATTTGGTGTTGATTGATTTGATAAACATGGTTAAAAAGATGGAAAACCATAGGTAAAAAGGTTAAATTCTTGTTTATAAAGTTGGCTGTATAAAAACAGTAACTAACCAAATGATAAACTGATAAAATGGCATAGTGGAATATATTTACAGTAAGTATTAGGTGTTATACACATGTAAGAGTTTGCCATGCAATGGAATCATCAAAATGAGTGAGATATGATCAAAACAAAATTAGTGTATCAATCTGAATAGTCTGTTTTGTAGGGACTGTTAAGGATACTTGGGCATGGATTGAGCAGCAGCTAAAACTAAATTATTTATAGCAAATAATATGAAGTTTATGCCATCCGAAAATGAGCTTCTATCTCCTTATAGAACTCAAGATATGATAAAAATGGTGAAGATGAAACTAAAAATCAGATTTTGAAGAATTAATGTTTAATAGTATTATATAAGCACTCAAACTAATATAGTATAAAATGTGAATTAAAACCCACTAACTTATAATTTTCATTTATATAAATATGTATAAGGTTAATTAAATGGACACTTTATAAAAATGGTAGTTGAATAAGGTTTATAAGCTATAAAACTATAAACATGATATTTACGACTTTTTCGGCTATTACCGTAAAATTAACGTTTTTCGCCAATTAAAACTTAGACGATCAAACCCGTCTAGTGTAAAGTTTTTAAAAGTCATATACTGATATATAAGTACCTAATACAAGTAAAAACCGATAAAACCCGAACTATATGACATACGGACATTAACGAGCTAAGTCAGCATATTTGGACTAATAATTTAACTAAATAAGTTAAACACTTATAAAAATTACTTATTGGGCTTAACCGATTTGGTCCCAACATATAAAGTGTAAATACTGATAATACAAGTATAAAATGTATTAATACAAGTTAATGAACTTATAATAGGCTTATTGGACCTAAGACATGTAAATAGGTAAAAGTAGTAAACTAGTAAAAAGTTACCAATACATAAACACTAAAATGAGTAAATGAGAATGTATAAACCCACTTGATCATCATCATATGTACAAAATCATCATATGTATATTTTTTATTTTGATAAAGTCATTGGAGATGAGTCTAAGACGAGTATTATTTGTCTAGGTTTCCGTGATTGAAGCACGTACCATACATCCGAATTGCCGATAACCCGCTTTACCACATCAACGTGAGTTCTTAGCCTCGCACTCTTTTAAATGTTTTTATGAAATGTTTTATAAACCCACGAGGGAGATAACATGTTAGTTTTGATACAATAGGACACCATTTGTCCCGACTGTTTGTTAATTAATTTGGACCCGAATGATTGTATGACCTGATGAATGATTATATGACCCGATGTGAGAAATGAAATGGATTATTAAAGTAGGTTATGTCACTAAAAGTCCCATTAGCATGAATTGTGAACTACCGGGATTTGGTAGAAGCTTATGCATATAATAGTACTATTTGGGGACGATCACCCCAGTTCGCGCCTTGACGGTTGATCCCCGTCGTGCCACATTGATTGGTAAGCGAATTTTTGTATGAGAAGATTTACACAAGCGTGATTATTGTGACGACACGCTAATTTAGATGGCCAAATTGAGTTTCGGGCTAGCTACCCGTTGTTTATTGTAGTAAGGTAACAAAGTCATGCGGCTTATAATAATCCAAATAACGAAATACTGCTATACGCATTAAATTACGATATATTGCCTGACTGGAAATACGGGGTCTTACTATTGATATTATGTTCGTGTTTTGGTTTTTCATAACCACATTCATATATTGGTTTTTATTTAACTCTATACAACGTTATAAAACGTATTGTATGATGTTTTTACGACAATGGCGCGTATAATGATTTTGAAGGCAAAGGCCTATATTATGATTTTTGATAAGGATTTGTATAAAATGACTTTGGCTATTTTATGGCCTATTACAAAGATTTGTACAAAAAGATTTTCGGTAATAATTTTATACCGATGTTATATTGATGGATTTTATTAAACTCTATGAATTCACTCGGCGTTATCGCTGACCTTTTCTTTTAACATGTTTTATCTCAGGTACTTGAAGGTAATTCTCGGGAAGACTACAAGAATTCATGGCCCGCACTTAAATAATAATTTCAATTCAAATGCTTTGTAAAACCTGTATGAAATATAATGACTTGGGACCTATGTAAGTTTGATATTTATGAATGGAAATGTTTTATTACTAAACGACGCGATTTTTAATCTTTGTCTATGATGTGAGTAATGTGTTATCCCGTAACACCAACGAGTCTTCCGCTGTATTGAATTGTGTAAATTTGGGGGTGTTACAGTTTGGTACCAGAGCTCTCGTTATAGAGAACGAAAGATTTTTAAAACTAAGGTTTTAAATAAAACATTTCAAAATCTTTTAACTATAAACATTTTTCTAAAAATGTCTAAAAATCTTTTGACTATAACGGTGCCGAAGAATTCCCGAGTTATCGACAAGGCCAGACTGAGAAGTGTTATTATAATATATATATAACTTGGATTATATATATACATACGATGTAATTTGATTACATGATTGTTTGATGATTATTTCTATATTTATACGAGGAATTTATACGACGTAGATTGTCACAAGGAACCCTAAATCCCCTAGCAAATCAATCGAAGCTATTCCCATAGGAAATCTAGCTATTCTAGATCTAAACCAAGTTGTGGATATTGATGATCCCAACAAAATGGTTGATATTCGTAGAAATGTAGATATTAGTTTATTGTGATATTGAAGAAGAATTGGCGATTAAATCTGATATCGATGTCATGACGATCTTTCCTTATAGAGTGGAGTTTGACAAAACGTTACCACTTGGAAAGGTGTCATCCGATTCATTGTCACCCAATTCTTAAATTGAAATCGAAAGGGTGAATGTCGCACTTGAGGCTGCCATAGGAACCATTACCCAAAAGCCTCATGCCACAAGTACCTTTCCAAGAAGTCTAATTTAATGTGTGAGTCATCTCATGCTAGTGACTCATTTGATAACTATTGTTGTAAGAACTATAGGATTGGAAATTAAGTGTTGTTCATATCAAGCTTTTATTGCCCTATTAAGGTCTAAGAATAAGGTTGTAAGTATTGGAAAATGAGGTAGGATATCGCATTGAGTATAAGTTGATTGAAACTTGAATAAAGTAAAATTTAACCCGCATGGAATATGAGATTGTTAAGAGGAAGCCGTTATGTTCTGTGATTGAATTATAAGGTTTTAATTAATTGTTGATTCGTGTTAAGGGTTGTTCCTAGGCCATTGTTCAATGACGAGGATGCCCAGTGTCCAACAAATAAATTGAAGAAATCTTCTTCTGAATTGGGACCGACGGATCTTCCGGGACAGGTGGGACACCTAATGACTCTTGTAGATTAGTATTCATTGTGGTATCTTTTAAAAATCCCTAACTTAACTGAGACATCAGTAGGTAGGATGAGTTCTTAAAATTGTATGACATAGTGACACGTAATATGTTACGTTACAATTTTGACTTGTTTATGATTAATGAAAAGACTACCTTTGATTGCTAAATTCTACATGTATCGATGATATCTATTTTTTCTTGCTTCTTTCTAATGCTCGCATTAGTGATGCAACCGTTGAACAAGTACTCATCTCGAATTGAGTTACGTTGTGAATTATTCTTCCTGAGTGCCATCGAGGTCATGAACTTCATGATTATTTGGCTAAGCTCATTTCCCATTATATTGTAGTTAGTTCTTGGTGAACAACTTTTCATCACTCTTTTGCAGATCACTCATTGTTTGTATAAGATAAAACAGTATTCCTTGAGAAAAAAATTGAATTTTCATCACCGTAAGGATGATCTAAAGTGAGTTTACAAGTAATCGTTATCGAAATGAAGTTGTTTATGAAACACCATGGAAAACTTAATTGTTTTCATAACAAAGAAAACATTTGTAAATTTATTTTTGATTCTTATTTGAGAATTAAGCATGAATATGTTTTTATTATAAAAATGATGATAAGTAGTCACCATAAAACAAATGAATAAACACTACATTTTCTTTGAATATTGTGAAAGAATAAATTTTATGAGATCTACAAGAAGTGAAAAATAGGGACATAGTGTTAGGGACACCTACATATGTGCCTGTAGCATCTATTCTTCTGAGTCGAATTTACTCATCTGTGGAACTTGTCTTATTTGACAATTGATATTCCCTACTTGTCCAATTCTCCCGTAGTGAGATTCTTAGGAAAAGTATCTGATTACCGAGTGTTGATACCCGACTGGATGTATCGACGTTCCTATCATTTCTTTTGATTTGATTTCATTTGAATGACCTGGGTAACGATCCGAGGAGCTTTCGAATGCGTACTCAAATTATGAAAACATGGGATATATTCATATTTGTTAAATGTTTTCGTCTGTTATCTGATTAGAAATTCTCTCGCGTAGATTATGCGTTGACCTTACTCTTTTAAGGATAGTTATGACTCCTGATATCCTTTAATTTGTGAAGGATTATGAATTATTATTAGTCTTTTCAGAAGTTCACATCTTAGTAACGGTGATGAAACTGGAAAGTTAATAGTGCCAATAGAATGGATTGATTGATTATGACATGACGACATTGTCTTAATTGATGGGAACTCGAGTAGAATTCCCCTAAATGATAAGATGTTGATTATCAAAAGTGATCTAAATAATTCTTGATGGATGACCATATCCTGCATTTAGACTTGAAGTTATACCGTGAATGGTTGTAAATTAGTCATAGATATTATAATTTAGAAAGAACTTAAAGTAAATGTATAAAAAGATGTTCATGTTAATTGAAATTTTAGGAGGTATTTGTTGGTGAATTACCTAGACTTTCCCAATTAAGGAAAGTTGAAATTGGTATTGATTATATTCCCGGTGCTGCACCTGTGGCTTGTGCACCGTACGTCAGCACCATCTGAATTAAAAGAATTACCATACAACTAAGAGAGTTGTCGGAGAAAGCTTTTATTCTACCAAGCTCGTCATCATGAAGAGCTATGGTATTATCATTCATTATATTTATTAATTACCGTGAACTAAGTAAATTGACGATTAAAATCTATATCCACTACCAAAGATGATAGATTGTTCGATCATTTACAAGGTTCTAGCGTATATTCGAAAATTTGATTCACGGCATGGTTATCATCAACTTCGCATCCGCGAAAAATATTATCTATTCCAATCACTACATCCAGAACTTGTAATGAGCATTATGAGTTTGATGTGATGTCGCTTGGATTGACCAATGCACATGTAGTATTCATAAATTTGGTGAATCTCGTGTGTAGGCTGTAATTTGATACATTAATGTTTGTGATCATTAAGGACCATATGTTTGTTTATAAGAATAAGGAGTTAATAATTATTTATAGACTGCCCTGAATTGGCCGAGTAATGAAAAATCTGTACCTTAAATAATTAACATGTAAAAATCCTTTATATTAGTTGATCGTTTGATTAATGATGGTAAGATATATACATATTGACTCTTCAAAAATTAAGAGCCCTTTTAAGACTTTGGATTTTACTAAAAAGAAAATAGAAATATGTTTTGACAGATATTTCATCAAAGAAATTTTTAAGGGATTATTTCATTATGCCCAAATCATTTAACTAAACTCCTGTTTAGGGGTAAATGTTTGTGTATACCTCAAGACAACCTAAGAGGGATTGAGAAAACCGTTTAAACCAATACTTAAAACGACAATGTTGGCTTTTCAATTAAGAAACTTTTAACCAAAGATTTTTCAAACAATTACGGATCTTACTAAATATTTTGGATAAACCAACATAAATCGTGTTAACTAAATTCAAATTTATTTTGAACATTTTCATATAATTGGTCGAACTAAGAAATTTAAAATTTATACGTTTACAATTCATAAAAATTAAATATTTATTATTTAATTACTTGTAATACTTATCGACGCTTTAAACGTCGAATCGAGCAAAACTGATAAAAATGATAGTTGAGACGAAACTAAAACTTAGAAAATGTGAAGAAAGAATTTCTGAATAAATACGGTCATGATATTTATTTCATCGAGGAAGGTGAATATAATTACTGACACATTATGTAAAAAGGATAAAGAACCAATTAGGACATGTTCCTTAATAATGAAGGTGCAAAATAAATTGCCAAACAATATAAAAATAAACAATGCTTTTAAGAAGGATAATATAGATAATAAAAAGGGGTTTCACGGCTAATATGAACCATTAGAATTGATGAGCCGATGGCGTTAAATGTTTTAAAGGCTGCTTGTGGTTGCTTGAATATGGAGGATTTTGAGATTTAGTTATGTTGGAGTCTCATAAGTATAAGTATTCTATTCATGTCATTTATGACTAAATGTATCTTTATCTGAAGAAGTTGTGCTGATGGCAAATTATGAAGGCAGACATCGCCTCATACATTAGTAAACGTCTAACTATTGCAAAGGTCATCATCTGAATTTGATTCGATTTGGGTAATCGTCGACAGACTAACCAAATCTGCTAATATCATTCCTGTTAATGATAGATTCTCGATGAAGAAATTGACTCTTTGTATTTAAAAGAGTTGTGTAAACATAGTGTGCCGTATCAATCATCTCTATCAAGATCCTCGCTTCACATCGAATTTCTAGAGATTTGCTCAGAAGTAATTGGGAACAAACCTTGATGAGAGTACTATTTACCACCCCAATCGAAGGGACGAGGCAAAGTAACGATACAAAACACTAGAAGTCTTGTGTTATGCTTGAATAATTGACCTTTGGTAATAAACCGTATAATCGTTTTCATTTGGAGAGATTATCATTGAAAACTATCGTATTAGGATCGAGATCGAATCTTGTTAGGATCTAAATATAAGAGCATCTGTAAGCAGGAGTTGGGATGAAGACACCCGACATATACCCATTGTGAGTTGGACATGTCTTTTAGGTTTAAGGTTTCCTATGATGGCGAACCTAACCTTGCAAAATACCCAACCCGCGAGACCTGAAATGATTGTTGAAATTAGGATCTGATTATTAACTGCCAGTAGTGGGCAGGAGGTTATATGAATATGAAATGTAGATCTTGAAGTGCAGGATGGGTAGCGAAGATATGCCAAAAATTTTCACCATAGAAAGATGAATTGAAGATCTGAAAGATCATGGGAATTAAGTCCCCGTTGTATGGGATCATTGAGATGATGTAAAAGTTGGTTTAAAAGGCATATATGCTGGATCTACCCTATGACTTTAAGGGCTGCGTGAATTATGTTTCGTAAATCGAACTTGATAAATATCTATCAAGTGAAAATCTGAATTCTTCTTGATAAATTTTAGATCGGCGAAAAGTTGCATTCATCAAAAACCCTTGAACATCATTGATAGAGAAAGTAAGTCAACAATAAGCCTGATCTTATTCCCGTAGTTATGTTTGATGAAACTCGCGTATTGTAATGGATTACACTTGTGAGAAAAGATAGAATGTGGAGGAAATACCCACATGGCTCTAACTCTATAAGAAGCGAGTAGTAAGATAAGATGATCTTTGAGGACAAAGATCCTGTTTAGGGGTAAATGTTGTGACAATCCGTCAATTTATGGTTTATATTTTATTCTCAAATATTATTTAAAAACATTATTCTAATGTTATATTATGAAATCACTTATTTTTGGGAAGAAATTTGGATTTACGTCTTGAAGTAGCATCGACTACGTCTAAACCGGAGGATTCTACGTTACGTGCTTACGCTTACATACACCGTTTTGGTGACAGACCGACATTTCAGGAAATAAATTTATCCGTGAATATTATTTTGGAGTTTTAAATTTGTGTTGGTTCATAAACTCACAAATTTACGAGAAGAGATTAGGACTTACGTGAATAATTTAATGTCATTTACGACTAAACCGGAAACCTTAGGATTACGTATTTACGTATTTGAACTCTGTTTTTTATAAGACAATTTTTATTAGATTCGTTTTGTGCCGTTGATTCATAATTTATAAAAACGTTTTTCGTAAAACGACCCGAGGGCACGCAAATCGAGGAAACTAAAATCGAGGAACACCCGTAAATTAGTGGGATGATACAAAACAAGTTTTGCCCCACCCCACTAACATGGGATGGCCAAAGTATACCACCACATCTCATGATGTGTCAAGTTATAACTAACCAGTTACACTTGTTAGCTAAGCTTAACATGTAAGCTATACCAAACCACAAAACTATTTCCTAGAAACCATTTCTTCATTTACACATGCAAAACCACTCATCCTCCCTTCCTCCCTCTATCATTTTCGTCCCAAAATCACCAAAAACAACCCTTATTTGATCTATTTTAGCCATAAAATCATGTGTTATTCATACACATGATGATGCTCCTTTGAAGCCTTGAAGATTGGAGGTGATTCTAACATCCAAGGAGGTGATTTGGTGATGTCCAAGGGATAATTTCTACAAGAAGTTTACAAATATCGGTGGTCTTCAAAGTTGGTGTTGATCTATCACAAGTTTTTCCATCAAAATCCAAGCCTTGATCATAAACTACACAACCTTGGTGGTATAGAGATTGTTCTTCCTATCCTCTTGTTATTTTGATTATGTAATCTTGTATTTTTTTTATTTATGTATATGTATATGATGATGAATGATGATTAAAAATATTATGTGGGGATTTGGTGTTGATAGATTTGATAAACATGGTTAAAAAGATGGAAAATCATAGGTAAAAAGGTTAAATTCTTGCTTATAAAGTTGGCTGTATAAAAACAGTAACTAACCAAATGATAAACTGATAAAATGGCATAGTGGAATATATTTACAGTAAGTATTATGTGTTATACACATGTAAGAGTTGGCCATGCAATGGAATCATCAAAATGAGTGAGATATGATCAAAACAAAATTAGTGTATCAATCTGAATAGTCTGTTTTGTAGGGACTGTTAAGGATACTTAGACATGGATTGAGCAGTAGCTAAAACTAACATATTTGTAGAAAATAATATGAAGTTTATGCCATCCAAAAATGAGCTTCTATCTCCTTATATAACTCAAGATATGATAAAAATGATGAAGATGAAACTAAAAATAAGATTTTGAATAATTAATGTTTAATAGTATTATATAAGCACTCAAACTAATATAGTATAAAATGTGAATTAAGACCCACTAACTTATAAATTTCATTTATATAAATATGTATAAGGTTAAATAAATGGAGACTTTATAAAAATGGTAGTTGAATAAGATTTATAAGCTATAAAAATTATAAACATGATTTTTACGAATTTTTCGGCTATTACCGTAAAATTAACATTTTTCGCCAATTAAAACTTAGATGATCAAATCGGTCTAATGTAAAGTTTTTAAAAGTCATATACTGATATATAAGTACCTAATACAAGCAAAAACCGATAAAACCCGAACTATATGACATACGGACATTAACGAGCTAAGTCAACATATTTGGACTAATAATTTAACTAAATAAGTTAAACACTTATAAAAATTACTTATTGGGCTTAACCCATTTGGTCCCAACATGTAAAGTGTAAATACTGATAATAAAAGTATAAAATGTATTAATACAAGTTAATGAACTTATAATAGGCTTATTGGACCTAAAACATGTAAATAGGTAAAAGTAGTAAACTAGTAAAAAGTTACCAATACATAAACTCTAAAATGAGTAAATGAGAATGTATAAACCCACTTGATAATCATCATATGTACAAAATCATCATATGTATATTTGTTATTTTGATAAAGTCATTGGACATGAGTCTAAGACGAGTATTATTTGTCTAGGTTTCCGTGATTGAAGCACGTACCGTACATCCGAATTGCCGATAACCCGCTTTCCCACACCAACGTGAGTTCTTAGCCTCACATTCTTTTAAATGTTTTTATGAAATGTTTTATAAACCCGCGAGGGAGATAACATGTTAGTTTTGATAAAATAGGACACCATTTGTCCCGATTGTTTGTTAATTAATTTGGACCCGAATGATTGTATGACCCGATGAATGATTATATGACCCGATGTGAGAAATGAAATGGATTATTAAAGTAGGTTATGTCACTAAAAGTCCCATTAGCATGAATTGTGAACTACCGGGATTTGGTAGACGCTTATGCATATAATAGTACTATTTGGGGACGATCACCCCAGTTCGCGCCTTGACGGTTGATCCCCGTCGTGCCACATTGATTGGTAAGCGAATTTTTGTATGAGAAGATTTACACAAGCGTGATTATTGTGACGACACGCTAGTTTAGATGGGCAAATTGAGTTTTGGGCTAGCTACCCGTTGTTTATTGTAGTAAGGTAACAATGTCATGCGGCTTATAATAATCCAAATAACGAAATACTGCTATACGCATTAAATTACGATACATTGCCTGACTGGCAATACGGGGTCTTACTATTGATATTATGTTCGTGTTTTGGTTTTTCATAACCACATTCATATATTGGTTTTTATTTAACTCTATACAACGTTATAAAACGTATTGTATGATGTTTTTACGACAATGGCTCGTATAATGATTTTGAAGGCAAAGGCCTATATTATGATTTTTTATAAGGATTTGTATAAAATGAATTTGTCTATTTTATGGCCTATTACAAAGATTTGTACAAAATTATTTTCAGTAATAATTTTATACCGATGTTATATTGATGGATTTTATTAAACTCTATGGATTCACTCAGCGTTATCGCTGACCTTTTCTTTTAACATGTTTTATCTCAGTTACTTGAAGGTAATTCTCGGGAAGATGACAAGAATTCATGGCCCGCACTTAAATAACAATTTCCATTCAAATGCTTTGTAAAATTTGTATGAAATAATATTACTTGGGACCTATGTAAATCTGATATTTATGAATGGAAATGCTTTATTATTAAACGACGCGATTTTTAAGTGTTGTCTATAATGTGAGTAATGTGCTATCCCGTAACACCAACGAGTCTTCCGCTGTATTGAATTGTGTAAATTTGGGGGTGTTACACTATAGGTTGTAAAAATGCCAAAGGACTACTAGAGTGTTCTCCTCTGGTGTTCCTAGCCATGTAGCAAAGAGAACCACCACCACAAGTGTGGTTGGTGACATGGGTGGGGCTGGGACTATTGGTTCTAGCTTAGATGTAGGCCAAGACAGTCCTAACATCCTTAAGACCCCATCCATACCCCATGAATCTACTTTGGAAGGTCAAATTCCCATTTTAGAGGAGGGCAGATTGGAACCTTTTTTGGGTAAAGGGGACAACAACCCCGGTAAAATATATTACTCCAAAAAACAATTTAGAACAGATGGAATGCAGCTGAAATGCTACATTAACCTCAAGCAACAAGCTTGAACATCCACTAATCATATGACATGCCATATGAGAACTACCTAACAATTACATAGCCAATGGTTCCAATAGGAAAGAACCATTTAAGAGTACATAAACACCAAACCATAAACTAACGTAAAATCGTACTAGGGAGATCCCAAAGCTGATGAAATTTCAGCCCACCCTTTGATTTCTTGAATCGACAAGAAAGCAACTTTAAACGAACGGATGCCCAAACGCAGTCCTTAACTTCCATGGCAGACCTTTTGCAGTTATTAAACATACGTGCATTGCGTTCTTGCCAAATAAAGTAAGCAGTGGCCGCCAGAACAAGTTTACTAATAATGCTTCTTGATGATTTACGCTGTGCAATAGGCAGCAAGACAACCATGATAGCAGCAAGGGATGAACCAGAATTTACCATAGCAAAACGACGCATATGTATCCAAACCTGTTGCGAGAACGGACATTCAAAAAATAAATGCTCATGTGAATCCGGTTGTGATTCACACAAAACACATACCGATGGAAGGTCTGCTCGTTTCTCCCAATAGTGCAATAAATCCTGTGTCTTCAAGCGCTTCCATATAATCAACCACATAAGAACCGCATGACGAGGAATACCGAAGTTGAACCAAACAAAATCATACCATGGAACAATGGTACCTCTCGGCCGGATAGACTCCCAAACCTGATGAACCGAGAAATCATGCATGGTGCCATCAATACTCCGCCATTTCAGCTGGTCTCGAGCATCATCATGAAGTAAAGGAGGCTGAATCGAACCAAGCAGCGGGTACTTAACCAGCCACCCTTCAGGCCACTGCCACACACCATCAATAAGATTAAGGATATCACGAACCTTAGTATTTGAGTTAAAGCCAGCTCGATAGATATCCCGCGAAGACACGAAATCTGCTAGAGGACAGACCGTATTCCAAGTATCATACCAAGCCGAAATAGTAGAACCATTGCCAAGGATGTGCCAAAAGTACTTTCTCACCAGTGGACGAAGTTGGAGAATCTTACGCCATCCCCAAGTCATGTTACCACGAGCCGGCACATCCCAAAAATTCCGATCTTTTATTTTATAAGCATGAATCCAACGGACCCAAAGAGACTCCTTAAGCATGAGGAGCTTCCAAATATTAGACACCATTAGAGCTGTATTAAAAACCTCAAGCTTCCGAATACCTAGGCCACCTTCTGTTTTAGGAACACAGACAACATCCCAAGCAACCTTCGCACTACCACGGCGCAAAACACCTTGGCACCAAAGAAAACCCCGCATAAGCTGTTCAATATCAAGAAGGACCTTCGTAGGAATGATAAAAACCGATGCCCAATACACATGCATAGAGCTGATTACCGATTGAATAAGTTGAAGTCTCCCCGCCACCGATAGAGATTTGTTTTTCCAATCATTCACATGATTCTGAACTCGATCAATTAGCTCCCTACAGTCGCGAAAAATCAATCTTGAAGAGACCAAAGGAACCCCAAGATATTTCACAGGCAAACGCCCTTCCTCAAACGGTAATACCTGAAGAATGGCGAGTTTAGTATGATTAAGAACATTGCAAAAGAAAGCAGTGCTCTTTGGCATACTAGGAGTGAGACCAGAGACCTCCGTAAATTCCTCAAGAGCTTCTTTAATGATCATAACCGAATCCACATCCGCATGAGCAAATAAAAACAGGTCATCAGCAAAGCAAAGGTTTATCAAACTTAGCCTCTCACAATATCGATGATAAGTAAAAGACTGAGCCACCCTAGCACGGCGATGTAGCATAAGAGTTAACACCTCCATAATAAGCGTGAAAAGGTAAGGAGATAAGGGGTCCCCTTGCCTAAGACCCCTTTTACCCTTGAAGTATCCATGGAGAGAACCATTAATATTGATCGAAAAAGAAGTAGTAGAAACGCACTCCCTAATCCAAACAATCATGCGAGCATGAAAACCAAAACCAACCAGAATTCTTCTCAAAAAATCCCAATCAACCGTATCATAGGCTTTCTGAATATCAACTTTGAAGGCACACCGCGATACACCCCTATCAAGATGGTAATTATGCATGATCTCCTGTGTAAGAAGGATATTATCCGATATACTCCTTCCCGGGACAAACGCGGACTGATTTGGGCTGACCAACTGATGAAGACTTTTTTTAATGCGATTAGCAATAACTTTACTAATGCATTTAAATAGAACATTACAACATGAAATTGGACGATAGTCATTAACCCGAGCCGGAGACTGAACCTTAGGAATGAGGGCGATAATTGTGTGATTCAGCTCTCTAAGTAACTTTCCATTCGTAAAAAATTCATGCACTGCCAAAGTAACATCCATACCAATAGTACTCCAAGAGGACTTAAAGAAAGCCGCCGTAAAACCGTCCGGGCCAGGAGATTTATTATCTCCTATGGAGAACATAGCGTCCTTTATTTCCTGATTACTCACATACCGAATCATATCATGCGCAACCCTACTGTCAAGACTTGTGTGAAATAAATCCGCAGGCACAAATTCAGAAGTATTACCAGGAAGCCCAAGAAAAGTTTCATAATGGCTAATAAAAGCATTAGGCGCCGCATCATTCTGAAAAGTAGCACCAACAGTATCCATCACAACATCAATCCGGCTACGGCTGATCCTCCCTTTAACCACTTTGTGAAAGTATGTCGTGTTTGCATCCCCTTCCTTAAGCCAACCGACTTTCGCCTTTTGCTTCAGATATCGTTCTTCCATCAACACAGCCTCACTAAATGAATTTACCAAATCAGCTTCCTTATTCCGTAATAACAGATTGCTAGGATCACCATCAAGTTCCGTTTGCACACGATCAAGCTCCTCACGAAGACTGATAACATTAGCATGGATATTCCCTTTGTCATACATAAGTTTCCGAATAGGTTTCTTGAGACTTCTGAGCTTCTGAACAACCCGAAACATATAAAAACCAGAGAACTGACGTGACCAACAGTTAGTGAGCCTCTCATTAAATTTTTCATGGAGGAGCACCACATTAAAAAATTTAAACGGTTTCGGCTTTGCTTTCACAAGTGACGGGACAGCAAGAATCGAGGGAGAGTGATCCGATAACCGATAGGGTTTGAATATAGCGTGAGCTCCCACAAAAGCCGCAATAAACTCGTCATTAACCATAACACGATCCAACTTTTTAAGGATACCATCATTTACCCTAGGCTTTTGGTTCCATGTGAAGTGTAATCCTGTGCTTTGAATATCAAAAACCTCAATACTATCAATATATTCCTTGAACTCCCGCATGGTAATGTCAGGAGCGGACGATCCAGCAGTAGATTCATCAAGAGGGAGCGAGGCATTGAAATCTCCAAGAAGACACCAAGCACGATCCCCAACAAACTGTTTGTGCATACATAGGCCATTCCAAAGCACACGTCTCTGATTATACAGATTAAGAGCATAGACGAAAGAACAGAAAAAATCTTTCTTATCCCTCTAAAGCCATATGCGACAATGCACCACTTGGTTATCATGATGAATAACCGAAACATCAACCTCATCATGGTTCCATCCAATAATAATTCTAGTTCCCTTAATACACGACACGGCATTAGAGCACCATCTCCATTGACGAAATACAGAACCACAAATCCTCTCAAGATTATGAGAAGCAACATGTGACTCTAAAATAGTACAAACCGAAAGATTATTTTCATGAATCACCTGACGAATCTCGCTTTGCTTAGGGGAGAGATTCATACCCCTTATATTCCAAGAGGCCACATTAATCATGAGGAAACATTAACTGAGGGAGTGCTTGCCCCTTGATTAGAGTTCACAATGTTTCCTTCAATAACAGTTATTACCTCATCAACATCTTCGCTATCACTCTCATTGATTACTTCTAAAGCACTTTCCTTAGCCCGAGAGCCAGTATCATCATTCCACAACTCAGCTTCATCCGAATTCAATGCATCAAAAGAAGTATTTGTATGTGGAGCCGAGCTAGACGCTTGGTTGTGATTGGTTGTCGGAGGCTTCTTATTAGCATTCGACTGTCCTTTCCGGTACTGTAAGTTAAGTGCAGGCTTAGTAAGTTTGATTCCCTCAACCTGCTTCCTGGCATTGCGAGAGCGAGACTTCTTTTTCTTCACCTCCATAAATCCATCAGCATCACCCGTTACAGGAACAGGATACACTTTAGGTAATTTAGGGCATTTCTCATCAACATGGTCAAAAATCCTACAAATGTTGCACCTTGGGGGAGTCCATTCATACTCAATGTCAATAGTAGCAAGTGTGTGATCTTCACCATTACAAAGAGGATCCACTTTAGGTAATTTAGGGCAGATTGGAACCTTACACCATTTTGGAATTGACGGCGGTCTGCATTAGCTTGCAAAAGAAAAATACAGACCTTGTTCAGATTGTCACATGTCAGGGTCTTGAACTCAAGCAATTGAGGGAGAGAATTGTTGTTTTGGAGAGTGCCCAAGCTAGGAGAAGGCAAGCTAGAGTCCTTTCATCGGGAGAGGATTCTTACAAAGGGTAGGAAGATTTACCAACCGAACCTTTCAACTTGAGTGACAAGGGATCAAAGGATGAAGAAGGTAGTTCTTTTGGTATAAAACAGTTGGAAGTTGCTGAAGCTTTGACAAGCTTGAAGGAGAGGCCAGTTATTGTTGTCTCCTTTCTCACTCCAAAGAAGTTATCATTTGTGGAGATGATGAATAAGGTTACCAAGTTAGCCGCTGATGTGCATAGTTTGAGCGCTGACAAGAGTAAAGAAAGCGTTGACAGAACCACATGTATAATTGGTGTATACCAACCATCGATTACTATTAGGGATGTTTCAACACAGGTACCACCAACTACTTTACCAACCATTGGAGCAAAAGACAAGGGTAAAGCAGTCCTAGTGGAAGGTGAGAAGCCAAAAAAGAATGAAGCCCAGATTAAGTTTGATCAATCTTTGGTTGCACAATTGCAACAAAAGGATTGAGCTACTACTACATAGATAGAAAAAGGTGGTAGTGATGATGAGAGCTCAGATTCTAGTGTTATGATCATTGAAGATCCAGAGAGGCTGGAATATTGAGAGGAGTTGGCTAAGGAAAGACTTGAAGAGTTGAAAATGCAAGTAGATTATGAAATGCCTGAAGTGGTGAGAATGTACTTTGCATGGGAAATAAAGTTATAGAAAATCCAAACATGACAATTTCTGATTAAATTTGGGGTTTAGAGATTCTGCTTAGAGTTCAACGAGATTGCAAGGTAATGTTGAAGTATAAGGCTAGTAAGGTTCTTTCACAGCTTAAGAGGGATAGAAGGGAGCTCTATTATATGCTTCTCAGCTGTCATCAAGGGGGTTGGACTTTCAAGAAATTGGAGAAGTTATCCTTTGATGAATTGGAGTTTCGTACCTATCCTATTTGGGCACGTGTTCAAGAGAAAAATACCATCAGACTCCTTTCTAATGAAGAAAGGAAGAAATTGAAGAAGAAATGTAGATCCAAAAGGCTTCAATTTCACAAAGGCCAGTGAAGAATGGACTTCCTATTGAGTTCGCAACTTTCGATAGAGTGAATCCTAGTAAAGCAGTTATTAGAAGGAGCAATAAGCTCTCACCATTGGAAGATTCACATGTTGTTGAGGTATTACCTTTAGATTATAGAAACCCTTTGGTTCACTATAAAGAAGATGCAAGTGGGTTCTAGATGATCACCAGATATGGTAAGAAGGTACCTACTTTTTCTTCTTTCATCTCTTTGTCTGCAAGCCTGGATAGAGAAGACTTGGTAGATCTTTGGGAATTGATGAAGGACAAGTATGAGGCTGAAGCACCTACTTCAGTCAATGGAACAAAGATCTGGACATCCTTCAAAAGGATGATTGAACCAAATGATGCAGATCCAATATGGTTGGATTTGGATTATATCAGTGGACTTCAATGGCGTCTACATTCAGCAGCTTGTGTTTACCATTTGAGTACTACAAAGTTTTCAGAGCATCTTCTTGTAGATGCTGAATATCCTATGTCCAAGGAAGTTTTGAAGCAGATGGTGTCAACACAGCTGGAAATGGATTATACAAGTGATGTTGGTAAAGATTTAATTAGATTTATTTATTATCTAATTAACAAGTGATTTATATTTGTAAGAATCCTCCTTGTACTTAGTTTTTATTCAGAAACTTGATTACTAGAGTAGATATCAAGTTTAGGGGAGGATTGTTGAGAATAAAATGAGCCAAGACACTTAGACAGCGACAAGAGTTATTTAGACGCTGATAAGAAGAAATCAAGCGCTGACAAATCAAGCATTGACAAGAAGTATCCAAGCGCTGACAAGAAGAAGTCCAATCTCTGATAGGAAAACTTAGTCAATACGTTTGTTATTTAAAGAAAAGATATACTCAAATATTATATTTCTATATTTATTTTTTCCTAAAATAGTTGATAGGTTATCCATTGTACACGACTCCTTATGTTATAAAAGGAGGTCGTCGGGTTTATAGTTTATACACATTATTATTCAGCATTCGACTTTCATTGTAATCAAGTTTGTTTCATCAATCAAAAGTGAAAGTTTGTTTTACTTGTTCTTTATTCAAGTGTTAATTCCGCATAACACTTGGATTGTTCATACAACAAACAAAGTTTCTCTAAGTGTTTAATTTGATTTAATCTCGTTAACACAAAGCTAGTCGATCTAAGTTTAGGATCAACAATTTTAAGGAACCGCGCCTAGAAAGAGCCGTTGGAGCTTTGTCTTATAAATAGTGGATCATTCTCAACTTTTCTTATCACCTCTTTTGCACACAAATTTCCAGATTCAATCCTACTTCTTAAATCACTCAAATCCTTGGTTATTTGGTTGATTACTACATGTTTAAAATTGAATCTTTCTCCTAATATCTCTTCCTCTCCAAGTGCAACGAGAAGAACACTTTCATCCTTGAAGTGTTGTGTCTACCTCAAGATCCATTAAAGATCAATCTTTATTTGTTCATTCTTGTGTCATTGCGAAGATCCAAATAGTTGTATATATTTAGAAGTTGTGTATGTATATTGGTTAATACATAGGCCATAAAGTATATTGGTATAGATTGGTCCTAGCTAAGATTAGGGCTCAAATTTTAGATTATAGTCGAAAATTAGTTAAGCGACGTGTACAGTTTCTCCACATAAGGAGCTTGGTAATTAGTGACCTCTCGAGTAAGGAATACTCGAGGAGAGGAGTAGGAACAAGGAGTGAGCTTCCTTGCCGAACCACTATCTGTTTACATTCTTTATTGATTACTTTCATATACTTGTGATTATTAGTTTAATTACACTATTCTTTGTTCATATTGTGCATAAGAAGATTTCACATATTTTCTCAAGTCTAAAGTGTTTGAAAAAGATTTTTGAAAACCCCTATTAACAAGTAAATTTAAGAAACTATTCACCCCCCCCCCCCTTCTAGTTTCTACATTCATGTTAGTCAGAGTAATGTTGATATCGAGTCTAAGCTAGGGATCTACAATATTCGACCCCTTCCCTGGCCAAATTCATGAGGTTTCCCTGGCGATATGTCGCCAGGGAAAGTGAATCCCTGGCGACATGTCGCCAGGGAAACATCGCCAAGGAAGGCTGGTATGGGATTGTTTCCCTGGAGACTATTTTCGGTTTCCCTGGTGACTAAGTGGGCCCCGCAACTCATTGGTTCAAAAATTGGTGCCACGCTGGATTTGGTGCGGGATAGTTTCCCTGGCGACATATGTCGCCAGGGAAAAGTTGGCTGATTAACAAACTTAAGTAAAAATGATTATTAAACCTCACTTTTCCCTGGCGACATGTCGCCAGGGAAAGTATTTGTAGCGTTGACAAGTCAATGCCTGGCGTTGACAAGTCAACGTTGTGCTAGAGTTTCCCTGGCGACATGTCGCCAGGGAAACTATTCGTAGCGTTGACAAGTCAACGCCTGGCGTTGACAAGTCAAGGTTGTGCTAGAGTTTCCCTGGCGACATGTCGCCAGGGAAACTTGGCTGACTTATTAGAAAGTCAAGTGAGCCCCAGTTTCCCTGGCGACATGTCGCCAGGGAAACTCTGATGACTTTTCTGAAAGTCAAGCGGGTGTATGGTTTCCCTTGCGACATGTCGCCAGGGAAACTTTGACATTTTTTTTAGCAGCCTGCACAGCAGGCTATTTCCAGATTTTTTCCGGAATTTTTCCGGAAAAAATCTACCAAAACCTGGGAATACAAATACAAAACCCGAAATACAAATACTAAAAATCTACCACGAATCTAGAACCAAAACACAATAACATGTAACCTCTCGATCAATACAAATACATATGTCACAACTTGAGTACAAAGTTCCTAGTTACACTTATTAAACTTGCACTTCGGGGTTTACAATTATTAAACTTGCATGCTAAGGTAGGAAAAACAAGACAAGCATACTAACCATTATTTCCAATCTACCCGTCGACATTATCATTACCACTCCCGCCACTCCCACCGGCGCCACTACCGCTGCCTCCCGTGCCACTCCCGCCGGCGCCACTACCGCTGCCTCCCGTGCCACTACCGCTAGCACCACCCGATAGAAATGCTAAGAACGCATCGGCAAACCTATTGTCACTTCTCATAAAGTTAAACACTTGAGCCGCTTGTTCCAACCGTGGGTCGATGGCAGGAGGAGGAGGAATATAGTGAGCAGTCCTTCTCGGCACTATCGGACCGACACCGGGTATGTGGCCTCGCTGCTTTCCACCTCGGACGATACGGTTGATCTCGTCGTCCGTATGTTTGCCTGCAGCCTTCATCGCAAGCATCTCCTCCTAATGAAATGACAAAAACAAACGACAGTTAGTATATTATTTATTAGTCGGGTTGGTACATTATTTATCGGCAGGGAATAGTAAAAAACCAAGGCATATCCAAAAAAAATTTAATTAATTAATTAATTTAAAAAAAATACTTACATACATAACGTGGTCCGCATCGCAAGGAAAATTCCCATCCTGGTCGATGTGCGCAATGAAGAAGTGATCAATGACAGTCGGGGGTGGCACGTCAGCTTCAATTGCAGCTTGCGTCTGTACATACATAGACACGCATGTATAGAATGAAGCAAATTCAAAACAAAAAATCACAACACACCAAAACATATAATCAAAGACATATATGTATGTAAATTAGTTATAGAATTTCTCACCACTTCGTCTCGAAGGCGTGCCAACGATCGGGATCCCTGCCGACTCGGCGTCTTCTGCTTAGACCGGTTCTGGGAGTTCGTCATGCATCTTTTCTCATAATCCGGATTACTCCAAAGTGCGATCTGTTTTTCCTAGTCCTCGGAAGTAATTTCCTCTGGACGCTCACTGCGGACACTACCGATATCTACCGTGCCGGTATCGATGTCTCGGACCCAATGCTTTGTCTTGAGCGTATTTTTTCGAGAATTGTAACTCTTTGTAAGCATTTGATTTATGCCCCCACGTATACCCTTCCATCTATCATGATCACTCTTGTGTGGCGTCAAATTTAACTTATCCTGCATTCATATACAACAAATAAAACAAACACAGAGTTAGAGTTAGAGATATAAGTTATACATTATTTTGTTTATTTATTTAATGGCTTATATATTTATTTAATTTTTTATAATAAAAAAACTTATCCTGATAAGCATAAGCTTTTTGAAAACAACTTGTTCTGATAAGCTTTTCAGGACAAGCTGTTTGAAAACAGCTTATCCTGATAAGCTTATCAGGACAAGCTGTTTGAAAACAGCTTATCCTGATAAGCATATCAGCACAAGCTGCTTGAAAACAGCTTATCCTGATAAGCATATCAGAACAAGTTGTTTTCACACAACTTGTTCTGATAAGCTTATCAAGATAAGTTGTATTCAAACAACTTGTTCTGATAAGCTTATCAGGATAAACTGTTTGAAAACAGCTTATCCGAAAAAGCTTATTACATTATTCTCATCAAATATATATTTATTTAAAATTTTTATATTTATTCGAATTTTTTTATATATATTTAAAAAAAATTTATATGATATAAATAAATAAGATACAATTTATATATTTATTTAAATTTGTTATTTATTTATATGATATAAATAAATAAACAAATTTATTTAAATATATACACCATTAAATAAATAAACACAATAATGTTATGAACATAAAAATAATAATTGACCTCTATGTTCGCCCAAACCAACGTCGTGATCTCATCAGGGACATCATTCCAACTTGGGTAGTACAGTGGCACGAGCCTCCTGATACAATCCCCGATGTAATTAGCTAAATGCTGAGCACGTGCGCTGCGAGGCTGAAAAGATTTTTCTTCAAAATCTATCGGGACAGGGCCATGCTCACCAACTTCCTCCAACAAATCGATACATCGGGTAATGCCCCGAGTCTTTCTACCGGCCTCTCTGCCGCCCAAATTTTCTTTTCTTTTGCCTTTGCCTGCAAAAATCAAGTGAGTGACAAAGTCATAAAAATTCAAGGCAAGCAACATATATATGCACCAAATTTATGATTGTGTTACAATAATCCAAATATTCTTACCTTTATTTCTAAATAAGGCAAAACAACCGTTGCGGATGTTTGGTGTAGGAGGTTCATCCTCACCACCACCGTCACCACCGTGTGATCCTGCAACATCTGCTGACATCTGTACAAGTACAATTAGCATAACATAGACAAATTCATGATCAAAATAATATAAGCAGCACAAATCCAAATACAACACATCCAAATAAATATACACATTTAAACAATCCACAACAATTAGATTCATTCATTCAAACAAATAAGTGTCTTTTGCAAGTTACAACTAAAGGTCAATCTTCTTCTTCACTGGAATAAACTCTGTCTTCACCATCATCATCATTCACACGTTCTTCATCACTTAAATCATGAGGGACGTCTTCATCATCAGTAATACCATCGTCTTCGTCATCAACATCAATGATATTTGGCGGTGCATCAACCTCCGTTTCGTGGCCATCTATATTCAAGGTCACATCACCCAAGTCATTCAAATTAGTGGAAAGTGGTAGATCAGATGAGTTGTCGAAATGTATAATATCAGGAACGGCATCTGACACTATGACACCCCCGTTGGAAAACTTTTTATGATTAACATGTTCAACGACCTTCCAGTTGGGTTTGTTCTTATCTTCAATGTAGAAGACTTGTTTGACTTGTGTTGCGAGAATGTATTGATCATCTTTCCAAAACTCAGCTCTTGTATCGGTGAGTTGAGTCATGTTGTTTCTATAGATAAGACGTTGTTTACGTAATGTGGGGCGAGTGTCGAACCACTTAACTTTGAACAACACAACACTGAACGACAAATAATGAAACACGAAGATCTGTTGAAGCTAGCCATAAGCCATTGTGTTCTCAGGGCCAGGAGCACAAATGCTGCTGTTTTGAGTTGTACGACGTTCATCGCGACTGTGCATGACATACCTCACACCGTCGACAATGTAAGAGTTTAGTGAGATTGGATGCGGTGATAAATTAACTTCGGACGGGATTTCTATAGGTTGATCAATTTCAGACGGGAATTTTTCGAAATTAATTGCTAAAATCCTAAAACATTCCTAAGGCTTAGTCCAATAAAACATTTATATCAAACAACTTATCCTGATAAGCCAATCAGGATAAGCTGCTTTCAAACAGTTTGTCCCGATAAACATAGCAGGATAAGTTGTTTGAAAACAGCTTATCAAGATAAATCGGGATAAGCTGTTATCAAACAGCTTATTCTGATATGCTTATCAGGATAAGCTGTTATCAAACAGCTTATTCTGATAAGCTTATCAGGATAAGTTGTTATCAAACAGCTTATTCTGATAAGCTTATCAGGATAAGCTGTTATCAAACAGCTTATTCTGATAAGCTTATCAGGATAAGCTATTATCAAACAACTTATTCTGATAAGCTTATCAGGATAAGCTATTATCAAACAGCTTATTCCAATAAGCTTATCAGGATAAGCTGTTATCAAACAACTTATCCTGATAAGCTTACCGGGATAAGCTGTTATCAAATACTAAATAAAAAACAATTTGTATTATAATAAATTACAATAAAAAAATAAAAAAAAACATACCGTTGTAGTCGGGGCTCGGTCGGCTGTGGTCGGGGATCGGTCGGCTGTGGGCGGGCTTGGCTGCGGTTGGGGCTCGGTCTACAATAACATAAAGCAAAATATTAACTATATTAATCAAAATCAAAATCAAAATCAATTAAAAAATCTTAATCTAGAAATAAAAAATTAAACCTTTAGTGAAGATGATGGTGTTTAAGATGATGGTGTGTGGGAGTGGCAGTGGAGGCGTGATGATGGTGGCGGAGTGGCGGCGGAGTGGATGTGATGGTTTGAAGATGGAGATGGTGGTGATGATGAATAAGTGGTGGTGATGATAATGATGGTGGTAATGGTGGTGATGATACAGCAGCAAAAACGCGAAGGAGATGGGTTTTTTTTGGATAAGTGTTGTGAGAAAAGATAAGGAGATCTGGTCAATAAAGGTCCAAAGTTTCCCTGGCGACAATCCCTGGCGACATGTCGCCAGGGATACTATCTACTTTTGTCGTTTAGCCAAAAACGCGCGTGATTGAAAGTTTTTGGAGGGGTGTGACAAAGTTTCCCTGGCGACATGTCACTAGGGATACCTTTGACTTTTCAACGCATATACACGTACCTAAACCGTTTTGTCGTATCTCCCAAACCTTCCCTGGCGACATGTCGTCAGGGAAACTATCCCTGGCGACATGTCGCCAGGGATAGTCTAATATGTCGCAAGGGATAATTTTTGTGAAAATAAAATTTCTTGTTACTTATGTATTATTATAATTTGTAATAAAATAATAATAATTATTATTATTATTTATAAAATAATAAGTATTATTATTACTATTTATAAAATAATTATTATTATTTATAAAATAGCTATATCATCCCGGTCAGTTTAATTTCTAAATTCATTCCGATTTATTCCGTTTAGTTTCTCGATTTATTCTAATTCGGTAACCATTTAACATCTAACGTTTAACAAATGCATACCGACTCATCCATTGAGCATCTAACATGTAACCAAGACATGTCGAGTCATCCATTGAACATCTAACGTGTAACCAAGACATGCCGACTCATTTATTGAACATCTAACGTGTAACCAACACATACCGACTCAACCATTGAACATCTAACGTTTAACAAATGCATACCGACTCATCCATTGAACATCTAACGTGTAACCAATACATGCCGACTCATTTATTGAACATCTAACGTGTAACCAACACATGTCGAGTCGTCCATTGAACATCCAACATATAACCATAACAAACCGGATCATCCATTGAACATCAAACGTATAACCATAACAAACCGGGTCATCCATTGAACATCTAACGTGTAACCAAGACATGCCGACTCATCCATTGAACATTTAATGTTGAACAAATGCATACCGACTCATCCAATGAACATCTAAAGTGTAACCAAAACATACCGACTCATCCATTGAACATCTAATGTTTAACAAATGCATACCGACTCATCCATTGAACATCTAACGTGTAATCAAGACATGCCAACTCATTTATTGAACATCTAACGTGTAACCAACACATTTCGAGTCGTCCATTGAACATCAAACGTATAACCATAACAAACCGGGTCATCCATTGAACATCAAACGTATAAGCATAACAAAGCGGGTCATCCATTGAACATCTAATGTTTAACAAATGCATACCGACTCATCCAATGAACATCTAACGTGTAACCAAAACATACCGACTCATCCATTGAACATCTAACGTTTAATAAATGCATACCAACTCATCCATTGAACATATAACGTGTAACCAAGACATGCCGACTCATTTATTGAACATCTAACGTGTAACCAACACATGTCGAGTCGTCCATTGAACATCCAACGTATAACCATAACAAACCGGATCATCCATTGAACATCAAACGTATAACCATAACAAACCGGGTCATCCATTAAACATCTAACATGTAACCAAAACATGCTGACTCATCCATTGAACATCTAATGTTTAACAAATGCATACCAACTCATCCATTGAACATCTAACGTGTAACCAAGACATGCCGGCTCATTTATTGAACATCTAACGTGTAGCCAACACATGTCGAGTCGTCCATTGAACATCCAACGTATAACCATAACAAACCGGATCATCCATTGAACATTAAACATATAACCATAACAAACCGGGTCATCCATTGAACATCTAACGTGTAACCAAGACATGCCGACTCATCCATTGAACATCTAACGTTTAACAAATGCATACCGACTCATCCATTGAACATCTAACGTGTAACCAAGACATGCCGACTCATTTATTGAACATCTAACGTGTAACCAACACATGTGGAGTTGTCCATTGAACATCAAACATATAACCATAACAAACCGGGTCATCCATTGAACATCTAACGTGTAACCAAGACATGCCGACTCATCCATTGAACATCTAATGTTTAACAAATGCATACCGACTCATCCAATGAACATCTAACGTGTAACCAAAACATACCAACTCACCCATTGAACATCTAATGTTTAACAAATGCATACCGACTCATCCATTGAACATCAAACGTATAACCATAACAAACCGGGTCATCCATTGAACATCAAACGTATAACCATAACAAACCGGGTCATCCATTGAATATCTAACGTTTAACTATTGGCGGGAAAACGTTGGCGGGAAAACATTGGCGGGAAAATGTTAACCATTTCCCTCACTTTTTGACCATAAAAGGATTCACACACTTATCATCAGCAGATCACACACACACACTTATCATCTCCTACCAAACTCACCACCACCACCACCTGATTTGGTAGCAGATGGATCCCCGTGAAGCTTATAAGTGTACATGTGGAAATGGATATATAGTGTTGAGACAGTCACATCAACACCATAGCATTGGTAAACTTTATTATGCATGTCCTCTCTCGAAGATAAACAATCTAAAGTATTTTTATTTTTGTAATATGTGTGATTTTTAAAATAACATGTCATGTCATTTTTTTTATTTTGTAACAGCCAAAAAAACAAGATTATGGATGTGGAAATTTTATATGGAAGGATGATCTAGATCTACAACTCCGTATAAGATCTTCCTCTGGATCTTCAACACCTCAAGGTTCTCATTCAAGGCGTTCAATACATCCAAGTTCTTCTACAGGATCTTCTGAATCTGCAACCACTGAGTGCTCAAATTGCAAGATCAAAGATCTAAAGATAAAGATGTTAGAGGCAAGACTAGAAATGGAAAGGCATCCTGAAGACCACGCATGTCAATCGGCTGCAATACTTCATGAGCTTTTAAATGAAATGGAAAATCTTAGCGTTGAGTAGTAATCGGCTGCACTACTTTACGAACTTTAAGTGGATTTGTAATGTCGGTTTTTAAGTTTTCCGTTTGATTCCACAAGGGCTATGTATAATATTATGAATAAATAAATGTTTGTTTTATAAATGTCTCATTTTTATTATATAAACGTCGCAAAAATAAAATAACATCGGATCGATAGTTAAAATAATTATGATTTGGAATAAATAAATATTTGTTTTATAAATGTCTCATTTATATTATATAAACGTCGCAAAAATTAAATAACATCGGATCGATAGTTAAAATAATAATTATATGGAATAAATAAATATTTGTTTTATAAATGTCTCATTTTTATTATATAAACGTCGCAAAAATAAAAGTTTCCCTGGCGACATATCGCCAGTGAAACTTTGGAGGGAAAATTTCACGCTCTTTCACTTGGTATCTGATTTTGGACGGAGTATCCCTGGCGACATGTCGCCAGGGAAACCCTAGTCAAACTTTGACCAAAAAGTAAATCTGCTTTAACGCCACGTCAGCTATTTCTTGTAGTGGGAGACATGGTGATCAATTTTCTGATCCAACGTTATGTCGAAGTGTTGCCGGTTATCTTTAGTATCTTACATTTACAAGACTAGATATCTCCTATGCAGTTGAGCCGGTTTGTTCATATATGCATGATTATAAGGAGCCTCTTTACTCGGCTCCTAAACGGAACTTATGGTATGTTCGAGGTGCGTTATAGTATAGCTTACGGTTATTTGCCTCATTTGATACATCTCTAGTTGCTTGTTGTAATGCTTATTAGACCGGTCGTCCCACTACTCAGTGCTTCACTTCTTATTAATGTGTACTTTTTTTGGCAACAACATACTCTTCTCGTCTTTTATGCGTCAACATACTTTTCTAGCATTGAGACTGAGTATCATGGTGTTGCTAATGTTGTTGCGGAGAGTTGTTTGTTGCACACACCTCTATCTTTCGCAAAGCTTAATTATTGTGATAATACGAGTGTCGTCTATTTATCATTTCATGTGGTTCAACATCAGCGTACAAATAATAAGATTCATATCCATTTTCTTTGTGATTTGGTTTTCGGCCAGCGTAGCACTAATAAAGAATATGAGAAAAAGTTACCATGCATCTTCGGAAACACTAATTCATCTGCATGTTTAATAATTATGAAGAATAAGTTTTAAAACATCATTTTCTGAATATTTAATGTAGGTGATTGTTGCTCAAGATGGAATCGTATCAGAAGCTCCAATCGCAGAACACAAAAATGGGGATATACGTTGAACAAGGCAATTCTTCGAAAGAATTACGCTAGTGTCACAGAAGCAAAGGCAAATCGCTGTCTCAAGTCTTTTTGGTTGTTTCATTGATCCATCACATGAGTGATTTATGTTTTTTATTTCAAAAGCAACGAATTTATATTATTACTACACGTACTTTATTTGAAAAGGAACAAATCTCTATTTTACTACTAGTAGTAATAAAGCATTTGAGCAATGATTTTAGTGTATGTACGTCAACCCTCTTTCTACAACCGAATTGAATTCAGCCATCATTTTCATCTCTAAGCTACAAACAATAGTTAATCTCATAAAATACATTTGTTTTTAACTTCCTTTGAATCCAAATCCACAAACAATATATCACAATAGCCTTTTTTGTTCTTAGCAATAATTTTTAAACGGACAAATTAAAATGAATGTTGAAAGCAGCTTCTTTCTTTCATCATATTTTTTTTCTCATCCCTTTTTTCTTTGTTTTAGAGGAGTCGACATACTTTCTTATTGCTTGCGGCATCCTCTTTTACGTCACTTGCTTTGCCTTTATGACAGACAAAGTACTAATAAAAGAAAAACAATATAACGAAAAATAACAAGGATCCCTCCTGATCACCAACGCGTAGGTTGATTACCGAAGGATAACAGCTAATAACTTCTTCAAAATATGTGTTTTAGAGTTTAGATAAATAATCAACTAGTGTGTCAACTCTTGTAATTTATATCATGTCATAAACTTGTTCATTACGTATATGATGAGTTATGAATTTGCTAAAAAGGATTGAACATTTGATTTTACAAAGATCTGAATTTAGATAGAGTTGCGAATGTGAATTGAAGGCGGTATCGTCAAGCCGGCGAGTGATGAATTGAATATGGTTCGGGGGTATCCTCCGATTCCATCTACATGGGCAACTAATTTGAACATATGATAAAACATAGTCGAAATATAGTGCACACCACAAAAGAAAGGAGCTATAATGACGGAAAATTTAATGAAGTCATGGAAAATTGTCACTAAAAACAACTTTTAGTCCTCGAATAAATAACTTGTCACTAAAGTCACCTACAATACAGTGATGAAACCATAGTTGTCACAAAATCGAGCTAACCAAAATGATATTAATTGGTTCGTAATATCGAGTCGGAGAACTCAAGCTAGCAAGAAAAAAAAAACAAAGTTACAACTTCTCATAAATTAAAATAACAATATTAACTTAAAGTGACCAAACAATTCGTCATGCTCAGACAATGAAAAGCATTAGTTACAACATTTAGGTTTTTTTAACATAACTTAAATTGGTAAATCTTACCCATTTAATAAATATGAGCATTTTTTAATACTTTTCAAAAAATGATATGACACTTTTTGCACATGTAAGAAATAAATGGGTTTAATTAGCGCACATGTAAAAATAATAATTAGGCTACTCGTGGATATTTATATTTCATTTTTTCCCCGACTTTTAAACAAGTATTTTTATTTTTTAATTTATATTTTAATTTGTTTTTTTACCTATTTTATCTTGCGCCCATTTAACCCGTCCGTTTCGCCCGTGCCCGTTTAACCCACGCCCGTTTAGCCCACCGCCCGCCCCGCCTCTAAACATAACGTTTGAAGAAAACTTCCTATGATCATTAAAACACAAAACAAATAAAATTTTCATAAACAAATAAACTTATTTGACGAGGGATAATCTCTTTTACTCATAAAACAAATTAACTAAAACAAACTGATATAAGTCTACAGTTAGTGAAAACGCTCTTAACGAAAATAACTATTCAAGAAATAACAAACATAGGCTATGTTTAGCAAAACTAGCTGTAAGCTGTAAGCTGTTAACTGTAAGCTATAAGCTGTTAACTGTAAGCTGTAAGCTGTTTGCTAAAAAGCTGTTAATTTTAATAAAAGTGTTTGGTATATTAGTTGTTAAATGTAAATGTAAGATGTAAAATGACTTAAAAGGACATCTATTAATAAATTATTATATGGTTGAAGGTTATATCAGTAATTTATAGCTTTAACAGCTTTTGAGAATCTAAAAAGCTGTACGGAACAGCTTTTTATTTAAGAGCTATTTGGTTAAAATAAAAAGCTAACAGCTCTAAAAAAATGTTGTGCCAAACAGAGCTATTAGATTATTATTTTTTTAAAAAAGCTAACAACTTTATAAAAGATTTAAAAAAGCTCTTACCAAACGGACCCATAATATTTCTTTATTTATTTCACTCAGAGTCTCTATTTCAATACTTACGAATTGAATTATTTGCTATTTTTATTTTATATTTTTGTATTTATTATTTGTTAAAAAATTTTTATGTTTAACAAGTCCATCTAAACGGTCTTGTTTAACATAAAAGAACTATACTACATTACGGTGGAGATGAGAGATGCCATGATATTGTTTAGATTGTTTTTGGCATTTTCAAAAACCTGACTACCAATCATATTGTTTAGATTCTTTGTGGCACTTTTAAGACTTTTGAATTTTAATTCGTTTTCAAGCTTAAAAATTTTACTAGCTTCTAGTTTATATTTAAGATCAGTAATCTCAGGTTCCTTAGAATATCCAATTAGTTCTTCTTATCTGACAACTCCCTTTTTGTAGTAAAAAACATCACATTCAGAGGAAAGATGAGTTGTAATGTACCAAACATCACAGTCGATAATAGAATCAAATAGTTAAAGTATACTCTTGTTCTTCTTTACTTTTGTAAATTAGATTATGCATAACTTATTAGAGTTGAGTAAGAGTGTCTCACGTCCTCTAGTTTGTTTACAAGTTATTGTGATATCCTTAACAGGATCTTGATCTATTCAAAAGGATCAACATAATTAACTTTAATTACCTTAATAGTTTTAAGATAATCATTATACAATTTGAACATCAAAAACATCAACAGGCCTACATGAATCACCGTTAATAGTCTAGGAAAATTAATCAATATTGTGAATAAAAAAACAATCATATAATAGAGCATGTGAATAAAAAACCAATCATGTTAAAGAAAATTAATATTGTTAATAAGACATTAGAGAATTAAGTATTAGAGTTTTGTTGGATTTCGCATAGAATACTTTGAATTACTGATTAGACAACATATACCGTGTCACAAGTTTTGTTCTTTTCTAATCACATGGCAAATATATAATAACTAGTACTTTTAATGTTAAAGAATTGAGAAACCTTAATTAAATCGACTACGAAGTTTCAAATATGAGGTATATTTTGGTTTAACCAAACCCAAACAAAATAAACCCATGGTATTCCTAATCAATAAAATTGGTTTTATTATACCCCTAATTTCGAATCGACCCAATCTATTGATCTAGCCAATTTGGTTACAATAATGACAAAGACATGATATTATTTGATGAGTATACGTAAAAATAATTGTTTATAAAACTATACAATGGTTACAAATAATGACCAATTTATTTTCATAGCTACGAATGTAAAGTTTTCATAAGCACGTCCTTCGAAACTACTATAGTTCAGATAGGCCAATATAAAAACAGGATGAACTTGCTGTGGCTGCAACCATAATTGGTTGCCATTCCTAGGGGTGTTATCAGGTCGGGTTACAAGGTTATCGGGACTTGTCGAGTTTTGATTTTTTAAAACTCACCCGTAACCCAAACCTATATGAAATAGGGTTGTCGGGTTCGGATGGTAAACGGGTCGGGTTATTTCGGGTCAGGTGAGTCGCATTACCAGGTTTGGTGAGCATTTGAGTTTAGCAGTTATGTCTACTTAACCCATAGCTTAAGATATTTGAGATTACAAACCTATGAAAATACCATATTTGAAAAAAATGCTAGCAATATGATCCGGAATTAACATGTAATACCAAGGTCTATTAGTTTACTACATACTTTTTGTATAACATAAATTAGAAATTCTATTATCATTCTTCACAAGTGATACTATTACTTCCTTCTGTATGTTCACTCTATTAGTCAATTCTTTTGATAAAAAATCTGCCGGTACACACCAAATGTACGAGCTCATTTACCCCACTTAAACACGTCAAATACTGATGATACTAATCAGAGTTATCACTTACTATATATAGAAAGACCTATTAAAAGACCATCAAAAGATTTTACTTTTAAAGTTCCCTGCCCGACACATCTTTTAACTACAAAAACTGGACAGTTTTACGTCACCGACTCATACAACCATTTTGACCATTATAAACAATCCCGTTTACAAATCCGATGCTTGGGTTTGAAAATAGACTCACAACCCTAAGTTTAGAACCAAAAATCAGTCCTTGACCATTTTCACAATTCATTCTATAGTCCCCGATATTCGATCCAAATATCGACAACAACTTCGGATTGTGTCGATACTCGTCTCTCGGTACACGAATAATCTAAACATCATAACTTCGCGCTCGTTTGGAGCTAGAAGCTCTACCTTAAATCAAATCGAAGCTAAAATAATTCTATACAACCCTATGATATTAGTTTAACCATTTTCAAGCAGTAAGGTGCCCAAAATTGGCCTTGAACCTACTTATCTAAAACACCACTTTAAAAATCATGTTAAATCAATTTTTCAACACATTTTAATCAATCTTATCATAAAATGTGTTTTGATGAAATGAATTTTTAAATGATAAAATGTGTAGTGGAAAAATAATTTATAGTGGTGGTGGTGGGTAGTTTTTGCTAATTATGCATAGTATTGGTCCAAAATGCAATTAAATAGTTTTCAAGGTAGAAAATGTAAATTGTCAATTTTGAAAATATTTACGAGGCTCGGATTTCGTAAAAATACTTTTCAAAAGTTAAAACGCACTCAAAATATGATAATAATATGATCCCGGTTCGACGTAATACGAACTAAAAAAGTCAAAATATAAACATCGAGACAACAAATGATAAAACATAAAATCTCGGGCATCCGTCGATATCGTAATCACTAATAATCCTTGCGATTATTGAAAAGATAAAAATAAGACCTCCAACGTCGGTTTTTAAAAGAAACCATCAACCATCATATCATTCAAACTCATCAAAAATTTTAAAAATTATTCATAAAATAATATTGATTAATATTAAATAATGTTAAATAATATTAAATAATGACCTCGGGTTCGAATTGTCACACATGGGTTATGTAGATGGAACATTACTTGAATAACATAGATCATACTATGTGACAAGTTATCAAGAATGGGAACACACCTAAGAAGTTGCACTGGTTGCCTGATGGTAATGCTATGCTTTACTTGTTGTGACTGTTGAGGAGGTAAAAGCAGAGATCAAAGAAAGAAAGGCCAGAACTGCTTTGGCTATGACACTTTCAGAGGACATCTTACCTAGCTTTCATCACTACAAGGATGCAAAGGCTATGTGGGATGGCATCAAAGTCAGATTTACAAGTAATGACAAATCTAAGAAGATGAAGAATATTGTTTTAAAACAAGAACTTGATAAGTTCTCAATTTCCAGTATAGAAGGAATCCATGGTGGCTATGGAAGGTTCAATAAGTTGCTCATTCAATTGGCAGTTTATGGACAAATAATTCCTAATGAAGAAGCTAATCTAAAATTCTTAAGGAGTGTTCCATAAGAATGGAAAGCATTGGCTATGCACTTAATCACAAGGGATGATCTGGATACAATTCCTTTTGATCATTTCTACAACAATCTTAGAGCTTATGAGATGGATGTTAAAGTCATTGAGGTGACCAAAGCAGCAGCAACTCCAAAGTCTAACTTGGCTTTTGTGTCAGAAGGTAATGGCGGTACTTACGTTCAAAATACCGCTAGTGGATCAAGTAGCGGTACTTACTTCCAAAATACCGCTGGAGGAATTACAAGCAGTACTTACTCACAAAGTACTGAAGGCAGTCCTATTGTCTCTCAAAATCCACAGGGAAGATCTTCGCCATTGTTTAGTGAAAATGATGCCTTCTCATTCTTTGCTGGACAAGACAACAGACCAAGAGTAACTCTAAATGACTTGTTCCAAATGGATGATGCTGATGTTGAGGAGATGGATCTCAAATGGCAAGCTGTTATGATCTTTGTGAGATCTAATAGGTTCTATAATAAGACTGGAAGGAAGATGACTGTTGATCCTAATGAACCATTAGGATATGACAAGTCTAAAGTTGAATACTATAACTGTGGAAGGAATGGAAATTTTTCAAGGGAGTGCATTAGAGAAAGGCTGAAAGTAGCAGTCAAAAGTCCTAAGATAGCTATAGAACCAGTCCAAGAATTTCTGAAAGCTTTCCAAAATGAAACAGCATGAGTCCCAAAGAAACCAAAGCATTGGTAACTGTAGATGGGGTCGTGAACTGGGCTGAAGATGAGGAAGAAGAAGAGCTTGGTTTGATGGCTCTCTCACATGAAGATACTGAGGTACATCCTTGTTCTAAAGATTGTGTTCTTGAAATCAACCGATCAATTGGGAGTGCCATTATGTGTCTTGCAACTAGGCAAAAGTATAACTTTTCAAAAATGATTTTTGATGGCATGTGTCATAATAAGTGTAACAAGATGACTCTTGATTATCCTAGGTTTTTACAAATGGTTTTTGATTTTCAAGGTTACTTCAATAGGGATCATAATGATTTTTATACGATTCCTGTTCAAAAGAAAGCAATTTTTGGGAAGATGACTGAACCATATAGAGATCTACCTCTCACCCAAGCCATGCTTGCTATTATTGAAACAGCTACAAACCCTCAACCTCACCCACAACCTCAACCAGACCCATTGCTTGAACAACCTCCATCACCCCAGCAAATGGAAATTGACTAAGAACAATTCAACGCTGACACTTCAAATGTTGGCGTTGACACTACAAATCTAGACGTTGACATCCTTTTTCCACAAACCCAAACACCCATTTTCCACAAACCCAAACACCCCTTAACCTCCAAACAGACCCTCAATCCACTTACTCTTCTACACCCCAAGACTATATGTGACAATCCGTCAATTTATGGTTTATATTTTATTCTCAAATATTATTTAAAAATATTATTTTAATGTTATATTATGAACTCACTTATTTTTGTGAAGAAATTTGGATTTACGTCTTGAAGTAGCATCGATTACGTCTAAACCGGAGGATTCTACGTTACGTGCTTACGCTTACATACACCGTTTTGGTGACAGTCCGACATTTCAGGAAATAAATTTATCCGTGAATATTATTTTGGAGTTTTAAATTTGTTTTGGTTCATAAACTCATAAATTTACGAGGAGAGATTAGGACTTGCGTGAATAATTTAATGTCATTTACGACTAAACCGGAAACCTTAGGATTACGTATTTACGTATTTGAACTCCTTTTTTTATGAGACAATTTTTATTAGATTCGTTTTGTGCCGTTGATTCATAATTTATAAAAACGTTTTTCGTAAAACGACCCGAGGGAACGCAAATCGAGGAAACTAAAATCGAGGAATACCCGTTGATGTAGTTGTTTTTACACACCTTTAGGAAAAGGAGGTAAAATAGTGGTAAGCGTTAATGAGTGATTTAGGAAAACCACAAGTCATGACCCTTAATGGGATCGTTCTCTCGAGGAGGCACATGTGTTGTGTAATGAATGATTTGATTGATATGTTTTTTATTATTAACAAGAAAAGAGAAGAGAAAATGACGAAGACGAAAAAAATAGAAAAATAGACAAAAACACTACTAGAAAGTTAAGACGTAGAAACGTAAAAATGACTAAAATTAAAATTTTAACCTAAAAAATTCCTAAAAATTACTAAAAAATCCACAATAAAATTCTAAGAGTTTACAAAAAATCCAAACTTGCTAAAACCTTTTAATTAATTTAATAATGACTTTTTAATGCTAATTAAAGCCCTAAAAATCACTTTTAAATATTAAAAAGCCCTAAACAAGATTTAATAGTTTGTAAACCTCAAAAATGACCTAATTAAGCTAAAAACTATTTTTAAAAATTTTAAAACCAAATTAAACTATTTTTAAATTCCTAAAAACTATTAAAATCTATTAAATCTTAAATTAATTCTAAAAATTAATTGAAAAGCCTAAAAATTAATTGGAAAGTGAAAAAGTTCCTAATTTCTGAATAAAATAATATTAAAATAATCCAAAAAATAAAAAGTTCTTAAATAAATTCTAAAAAATTCTAAAAAATCCTAAATATTCTAACTAAGAAGAAAATGCAAATTAAAGTTCCTAAAACCTTTTAATTAATTTTATATTAATTTTTAAAGTTGTCTAAAAACCCTAAAATTAAATAAAATTAAAAATAAGACTTTTTGAAAACTTTTTTGAATGTAAACCTCAAATATATAAATTAAAACCTAAAAACTATTTTTCTGGATTTTTAAAATGATTTTTACTATTTTTAAATTACTTTCTAAAAATGAAACTAAAATAATCCTAATAATTAATTAAATAAAGAGAAAAATAATATTTTTAAACAGAAAAGTCTGAAATACTAATATAAACCTAAGAAAAATAAGCTAAGCTAAATAAGCTTATTAAATAAGCTGGAAAAATGGAAATAAGCTACGGCTTATTAAAGATAAGCCAAAACAAAACCTCCTTAAATACAAGTTGAAATGAAACATAAACGTAAAAAGTCCATCTAGATCACTGGTTAACACGCACACTCCCCCAACGAGGGGTCCCGTGTTCGAGTCCAGGCAGGGTGGACTTTTTGCAAAAATTTTTTTTTTTTTTTTAAACTTAATCAGTAACCTTTGTTAATCACTAAAACATAAACACAATCTAATTTTACCAAGAATTAAGCTATATTTGAACCAAAACGTGGCCAGTTACTTTGTTCTTTCTGCTGAACAAGTTAACTTTTTCACTTGAGCAATTTGGAGCCAAGAGGGGCTTGGCTTGATTGTTTGTGGTGTATTTGTGGATAATCAGGGCACCCCTATACTCTTGGGAGTATAGGGAGTCAAGACAAGTACAAATCAAGCAGGTATAAAGCACAAAATCAAAGCAAATTGCACAAAAATGGCCAAACAATGTTGCTGATACAATATGCAAGGTCTGGTGGGTGTTTTGCTTATCTTCTAGGCTCAATGGTGAGATTCAAAGCTCTCAAATGGGTAAACAAACCTACAAACTAGCATACCAACAACTCTCAACCCCTAAACAATCCAACATCTAACAATTATCAAGATGCAAGCACAAAATTTGCATGAAACCAAGCAGAAAAATGAACTAAGCAGATTTAAGCTACTTTTCAACTTTTTCTCACACAAACTTGTTTAAATTGGCACCAATCTGAAAACCAAACACAATAATCACCTAATGCTATCCTAGGGAGTATTTTTAAACAGATTCAAGCCAAGATTAAATCAATCTAACCCTACTAAAATCCTGATCCAAACACCCCTTTAAAAACTGATAACTAAGATTTTTCAAACAAAGTCCAATCAAAATACACTCAAACTGATTTCATAAGCATCTAGCATGCATACACTACCAAATATACTTCATTCAAGCACATAAAAACACCTTTCATGCAGTATTCACCAAAATAACTTAAATCACCATCAAAACTGAAAAATTAAAAGGGAAACTGATTTTTACCTAGGGGACTTACATCCAAGTCCCTTGTGGTTGAAAAACCACCTCCTTATAGGCCCAGGACTATGCTGACACCTTGAACAACAAATCTCCAAACCTGCTAAGACAAAATCAAACACAAGAACACAACTTTCTGATTTTTCTTAAAAACTCAAATCCTTTTCATAAACCTTGAAACCTTAACTCTTTTCAAGAACAAGACATAAAATCCAAAAATTGATCCACTTTCACTTCACAACTCTTGGATTTTCTAAAACTTGAAAAACTTATCTTAAAAACCTTTTTGAAACATTAAACACTCAAAGTGTTAAACAATTGAAATGGAACTCAGAATTCTAGCACTTAAACAAATACCAACTTTTTAAACACTTATAAAAGGAATTACACTTGTATTTAACAAACACCAAACTTCATAAATTTCAAAAAAGGAATTACAAGGTTTTTAGCTAGAAAACTAGAACAAGGGCTACCAACAGGTTTGGTGCTCCTTAAATAGGGTACAAAAGATCTATCTAGAACAATGAATAAAAAATTAAAGACCTAAAACCCTAATTGCTAAAAATCCAAAAATGCCCTTTGAAGTCTTTGATGAATTTGGGTCAAGAATCGCCCATGTGATATGCCAGCTTGTACATCTTGATCTTGGACGTTGGATTGGGATTGGGGACCAAGGAATTGCATCTAACCGTTTATCTGGTCGGGTTTGGGTTTTTGTGTGAAAATGATGTAGCAGGGGAGGGTCAGGGTAGGTCCTACAGCCCATGTGAGAGTGTTGTTTTGGGTGGGAAAAGGTGAGGATGAGATGAATTAGTGATCTGGAGGGAATTAGGGTTTAACCCCTTAGTTTGTAGTTAATTAGTACTGGGAAAATTTAGGGTTCTAGGGGTAATAGTGGGGAGGTTTAATCTAAATGGGGTAATTAGATTTTCAAAAAATCTGTTTAGTGGGAAAGGGGTTTGACCGGGGAGGGTTTGACCAAGTATTAATATAAAACCGGGTTGGTGGGTTAATGGGATACGGGTTTAGGTAGGGTATTGGGTAAATGGGTGGGGTTTATGACGTGTCACAATGTGACTGGTGGTGGGGGTTTGGTGGTTTGGCAGGATAGGTCCCCAATCTTTCCATTTTCTTTCACTTTGTAATTAATTCTATCAGCGCCAAAATTGCACTAGACAACTTTTGGAAAGTTGTCATTTTTGGCCTAAATTCTTCCAAAAACTTTTCCAAGGGCCTTTAATGTATTTTCTTGATTCTTGATGGACTGGTCTTGTACAATCTTCAAACATTAGGGACCATACTTGTACATTTGACATTTGGAGGGTCAATTGTGACAAGTTCTTCAAAGATGAGGGACTAAATTTGCCAATCTTCAATTCTTCAAGGGTCTTTTTGCAAAATTCCAAATTTGGGCCCGGTTCATTGTGCGACTTCGTTTCCCGTGTTCGTTTTTGAATGATTCTTGTGATCTTTTGCCAATTCCTCAATATCCGTACCTAAAAATACACAAGTAACAAACACGAGCATATATTTGGCATATTTTATGATATTTAATGCATTTTAAGCCCGATTTGGACGATGAGACCATGTATAAAAGCAGTCTCATCACTCCCCCATACTAAACCATTGCCGTGCCCTCACGCAATGCTAGAATAAAGTATCGTAACACCTCCAAAATTCTATTTTATTCACTTTATTGAAATGATAAACTAGCTACACTACTACATTACTACTACTTGTGTTTTAGACATAATGTATGATTTTCATCGCAAAATGGGGCGTTTAGGTTCATAGAATAAGAACACGTGAATGCTTCGTTAGAAATAATTTCATCGTCCTCGATTTTCACCCTAATTCCATGCTAAGCGTGCAACGAGATCATTGTCATTATAAGTTAGTAATGCTAACACTACTCATATGCCCTAATCACGTACTTATTCTCCCATTATTCCTAAGTTGTATCTCTTATATTTTATTATGTCTTAATGTTCACGAGGATACATCATTGACTTATGCGATAATAGAGATTTAGGTCTAAAAATAGAGTCCTAACGGTGTAACTAAGACCATCAAATCAATAACCCCTCCTAATAGACAACGATGTCAAAAAATTAAGTTGACAAGAAGAATCGATAAACACGGTTTTATAACGGTTTTGAACATGAGACTTATTACCAAGACTTTTATACGCCCCCTAATGGAAGGACCTTATTATCTTTGGTTTACCTCCATCTTTTATTCAACTTCGCCATGAAGCTTTTATTATGACTTCGGTCTTGCCTTGCCTTTTATTATCCGCCTCATCGGTGGTTTTATTAGCCAAAGACGTATATCCTCACGCTAAAGCGAATTTTGGATCTTTAAAGCTTCGAAGATTAAGTCTTGATTCACTTTCAATTTTGCATAGATTTTAGGCCTTGTGGGGCTTCAAATTGTTTGCTTGATTTAGGTGAGCACTTGAAATCTTATTATTGGGTGAAGCTTTCGATTATTCGGGTTGCCAATACTTCAAAACCGTGACGCTGGCGATACCTTAATGTCTTCCCAATTTAATTACACGGAAGCTACTAGAAAAGACTAGAAACCCAACAATCCTAACTAAACCGCTAAGTCAATATTTATTAAGCAAAAAAAATATTTACATGCGAAGGGAGAATAAGCAAACAACGAGAACACATGAGTTTTTGAAAGAATACGAGTACTCTACGTTTAGCATAGTAACTTATAACTAACTCTATCATTTCTCGTCCTCATTTAAGAGGCTTAGCCTAATGTGTAGTTAAGGAATCAAAGCTAAGTGCTCAACACGCACGGTCGAGTCAAAAATTACTCTTATTCTCGCCATCGGAAAATCTACATTCGTGTCTTCAAACACTTATAAAACATGAGAAAAATTTTAAAATTTGGCCATTTTTAGCCTTATTTTGCAAGAAAACGATAAACAAAACGATAAACTTTGGAAAGCGTGAAGGTTTGGCAGGACAAGTATCTATTCACCCCCCCATACTAAAGTTAAACATTGTCCTCAATGTTTCGAGTCTAGGGGTACAAACACCCCCATACTAGAGACGTAGTCGAATGCCTAATCTAGCATGGAAAGGGTGCAACCAATAAGTAATAGCCGTTTATGAAGTGTGCTAAAAACCTAAGGTTAGAACATAAAAGGATATATCATATGGATATTGGGAAAGGCCTCCAAAGCAAACGATCGAGTGCTCCCATAAAACGAAACACGAGAGGCTCCAATTGTGAAGATCATGATCATCTAAAGTCCACAATGCACAAACAACCATGGAACAAAGGTTGGAAGGGCACAAATCCCCTCACATTACACTAATTAGAAAGCAATAATATGTACATGGATAAGCATGGGTCTCCCCCACGAGGCACCTTGTTTTTGATAACCGAGTCAAAAACTCGACTCGAATCCCCATAAATGTGATCATTTAGGGATAATCATGGTTTGGTCAATTTTTGGTAGGGCTTACATGATAAACAAGGCCCAAAAGTACGTGGAGTACTTTAAAAATCCGATAAACGTATACCGGGGTCAAAGATAGCGTCTTCGTTTTCGGATGAAAGACGAAACAACGCTTCTTCAACACAAACCCCAATGGGGTAGAAGAAAATAGGAGAGAAGAAATAGAAGGGTGGGACAATGGGTAAGTCTCTAAAAACATGAGTTACTCGAGGTAGACTCGCACCAATCAAATGAAAAGATTTTCCATTTATTGCATCGGTGGAAGACCGAGATTTCCCTATATAAGCAATTCCAGGATCAAATATCTCGTCCTCGGTGGAGAAAGGGAAGGGAACATAAGGGGCTTCCCCCACACTAAGTCCACACAAAGCATCGTTAAAAGGAGAAGACGAGCTTGTAGTACTCAATAAATGCGGTGATGACGGAGTTAGAATTGTAGAAAAATCTTTTAAATTAAATTCAAAATCTTTTCCTTTTTCATCTTTAACACTCTCCTTGTGAAAACCCGATTTAATTTTGTAAAAAATATTTGGTGTATCTAAAACAATGTTAGTCACACTAAAAATTCTCACATTTTGAAACCTTTTTGGTTTAGGTGGTGGTAAGTTTTCAAATCTTTTGTCAACAAAGAAAGCCTCCCCATCGGGATCAACGTATTCATCATCTGAAGATTCACTCGAGATTGGAATCATAGGCTTAACACTCTTAACCTCCACCGGCGGAGGGGACGGAACTTCATTTTTCTCAATAACTCCTAAAACTCTATTGAAAATCTTTTTGCAAATGCTTTTGATGGGATTGACATTGTACAAAGATGTGATAGAATACACATGAGAAAGCGTGGAGTTTTGGGTTGCATTAATGACGAGTTCTTCCTCATTGAAACGAAGAGTGATTTTTCTTGCATGCACATCGATAAGTGCTCTCGAGGTATCCAAAAAGGATCGACCTAAAATTAACGGAACTTTAGGATCGATGGGAATATCAACAACAATAAAGTCTACAGGATAGTAGAACTTTCCAACTTTCACAAAGACGTCCTCGGCAACTCCACAAGCTAGAATCGTAGAATGATCGGCCATTTCGATTGACATTCTTGAAGGAGTGAGATTGGGAAGACTGAGTGATTTAAGAATCTCAAGAGGCATCAAATTAATACTAGCACCAAGATCGGCCAAGGCGTAGCATTCTTCCATGTCTTGGATAGCACATGGGATTAAAAACTTTCCAGGATCACCGACTTTTTGAGGTATGCGGCTTAGAAAAACCGAAGAACAACTAGACGATTTTTGCAATTTCTCTTTGTTATTCAACATACTTTTGAAGTTCGCGGCAAATCGAGGCATCATGACTAAGGCGTCGGAAAAACTTATATTGAAATGCAAGTCACGAAACATTTTCATAAAGAGTTCAAATTGATAATTATTTCGTTCTTGTGCCTTTTCCTTGTCTCGTCTTGATGGGTAGGGTAAAGGTGGTGTGGGTTGGGGCAAATTAGGTATAGGCAACGGCCTTGGAATCTCGGGTTCCATGATTGGTGTAGGTTCAACCGTAGGTGTGGTTCTAGCGGTACTTCGTGGGCTTGCAATTTGCTCCTTTTCAACCACAACCTCGGGTTCTTTCTCTTTTTCCTTCTCCATAGAAGTACTTGGACGAGAAATGGGTTCTTTGAAAGTTTTACCACTACGAGTAGCAACAACCTTCAACTCTCCTTTCGGGTTCACGATGGTATCACTAGGAAGACCACCCGAAGAAGAGGGCTTACACATGATAGCTTCAAACATTTTAGCCATACGGTCTTCAAACTTAGATTGCCTAGCATCCGCTTTTAACAACTCTTGCTTAATCTCATGTTGTCCTTGCTCCATTTTTTGTTTATTTTGTTGGAGTCGTGTGACATTTCCTTCCATTTTATTAGCATGAGTTTTAAGTTCATTAGCAAGTTCGTTTTTAAGCTCGTTTTTCAACTCGGATATTAAGCTAACCATTTCACGTTGCATGTTGTCAAACTTAGCATCATTAGCCTTAGCATAATTCAAAAACTCTCCTTGAAGATTTTTGGTGTGATCATTTTGAAAACCTTGGGCATTAGTTTGAAAATCACGGTTTTGGTTTTGGTTTGAAATTTGCCCATTTCCACTTTGGTAATTACCTTTGTTATAATTTCTTTGATTTCCTTGGTAATTTCCACCTTGGTTGTTGTTGCGATAGTTATTAGCATTTTGATTTGGTGGAGCTTGATTTGAACGAGAACCTTGACCGATTTGGTTATAAGTTCCCGTGGCTACAAAAGCAATCGAAGTGTTACCATCCGCGGTAATTGACTCGGAAAGATCATGAGCTCCCCCACACGACAAACAACTTTTAGAAACCGCTTTAACCGAAGCGGAATTGGAAGCTTCTTGAGCCTTCCAATGGGACATAAGGTTAGCAAATCTATCAAAAAATCGATTTTCTTCATTTGCTTCATCATGTAATGCATTGATACTACGAGACGATGATGACGAGCCCAATTTGGCAACACTCGGTGTGTGACGAGGGCTATAAACCTTAGACCTATTCTCAATTATGACCAAAGCTTCTTCAACCGTTTTAAACAAAAAATTACCACCCGCGGCGGCATTTAAATAATCTCTTTCATGATCGTTAAGTCCATTGTAAAACGTGTCGATTTGGTGTAAATCGGAAAAACCGTGATGAGGACATTCATGTAACATCTCCTTAAACCTATTCCAAGCCGTAGAAAAACTTTCATTTGATTCTTGTGAAAATTTAGAAATCTCATTTTTCAAATGCGTAGTCTTAGAGGGCGGAAAAAATTGGTTCACAAATTTTGAAACGAGATCCTTCCACGTCAATATAGAATTGGGTGGCTCTTTCTCTAACCAAATTTTAGCGGGCCCCGCTAAGGAATACGGAAAAAGCATCATCTTAATCGAGTCATTCGAGACATCCTTAAATTTGCAAGTGGTGGTAAGACGATTAAATTGGCGGATATGGTTGTGGGGATTGTCCTTCTCATCACCACGGAATTTGTTGTTTTGGATCATCGACAACAAACCCGTTTTCACCTCAAAATTCTCCGCAAGGATTGCGGGAATCACAATAGCTTCTCCATAACCCTCGGTGGGTGCTTGAAATAACTCCATCATAGTTCGATTCGCCATGGTTGGTTCTTCTCGTACAATGGGTTCGTCAATAGGAGACTCCTCACTAGAATGAGTTGGAGTGGGAGTTTTGTTCTTGCGTTTACGTGCACGTTTTGCTTGATTACGAGTGAGCATAAACGTCACGTACAACGTGGAGACGAGCAAAGAAGATTCTTTTTGGTATTTTGTGTTTTTTCAATTTTTTTGTGGTTTTTGATTGTATTAACTTTTTGGAAATTGGTGAATGTATTAAGTAGACAAAAAGTCCACAAATCTCCTCCTCAATCAAATCTCTTGATTTAAAAAGGCCTCAAGGAATGAAAACGATCACGTGGAGTGAACGCTTTCGATGACTTTAGAACGATGGTGGAACACCAAATCGTTCAAGAGGGTTTAATAAAATGAAACCAAGAAAATATATATGATATGTAGTAATACTTTGGGCGGCAAAACCCTCGATTCACTCTCAAAATCAAATACGCACAAGCAAGCGGAGGAAACGAGGCGGCGCGAAGCACTTAAGAGCCTTTTTCCTTTAGGTCGTGAAATACAACCGCCTTATACCCACCTTATAGTTTGTATTATCAAGATTAAGCTTCACGAAAGTATTTATCTATTTTTGCCTTTTTTCTTTGGTTTGAGATTCGAATACAATGATCGAGTGATGAAATCCCGAATCAAGGTTGTGATTGCTCACGTATTTGGAGTACTTGTGAATTTATTGTTCTACGTATACTATATAGTAATAATATTCACACAAAAACCGAAAAACGATAATACGTATTAGTAGAGTGCTACTAATACAAATACTATTATGGCTAATATATAAAAACAACAATGTTAAATCAAAACACAACACGCCTCCCCGGCAGCGGCGCCAAAAATTGATGTAGTTGTTTTTACACACCTTTAGGAAAAGGAGGTAAAATAGTGGTAAGCGTTAACGAGTTATTTAGGAAAACCACAAGTTATGACCCTTAATGGGATCGTTCTCTCAAGGAGGCACATGTGTTGTGTAATGAATGATTTTATTGATTTGTTTTTGATTATTAACAAGAAAAGAGAAGAGAAAATGACGAAGACGAAAAAAATAGAAAAATAGACAAAAACACTACTAGAAAGTTAAGACGTAGAAACGTAAAAATGACTAAAATTAAAATTTTAACCTAAAAAATTCCTAAAAATTACTAAAAATCCACAATAAAATTCTAAGAGTTTACAAAAAATCCAAACTTGCTAAAATCTTTTAATTAATTTAATAATGACTTTTTAATGCTAATTAAAGCCCTAAAAATCGCTTTTAAATATTAAAAAGCCCTAAACAAGATTTAATAGTTTGTAAACCTCAAAAATGACCTAATTAAGCTAAAAACTATTTTTAAAAATTTTAAAACCAAATTAAACTATTTTTAAATTCCTAAAAACTATTAAAATCTATTAAATCTTAAATTAATTCTAAAAATTAACTAAAAAGCCTAAAAATTAATTGGAAAGTGAAAAAGTTCCTAATTTAATGTCTAGAATCTAGGAAAAATGAAAAAAAGTTAAAAATTAAACTTTGAATTTTTCTGAATAAAATAATATTAAAATAATCCAAAAAATAAAAAGTTCTTAAATAAATTCTAAAAATTATCAAAAATCCTAAATATTCTAACTAAGAAGAAAATGCAAATTAAAGTTCCTAAAACCTTTTAATTAATTTTATATTAATTTTTAAAGTTGTCTAAAAATCCTAAAATTAAATAAAATTAAAAATAAGACTTTTTGAAAACTTTTTTGAATGTAAACCTCAAATATATAAATTAAAACCTAAAAACTATTTTTCTAGATTTTTAAAATGATTTTTACTATTTTTAAATTACTTTCTAAAAATGAAACTAAAAATAATCCTAATAATTAATTAAATAAAGAGAAAAATAATATTTTTAAACAGAAAAGTCTGAAATACTAATATAAACCTAAGAAAAATAAGCTAAGCTAAATAAGCTTATTAAATAAGCTGGAAAAATGGAAATAAGCTACGGCTTATTAAAGATAAGCCAAAACAAAACCTCCTTAAATACAAGTTGAAATGAAACATAAACGTAAAAAGTCCATCTAGATCACTGGTTAACACGCACACTCCCCCAACGAGGGGTCCCGTGTTCGAGTCTAGGCAGGGTGGACTTTTTGCAAAAATTTTTTTTTTTTTTTTTTTTAAAACTTAATCAGTAACCTTTGTTAATCACTAAAACATAAACAAAATCTAATTTTACCAAGAATTAAGCTATATTTGAACCAAAGCGTGGCCAGTTACTTTGTTCTTTCTGATGAACAAGTGAACTTTTTCACTTGAGCAATTTGGAGCCAAGAGGGGCTTGGCTTGATTGTTTGTGGTGTATTTGTGGATAATCAGGGCACCCCTATACTCTTGGGAGTATAGGGAGTCAAGACAAGTACAAATCAAGCAGGTATAAAGCACAAAATCAAAGCAAATTGCACAAAAATGGCCAAACAATGTTGCTGATACAATATGCAAGGTCTGGTGGGTGTTTTGCTGATCTTCTAGGCTCAATGGTGAGATTCAAAGCTCTCAAATGGGTAAACAAACCTACAAACTAGCATACCAACAACTCTCAACCCCTAAACAATCTAACATCTAACAATTATCAAGATGCAAGCACAAAATTTGCATGAAACCAAGCAGAAAAATGAACTAAGCAGATTTAAGCTACTTTTCAACTTTTTCTCACACAAACTTGTTTAAATTGGCACCAATCTGAAAACCAAACACAATAATCACCTAATGCTATCCTAGGGAGTATTTTTAAACCGATTCAAGCCAAGATTAAATCAATCTAACCCTACTAAAATCCTGATCCAAACACCCCTTTAAAAACTGATAACTAAGATTTTTCAAACAAAGTCCAATCAAAATACACTCAAACTGATTTCATAAGCATCTAGCATGCATACACTACCAAATATACTTCATTCAAGCACATAAAAACACCTTTCATGCAGTATTCACCAAAATCACTTAAATCACCATCAAAACTGAAAAACTAAAAGGGAAACTGATTTTTACCTAAGGGACTTACATCCAAGTCCCTTGTGGTTGAAAAACCACCTCCTTATAGGCCCGGGCCTATGCTGACACCTTGAAAAACAAATCTCCAAACCTGCTAAGACAAAATCAAACACAAGAACACAACTTTCTGATTTTTCTTAAAAACTCAAATCCTTTTCATAAACCTTGAAACCTTAACTCTTTTCAAGAACAAGACACAAAATCCAAAAATTGATCCACTTTCACTTCACAACTCTTGGATTTTCTGAAACTTGAAAAACTTATCTTAAAAACCTTTTTGAAACATTAAACACTCAAAGTGTTAAACAATTGAAATGGAACTCAGAATTCTAGCACTTAAACAAATACCAACTTTTTAAACACTTATAAAAGGAATTACACTTGTATTTAACAAACACCAAACTTCATAAATTTCAAAAAAGGAATTACAAGGTTTTTAGCTAGAAAACTAGAACAAGGGCTACCAACAGGTTTGGTGCTCCTTAAATAGGGTACAAAAGATCTATCTAGAACAATGAATAAAAAACTAAAGACCTAAAACCCTAATTGCTAAAAATCCAAAAATGCCCTATGAAGTCTTTGATGAATTTGGGTCAAGAATCGCCCATGTGATATGCCAGCTTGTACATCTTGATCTTGGACGTTGGATTGGGATTGGGGACCAAGGAATTGCATCTAACCGTTTATCTGGTCGGGTTTGGGTTTTTGTGTGAAAATGATGTAGCAAGGGAGGGTCAGGGTAGGTCCTACAGCCCATGTGAGAGTGTTGTTTTGGGTGGGAAAAGGTGAGGATGAGATGAATTAGTGATCTGGAGGGAATTAGGGTTTAACCCCTTGGTTTGTAGTTAATTAGTACTGGGAAAATTTAGGGTTCTAGGGGTAATAGTGGGGAGGTTTAATCTAAATGGGGTAATTAGATTTTCAAAAAATCTGTTTAGTGGGAAAGGGGTTTTACCGGGGAGGGTTTGACCAAGTATTAATATAAAATCGGGTTGGTGGGTTAATGGGATACGGGTTTGGGTAGGGTATTGGGTAAATGGGTGGGGTTTATGACGTGTCACAATGTGACTGGTGGTGGGGGTTTGGTGGTTTGGCAGGATAGGTAACCAATCTTTCCATTTTCTTTCACTTTGTAATTAATTCTATCAGCGCCAAAATTGCACTAGACAACTTTTGGAAAGTTGTCATTTTTGGCCTAAATTCTTCCAAAAACTTTTCCAAGGGCCTTTAATGTATTTTCTTGATTCTTGATGGACTGGTCTTGTACAATCTTCAAACATTAGGGACCATACTTGTACATTTGACATTTGGAGGGTCAATTGTGACAAGTTCTTCAAAGATGAGGGACTAAATTTGCCAATCTTCAATTCTTCAAGGGTCTTTTTGCAAAATTCCAAATTTGGGCCCGATTCATTGTGCGACTTCGTTTCCCGTGTTCGTTTTTGAATGATTCTTGTGATCTTTTGCCAATTCCTTAATATCCGTACCTAAAAATACACAAGTAACAAACACGAGCATATATTTGGCATATTTTATGATATTTAATGCATTTTAAGCCCGATTTGGACGATGAGACCATGTATAAAAGCAGTCTCATCACCCGTAAATTAGTGGGATGAGACAAAACAAGTTTTGCCCCATCCCACTAACATGGGATGGCCAAAGTATACCACCACATCTCATGATGTGTCAAGTTATAACTAACAAGTTACACTTGTTAGCTAAGCTTAACATGTAAGCTATACCAAACCACAAAACTATTTCCTAGAAACCATTTCTTAGTTTACACATGCAAAACCACTGATCCTCCCTTCCTCCCTCTCTCATTTTCGTCCCAAAATCACCAAAAACAACCCTTATTTGATTTATTTTAGCCATAAAATCATGTGTTATTCATACACATGATGATGCTCCTTTGAAGCCTTGAATATTGGAGGTGATTCTAACATCCAAGGATGTGATTTGGTGATGTCCAAGGGCTAATTTCTAAATATTGGTGGTCTTCAAAGTTGGTGTTGATATATCACAAGTTTTTCCATCAAAATCCAAGCCTTGATCATAAACTACACAACCTTGGTGGTATAGAGATTGTTATTCCTATCCTCTTGTTATTTTGATTATGTAATCTTGTATTTTCTTTATTTATGTATATGTATATGATGATGAATGATGATTAAAAATATTATGTGGGGATTTGGTGTTGATAGATTTGATAAACATGGTTAAAAAGATTGAAAACCATAGGTAAAAAGGTTAAATTCTTGCTTATAAAGTTGGTTGTATAAAAACAGTAACTAAACAAATGATAAACTGATAAAATGGCATAGTGGAATATATTTACAGTAAGTATTAGGTGTTATACACATGTAAGAGTTGGCCATGCAATGGAATCATCAAAATGAGTGAGATATGATCAAAACAAAATTAGTGTATCAATCTGAATAGTCTGTTTTGTAGGGACTGTTAAGGATACTTAGACATGGATTGAGCAGTAGCTAAAACTAACTTATTTATAGCACATAATATGAAGTTTATGCCATCCAAAAATGAGCTTCTATCTCCTTATAGAACTCAAGATATGATAAAATGGTTAAGAAGAAACTAAAAATCAGATTTTGAAGAATTAATGTTTAATAGTATTATATAAGCACTCAAACTAATATAGTATAAAATGTGAATTAAAATCCACTAACTTATAAATTTCATTTATATAAATATGTATAAGGTTAAATAAATGGACACTTTATAAAAATGGTAGTTGAATAAGGTTTATAAGGTATAAAAACTATAAACATGATTTTTACGACTTTTTCGGCTATTACCGTAAAATTAACGTTTTTCGCCAATTAAAACTTAGACGATCAAACCCGTCTAGTGTAAAGTTTTTAAAAGTCATATAATGATATATAAGTACCTAATACAAGTAAAAACCGATAAAACCCAAACTATATGACATATGGACATTAACGAGCTAAGTCAGCATATTTGGATTAATAATTTAACTAAATAAGTTAAACACTTATAAAAATTACTTATTGGGCTTAACCCATTTGGTCCCAACATGTAAAGTGTATATACTGATAATACAAGTATAAAATGTATTAATATAAGTTAATGAACTTATAATAGGCTTATTGGACCTAAGACATGTAAATAGGTAAAAGTAGTAAACTAGTAAAAAGTTACCAATACATAAACACTAAAATGAGTAAATGAGAATGTATAAACCCACTTGATCATCATCATATGTACAAAATCATCATATGTATATTTGTTATTTTGATAAAGTCATTGGAGATGAGTCTAAGACGAGTATTATTTGTCTAGGTTTCCGTGATTGAAGCACGTACCATACATCCGAATTGCCGATAACCCGCTTTCCCACATCAACGTAAGTTCTTAGCCTCACACTCTTTTAAATGTTTTTATGAAATGTTTTATAAACCCGAGAGGGAGATAACATGTTAGTTTTGATAAAATAGGACACCATTTGTCCCGATTGTTTGTTAATTAATTTGGACCCGAATGATTGTATGATCGGATGAATGATTATATGACCCGATGTGAGAAATGAAATGGATTATTAAAGTAGGTTATGTCACTAAAAGTCCCATTAGCATGAATTGTGAACTACCGGGATTTGGTAGACGCTTAGGCATATAATAGTACTATTTGGGGACGATCACCCCAGTTCGCGCCTTGACGGTTGATCCCCGTCGTGCCACATTGATTGGTAAGCGAATTTTTGTATGAGAAGATTTACACAAGCGTGATTATTGTGACGACACGCTAATTTAGATGGCCAAATTGAGTTTCGGGCTAGCTACCCGTTGTTTATTATAGTAAGGTAACAAAGTCATGCGGCTTATAATAATCCAAATAACGAAATACTTCTATACGCATTAAATTACGATATATTGCCTGACTGGCAATACGGGGTCTTACTATTGATATTATGTTCGTGTTTTGGTTTTTCATAACCACATTCATATATTTGTTTTTATTTAACTCTATACAACGTTATAAAACGTATTGTATGATGTTTTTACGACAATGGCTCGTACAATGATTTTGAAGGCAAAGGCCTATATTATGATTTTTGATAAGGATTTGTATAAAATGACTTTGGCTATTTTATGGCCTATTACAAAGATTTGTACAAAATGATTTTCGGTAATAATTTTATACCGATGTTATATTGATGGATTTTATTAAACTCTATGAATTCACTCGGCGTTATCGCTGACCTTTTCTTTTAACATGTTTTATCTCAGGTACTTGAAGGTAATTCTCGGAAGACGACAAGAATTCATGGCCCGCACATAAATAATAATTTCCATTCAAATGCTTTGTAAAACCTGTATGAAATATAATGACTTGGGACCTATGTAAATTTGATATTTATGAATGGAAATGTTTTATTACTAAACGAAGCGATTTTCAAGCTTTGTCTATGATGTGAGTAATGTGCTATCCCGTAACACCAACGAGTCTTCCGCTGTATTGAATTGTGTAAATTTGGGGGTGTTACAGTTTGGTACCAGAGCTCTCGTTATAGAGAACGAAAGATTTTTAAAACTAAGTTTTTAGATAAAACATTTCAAAATCTTTTAACTATAAACATTTTTCTAAAAATGTCTAAAAATATTTTCACTATAACGGTGCCGAAGAATTCCCGAGTTACCGACAAGGCCAGACTGAGAAGTGTTATTATAATATATATATATATATATATATAACTTGGATTATATATATACATACGATGTAATTTGATTACATGATTGTTTGATGATTATTTCTATATTTATACGAGGAATTTATACGACGTAGATTGTCACAAGGAACCCTAAATCCCCTAGCAAATCAATCGAAGCTATTCCCATAGGAAATCTAGCTATTCTAGATCTAAACCAAGTTTTGGATATTGATGATCCCAACAAAATGGTTGATATTCGTAGAAATGTAGATATTAGTTTATTGTGATATTGAAGAAGAATTGGCGAGATTAAATCTGATATCGATGTCATGACGATCTTTCCTTATAGAGTGGAGTTTGACAAAACGTTACCACTTGGAAAGGTGTCATCCGATTCATTGTCACCCAATTCTTAAATTGAAATCGAAAGGGTGAATGTCGCACTTGAGGCTGCCATTGGAACCATTACCCAAAAGCCTCATGCCACAAGTACCTTTCCAAGAAGTCTAATTGAATGTGTGAGTCATCTCATGCTAGTGACTCATTTGATAACTATTGTTGTAAGAACTATAGGATTGGAAATTAAGTGTTGTTCATATCGAGCTTTTATTGTCCTATTAAGGTCTAAGAATAAGGTTGTAAGTATTAGAAAATGAGGTAGGATATCGCATTGAGTATAAGTTGATTGAAACTTGAATAAAGTAAAATTTAACTCGCATGGAATATGAGATTGTTAAGAGGAAGTCGTTAAATTCTGTGATTGAATTATAAGGTTTTAATTGATTGTTGATTCGTGTTAAGGGTTGTTCCTAGGCCATTGTTCAATGACGAGGATGCCCAGTGTCCAACAAATAAATTGAAGAAATCTTCTTCTGAATTGGGACTGACGGATCTTCCGGGACAGGTGGGACACCTAATGACTCTTGTAGATTAGTATTCATTGTGGTATCTTTTAAAAATCCCTAACTTAACTGAGACATCAGTAGGTAGGATGAGTTCTTGAAATTGTATGACATAGTGACGCGTAATGTGTTACGTTACAATTTTGACTTGTTTATGATTAATGAAAAGACTACCTTTGATTGCTAAATTCTACATGTATCGATGATATCTATTTTTTCTTGCTTCTTTCTAATGCTCGCATTAGTGATGCGACCGTTGAACAAGTACTCATCTCGAATTGAGTTACGTTGTGAATTATTCTTCCTGAGTGCCATCGAGGTCATGAACTTCATGATTATTCGGCTAAGCTCATTTCCCATTATATTGTAGTTAGTTCTTGGTGAACAACTTTTCATCACTCTTTTGCAGATCACTCATTGTTTGTATAAGATAAAACAGTATTCCTTGAGAAAAAAATTGAATTTTCATCACCGTAAGGATGATCTAAAGTGAGATTTACAAGTAATCGTTATCGAAATGAAGTTGTTTATGAAACACCTTGGAAAACTTAATTGTTTTCATAACAAAGAAAACATTTGAAAATTTATTTTTGATTCTTATTTAAGAATTAAGCATGAATATGTTTTTATTATAAACATGATGATAAGTAGTCACCATAAAACAAATGAATAAACACTACATTTTCTTTGAATATTGTGAACGAATAAATTTTATGAGATCTGCAAGAAGTGAAAAATAGGGACATAGTGTTAGGGACACCTACATATGTGCCTGTAGCATCTATTTTTCTGAGTCGAATTTACTCATCTGTGGAACTTGTCTTATTTGACAATTGATATTCCCTTCTTTTCTAATTCTCCCGTAGTGAGATTCTTAGGAAAAGTATCTGATTACCGAGTGTTGATACCCGACTGGATGTATCGACGTTCCTATCATTTCTTTTGATTTGATTTCATTTGAATGACCTGGGTAACGATCCGAGGAGCTTTCGAATGCGTACTCAAATAATGAAAATATGGGATATATTCATATTCGTTAAATGTTTTCGTCTGTTATCTGATTAGAAATTCTCTCGCGTAGATTATGCGTTGACCTTACTCTTTTAAGGTTAGTTATGTATCCTGATATCCTTTAATTTGTGAAGGATTATGAATTATTATTAATCTTTTGAGAAGTTCACATCTTAGCAACGGTGATGAAACTGGAAAGTTAATAGTGCCAATAGAATGGATTGATTGATTATGACATGACGACATTGTCTTAATTGATGGGAACTCGAGTAGAATTCCCCTAAATGATAAGATGTTGATTATCAAAAGTGATCTAAATATTTCTTGATGGATGACCATATCCTGCATTTAGACTTGAAGTTATACCGTGAATGGTTGTAAATTTGTCATAGATATTATAATTTAGAAAGAACTTAAAGTAAATGTATAAAAAGATGTTCATGTTAATTGAAATTATAGGAGGTATTTGTTGGTGAATTACCTAGACTTTCCGCATTAAGGAAAGTTGAAATTGGTATTGATTATATTCCCGGTGCTGCACCTGTGGCTTGTGCACCGTACGTCAGCACCATCTGAATTAAAAGAATTACCATACAACTAAGAGAGTTGTCGGAGAAAGCTTTTATTCTACCAAGCTCGTCATCATGAAGAGCTATGGTATTATCATTCCTTATATTTATTAATTACCGTGAACTAAGTAAATTGACGATTAAAATCTATATCCACTACCAAAGATGATAGATTGTTCGATCATTTACAAGGTTCTAGCGTATATTCGAAAATTTGATTCACGGCATGGTTATCATCAACTTCGCATCCGCAAAAAAGATTATCTATTCCAATCACTACATCCAGAACTTGTAATGAACATTATGAGTTTCATGTGATGTCGCTTGGATTCACCAATGCACATGTAGTATTCATAAATTTGGTGAATCTCCTGTGTAGGCTGTAATTTGATACATTCATGTTTGTGATCATTAAGGACCATCTGTTTGTTTATAAGAATAAGGAGTTAATAATTATTTATAGACTGCCCTGAATTGGCCGTGTAATGAAAAATATGTACCTTAAATAATTAACATGTAAAAATCCTTTATATTAGTTGATCGTTTGATTAATGATGGTAAGATATATACATATTGACTCTTCAAAAATTAAGAGCCCTTTTAAGACTTTGGATTTTACTAAAAAGAAAATAGAAATATGTTTTGACAGATATTTCATCAAAGAAATTTTTAAGGGATTATTTCATTATGCCCAAATCATTTAACTAAACTCCTGTTTAGGGGTAAATGTTTGTGTATACCTCAAGACAACCTAAGAGGGATTGAGAAAACCGTTTAAACCAAGACTTAAAACGACAATGTTGGCTTTTCAATTAAGAAACTTTTAACCAAAGATTTTTCAAACAATTACGGATCTTACTAAATATTTTGGATAAACCAACAAAAATCGTGTTAACTAAACTCAAATTTATTTTGAACATTTTCATATAATTGGTCGAACTAAGAAATTTAAAATTTATACGTTTACAATTCATAAAAATTAAATATTTATTATTTAATTACTTGTAATACTTATTGATGCTTTAAACGTCGAATCGAGCAAACCTGATAAAAATGATAGTTGAGACGAAACTAAAACTTAGAAAATGTGAAGAAAGAATTTCTGAATAATACGGTCATGATATTGATTTCATCGAGGAAGGTGAATATAATTACTGACACATTATGTAAAAAGGATAAAGAACCAATTAGGACATGTTCCTTAATAATGAAGGTGCAAAATAAATTGCCAAACAATATAAAAATAAACAATGCTTGTAAGAAGGATAATATAGATAATAAAAAGGGGTTTCGCGGCTAATATGAACCATTAGAATTGATGAGCCGATGGCGTTAAATGTTTTAAAGGCTGCTTGTGGTTGCCTGAATATGGAGGATTTTGAGATTTAGTTATGTTGGAGTCTCATAAGTATAAGTATTCTATTCATGTCATTTCTGAATAAATGTATCTTTATCTGAAGAAGTTGTGCTGATGGCAAATTATGAAGGCAGACATCGCCTCATACATTAGTAAACGTCTAACTATTGCAAAGGTCATCATCTGAATTTGATTCGATTTGGGTAATCGTCGACAGACTAACCAAATCTGCTAATATCATTCCTGTTTAATGATAGATTCTCGATGAAGAAATTGACCCTTTGTGTTTAAAAGAGTTGTGTAAACATAGTGTGCCGTATCAATCATCTCTATCAAGATCCTCGCTTCGCATCGAATTTCTAGAGATTTGCTCAGAAGTAATTGGGAACAAACCTTGATGAGAGTACTATTTACCACCCCAATCGAAGGGACGAGGCAAAGTAACGATACAAAACACTAGAAGTCTTGTGTTATGCTTGAATAATTGACCTTTGGTAATAAACCGTATAATCGTTTTCATTTGGAGAGATTATCATTGAAAACTATCGTATTAGGATCGAGATCGAATCTTGTTAGGATCTAAATATAAGAGCATCTGTAAGCAGGAGTTGGGATGAAGACACCCGACATACACCCATTGTGAGTTGGACATGTCTTTTAGGTTTAAGGTTTCCTATGATGGCGACCCTAACCTTGCAAAATACCCAACCCGCGAGACCTGAAATGATTGTTGAAATTAGGATCTGATTATTAACTGCCAGTAGTGGGCAGGAGGTTATATGAATATGAAATGTAGATCTTGAAGTGCAGGATGGGTAGCGAAGTTATGCCAAAAATTTTCACCATAGAAAGATGAATTGAAGATCTGAAAGATCATGGGAATTAAGTCCCCGTTGTATGGGACCATTGAGAGATGTAAAAGTTGGTTTGAAAGGCATATATGCTGGATCTACCCTATGACTTCAAGGGCTGCGTGAATTATGTTTCGTAAATCGAACTTGATAAATATCTATCAAGTGAAAATCTGAATTCTTCTTGATAAAGTTTAGATTGGCGAAAATTTGCATTCATCAAAAACCTGTGAACATCATGGATAGAGAAAGTAAGTCAACAATAAGCATGATCTTATTCCCGTAGTTATGTTTGATGAAACTCGCGTATTGTAATGGATTACACTTGTGAGAAAAGACAGAATGTGGAGGAAATACCCACATGGCTCTAACTCTATAAGAAGCGAGTAGTAAGATAAGATGATCTTTGAGGACAAAGATCCTGTTTAGGGGTAAATGTTGTGACAATCCGTCAATTTATGGTTTATATTTTATTCTCAAATATTATTTAAAAACATTATTTTAATGTTATATTATGAAATCACTTATTTTTGGGAAGAAATTTGGATTTACGTCTTGAAGTAGCATCGACTACGTCTAAACCGGAGGATTCTACGTTACGTGCTTACGCTTACATACACCGTTTTGGTGACAGTCCGACATTTCAGGAAATAAATTTATCTGTGAATATTATTTTGGAGTTTTAAATTTGTGTTGGTTCATAAACTCACAATTTTACGAGAAGAGATTAGGACTTACGTGAATAATTTAATGTCATTTATGACTAAACCGGAAACCTTAGGATTACGTATTTACGTATTTGAACTCTGTTTTTTATGAGACAAGTTTTATTAGATTCGTTTTGTGTCGTTGATTCATAATTTATAAAAACGTTTTTCGTAAAACGATCCGAGGGCACGTAAATCGAGGAAACTAAAATCGAGGAATACCCGTAAATTAGTGGGATGATACAAAACAAGTTTTGCCCCACCCCACTAACATGGGATGGCCAAAGTATACCACCACATCTCATGATGTGTCAAGTTATAACTAACCAGTTACACTTGTTAGCTAAGCTTAACATGTAAGCTATACCAAACCACAAAACTATTTCCCAGAAACCATTTCTTCATTTACACATGCAAAACCACTCATCCTCCCTTCCTCCCTCTATAATTTTCATCCCAAAATCACCAAAAACAACCCTTATTTGATCTATTTTAGCCATAAAATCATGTGTTATTCATACACATGATGATGCTCCTTTGAAGCCTTGAAGATTGGAGGTGATTCTAACATCCAAGGAGGTGATTTGGTGATGTCCAAGGGATAATTTCTACAAGAAGTTTACAAATATCGGTGGTCTTCAAAGTTGGTGTTGATCTATCACAAGTTTTTCCATCAAAATCCAAGCCTTGATCATAAACTACACAACCTTGGTGGTATAGAGATTGTTCTTCCTATCCTCTTGTTATTTTGATTATGTAATCTTGTATTTTGTTTATTTATGTATATGTATATGATGATGAATGATGATTAAAAATATTATGTGGGGATTTGGTGTTGATAGATTTGATAAACATGGTTAAAAAGATGGAAAACCATAGGTAAAAAGGTTAAATTCTTGCTTATAAAGTTGGCTGTATAAAAACAGTAACTAGCCAAATGATAAACTGATAAAATGGCATAGTGGAATATATTTACAGTAAGTATTATGTGTTATACACATGTAAGAGTTGGTCAGTCAATGGAATCATCAAAATGAGTGAGATATGATCAAAACAAAATTAGTGTATCAATCTGAATAGTCTGTTTTGTAGGGACTGTTAAGGATACTTAGACATGGATTGAGCAGTAGCTAAAACTAACTTATTTGTAGAAAATAATATGAAGCTTATGCCATCCAAAAATGAGCTTCTATCTCCTTATATAACTCAAGATATGATAAAAATGATGAAGATGAAACTAAAAATAAGATTTTGAATAATTAATGTTTAATAGTATTATATAAGCACTCAAACTAATATAGTATAAAATGTGAATTAAAACCCACTAACTTATAAATTTCATTTATATAAATATGTATAAGGTTAAATAAATGGACACTTTATAAAAATGGTAGTTGAATAAGATTTATAAGCTATAAAAACTATAAACATGATTTTTACGAATTTTTCGGCTATTACCGTAAAATTAACGTTTTTCGCCAATTAAAACTTAGATGATCAAACCCGTCTAATGTAAAGTTTTTAAAAGTCATATACTGATATATAAGTACCTAATACAAGTAAAAACCGATAAAACCCGAACTATATGACATACGGACATTAACGAGCTAAGTCAGCATATTTGGACTAATAATTTAACTAAATAAGTTAAACACTTATAAAAATTACTTATTGGGCTTAACCCATTTGGTCCCAACATGTAAAGTGTAAATACTGATAATACAAGTATAAAATGTATTAATACAAGTTAATGAACTTATAATAGGCTTATTGGACCTAAAACATGTAAATTGGTAAAAGTAGTAAACTAGTAAAAAGTTACCAATACATAAACTTTAAAATGAGTAAATGAGAATGTATAAACCCACTTGATAATCATCATATGTACAAAATCATCATATGTATATTTGTTATTTTGATAAAGTCATTGGACATGAGTCTAAGACGAGTATTATTTGTCTAGGTTTCCGTGATTGAAGCACGTACCGTACATCCGAATTGCCGATAACCCGCTTTCCCACATCAACGTGAGTTCTTAGGCCATTGTCCACTAACGAGGATGTCCAGTGTCCAAGAAATAAATTGAAGAAATCTTCTTCTGAATTGGGACCGATGGATCTTCCGGGACATGTGGAACACCTAATGACTCTTGTAGTTTAGTATTCATTGTGGTATCTTTTAAAAATAATCCCTAACTTAACTAAGACATCAGTTGGTAGGAGGAGTTCTGAGAATTGTATGACATAGTGACACGGAATGTGTTACGGTACAATTTTGACTTGTTTGTGATTAATGAAAAGACTATCTTTGATTGCTAAATTCTACATGTATCAATTTTATCTATCTTTTATTGCTTTATCCTAATGTTCGCATTAGTGATGCAACCATTGAACAAGTACTCATCTCGATTTGAGTTACGTTGTGGATTATTCTTTTTGAGTGTCATCGAGGTCATGAAACTCATGATTATTTGGCTAAGCTCATTTCCTATCATATTGTAGTTAGTTCTTGGTGAACAACTCTTCATCACTCTTTTGCAGATTACTCATTGTTTTATAAGATACAATAGTATCACTTGAGAAAAATTGAATTTTCATCACCATAAGGATTATTTAAAGGGAGATTTATAGATAATCGTTATCGAAATGAAGTTATTTATGAAACACCTTGGAAAACTTAATTGTTTTCATAACAAAGAAAATCTTTGTAAATTTATTTTTGATTCTTATTTAAGAAATTAAGCATGAAAATGTTTTTATTATAAACATGATGATAAAATTTTGACGAACTGAGTATTGCATCGTTAATCTTGAAATTGTATATAGTTGCGCGCCTACATACAATTTGGAATGGACCATGCAAGGCTGATTAGTAGTCGCCATAAAACTGATTAATAAAAACTAAATTTTCTTTGAAGATTGTGAAAGATTAAAATTTTATGAGATCTGCAAAAAGTGAAAAATAGGGACATAGTGTTAGGGACACCTACATATGTGCCTGTAGCATCTATTCTTCTGAGTCGAATTTACTCATCTGTTGAAATTGTCTTATTTGACAATTGACAATTCTTTCTTGTCCAATTCTCCCGTAGTGAGATTCTTAGGAAAAGTATTTGATTACCGAGTGTTGATACCCGACCTGATGTATTGACGTTCTTATCATTTTGGATGATTTGATTTCATTTGAATGACCTGGGTAACGATCCGAGGAGCTTTCGAATGCGTACTCAAATTATGAAAACATGGGATATATTCATATTCGTTAAATGTCTTCCTCTGTATCTGATTTGAAATTCTCTCGCGTAAATTATGCGTTGACATTACTCTTTGGATGATAGTTGTGTCTCCATATATCCTTGAATTTGTGAAGGATTATGAGTTATTATTAGTCTTTTGAGAAGTTCACATCTTATCGACGGCAATGAAACTGAAAAGTTGATAGTGCCAGTAGAATGGATTGATTGATTATGACATGACGACATTGTCTTAATTGATGGGAACTCGAATTGAATTCCCCTAAATGATAAGATGTTGATTATCAAAAGTGATCTAAATAATTCTTGATGGATGACCATATCCTGCATTTAGACTTGAATTTATACCGTGAATGGTTATAAACTAGTCATAGATACTATAATCTAGAAAGAACCTAATATGAATTTATTTAAAGATGTTTCTGTTATCTGAAATTTTAGAAGGTATTTGCTGGTAAATTACCTAGACTTTCCCCTTTAAGGCAAGATAAAATTGGAATTGATTATATTCCCGGTGCTGCACCTGTGGCTTGTGCACCGTACGTCAGCACCATCAGAATTAAAGGAATTACCGTACAACTGAGAGAGTAGTCGGAGAAAGATTTTATTCTACCAAGCTCGTCATCATGAAGAGCTATGGTGTTATCATTCCTTATATTTATATATTACTGTGAACTGAGTAAATTGACAATCGAAAACGATATCCATAACTCGAAATGGAAGATTTGTTCGTAATAACTAGATTTTACTCAGGTTAAAAAGATTCGTTTTAGTGCGTCTAATCGAATTGATCTTAGTTTTCTATGTGACCTCGTTTTATTTTGGTGGAAACAAATATGTGTCGTTGTAGTATTTAAAGTAAAATGTGCAAAACAATTAAAGTAAAAGTGCTCTTAAAATAAATCTAAGTCTAATTAAAGTAAGTGCCAGTATTTAAAAACGTGACTTAAATTAAGGGGCACTAAAGTAAAAGCGTAAACTTAAATCTATCTAAGTCAAACTTAAAGTGCGACTAAAACTAAGGCAAGTCTAAAATAAAACTAAGGCAAATAATCTTAAGAGCAATTAAATAAAAGGCAATAAAAATCAAAGACAAAAGCTAATAAGAACCTGAATACAGCTCATTCAGAATAACCCTTTGTTTGAACAGCCTTAATTCGGAACTTTGGTCCTTGATTCGGAACTTTAAGTTGATTCGGAACTTTTGAAAAGTTCCGGATGAAACCCTTGGTTCGGAACTTTGGAGTTCCGAATGAGTATGTTTGGTTCGGAAGTTTTGGCTTCGTTCGGAACTTTGAAAGTTCCGAATGAACAGGTTTGGTTCGGAAGTTTTTCTCATCCCAAATCTTCCGGATGAAGCCTTGATTCGGAACTTTAGAAGTTCAGAATGAACACTTTCCTCCTTCTTGGTTCGGAACTATTCCTGGAAAGATCAGAAACAAGCAAACACCCCCGAAGAACAAGGAGAACAGTAATAGCAGATATAACCAAAAATCAACCAAATAAACACAAACGATCTAAACTAAACAGTAACGAGATTAATAGATAACATCAACAAACAATTTAAAACACGAAATCAAACAACTTTAACAAAAATAATCAAATACCACTTAGATCAAAATAAAAGCATGAACATGAACATAACATAAACACATGAATCAAAGAATAAGAAAGGTAGATAAGAGATTGACAAGATAAAATAAAGATTTGACAAGAATTAAAATGAAAACTTACTTGGAATTAAATGGTAATTAAGGTGCATAACATGAATTTAAATGACATGAAAAGTAAATGACAAGATATGAAAATGGTGGAAGACTAATTGTCACACTTAGCCAACAAGAGTGAAAAATGACTAATACTAAACTATTTATAGGGGAGGATTAAGGAAGCTTCCTCCCCTCTTTCCTTTTCTCTTAATTGCAAGCTTAAGTCCCTTCTTTTATTAATCTTCATTAATTGCGTCATTAGTCCTTTTCTTCTAATCTTCTTTAAACTTGGACTTAAGGGACTTTTGGCTTCGGGATTCCTTCGAACTCGTCTTTAAATTCTTCAATAAAATAGACTTGAATTCTTCGGCTTTTGATAAACTTCCGTCTTTTGACTTTTTCTTCGATAAATCTTCAGAATTGGTCGTGGACTTCCATTCTTTTTGCACTCTTGACTTCTTGACTTCGTCTTTCATCCTTTTCTTCAATAAAAGTCCGTAAATGCCCGTGACTGTCCGTGTTTTCTCCACTTTTCACCTTTTCATCCTAATTCACAACAAAAACACAAACCACGCATAATTCCGACATAAAAGACATAAAATACACGTTTAGGTCCGGTTATTATTGTAATTAAGTGGTAGAAAAGATGGGTGTTTACACACCTATCAAATCCCCTACACTTGACCATTGCAATGTCCTCATGCAATGCATTAGTTACAAAGCAAGATTACACTTTTCATCATAATCAATCCACGTTGGCCTTTATTAAATAGATAGAAAATTAAAAACATTCAAAGTAAAGAAATCAAAAGCATACCTTGGGTTTTGAAAATGTTATGAATAATCATCATCCTCAAGTTTTCACTTTCTCCAAACCAAGCTTAAAAACGAGATCATTGTTATTATAAGTTAGTAGACTAACACGAACTCATGTGGGCCAATTACTCACTTAGACTCCCTTATTCCTAGGTGTATCTCTGGTATTTTATTATTGTCTTGAATGATCACGAAGATGCATTGTTTGACTTATTTCGATAGTTATTTAGTCTGAAAATAAAGTGCACGATTTAATCAATAGTTAGCTAAAGGACCAAATCTTTTAAAACTGCTTCTCGGGACTTCATAAAGTTCATATCTTGGCATAACTCGCTTCGCGATTTGAGACCTTTCTCGGACCGATATTTGGCAGCGACTTCATACTTCAAATCTTGAGAGACGTTCATGAAATAATGGTCTTCTCTTCATATAGGAATTTCTTCACTTGAAGTTTTGAGAGATTCATACTTGGACCACGACTTCTTCATTTTTCTCCAATCTTTATTTTGGACTTTGATATACAACGATCCGCCTCCTTTTATGACTTGGATCTATTTATCCTCATACCTTGTTAGGGTCTTTTCGGATACACTTCTCCATGACTTTTGGGGAGTTTGCTTTACGTCGTGTGTCTCGATCCTTCATATTGATTTTCGATAAATGATTCTTCACATCACTTTGGATCTTTAGCAACAAAATATAGCCCTCATGCCTTGTTAGGGCCTTTTCGGACTCGCCAATCTTCGCGTCCCGCTTCAATAAGTTATGCCTTGGCTATGAACTCTAATCCATACCGAGCAACTTTTAAACGATCTGGGGCTAGAAGCTAAGTAACTTTTCAAATCGTACAACCTTATTTATTAGCAGATAAATTATTTGCAAGCGATGGGAGAATAGGCTCATAATTAACTCACATAAATTCACGAAAGAATACCGGACTTATAATTGGCTCTATCATCTCTCGTTCTCCACAGTTTAAAATCTCAAGTAATGAGACTCGTGGATACTTAGCCTATTAAATCAAAGTTTTGGGTTTTCGAGTCCCCTATAGGATCTTGCAAATTCTTGGACTTTTTCAAGTTTAGAAATTGCATCTTAAAGTTCCCTTGATAAACGACTCTCTAGGATCAATTATAGGAACTTGCGAAAAGTTCTTGTTCTTAACCCGTGAGAGTTAAGACTTTCGCGTTTTATAGCTCCCAATATAAAAGCCTAGCAAAACTTGACCTAAACACGTTAAGGATACTAGCTAGAGTAACTTAGATAAGTAAACTCGGGTTGAGTCAAAAGATTCACAACGTTTTAAAATTAAAACCACTTATTAAACATTTATTCTAGCAAAGAAAGAAAATAACTATACAAAGGGGAAAAACTAATAGGCCAAAATAGATCAAAAATTTTGAAAAATGTCGAAAAATTGATTTTCCGGTTAAAATGAGGACAAATACAAGGAAAAGACCACTTAACTTCGATAGAAGTCCCCCTACACTTAAGATAAACATTGTCCTCAATGTTTAAGCATGTGGGAGTAAACTCCCCTACACTTAGGACATTGTGCACGTTGTTTAAATCTCGCTAAGGAAAAGACCACTAAAGAGATTCCTATTTTAATATTTAGAGAATATAAAATAGTGAATCGAAAAGAGTTTAGGATAGAACCGGGAAGAAGTGGAACACGGAATCACGGGTCGTCAAGAATCATCAAGAGTGGATCATTGAAGCTCGAATCCCTGATTAAGAAGTGAGGAGAGGAAATAGCAATCCAAAGGGTCCCCCTACACTTATGGTAAAGAAAGCGGAAAGATAGATGCATGGGTTGCCTCCCAAGAAGCGCTTGGTTTTTGTTAACCGAGTCGTGACCCTGACTCGACCTTGATCATCAACGGAAGTAGCATGAAACATATCCACCAGGATCGAAGACATAGTTTTCATCCATCAATAAGCAAGAGCTTAAGGCGAACAAGGCAAGCCAAAAGAGAAGTGGCAGGGTTCCCTTAAGCAGCGATGGAGTACGGTGGAAGCAAGTAGGAAGTGGTGCAAGCATGTCTTCAATAGTTCCAAAGATTTTTCCTTTTATTTCATCAGGTGGATACTGAGATGGCTTAAAGACTTCAATACCGGGGTCGAACACCTTTTCCTTTAAGGGAAAATAGCACTCAGGCTCAGCCGAGTGTGAAGAAGATCCGCAAAGAAGCACAACCTCGTCCTCAGAAGTGGGACAAAGAGGTGTCAAATCATACGTGCAACGGATTTTGGTGTCGACCGGTTTCTTCTCCTTTGACAAAATGCTCTTCAAATCGAAAGTAGGATCAAGACGATAATCTTCAAAGTCCAAAGGAGGAGCCTCACTCTCATGAGGGAAGTATGTGTTGAGAAATTCAGAGAAATCTTCCTCAAATGAATAATCGTCCAAAGTAGGATCGAGTGATGGTGGAGGATCTTCATCATGTGAAGAATCGCTTGATAGAGTATCAGCCTCATCAAAATCATCGAAAGTGGGCAGCTCGGGATACTCAGAAGTACAATCAAAATCATCCGAATCTGAGCTAGAATCATCATCATCATAAGCATCGAAGACCGGTTGAGAATCATAAATGGGAGAAGCGTCCAAAGTAGGGAGAGAATCATCCACATCATTTTCAAAGAGTGGATTATCAAGGCAAGAGTCGAATAGAGGATTATCGTAGACGGTAAAGTCATCGAGCACATTTATCATATTCACTGATTCTCGTCCTCCAAAGGATTTGCCTGTAAGCTTCCCCATTTTAAAAACTTTTGAATCATCCCCGACTCGTAAGATTAACTCACCTTCGGCCACATCTACTAAAGCTCGTCCGGTTCTCAAGAATGGCCGACCAAGTATTAAAGGAATACGAGGGTCCATTTCATAATCAACTACGACAAAATCGACCGGGAAAGTAAATGTGCCAACTTTGATAAACACGTCTTCGGCTATACCAACGGGGTAAGCGAGAGTGCGGTTTGCAAGTTCGAGAGTCATCTTTGTTGGAATGAGATCGGGCAATGATAGTGTTTTCCAAACACTCAGTGGCATCAAATTAATACTAGCCCCGAGATCAACAAGGGCAGTAAATTCTTCAGTTTTGTTGAACACGCAAGGCAACACAAAACGACCGGGATCTCCAAGCTTTTCCGGAAGTTCTCTAAGAAGAACTGCAGAGCAGTTTTCATTTAAGCGTGTGTTGGCGAGTTCAATCAGCTTCTCCTTCTTGCTAAGCAATTCCTTGAATGCTTTGACAAATTTCGGCATGTGGCAAAGTGCTTCAACAAGGCTAATGTTGATGTTCATTTTAGATAGCATATCCACATATTTCGATACTTGACAGTCATTCTTGGTTAGCTCGTTGGTCTTGCCTATGCGAGAAGGGTATGGGATTCTGGGTTGATAAGGGTTAGGTGAAGGTGTAGTTGGTGAAGGTTGTGATGTTGACGGGTCCTTCCGAGATACATCGTCATGACGAGGCGGAGACGGTAATGGTGTACTAATATTAGGTGTATGTGGATTAGGGATACATGGTGGTGGAGGAGGTGTAGATGATGGTGGTGGGATAGGTGGATCGACAATGGTAATTCCACTACGCGTAGTTATAGCACTCACATTAGCTCGCGGATTAGTGACGGTGTTGGAAGGTAGAGAACCCGAAGAAGAAGAAGGTTGAGCTTCGGGCAAGAAACTAGCCAACAGATTCTTTAATTCAGTTGTTTGAGTGATGAAGGAGGATTGAAGATTATCACGAACCTCGGTTCTGATGTCATTACCTTGCTTCAAGATATCTCCTTTCAAATTGATTATTTGGCTCTGTAGATTCTTGATTTGCTCACCTTGAGTTCTCATTATGGTGTCAACATCGGGATTAATGGGTGGGTGTTGTTGGGTGGGTGGTTGATAAGGGTTAGAAGCACGAGGTGGGATTTGGTTGCTTCTATTGTAGTTGTTGGCGGGGTTTTGGTTTTGAGGAGAAAAACCGGGTGAAAGGTAATTGTTTGAACGGTAGCTCAGCAGGTTTCTACCCCCTTGTTGTCTAGCTTGGTAATTTTCCGGTGAATAATTACCGTAAGCTGCATACACATTTTCCGGATTTCCTTGTGTCGAAGGACAATCGGTGTATGAGTGAGGACCGCCACATGTTTCACAAGGATTAGCGACCGCTTTAACTTGTTGTTGTTGTTGGTTTGAAGCGAAAAGCGTAATACTTTTGCTCATTTCGGCCATCATGCGGGTGAGTTCGGTCATCTCGGGGTTTGCTGAGGTGGAGGAAACATTGACTCTCGGGTTGTTCCTTGAAGATGCAGAGGAATCCCAGTTCTTGTGGTGATTAGTCATGTTCTCAATTAACTCTCTACACTCCTCGGGTCTCCTTTTCATGAATGTGCCACCGGCGGCTGCATTAATCGTATCACGATCTCGAAAAGTCAATCCGTTGTAGAAAGTGTCTATTAAGGTCACAGGGAGCATGTTGTGGTTTGGACAACGGTCGATCAAGACATTATATCTCTCCCAAGCGTCAAAAAGAGATTCATCAGGGTCTTGCATGAAACCGCTGATCTGATTGCGAAGGCTTGTGACCATGGATGGTGGAAAGTAGCGCGAAAGAAAGCGTTGAGTCATGTCATCCCAAGTGTGAATAGAATTCTTCGGGAGACGATCAAACCATTTCTTGGCATGATGCGATAAAGTATGTGGAAAGAGTTGTAAGCGGAGTACATCCATTGTGGCCCCAGGCAACTTCATGCTTTGGGTGATTGTAATGAACTTGTCGAGGTGTTTGTTGGAATCATCATTAGGCAATCCTCTAAATGGGTTTGTTTGTACTTGCTGAATCATATGGTGCTTCAACGAAAACTCAGGAGCGTTGATTTGCATCGGCGCAATCGGTCCTCCTCGTCCAAACATTGTTGGTTGACAAAGTTCCTCCATGGTCCGAAGATCGGGCTGTGGAAGAGCATTGTTATTATTATTATTATTCAGGTTTGGTGGAATGTTGTTGTTGTTAACTCCTGCCATATCTAAATCTTCTTGAGGCTCGGGCTCTTGATAATTACAAGATCTAGTACGCATACACCTGAAAATGCAAAAGAAAACAAAACCAAACACAAATACAATATATATTCACAATAAAGATAAAATCTTTTTGGATTTTTGAAATTTTTAATTTTTATGTATTTTTATCAATTTTTTAATGTTTATGGATTTTTGAATTTTTTAAGGCCAGAAAAATAACGTTCACAAGTGAACGGATCCCAAAAAGCAACGTGTCTAGCACAGAAAACTATCAATCTTAACGAAAAGAGCCGGCAGCGGCGCCATTTAATAACTAGATTTTACTCAGGTTAAAAAGATTCGTTTTAGTGCGTCTAATCGAATTGATCTTAGTTTTCTATGTGACCTCATTTTATTTTGGTGGAAACAAAGATGTGTCGTTGTAGTATTTAAAGTAAAATGTGCAAAACAATTAAAGCAAAAGTGCTCTTAAAATAAATCTAAGTCTAATTAAAGTATGTGCCAGTATTTAAAAACGTGACTTAAATTAAGGGGCACTAAAGTAAAAGCGTAAACTTAAATCTATCTAAGTCAAACTTAAAGTGCGACTAAAACTAAGGCAAGTCTAAAATAAAACTAAGGCAAATAATCTTAATAGCAATTAAATAAAAGGCAATAAAAATCAAAGACAAAAGCTAATAAGAACCTGAATACAGCTCATTCAGAATAACCCTTAGTTTGGAATAATCACTCGTCCTAAATGTCACCTTTGGTTGAAATAATTCTTCTTCACTTGGAATATTACCAAAATCCTTGATCCGGAACAAATTGGTCTGAATATGTCACTTATCCAAAACAATGCTTCGTTCGGAACTTACTGATTCGGAACTTGTAAAATCTACCTTGATTCAGAAGTATTAGGTCACCCCTTGATTCGAAAGTTTCCGGATGAAGTCCTTGATTCGGAAGTTTTGAACTTCCGAATGAACCTTTCTTGAGTCGGAAGATTACCCTTGATCCGGAACTTTGGATGTTCCGAATGAACAACCTTGACTCGGAAGTTTTTGACTTCCGAATGAACAGCCTTATTTCGGAACTTTGGTCCTTGATTCGGAACTTTAAGTTGATTCGGAACTTTTGAAAAGTTCCGGATGAAACCCTTGGTTCGGAACTTTGGAGTTCCGAATGAGTATGTTTGGTTCGGAAGTTTTGGCTTCGTTCGGAACTTTGAAAGTTCCGAATGAACAGGTTTGGTTCGGAAGTTTTTCTAATCCCAAATTTTCCGGATGAAGCCTTGATTCGGAACTTTAGAAGTTCCGAATGAACACTTTCCTCCTTCTTGGTTCGGAACTATTCCTGGAAAAATCAGAAACAAGCAAACACCCCCGAAGAACAAGGAGAACAGTAATAGCAGATATAACCAAAAATCAATCAAATAAACACAAACGATCTAAACTAAACAGTAACGAGATTAATAGATAACATCAACAAACAATTTAAAACACGAAATCAAACAACTTTAACCAAAATAATCAAATACCACTTAGATCAAAATAAAAGCATGAACATGAACATAACATAAACACATGAATCAAAGAATAAGAAAGGTAGATAAGAGATTGACGAGATAAAATAAAGATTTGACAAGAATTAAAATGAAAACTTACTTGGAATTAAATGGTAATTAAGGTGCATAACATGAATTTAAATGACATGAAAAGTAAATGACAAGATATGAAAATGGTGGAAGACTAATTGTCACACTTAGCCAACAAGAGTGAAAAATGACTAATACTAAACTATTTATAGGGGAGGATTAAGGAAGCTTCCTCCCCTCTTTCCTTTTCTCTTAATTGCAAGCTTAAGTCCCTTCTTTTATTAATCTTCATTAATTGCGTCATTAGTCCTTTTCTTCTAATCTTCTTTAAACTTGGACATAAGGGACTTTTGGCTTCGGGATTCCTTCGAACTCGTCTTTAAATTCTTCAATAAAATAGACTTGAATTCTTCGGCTTTTGATAAACTTCCGTCTTTTGACTTTTTCTTCGATAAATCTTCAGAATTGGTCGTGGACTTCCATTCTTTTTGCAGTCTTGACTTCTTGACTTCGTCTTTCATCCTTTTCTTCAATAAAAGTCCGTAAATGCCTGTGACTGTCCGTGTTTTCTCCACTTTTCACCTTTTCATCCTAATTCACAACAAAAACACAAACCACGCATAATTCCGACATAAAAGACATAAAATACACGTTTAGGTCCGGTTATTATTGTAATTAAGTGGTAGAAAAGATGGGTGTTTACACACCTATCAGTTCGATCATTTACAAGGTTCTAGCGTATGTTTTAAAGATTTGATCCATGGCATGATTATCATCAACTTCGCATCTGCGAAAAAGATTATCTATTCCAATCACTACATCCGGTACTTGTAATGAACATTATGAGTTTCACAGGATGTCGTTTGGATTGACTAATACACTTGTAGCATTCATAAATTTGGTAAATCACGTGTGTAGGCTGTAAATTGATAAATTCATGCTTGCGATCATTAAAGACCATCTGTTTGTTTATAAGAATAAGAATGAGTTAATAATTATTTATAGATTGCCCTAAATTGGCCGAACAATAAAAAACTGTACCTTGAATTTTTAAACATGTGATCTAAGGCTTGATCCTTTACATAAAATGACCGTTTGATTAATAATGGTAAGATATATGCATATTGACTCTTCAAAAATTAAGAGCCCTTTTAAGACTTTGGATTTTACCAAAAAGAAAGTGGAAATATGTTTTGACAAGTGTTTTAACAAAGGATTTTTAAGGGATTATTTCCTTATACACATATCATTTAACTAAACTCCTGTTTAGGGGTAAATGTTTGTGTATACTTCTATACAACCTAAGAAGAATTGAGGAAACTATATAACTTATAACTTGAAATTTGAAACGACAATTTTTGCTTTTCAATTAAGAAAATTTTGACCAAAGTATAACCAAAGATTTTTCGACTATTTACGAATTTTATTAATTATTTTCGATAAATCAACAAAAATCGTATTAATTAAATTCAAATTTATTTTGAACATTTTTCTATAATTAGACAAACTGAGAAAATTTAAAATTTTTACGGTTACGTTTCATAAAATTAAATGTTTATTATTTGATTACTTGTAATAATTATCGACGCTTTAAACGTCAGATTGAGCAAAACTGATAAAAATAACAGTTGAGATAGAACTAAGACTTAGAAAATGTGAAGAAAGAATTTTCGAATAAATACGGTCATGATAATTATTCCATCTAGGAAAGTGAATGTAATTACTGACACATTATGTATAAAATATAAAGAACCAATTATGATGTGTTCCTTAGTAATGACGGTACAAAATAAATTGCCGAAAGATATAAAAATAAACAATGTTTGTAAAAAAAGATAATATAGATAATAAAAAGGGGTTCGCGGCTAATGTGAACCATCAGAATTGAGAAGCCGATGGCGTTGAATGTATAAAAGGTCGTTTGTGGTTGCCTAAATATGGAGATTTAGAAATGTAGTCATATTGAAATCTTGTAAGTATAAGTATTCTATTCTTGTCATTTCTAATTTAATGTATCATCATCAGAAGAAGTTGTACTAATGGTAAACTATGAAGGAATACACCGCCACATACATTAGTAAACGTCTAGCTATTGCAAAGGTCATCATCTTAATTTGATTCGATTTGGGTCATCGTCGACAGACTGACCGAATCTGCTAATATCATTCCTGTTAATGATAGATTCTTGATGAAGAAATTGACTCTTTTGTATTTAAAGGAGTTGTGTAAACATGGTGTGCCTGTATCGATCATCTCTATCAAGATCCTCGCTTCGCACTGAATTTCTAGAGATTTGATCAGAAGTCATTGAGAACGAACCTTGATGAGAGTACTATGTACCACCCCAATCGAAGGGACGAGGTAAAGTAATGATACAAAATACTATAAGTGTTATTTTATGCTTGAATGATTCACCTTTGGTAATGAACCGTATAATAGTTTTCCTTTAGAGAGATTATCATTGATAATTATCATATTAGGATCGAGATCGAATCTTGTTATGATCTAATTATTAGAGCATCTGTAAGCAGGAGTTGAGATGAAGACACCCGACATACACCCATTGGGAGTTGGACATGTCTTTTTGGTTTATGGTTACCTATGATGGCGAACCTAACCTTAAAAAATACTCGACCCGCGAGACCTGAAATGATTGTTGAAATTAGGATCTGATTATTGACTGCCGGTAGTGGGCAGGAGGTTATGTGAATATGAAATGTAGATCTTGAAGTGCCAGATGGATAACGAAGTTATGCCAAAAATTTTAACTATGGAAAACTGAATTGATGATCTGGAAGATCATGGGATATAAGTCCCTGTTGTATGGGACCAATGAGATGATGTAAAAGATTGGTTTGAAAGGCATAAGCTGGATCTACCTTAGGACTTCAAGAGCTGCGTGAATTATGTTTCTTATATCGAACTTGATAAAATGCCTATCAAGTGAAAATCTGACTATTCCTTAATGAAGTTTAGATCGGCGAAAAGTTGCATTCATCAAAAGCCCGTGAACATCATGGATAGAGAAAGTAAGTCAACATTAAGCCTGATCTTATTCCCGTAGTTATGTTTGATGAAACTCACGTATTGTAATGAATTGCACTTGTGAGAAAAGACCGAATGTGGAGGAAATACCCACATGGCTTTTAACTCTATAAGAAGCAAGTAGTAAGGTAAGATGATCTTTGAGGACAAAGTTCCTGTTTAGGGGTAAATGCTGTGACAATCCGTCAATTTATGGTTGTTATTTTATTCTCAATATTTATTTGAAAAAATTATTTTAATGTTATAATATGAACTCACTTATATTTTGGGAAATAATTTGGATTTTCGTCTTGAAGTAGCATCGACTACGTCTAAACCGGAGGATTCAACGTTACATGCTTACGTTTACATACACCATTTTGGTGACAGTCCGACATTCCAGAAAATAAATTTATCCGTAAATATTATTTTGGAATTTTAAATTTGTGTTGATTCATAAACTCACAAATTTACGAGAAGAGATTAGGACTTACGATTTTAATTTAACGTCCTTTGCGACTAAACCGGAAACCTTAGGATTACGTATTTACGTTTTCGAACTCCGTTTTTGATGAAATAAATTTTATTAGATTCGTTTTGTGCCGTTGATTCATAATTTATAAAAACTTTTTTCATAAAACGACCCGAGGGCACGCAAATCGAGGAAACTAGAATCGAGGAGTACCCGTAATTAAATGGGGATGAGACAAGTGCGACACTTGCCCCACCCCCACAAACCCACGGCCTAAACTAGCAACACAAACACTTGGTGTCAAATTTTATTAACAAGTTAGCTACACTTGTCATACAAGCTTAATTTGTAAGCAACAACATAATAAAACCATCTAACCAAAACCACTTCCTTCATTTTACACATGCAAAACAACACACACATCTCTCTCTCTAGCCACCTTTGGCCGTCCACTTCTACCACCACCACCACCATTTTGATAAAAATTAACCACAAAATCTCATGTTATTCATACATAAGTTGATGCCGTTTTGAAGCCCTATTGATTGGTGCAAGTTATAACATCCAAAGAGGAGTTGCTATGGAGTCTTAGGGCTGATTTTCCACAAGGAGTTCTTGAAGAATGATGGTCTTGAAGATGGTCTTGGTTTATCACAAGTTTCTCCATCAAAATCCATGTCTTGATCATAACCTACATCATCATGGTGGTATAAAGATTGTTCTTCCCATCCTCTTGTTAATTTTGAATATGTAATCATGTATTTTCTTCTTAAATGTATATATGTATGATGATATATGATGATAAAAATATTATGTGGGGATTTGGTGTTGATAATCATGGGTAAAAAGATGAAAAACTATATGTAAAGAGGTTAAAATCATGCTTAAAATGATGGCTGTATAAAACCGTTAAGAACCATGTGATGAACTGATAAAATGGCATAGATTAATGAATATACAGTAAGTAATATGTCTTGTACACATGTGAGAGTTGGCCATGCAATGGAATCATTATAATGAGTGAGATATGATCAAAACAAGTTTAGAGTACCAATCTGAATAGTCAGTTTTGGACGGACTGTTAAGGATATTTAGAGTTGGATTGAGCAGTAGCTAAAACTAAGTTAATTGTAGAACATATCATGTAGTTTATGGTGTCCAAAAATGAGCTTTTATCTCCTTGTAGAACTCAAGATATAGTAAAAATGGTGAAAGTGAAAGTAAAAATCAGATTTTGAGAAATTAAAGTATAATAGTATTATATAAGCACTCAAATAAAAATAGTATAAAATGTGAATTAAAACCCAATAACTTATATAATACATTTATATAAATATGTACAAGGATAAATAAATGGACATTTTATAAAAATGGTAGTTTGATAAGTTTTATAAGTTATAAAACTATAAACATGATTTTTACGATTTTTTCGGCTATTACCGTAAAATTAACGTTTTTGTTAAATAAAACTTAGACGGATGGACCCGTCTAATGTAAAATTTTATAAACTCATATAATGATATATAAACATATATAACAAGTAAAAACCGATAAAAACCGAACTATAAAACATACGGACATTAACGGGCTAAGTTAACGTTATTGGACTAATAATACAACAAAATGGGCTAAAACACTTATAAACTTATTTATTGGGCTTAACCCATTTGGGCCCAACATGTAAAGTATAAATACTGATAATACAAGTATAAAATGGATTAATACAAGTTAAAGAACTTATAATAAGTTTATTGGACTTAAAATATGTAAATAGGTAAAACTAGTAAACTAGTATAAAAGTTATCGACACATAACACTAAAACGAGTAAATGTGAATATGTAAACCCACTTGATCATCATATATATATAATCATCATATTTATACATAATTGTTATTTTTATAAATTCATTGGACAAAAGTCTAAGGCGAGTATTATTTGTCTAGGTTTCCGTGATTGAAGCACGTACCGTACGTCCGAATTGCCGATAACCCACTTTCCCACATCAACGTGAGTTCATAACCTAGCACTCTTTTAAATGTTTTTATGAAATGTTTTATAAACCCGCGAGGGAGATAACATGTTAGCTTTTATAAAATAGGACACTAGTTGTCCCGATTGTTTGTTTATTGATTTGGACCCGAATGATTGTATGACCCGATGAATGATTAAATGACCCGATAGATGAAATAGAATGGATTATTAAAGTTAGGTTATGTCACTAAAAGTCCCATTAGCATGAATTGTGAACTATCGGGATTTGGTAGACGCTTATGCATATAATAGTACTATTTAGGGACTATCACCCCAGTTCGCGCCTTGACGGTTGATCCCCGTCGTGCCACATTGATTGGTAAGCGAATTTATGTATGAGAAGATTTCCATAGCGTGACGTTTGTGACAACACGCTAATTTAGATGGGCAAATTGAGTATCGGGTTAGCTACCCGTTGTTGGTTATAGTAAGGTAACAATGTCATGCGGCTTATAATAATCCAATTAATGAAATACTGCTTTAAGCATTAAATTACGATATATTGCCTGATAGCAATACAGGGTCATACTATTGATTTTATGTTCGTGTTTTGGTTTTATATAACCATATTCATATAGCGGTTTTTATTTAATCTATACAACGTTTTAAAACGTATTGTATGATATTTTTACGACATTGGTTCGTATAATGGTTTTTAAGGCAAATGCCTATATTATGATTTTGATAAGGATTTGTATAAAATGACTTTGGCTATTTTATGTCCTATTACAATGATTTGTACAAAATGATTTTTGGTAATAATTTTATATCGATGTTATATTGATGGATTTTATTAAACTCTATGAATTCACTCGGCGTTATCGCTGACCTTTTCTTTTAACATGTTTTATCTCAGGTACTTGAAGGTAATTCTCGGGAAGACAACAAGAATTCATGGCCCGCACTTAAACAATAATTTCCATTCAAATGCTTTGTAAAACCTGTATGAAATTCAATGACTTGGGACCTATGTAACTTTGAGATTTATGAATGGAAATCCTTTACTATTAAACGACGCGATTTTTAAGCGTTGTTTATGATGTGAGTAATGTGCTATCCCGTAACATCAACGAGTCTTCCGCTGTATTGAATTGTGTAAATTTGGGGGTGTTACATAACTCCTTATCTTAGAAACAAACAGAGGGTCCTTAATGACCACAAGCATGAATCTATCAAATTACAGCCTACACATGTGATTCACCAAATTTATGGATGCTACATATGCATTGGTCAATCCAAACGACATAACATGAAACTCATAATGTTAATTCATGTTCAGGATGTAGTGATTGGAATAGATAATCTTTTTCGCGGACACAAAGTTGATGATAATCATGTCGTGGATCAAATTTTGAATATACGCTAGAATCTAGTAAATGATCGAACGAATCTTCCATCTTGGGTAATGAATATAAATTTTGATCGTCAATTTTCCTAGTTCATGGTAATCAACAAATATAAGGAGTAATACACCATAGCTCTTCATGACGACGAGCTCGTTAGAATAAAAGCTTTTTCCGACAACTTTCTGAGTTGTACGGTAATTCTTTTGATTAACATGGTGTTGACGTACAGTGCACATGCCATAGGTGCAGCACCGAGAATATAATTAATACCAAATTCAACTTGCCTTAATGGCGAAAGTCTAGGTAATTCACCAACAAATACCTGCTAAAGTTTGAAATAAAAGGAACATCTTTTAATAATTTTACTTTAAGGTCTTTCTAAATTACAAGATCTATGACTAATTCATAACCATTCATGGTATAATTTCAAGCCCAAATGCAGGATATGGTCATCCATCGGGAATTATTTAGATCACCTTTGATAATCAACATCTTATCTTTTTAGGGGAATTGTACTCGAGTTCCATCAATTTAGACAATGACATCATGTCATACTCAACCAATCCATTCTAATGACACTACCAACTTTCTAGTTTTATTACCGTTGATAAAATGAGAACTTCTCAGAAGACTAATAATAACTCATAATCCTTCATAAATCCAAGGATATATGGAGACACAACTAACATTAAAAGAGTAAGTTCAACGCATAATTTACGCTAGAGAATTTCAAATCATATAAAGACGAAAACATTAAGGAATATGAATATGTCCCATGTTTTTATGATTTGAGTACGCATTCAAAAGCTCCTCGGATCGTTACCCAGGTTATTCAAATGAAATCTAATCAAAAGAAATGATAGGAACGTCAATACACCCAATCGGGTGTGATTATTCGATAATTGGATACTTTTCCAAAGAATCTCACCATGAGAGGATTGGACAAGAAGGGGATATCAATTGTCAATTAAGATAATATCAACATAGGAGTAATTTCGATTAAGAAAAATAAATGGTACGGCCACATATCTAGGTGTCTTTAACAATATGTCCCTATTTTTGCACTTCTTGCAGATCTCATAAAATTTAATCTTTCACAATCTTCAAAGAAAATTTAGTGTTTAATAATAATTTCATAGTGACTACTAATCAGCCTTGCATGGTCCCATCCAAATTGTATGTAGGCGCGCAACTATGTACAATTTTAGGATAAACGATGCAATACTCAGTTCGTCAAAACTTTTTCATCATGCTTAAAATATACATATTCATGCTTAACTCAAAAACGAATTTATAGAGATGTTCTTTGTAATGGAAACAATTAAGTTTTCCAAGGTATTTCATAAACAACTTTATTTCGATAACGGTTACTCATAAATCTCACTTTAAATAATCCATTTGGCGACGAAAATTCAATTTTTATCAAGGGATAGTGTTTTAACTTTATAAAAACAATGAGTGATCTTCAAAAGAGTGATGAAAAGTTGGTCACCAAGAACTAACTATAATATGCTAAGAATGAGCTTAGCCAAATAATCATGAGGTTCGTGACCTCGATGGCACTCAGGAATACAAAGAGAAGAATCTACAACGCAACTCTATCCGAAATGAGTACTTGTTCAATGGTTGCATCACTAATGCGATCATTAGGAAGAAGCAAGAAAAGATAGATAACATCGATACATGTAGGATTTAGCAATCAAATGTAGTCTTCTCATTAATCACAAACAAGTCAAAAATTGTACCGTCACACATTACGTGTCGCTATGTCATACAATTCCAAGAACTCGTCCTACCAACTGATGTCTCAGTTAAGTTAGGGATTTTAAAAGATACCACAATGAATACTAATCTACAAGAGTCATTAAGTGTTCCACCTGTCCCGGAAGATCCATCGGTCCCAATTCAGAAGAAGATTTCTTCAATTTACTTACTGGACACTGGGCATCCTCGTCATTGGAAAATGGCCTAGGAACAACCCTTAACACGAACCAACAATCATTTAAAACCTTATACTTCAATCACAGGACTCAACGACTTCCTCTTAACAATTTCTTATTCCATACGAGTTAAATTTTACTTTATTCAAGTTTCAACCAACTTATACTCATTCATTCTCCAATACTTTTAACCTTATTATTTAGACCTTAAAAGGGCAATAAAAGCTTGATATGAAAAACACTTAATTTCCAACCCTATAGCTCTTACAACAATAGTTATCAAATGAGTCACTAGTATGAAATGACTCACACATTCAATTAGACCTCTCGGAAAGGTAAAAATGGCACAAGGCTTTTGGGTAAAGGCTCCAACGACACCCTCAAGTGCAACATTCACCCTTTTTGATTTCAAATTTAAGAATTGGGTGAGACCAAATCAGATGACACCTTTCTAGGTGGTAAGGTTTTGTCAAACTCCACTCTATAAGGAAAGATCGTCATGACATCGACATCATATTTAATCTCGCCAATTCTTCTTTAATATCACAATCAAGTAATACCAACATTTCTACGAATATCAACCATTTTGTTGGGATCATAAATATCCACAACTTGGTTTAGATCTAGAATAGCTAGAATTCCTACGGGAATAGCTTCGATTGATTTGCTAGGGGAGTTAGCGTTTCTTGTGACAATCTACATCGTATAAATACCTCGTATAAATATTAAAATAATCATCAAAGAATCATGTAATCAAATTACAACATATATATATAATCCAAGTTATATATATTAAAATAATACTTCTTAATCTGGCCTTGTCGGTAAGTCGGGAATTCTACGGCACCGTTATAGTCAAAATATTTTTAAACATTTTATTCAAAATATTTATTTAAAAATATTTATAGTTAAAAGATTTTGAAATGTTTTATTCAAAACCTTGCCTTTTAAAAATCTTTCGTTCTCTATAACGAGAGCTCTGGTACCAAACTGTAACACCCCCAAATATTAATACTTTAGTTCAGCGCAAGAGTTGTTGGTGTTACGAGATAGCACATTACTCAAATCGTAGACAACGCTTAAAATCGCGTCGTTTAATATTGAAGCATTTTTCGATTCATAAATATCAAATTACATAGGTCCCAAGTCATAGTATTTCATACAATTTTACAAAACATTTGAATGGAAATTTTATTTGAATGCGGGCCATAAATTCTTGTCGTCTTCCTGAGAATTACCTTCAAGTACCTGAGATATAACATGTTAAGAAGTCAGTGAAACGCCAAGTAAATTCATAGAGTTTAATGAAAACCATTATTATATCACCGGTATATAATCATTACCGAAAAACATTTTATACAATTCTTTGTCGTAGGCCATAAAATAGACCAAAAACATTTTATACAAATCTTTGTCGTAAATTATAACATAGGCTTGCGCCTTCAAAACCATTATACGAACCATTGTCGTAAAAAACATCATACAATACGTTTTATAACGTTGTATAGAGTTAAATAAAAACCTTTATATGAAAATGGTTATGTAAAACCAAAACACGAACATAATATCAGTAATAAGACCCCGTATTGCTAGTCATGCAATATATTATAATTCAATGCGTATATCAGTAGTTTCAATATTGGATTATTATAAGCCGCATGACATTGCTACCTTACTATAACAAACAACTGGTAGCTAACCCGTAATTCCTTTGCCCATCTAAAACAGCGTGTCGTCACAATAATCACACTTATATAAATCTTCTCATACATAAATTCGCTTACCAATCAATGTGGCACGACGGGGATCAACCGTCAAGGGGCCGACTGGGGTGATCTTCCCCAAATAGTACTATTATATGCATAAGCGTCTACAAAATCCCGGTAGTTCACAATTCATGCTAATGGGATTTTTAGGGACATAACCAAACTAATAATAATCTATTTCATTCATTCACCGGGTCATATAATCATTTGGGTCCATATAAATAAGCAAACAATCGGAACAACTGGTGTCCTATTTTTATTAAAACTAGCCTTTTATCTCTCTCGCAGGTTTATAAAACATTTCATAAAACATTTAAAAGAGTGCGAGGCTATGAACTCACATTGATTGGGAAAGGCGAGTTATCGACGTTTTGGATGTACGGTACGTGCTTCAATCACGGAAACCTAGAGAAAGAATACTCATCTTAGACTCTTGTCCAATGACTTTATAAAACAATGGATATGCATATATATGATGATATTATAAGTATGATCACGGTCAAGTGGGATTTTATCTCTTCATACAAATTATAGTGTTATGTGTTAGTCAAATTTTAGACTAGTTACACTAGTTTCAACTTATTTATATATTAAGGCCCAATAAGCCCATTAAAAGTCTAATACATTATATTAGTCCATTTATAATTATAATACCAGATCTATAATCATATGTTGGGCCCAAGTTGGTTAAGCCCATGAGTAAGTCCATTAGTGTTTAGCCAAACTAGTTGGGTTAATAGTCCAATAAGGCTACTTTGGCCCGTTAATATCCATATGTTATAATGCTCGGGTTTTATCGGTTTTTACTTGAAAAATATACTTATATATCAGTAGATGAGTAATAAAAAGCTTACACTAGACGGGTCCAACCGTCTAAGTTTTATTTGACGAAAACGTTAATCATTCGGTTTTTAGCCAAAAAGACGTAAAACATATATATAGTTTTATAACTTAGAAAACATATTAATTTGTAAATTTATAAAATGTCACACTTATTTATCAAAGTATATGACTTAATTTTATAAGTATTATCATATGTTAGTGGGTTTTTCATATCTATTTTATATTAGTATTATTTGAGTGCTTATTTTATAGTATATACTCTTATTTTCCAAATCTAATTATGAAACTCACTTTCATCATTTTTGCCATATCTTGAGTTCTACAAAGAGATAGAAGCTCAATTTTGGGAAGCACAAACTAAATAATATGTGCTACAATTAACTACGTTTTAGCTACTGCTCATTCATCCTCTAAGTGTCCCTAATAATTCGTCCAAAATAGGCTATACATATTTGAACCTTAATAATATTTTGATCTCAAGGCCTCTGATGTACGGTACAACGCCATTGGATGGATTAAGGCTCCTAACAACACCTACTCAGATCTGGTTAACTTCATGCAAAATTGTGACCTAAGTGAAGCCTTCACCAAATCCCTAACCCCCTTCTACCAAGAATACCTTAGGGAATTCTGGTACTCTGCTGAAGTGGTAGATGACACAATAACCTTTAGCCTTTCATGCAATGAACACCCTTTTGCTTTCTCCCTTAAAGATTTATCGAGTGTGGCTGGATTGAAACATGGAGATGAATGCCTTAAGGTTGTTGATAAAAAGGCTGTTAAGGATGCCCTGGCCACACTCGAACGCTGCCATGATGTAAACCCTACCCTTACACCCGCTGAGGTCCTCTCAAAATCTCCTTTGAAGATTAAGTACTTTACACCCATGTGGCGTGTCCTCTTCACCCACATTGTTAAATCCCTGGGAGGAATGCAGGGATCCCAAGATCAGATGTCCTTTAACCATCAAGCTATAGCATATGGGCTGATCTGGGGAGCTGATGTTGATGTTGGAAACATTCTCTTCTCCAACCTTGTAGAACAGCTGAAGGGAAGAAATCATGTCAGGGAAAAGAATATCTGCTATGGTCGCTTCTTGTCGTTGATCTTTGAAAGTCTGTTGGGAGATAACTACCGCAACTCTGCGTTGACTGCTCTGAAGCCCTACCGCATCACAGGTGCCATCTACAAAGAAATAGGAGCTGAAGATGTCCCTGTCACCTCTCATATGATGAACGTGGCCAACAAACAACCAACAGCTGAGAAGTCCTTGCTCCCTTCTTCTGAGAAGGTGAATACTTCTAGTGTGTCTGGAAAGTCTAAGTCTTTGATCTCTGGGCAGCACACTATGAAGTCCAAGGCTTCTTCTGGCCAACAGCCTAAGAAGAAGAAAATCCCCTCTTCTTCCCAACCCAAAACTGTTACTAAGGCCAAGGGAAAGAAGATTGACACCTCCTCTGTTCCAGATACTCATGTGGAATCAGATACTTCTGCTGACCAACAACAGGGGTCTAGTGTCTCAAAGTTAGCTGAGACAATAGGAAACCAGCCTAATCCAACTGATATCTCACAGGTAATCAGTGTACATTTTTAGAGGTTCACGAGCAGCCACTCTCAATTGTCTGTAGGAGAGAGGGGTGAAGTTAGGGTAATCCTCGACCCATAGAAGTCTGTCTATGCACTTAGAACTCTTTAGGACTTCTGTACACTCTGTCTTTGCACCAGGGAATGATTCATTTGTGTTTATAAAGCACCCCGATGACCCTGCACCCTCTAGACAGTATTTAGGCTCACAACAACCTGGATACACTTATGTCTCAACCTTGATCATCTGTACTTCACACAGCCTCTTGGTTCCCTCCTTAAAAGAATCCCAAAGGATTTATCCTATTCAGGGGAGCTGAATCATCACCCTCAGCTTTCCTAGGGGCAGCGTAACAGGCGACCTTAAACCACATATGTTTAATAACTCAATTTTACTCAGGTTAAAAGATTCGTTTAAGTATGTCTCTTCGAATTGAAAAAGGAGTTTAGTGTGTGACTCAGCTGTTCTTTGGTGAAACAAAAATGTGTCGTTGTAGTATTTAAAATAAAAGTGCAAAACAATTAAAGTAAAAGTGCAATTAAAGTAAATCTAAGTCTAATTAAAAATAATGGCCAGGTATTAAAAAGCGTGACGAGAAATTAAAAGACACTTAAAGTAAATAACGCAAACTTAAATCTACCTAAGGCAATCTTAAAACGCAACTAAAACTTAAACTAAGGCAAGGCTAAAATAAAGCTAAGACAAAATTAACTTAAAATGGGAAAAATAAAGTTTGAAAATAAAAGACAGAAATTTAAAAATAGATACTAACAAAAACCTGAAAGAAACCCCTTGATTCGGAACTTTTAAGTTCCGAATGAACCTAGCTCTTGAGTCGGAACTCCTTGATACGGAAGTCTTGGTCCGGAACTTTCGTTCGGAAGACTTCCGGATGAACAAGCTTGAGTCGGAACTTTGGTTCGGAAGTTTTGGCTGATTCGGAACTCTCCCTTGATCCGGAAGTTTTCGTCCGGAACTTTTCGTTCGGAAGATTTCGTCCGGAAGTCTTGACTCGGAAGATTCGTTCGGAACTTCTAAATTTCCGAATGAATTTGCTGATCCGGAACTTTCCCTTGATCCGGAAGTTTTCGTCCAGAAGTTTTCCGGATAAAGCTTGACTCGGAACTTTTAAAGTTCCGAATGAAAGCCTTTCTTCTCTTGGCTCGGAACTTTACCTGGAAAGATCAGATACAACAACAAACACCCCCGAAGAACAAGGGATCACAGTAACACGAATCTAACCCCAAATTAATCAAAATCAAACAAAAGATTTAACCAAACTAATAACAAAACAACAATTAATCATAAACAAACAATCTATATCAATAAAACTAACAAATTTAACCACAATAATAAAAAAACCCACTTGATCAAAATAAGAACATGAACACAAACATAAACATAAAAATCAAAGATCAAGAAAGGTAGATAGGAGATCAACAAGATAAAATAAAGATTGACAAGAATTAAATGGAAACTTACTTGAAATTAAAGGAATTTAATGTGCAAGACAAGGTATTTAAATTTGACAAGTATTTAAATTGACATGAATTAAAGGTGCAAGGTAAATAAAATGGAAGACTAATTGTGACACTTAGCCAACCACCAAAATAATAATCTAGCCTAAACTATATATAGGGGAGGATTAGGAAGCTTTCTCCCCTTCTTCCTTTTCTCTTAATTGCAAGATTAAGTCCTTCCTTCTTTAATCTTCTTTTAATTGCATGCTTAGTCCTTTTCTTCTTATCTTCTTTAATCTTGGACTTTTAATGACTTTATGCTCGGGATTTCTTTGAACTCGTCTTTTAATTCTTCAATAAAATAGACTTGAGTTCTTCGGCTTTAAGTAAACTTCCGTCTTTTGACTTTTTCTTCGATAAATCTTCAGAATTGGTCTTGGACTTCCGTTCTTTTTGCACTCTTGACTTCTTGACTTCGTCTTTCATCTTTTTCTTCAATAAAAGCCCGTGAATGCCCATGTTTTCTCCACTTTTCACCTTTTCGTCCTAAATCACAACAAAAACACAAACCACGCATAATTCCGACATAAAAGACATAAAATACACGTTTTGGCTCGGTTATTATTGTAATTAAGTGGTAGAAAGGATGGGTGTTTACACACCTATCATATCCCCTACACTTGACCATTGCAATGTCCTCATGCAATGCATTAGTTACAAAGCATGTTTACATTTTTCATCATAATCAATCCACATTGGCCTTTATTAAAGAGATAGCAAATAAAAAACATACAAAGTAAAGAAATCAAAAACATACCTTGGGTTTTTGAAATGTCATGAATAATCATCATTCTCAAGTTTTCACTTTCTCCAAACCAAGCTTAAAAACGAGATCATTGCTATTATAAGTAAGCAAACTATCACGCTCTCATGTGGGCTAATTATTCACTTAGATTCCCTTATTCCTAGGTGTATCTCTTATATTTTATTTTTTTCTTGAATGATCATGAGGATGCATTGTTGACTTAATTCGATAGTTATTTAGTCCGAAAATAAAGTGAACTATTTAATCAATAGTTAGCTAAAGGACAAAATCTTTTAAAACTGCTTCTCGGGACCTCATAAAGTTCATATCTTGGCATAACTCGCTTCGCGATTTGAGACCTTTCTCGGACCGATATTTGGCAGCGACTTCATACTTCAAACCTTGAGTGACGTTCATGAAATTATGGTCTTCTCTTCATAATGGAATTTCTTCACTTGAAATTTTGAGAGATTCATACTTGGACCACGACTTCTTCATTTTTTCTCCAATCTTTACTTTGGATTTTGATATACAACGATCCGCCTCCTTTTATGACTTGGATCTATTTATCCTCATACCTTGTTAGGGTCTTTTTGGATGCACTTCTCCATGACTTTTGGGGAGTATTTGCTTTGCGTCGTGTGTCTCGATCCTTCATATTGATTTTCGAAAGAATACCAAACTTGTTAGGGCCTTTTCGGACTCGCCAATCTTCGCATCCCGCTTCAATAAGTTATGCCTTGGCTATGAACTCTAATCTATACCGAGTAACTTTTAAACGATCTTGGGCTAGAAGCTAAGTAACTTTTCAAATTGTACAACCTTATTTATTAGCAGATAAATTTATTAGCAGGCGATGGGAGAATAGGCTCATAATTAACTCACATAAATTCCCGAAAGAATACCAAACTTATAATTGGCTCTATCATCTCTCGTTCTCCACAGTTTAAAATCTCAAGTATGAGACTCGTGGATGCTTAGCCTATTAAATCAAAGTTTTGGGTTTTCGAGTCGTCTATAGGATCTTGCAAGCTCTTAGACTTTTTCAAGTTTAGAAATCGCATTTTAAAGTTCCCTTGATAAACGACTCTCTAGGATCAATTATAGGAACTTGCGAAATGTTCTTGTTCTTAACCCGTGAGAGTTAAGACTTTCGCATTTTATAGCTCCCTATGTAAAAGCCTAGCAAAACTTGACTTAAACATGTTAAGGATACTAGCTAGAGTAACTTAGATAAGTAAACTCGGATTGAGTCAAAAGATTAACAACGTTTGAAAAATAAAACCACTTATTAAACATTTATTCTAGCAAAGAAAGAAAAATAACTATACAAAGGGCAAAACTAATAGGCCAAAATAGATCCAAAATTTTGAAAAATGTCGAAAAATTGATTTTCCGGTTAAAATGAGGACAAATACAAGGAAAAGGCCACTTAACTTCGATTGAAGTCCCCCCTACACTTAATATAAACATTGTCCTCAATGTTTAAGCATGTGGGAGTAAACTCCCCTACACTTAGGACATTGTGCACTTTGTTTAAATCTCGTTAAGGAAGAGACAACTAAAGAGATTCCTATTTTAATATTGCGAAAACATAAAATAGTGAATCGAAAAAAGTTTAGGGTAGAACCGGGAAGAAGTAGAACACGGAATCACGGGTTGTCAAGAATCATCAAGAGTGGATCATTGAAGCTCAAATCCCTTATTAGTAGAAGAGAGGAGAGAGCAAACACCAACGGGTCTCCCCTACACTTATGATAAAGAAAGCGAAAAGATAGATGCATGGGTTGCTTCCCAAGAAGCGCTTGATTTTTGTTAACCGAGTCATTAGCCTGACTCGACCTTGATCATCAACGGAAGAAGCATGAAACATATCCACCAGGATCAAAGAAATAGTTTTCGTCCATCAAATAGCACAAGCTTAAGGCGAACAAGGCAAGCCAAAGAAGAGTAGGCAAGGTTCCCATAAGTAGCGATGGAGCACGGTGGAAGCAAGGGTGAAGTGGTGCAAGTAGATGTCCATAAATTCCAAAGATATTTCCTTTTATTTCATCAGGTGGATACTGAGATGGCTGCAAAATGTCAATACCGGGGTCGAACACCTTTTCCTTTATGGGAAAATAGCACTCAGGCTCAGCAGAATGGGAAGAAGATCCACGAAGAAGCACAACCTCCTCCTCAGAAGGGGGACAAAGAGGTGTTAACTCATACGTGCTGCGGATTTTGGTGGCGACCGGTTTCTTCTCCTTTGAAAGAATGTGCTTCAAATCCAAAATAGGATCAAGACAATAATCTTCAAAGTCCAAAGGAGTAGCATCACTCTCATGAGGGAAGTAAGTGTTGAGAAACGTAGAGAAATCTTCCTCAAATGAGTAATCGTCCAAAGTAGGATCGAGTGATGGTGGAGGATCTTCATCATGTGAAGAATCGCTCGAAAGAGTTTCAGCCTCATCAAAATCATCATATGTGGGCAGCTCGGGATACTCAGAAGTAAGGTCATCAAAATCATCCGAATCTGAGCTAGAATCATCATCATCATAAGCATCAAAGACCGGTGGAGAATCATAAATGGGAGAAGCTTCCAAAGTAGAGAGAGAATCATCCACATCATCATGAAAAAGTGGATTATCAGTGCAAGACTCGAATAGAGGATTGTTGTAAACGACAAAGTCATTGAGCACATTAACCATATTCACAGATTCTCGTCCTCCAAAGGATTTGCCTGTAAGCTTCCCCATTTTAAAAATTTGTGAATCATCCCCGACTCTTAAGATTAACTCACCTTCGACAACATCCACTAAAGCTCGTCCGGTTCTCAAAAATGGCCGACCAAGTATTAAAGGAATACGAGAGTCCATTTCATAATCAACAACGACAAAATCGACCGGGAAAGTAAATGTGCCATCTTTAATAAACACGTTTTCGGCTATACCAACGGGGTAAGCGAGAGTGCGATTTGCAAGTTCAAGAGTCATCTTTGTTAGAGTGAGGTCGGGCAATGATAGTGTTTTCCAAACACTCAATGGCATCAAATTGATACTGGCCCCGAGATCAGCAAGGGCAGTAAATTCTTCAGTTTTGTTGAACACGCAAGGCAACAAAAAACACCGGGATCTCCAAGCTTTTCCGGAAGTTCTTTAAGAATCACTGCAGAGCAGTTTTCATTTAAGCGTGTGTTGGCGAGTTCAATCAGCTTCTCCTTCTTGTTAAGCAATTCCTTAAATGCTTTAACAAATTTGGGCATGTGGACAAGTGCTTCAAGAAAGCTAATGTTGAAGTTCATTTGAGAAATCATCTTGATATAGTTTGTCACTTGAGAGTCCTCCTTTGTTAGCAGTTTGGACTTGCCTAAACGAGAGGGATAAGGGATATTGGGTTTGGGTGGTGAAGGTGCAGGTGTAGGTAAAGGTTGGGATGTTGAAGGGTCCTTCCGGGAAACATCGTCATGACGAGGCGGAGACGGTAATGGTGCACTAATACTAGGTGTAGGAGGAGTAGGGATAAATGGTGGTGGAGGAGGTGTAGATGATGGGGGTGGGTTTGGGGGTCCTACGATGGTAATTCCACTACGAGTAGTAATAGCACTCACATTTGCTCGCGGATTGGTGACGGTGTTTGAAGGTAGAGAACTTGAAGTAGAAGGTTGAGTGGAGGGCCAGAAACTAGCCAACATATTCTTTAATTCATTCGTTTGAGTGCTGAAGGAGGATTGAATATTATCGCGAACCTCGGATCTTATCTCATTTCCTTGCTTCGTGATATCTCCATTAAGATTGATAAGTTGGCTCTGGAGATTCTTGATTTGCTCACCTTGAGTTCTCATGATGGCTTCAACATCGGGATTAATGGGTGGGGTTTGTTGGGTCGGTGGGTGATAAGGATTAGAAGCTCTTGGTGGGATTTGGTTGCTTCTAGTGTAATTGTTGGCGGGGTTTTGGTTTTGAGGAGAAAAACCGGGTGAAAGGTAATTGTTGGACCGGTAGCTCAGCAGATTTCTATCCCCTTGGGTCGAGCTTGGTAATTTTCCGGTGAATAATTACCATAAGCTGCATACACATTTTCCGGATTTCCTTGAGTCGAAGGACAATCGATGTATGAGTGAGGACCGTCGCATGTTTCACAAGGAGCAGCAACAGCTTTAACTTGTTGTTGTTGTTGGTTTGAAGCCAAGAGTTGCATACTTCTGTTCATTTCAGTCAGCACACGGGTGAGTTCGGTCATATCAGGGTTTGCTGAGGTGGAAGACACATTGACTCTCGGGTTGCTCCTTGAAGAAGTAGAGGAATCCCAGTTTTTGTGGTGAGTAGTCATGTTCTCAATAAGCTCTCTACACTCCTCGGGTCTCCTTTTCATGAATGTGCCACCGGCGGCTGCATTAATCGTATCACGATCTCGAAAAGTCAATCCATTGTAGAAAGTATCGATTAAGGTCACAGGGAGCATGTTGTGGTTTGGACATCTATCGATCAAGACATTATATCTCTCCCAAGCATCAAAAAGAGACTCATCGGGATTTTGCATGAAACCGCTGATTTGATTGCGAAGGCTCGTGACCATGGATGGTGGAAAGTAGCGCGACAAAAAGCGTTGAGTCATGTCATCCCAAGTATGAATTGAATTCTTCGGGAGACGATCAAACCATTTCTCGGCATGATGCGATAAAGTATGTGGAAAGAGTTGTAGGCGGAGAACATCCATTGTGGCACCGGGCAACTTCATGCTTTCGGTGATTGTAATGAACTTGTCGCGGTGTTTGTTGGCATCATCATCAGGCAATCCATGAAATGGGTTAGTTTGCACTTGCTGAATCATGTGGTGCTTTAACGAAAACTCAGGAGCATTGATTTGCATCGGTGCAATCGGTCCTCCTCGTCTAAACATGGTAGGTTGACAAAGTTCTTCCATCGTCCGAAGATCGGGCTGTGGAAGAACATTGTTATTATTGTTGAGGTGCGGTGGAATATTGTTGTTGACACCTGACATACTTAAATCTTCTTGAGTCTCGGGCTCTTGATAATTAGAAGATCTAGTACGCGTACACCTGAAAATGAAAAAGAAAAAGAAACCAAACACAAAGACAATATATATACACAATAAAGATAAAATCTTTTTGGATTTTTGAAATTTTTAATTTTTATGTATTTTTATCAATTTTTAATTTTTATGATTTTTTTTTATTTTTTATGCAAGAAAAATAACGCTCACAAGTGAACGGATCCCAAAAAGCATCGCGTCTCTCACAGAAAACCGTTAATCTTTACGAAAAGAGCCGGCAGCGGCGCCATTTAATAACTCGATTTTACTCAGGTTAAAAGATTCGTTTAAGTATGTCTCTTCGAATTGAAAAAGGAGTTTAGTGTGTGACTCAGCTGTTCTTTGGTGAAACAAAAATGTGTCGTTGTAGTATTTAAAATAAAAGTGCAAAACAATTAAAGTAAAAGTGCAATTAAAGTAAATCTAAGTCTAATTAAAAATAATGGGCAGGTATTAAAAAGCGTGACGAGAAATTAAAAGACACTTAAAGTAAATAACGCAAACTTAAATCTACCTAAGGCAATCTTAAAACGCAACTAAAACTTAAACTAAGGCAAGGCTAAAATAAAGCTAAGACAAAATTAACTTAAATGGGAAAAATAAAGTTTGAAAATAGAAGACAGAAATTTAAAAATAGATACTAACAAAAACCTGAAAGAAACCCCTTGATTCGGAACTTTTATGTTCCGAATGAACCTAGCTCTTGAGTCGGAACTCCTTGATACGGAAGTCTTGATCCGGAACTTTCGTTCGGAAGACTTCCGGATGAACAAGCTTGAGTCGGAACTTTGGTTCAGAAGTTTTGGCTGATTCGGAACTTTCCCTTGATCCGGAAGTTTTCGTCCGGAACTTTTCGTTCGGAAGGTTTCGTCCCGAAGTCTTGACTCGGAAGATTCGTTCGGAACTTCTAAATTTCCGAATGAATTTGCTGATCCGGAACTTTCCCTTGATCCGGAAGTTTTCGTCCGGAATTTTTCCGGATGAAGCTTGACTCGGAACTTCTAAAGTTCCGAATGAAAGCCTTTCTTCTCTTGGCTCGGAAATTTACCTGGAAAGATCAGATACAGCAACAAACACCCCCGAAGAACAAGGGATCACAGTAACACGAATCTAACCACAAATTAATCAAAATCAAACAAAAGATTTAACCAAACTAATAACAAAACAACAATTAATCATAAACAAACAATCTATATCAATAAAACTAACAAATTTAACCATGATAATCAAAAACCCACTTGATCAAAATAAGAACATGAACACAAACATAAACATAAAAATCAAAGATCAAGAAAGGTAGATAGGAGATCAACAGGATAAAATAAAGATTGACAAGAATTAAATGGAAACTTACTTGAAATTAAAGGAATTTAATGTGCAAGACAAGGTATTTAAATTTGACAAGTATTTAAATTGACATGAATTAAAGGAGCAAGGTAAATAAAATGGAAGACTAATTGTCACACTTAGCCAACCACCAAAATAATTATCTAGCCTAAACTATATATAGGGGAGGATTAGGAAGCTTCCTCCCCTTCTTCCTTTTCTCTTAATTGCAAGATTAAATCCTTCCTTCTTTAATCTTCTTTTAATTGCATGCTTAGTCCTTTTCTTCTTATCTTCTTTAATCTTGGACTTTTAATGACTTTAGGCTCGGGATTTCTTTGAACTCGTCTTTTAATTCTTCAATAAAATAGACTTGAGTTCTTCGGCTTTAAGTAAACTTTCGTCTTTTGACCTTTTCTTCGATAAATCTTCAGAATTGGTCTTGGACTTCCGTTCTTTTTGCACTTTTGACTTCTTGACTTCGTCTTTCATCTTTTTCTTCAATAAAAGCCCGTGAATGCCCGTGTTTTCTCCATTTTTCACCTTTTCATCCTAAATCACAACAAAAACACAAACCACGCATAATTCCGACATAAAAGACATAAAATACACGTTTTGGCTCGGTTATTATTGTAATTAAGTTGTAGAAAGGATGGGTGTTTACACACCTATCAATGTTTCACTCTTAAAAGAGTCCCAAAGGTTTCTTAACCTTTTGGGGGGACTGAATGATCACCCTCAGCTTTCCTAGGGGCAGCAAATGGCGATCCATAAACAACATATGTTTCACAATCAAAAGAGTCCCAAAGGTTTTAACCTTTTGGGAGGGCTGAATAATCACACTCAGCTTTCCTAGGGGCATCGAATGGCTATCATTAACCATATCCTTTTCACACTTAAAAGAATCCCAAGGATTTATCCTTTGGAGTGGCTGAGTAATCACCCTCAGCCTCTCTGGGACAGCGAAATGGCGACCATTCCCCTTATCTTTTTCACTGTTACTAATTATAACAATTTGCAGGCTAAAATTGTACAACCAGTCACTGAATCCCAGGTACACCAAGAGAAAGAGGCTGATACAATTACTCAAGACCAACCTAATGACGATTAGCCTTTGCTGAATACTGATGAAGAAATGCTGTCATTAGAGGATGATGTCTCTGACCTTGAGTCAATGCCTGAAGATGAACTCCCTGAAGGGATGTTTGAGGAGGAGGATGAAGAAGATGAGGAAGATCAGCAATCTGTCTCTCCTCCCAAGGAAATAGCTGTGTCCACACCAGCTGGAAATAATACTCCTCCTCCCAAGGACGCTGTTGTTACTCCAAACTCTGCTACCTCAACAACAACAGTCTTCCAACGTCCAGCCTATGATCCAACAGCGGAGTTTCTAATGTTTGATCATCCTGCCCAAACTAACTTTGATCTTTTACCAAGGGGGATGATTATGCTCAACAAAGCCTCAACATCCATAATCTTCAGCATGTTCATCACCAATCTGACATTGAACGCTTATCAAGGAAGCTGGATGTGATCAAGTCTGAAATGCACAACTTCACTGTCACATTTCCAGGCATCATACGAAAGGCTATGGCTGAGGCGGTTACTGAACCCATTAAGGATGGTACAAGAAAAGGTGTAGCACAAGGACTTAGTCACCTTTCCACAAGAATGAAGGATGTCATTAACTCAGAGGTCCCTGCCTTGTACTTGTTTTTGTAATCCTTCTTCTCAGTGTCTGATGAGTTGGATTGGTGAGATGAGTTGTTATGTTGTTTGAACTTGTAAGGTTTGGATGAAGATGATTGATAGGAGGATGAGGATGTCTTGGTGGAGGGACAGTCTTTTCGGAAATGTCCAAGCTTTCCACAGGCAAAGCAAGTTTCTTTTGACTTGTCAGTTGGTTTACTAGCTGATCCTATTCTCCCTGATCTTTTGAAGAATCTTCTTTGGTTGGCTAGCAAGGCTCTTTCATGAAACTCTGCATTAAGGTCTGTCAAGAACTCTTGGCTGTTGTGGGTGTCTTCTTCAACATCAGAGTCACTGTCATGAGGATGTGTTGCAGAGATCAAGGCTTTGGAAGATGCTCCTTGGACTACAAATCTTTCAGTCTCTGAGTTGTAAATAGTATCGATCAGCCCTTCTTCATAATTATACTTTCCATAAAGCTGAGCAAGGGTGTCATTCTTGATTGAGTTGTTAGCTCTCTGAGTCTGATTCATACTCAGCCACTTTCTTGGAAGGCTGTTAACAAAAGTAGCATTGATCTCAGCTTGACCAATAGTGACATCATTCATTGCTAGGTCATTGAGAAGAATCTTCAGCCTTGTATAGGTTTGCTGAACCTTTTCACCTTCAAGATACTTGAAGGCATCGAACTGAAGTCTAAGTGCCTGAATATTTGTCTATCTTGTTTCAGAGGGTCCTTCATGGCCAAGGATGAGGTCTGTCCACATTTGTTTGGCTGTGGGACACTAAATGACATACTTCATGATGTGTTTGGGAAGACACGATATGATGATGCTTTTGAGACGTTTATCTTGGTTTGCTAATTTTCTATCAGCTGGAGTCCATTGTTTGAGAGGTTTGGGAAGAGGGTTTTCTTCAGTGGATGTAAGCGCCATGGGAATATAAGGACCATTTTCTAAAATTTCTAGAAGAAAAGGTTCAAGTCCATCGAGATACACAAGAAATTGACTCTTCCAACTGGCAAAATCTTCTTCATCAAAGACTGGTACACTTGTGACATGTGATCCACCTCTTGAGTCAAGAAGTTGGGGTAGATCATCGTCATTGGCAGGAGGGTTAAGTCTAGGTGAAGATGGTGTTGTGGAAGGTGATTGTGGTGGGTTAGAAGTTTCTGGCATGGTGGATCTTGATTATAAAACTGAGAACGATGTTTCTTGAAGGTTTTAATATCAAACACCGCTCTGATACCAATTGAAAGTCCCTAATCAATGCTAGAAACCCTAATCTTAAATAATCAACACAAGGTATTACTTTTCAAACGTAATCTTATTATTGTATAATAAAGAATTACAAGTGTTATGGATAACACCGTTTGATGACAATGTGTTGTGCACACTTTGAACAACTATAAACCCTAACTTATGAATACAGTCGTAGCTTTTTGATTATATAAGTTCTATGCAATAATGTTATGAATATACTCAAAGTGTTGAACATTAATGCATGGATACACATCCTATTTATAGTGTTACGAGATTGAACTAAATAGTACTTGATAGTGACTACACAAGCTTTCACAAGTTCCCACATCAGTCACATGATGTTCTTCTATTCTTGGTAGTCTTCCATTATGCTTTAAGGAAATAGTTGTCAAAACAGTTTCCTTTTTCTTCATAGTCTCGAACACACAAATGGCATGTCCAAAGTGTGCTGAGTGTTAACAGGGTATTGCCACCCCTGTTAACCCCTCAACCCCTCAGAGTCCCTGATACATCTTTGCTGTTATCCATCACAGCCAATGAGTATGTCTTCAAGTAATCTTTGACTTCCTTGACAATGTATCTGACATGGACTCTTCTGAGGTTGCTCACAGAGACTTGGATCTCTGTAAGTCTTGTGATACTTGCATGCCTCCTAGGCACAGGCAAGGGACTATCTAACAGCCTAATTATGTTTAAATCTATGATCAGGGAATCTAACAAGTTTAGATTCCCAACACTATGATAAACCAAGACCACCTTCAAGATCACCCAACTATATGAACAACTTGAGAAAAATCAGCCCTAGACTCCAAGGAAACTTCTTTGTAGATGTTAGTATCACCTCCAATCAACAAGACTTCAAAAGACATACATCTTATGCAAGTTTAACACAAGATTTATGGTTGAAATTTGATCAAATGGTGGTTTATGGTAGAGTAGTGGACGGTAAGGAGAGAGTTGAGAGAGAGAGTTGAGTTGTTTTGCATGTAAAAAATGAGTTAGTGGTTTATGTTTTGGCTAGTTTTGATGAGTTAGTGGTTTGGTACAAAACTAAGACAAGTGTCCTAGTTTTATTATAAAGTTGACACACATGAGATGTGTTGGTGAAGTTTTGGCCGTCCCATTGTGGCGGTGGGGCAAGTGTTATGTTTTCTCATCCTCACTAATTTATGGGTACTCCTCGATTATAGTTTCCTCGATTTACGTGCCCTCGGGTCGTTTTACGAAAAACTTTTTTATAAATTATGATTCAACGGCATAAAACGAATCTAATAAAAATTGTTTCATAAAAAACAGAGTTCAAAAATGTAAATACGTAAACCTAGGGTTTCTGGTTTAGTCGTAAAGGACGTTATATTATGCACGTAAGCCCTAATTTCAACCCGTAAATATGTGACATTATGAACTAACACAAATTAAATTTCCAAAATAATATTCAAGAATAAATTTATTTCCTGAAATGTCAGACTGCCACTGTAAACGGTGTATGTAAACGTAAGCACGTAACATAGAGTTCTCTAGTTTAGACGTAGTCGATGCTACTTTAAGATGTAAACCGAAATTTCTTCCTAAAAATGAGTGAGTTCATAATATAACATTAAAATAATGATTTTAAATAATACTTGAGAATAAAATATCGATAAAAAATTGACGGATTGTCACATAATGGCAACGATTTGATGTATTTGTTGTATACGAGTGGTGGTTTGTGGTCCGGTTTCATTAGAACTTGAAGCAGACATGATTCACGGATTGTTAGAAAAAAATGGTTCTTCTTGTACAGAGACTCTTCCAAGCTCTGATACCACTTGTTGAGTCCTCTAGATATAGATCTTTCGGCCTATTAAGCATGGTGAACAACTTCTATAATCACAAGTTTATTCATAGAGATACTCTAATGAAAACAAAGTATTTGTGCGGAATACAAACACTTAAGAACAAGAAGAAACAGTTACCTAAATGAATAACATGATCCTTTCTAAATATTCTAATATTACTGATATGAAATGAAATGGTGAAAGGTGTGTCTAACCCTTATACTAGTGGGTTACTTTTGTTGGGAATAAATCTATGCTTACTTGTTTCCCCTACTAGTTGATTATTCATACCCCTGCTAGAGTAAGTTCCCCCTGCTAAATAACGAAGGCAGGGGGATCCGTTCCCCTGCTGGAATCAAAGGCCCTGCCGTCAAGATAAACATGGAATAGATTTTTACGCGTTTCAGTTATTATTCCTTAATACTTTCCATAGTTTGTTAGTAGTGATCTTGTACGTGGGTCCTTGTATCTATAAAAGGACTCACTAGGTTAGCATGCAAAGTGTGTCTTTCTCATTTCGTTTTTCATTATTATTACTTTAAGGTTTTGTAAACCCTAATACCACTGTGGGTATTCGTATATCTTTGATATATTAAAGTTCAACGTTTGAATCTCATTTGTTCTTGTGCTAAACATTACATTCCGCATCTTGTTTAGTTACTTTGCTTTGCAAAGTTTCTCTAGTGTTAGATTGAATTCTTTCTCTCTATCACAACCCTTAAACAAGCTATTAAGGTTTAAGATCTGACTTTGGGATCAACAAGTGGTATCAGAGCTTGTTGAGAAACTTTGTCTAAATCAAGAACAAAATCCTCATAGCAAACATGTCTTCAGATTCATCCACAAATAGCAACAACCACAATAACCTCAAGTTACCCATGTTGGATCCTAAAAACTTTGAATTATGGGAATTCAGAATCCAACAATACCTAAAAATGGAACACTATGTTCTCTGGGAGATCATAGAGTTTGGTGATCAATTCAACAAAATGGTGGCAGTTGAAGAGGGCAAGGATGAAGGTGAAAGTTCCAAAGGTAAGGACAAGAAGAAATCTGCTGCTCTATGTGATAAGGAAATCCTGGCTAGAAGGCATGATGTCAGGGCTCACAGCTCATTGCTGTTGGCCCTACCTGATAGACATCAACTAAGATTCAGGAAATACAAAACAGCTAAGGAACTATGGGAAGCCATAGCCACAACCTTTGGAGGAAATGAAGCCACAAAGAAGAAGAAGAAGAACCAAATGCTGGATGATTTTGCTTCTTTCAAAGCAATTGGTGATGAATCAATTGGAGCTATTTACAATAGGCTTCAAGACATGGTGGCCCACTTGGAATTCTTTGATATTGAGGTGACAAGAGAGCAGGTGAATACCAGGTTTCTTAACAGCCTCCAGAAAGAATGGTTTGTCTATAAGGCAATCTGGCAGAATAAGGATGACTTGGACAACAAGAATATTGATGATATATACAATAACTTAAAAGTTTTTGAACCTATTGTCAATGAAATGAAGTCAAAAGGAACAATTCCCACCAACTCAAGTGGAGTCGCTGATTCCCCTGCTAACATGGCATTCATATCACAAAGCAGTGGAATCTCCAAGAACAGTGGAATAGAAGTAGCCCCTGCTACTTATTCCCCTGCTACCAGGTCTGGACCTTCCTATGATGAAGAAAGACCAGCTACATTCAGCCTTGATACTGCATGTGCCTTCATAGCATCTCAAGGGCCACAAGGATCTACAGTGTTACATGAAGATCTGAGTCAAATCAGTAAGCAAGCACTAGAAGAATTGGATATCAAGTGGAATATGGCTTTGCTAAGCATGAGAGCCAACAGGTTCCATAAGAAGTATGGGAAGAAGATCACAATCAATCCATCTGATGTAGCTGGGTTTGATAAAGCAAAAGTTGAATGCTACAATTGTGGCAAGAAGGGTCATTTTGCCAGGGAATGCAGAGGACCTAAGTCTGGAAATAGCCATAGAAAGGATGAGGATTCTGGTGCTAAAGCTATGGTAGCAATGCAGGGGATAGATGGAGCTAATGGATGGGACTGGAGTGCTATGACAGAAAGTGTGGAAAGAAATCAAGCTTTGATGGCTGAGGAAAAGGAAGAAGACTTTGCACTTATGGCCATGTCAAGTTCCAGCTCTGACAATGAGGTATATGATGACTCATACTGTACTAAAGCTTGTAGGAAAAATACTGAGTCTTTAAATGATCAAATCAGAAAGGTAAAGGCTGACTATATCAATTGTGATAATGATCTTGATAATTACAAACGTGCTTTAGAACAACTAGAGTCCACCATAAGAGAGTATAGGCAAAGAGAAAGTGAGTATAGGGATCACATTGTGATTCTAGAAAGAGATGCCAAGGAGAATAACCAATCTATAAATGTTTTAACTGCTGAACTTGAAATTTTCAAAGCTAACCAAAAGATAGATGAGGAAACTGTTGAAAAATTTGGAAAAGCTTCAAAAGATTTAACCAAGGCATTTGAAATTGGTCAATCTCCTAAGGACAAAACAGGGTTTGGAATTAAGAACATGAATGCTACTTTACCTCCACCCCCTGCTAACATCCATGCTCCCTATCCTAGAAAAGACTTGTCATGGACTGGTCTCCCTTGTTTTGAAAAACAGGATGACATTGAGTTTGACTTGAGTGCTTATATACCTAATAACCTTGATACAGAAGAGTCTCTAGTTAAAACTAGTGTCATTAGGGATGTTAAACAGGAACAGGTTGGCTTAAAGCAAATTGACAACCCTGTTAGATTTTCAAAAGAAGGAAGTTCTAGCAGCAATCCAAACTCTAAGAGCATCTCTTCCAAATCTAAGGCTAGGTCACAGTCTCCTAAACCTACCATTAAATATGCTGGTATGTACAGGAATGTCAGAGGTAATCAAAGAAATTGGAATGACCAAAAGTCTCATCAATTAGGGAAAGACTTTGTGATCAATACCAAGCCCTGCTTCACATGTGGCAGTTTTGAACACACTTATCAAGAGTGTAAGGCACCAATGGAGATGGTGGCTACAAATCCCTTAAAGGATATGCAACCTAGAGCCATTCTTCTAAATGCAGGGGCAAAATCCTTTTCCCCTGCCAAGTATGTTGCCCCTGCCTTGAGAAATAGAGTAGCTGAGAAATATGTTGCTCCAGCCCTTAGAAAGGAAAATGATGTTCACCCAAAGCCCAACACTCATGTGACCACCCCAACACCTTATACTGCATATAGATCTGGCCCTAGACCGTACCAACACATGAACAGAGGCCAAAACAAAAGGTGGGTTCCCTCTGCTAAGCATAAGGATTCCCCTGCTAAAACTGGGGTATCCCCTGCTAGAAAAGTTGTACCTTCTAGGAACATGGGAAGATGGGGAAAAGCTGTGAAAGCCTCAGCTCGTTGGGTTTGGGCACCCAAAAGGGGTACTCAATCTAATGGTGTATCTCTAGTTTTCGATAAGCTATCCTACATTGATACACGAGGTAGATCCAAGTCTGTAATGGCTTGGGTACCCAAGAAAAACTAATTTGTTTTTCCTTTTGCAGGTGACAAAGAAGACAAGGGATGATAGAGCATATTGGGATAGTGGATGCTCAAGAAGTATGACTGGACACAAAGCTTACTTGTCTAACTTTGTACCCCTGCATGACAATGATGGTGTTTCTTTTGGAGATGGACATGGAACTATAACAGGAAAAGGAACTATTGTCACAAATGGGATGACTTTTGACAATGTGTACTTGGTGAAAGAACTCAAGTATAATCTCTTCAGTGTGTCACAGATGACTGATAACAAGAATTTTGTCTTGTTTACTGATACTGAATGCTTGGTATTAGGAAAGGAGTTTGTCTTGCCCAAAGACACTCCAATTGTTCTCAGAACACCAAGACAGAAGAACATGTACACAATTGATCTCAAGGACATCTATCTCCAAGAAAATGAAACATGTTTCATTGCCAAAGCTTCAGCAGATGAATGTAAGAAATGGCATAGAAGACTTGGTCATCTTAATTTGAAGAACATGAACAAACTAGTAAAGCATAATCTGGTTCATGGTCTTCCTTCCAAGTCTTTTGCCACTGAACATACTTGTGCAGCATGTCTGAAAGGGAAGCAACACAGAGCATCCTGCAAGTCAAAAACAAGTATGTCCACCACCAAGCCATTGGAACTACTGCATATGGATCTTTTTGGTCCTACTTCTATGGCAAGTATAATGAAGAAATGGTACTGCTTAGTGATTACTGATGATTTTTCAAGATTTACATGGACATTCTTTCTATTTGAAAAGAGTGACACTTCTGAAATACTCATTGGGTTCATCAATCAAATTGAACTATCAAAAAGCATGAAGGTAGTTACCATAAGATCAGACAATGGTGGTGAGTTCAGAAATCAGAAACTGGATTCTTTCTGCATAAACAAAGGCATCAAGAGGCAATTTAGCATTGCTAGAACACCTCAACAGAATGGAGTGGCAGAAAGAAGGAATAGGACACTCATTGAAGCTGCAAGAACTATGCTGTCTGATTCCAAACTTCCAGTTATCTTTTGGGCTGAAGCTGTATCCACTGCTTGCTATGTGCAAAACAGGGCCTTGATTGTCAAGGCACACAACAAGACCCCTTATCAGCTGTTTAATGGAAAACCTCCCTTAATTGACTTTTTCAGACCTTTTGGGTGTCATGTTATTATCTTGAACACCATTGACAATCTTGGTAAGTTTAGTGAAAAGGGTGATGATGGATACTTTGTGGGTTATTCCTTAAACAGCAAGGGATATAGGGTCTTCAACAAGAAGACAAGCAAAATCACAGAAAATCTTCATGTGAACTTTCTTGAAGACAAACCTGAAGATGTTCAAACAGGTCTTGACTGGTTCTTTGATATAGATGTACTTTCCAAGTCCATGAATTATGTACCTGTTGTCTTGCAGAACACTAACATTTCAGGTACTCAAGAAACAATTGATGCTGAGAAGTCACCTCTGAGGTACATGAATGTACCCTCATTGTTTCCTAGTGAAGCTGATAAACAAGAAGATAATTCTGCTTCAGGAAAAGAACAGCCAATCTCATCCCCTGCTATAACTGAAGGCAGTGGAATGGCTGAAAGCAGTGGAATCCTGGACTCCCCTGCTAGAGGAATTGATTCCTCTTTCATAAAGGATCATGATGCTAATGAGACTACTGATGCAGAAAGAGAATCCCCACTCATCTCATCATCTACACCCATAAATGATGGTCCTATCATATCCAGCAGTGGAAGCAGAATCATCAGAAGTGGAGGCCCTAGTTATTCAGAGCTTCATTCTGCTCACAAGCACCCATCTTTAGGTCATGCTGTCTCATTTGGAAGTTCCTTTGAGGACTTCTTTCCTAATCAAAATAGCCCCATCAATTCTGATTTGGAAGAAGATGAAACAGAAGTCATCATGCAGCCTACCTATAGAATCAATAAGGATCATCCTATCTCTCAGATCATTGGTGATCCTGAAGCTCCCAGACATACAAGGTATACAGCAAAGGAGCACAGCTTCATTGCTAACATCACCATGAAGTTCAATCATGACAACATGCAATGTTGTCTGTTTACTGCATTTTTGTCACAAGAAGAGCCAAAGAAGATTTTTCAGGCTTTAAATGACCCAAGCTGGGTTGAAGCTATGCAAGAGGAGCTCTTACAATTTGACATACAAGAGGTTTGGATTCTGGTTGATTGTCCCAAATGGGCAAGGCCTATTTGGACCAAGTGGGTACTCAGGAACAAAAATGATGAAAGGGGAATAGTTGTCAGGAACAAGGCAAGGTTAGTAGCACAAGGGTATACTCAGGAAGAAGGGATTGATTATGAAGAGGTGTTTGCTCCAGTAGCAAGGATTGAAGCTATTAGATTATTCCTTGCTTATGCCTCATTCATGGACTTCACTGTTTTCCAGATGGATGTGAAAAGTGCCTTCTTATATGGAACCATTGATGAAGAAGTCTATGTCATGCAACCACCAGGGTTTGAAGATCCAGAACATCCTGACAAAGTATACAAAGTGAAAAAGGCCATGTATGGCCTTCACCAAGCTCCCAGAGCCTGGTATGGTACTCTTTCCAAATATCTCCTAGACAATGGATTCAGCAGGGGGAAGATTGATCAGACCCTGTTTACTAAGAAACAAAAGGGTGACCTTCTGCTAGTACAAGTCTATGTGGATGACATCATTTTTGGATCAACTAACTCCATGCTTAGCAAAGAGTTTGCCAAATTGATGCAGGATAAATTTCAAATGCGTGCTATGGGAGAACTAAACTTCTTTTTGGGGTTACAAGTTCAGCAGCGAAAAGATGGGATATTTATCTCACAAGACAAATATGTAGCTGAGATTGTAAAGAAGTTTGGCATGTCTGATGGGAAGAAGGTGTCCACTCCCATGGACAAGGATCATCCATGGGGCAAGGATGGTCCTGGAAAGCCTATAGATGTCAGGAATTATAGGTCTATGATTGGGTCTCTTATGTATCTTACTGCTTCAAGACCTGACATTATGTTTGCAGTCTGCTTATGTGCAAGATACCAGGTGTCACCAACAGAGTGTCACTTATTTGCTGTGAAAAGGATTTTTAGGTATCTAAAATGTCATCCCATCTTAGGACTCTGGTATCCAAAGGAGTCACCATTTGAGCTGATAGCTTATTCAGATAGTGATTATGCTGGTGACAACAATGATAGGAAGTCTACAACAGGGGGATGCCAATTTTTGGGGAGCAGACTTATATCTTGGCAATGTAAGAAGCAGACTATCATGGCAACATCCACAACTGAAGCTGAGTATGTAGCAGCTGCTGCATGCTGTGGTCAAGTTCTCTGGGTGCAAAATCAATTACTTGATTATGGGTACAACTTCCTTAAAACCAAGATATTTATTGACAACAACAGCACTATTTGCATCATAAAGAACCCTGTTTTTCATAGCAAAACCAAACACATTGAAATTAGACATCACTTTATCAGAGATTGTTTTGAAAAAGGACTGATTGTCCCTGAGAAAATTGATACAGAACTTAATGTTTCTGATCTTTTAACAAAAGCTTTTGAGGTAGGGAGGTTTCAGTATCTGGTTGCAGGTATTGGAATGGTTACTCCTTAAAATCTGATGTCTATTTTTGTCATGTGTAATCAGGGTTACTTCACTGCTGTTGTTGTATAATTGTTAGTCAATTTTACCATTTCTTTCATTCTACTGCTTTTTAACACTGATTCCCCTGCCTGGGGTTCATTCCCCTGCCAAGAGAATTTTTCTCTTAAGCTGGGTGTGTTCTTTTTACAAAAGTGGTTTTATGTGGTTTTAGACTAACAATGCAGAGGTTCATATGGTGCATATTATTCTCCTTGGTGGATCAGGTATAAATTCTATGTTTCAGGGGAGGTTAGGTCAAACCTTTAGGATTCAGGGTATTCTTAGAATACTCATATATGATTCTAGATCATATCCATTGGTGAGTGGGGGTTCAGGGTAATGATGACTTGCTGCACAGCTTGTCTGAACTCTGAAACCTTGAGGCACTGTAGTGTGTGTTTACATTTCTTTATTCAAGCAGCTTGCTGTTCAAAATACAGATGTGTGGCACACATTGCCAAGACTAACTGACCATAGATAAGGGACAAGGTTGGGATGGTGACTGGGGTATACATGATTTCTTGGGATTACCTGGTGTAGGGGGACTTATGTATTAACTCTTTGTATTGGGACCATTGCTGAATAGAGGACTCTTGAGATTCTATGTATCTATCTTGTCTATACAAGTGTGTGCATTAGAGCAGAGCTAGTTAGCATTAGTCCTTCCATGACTAGTTTAATACCCCTAGGAAAGTTTCCCCTGCTTTTATCTTTTATTCCCCTGCTTTCACAACATTCCCCTGTTTGACCATTGACCGACAATACCGTTACCCTGTTCATAGCCGTTGGGCCTGCTTGCTTACATTTTGGGTAGGGAATATTTTATTCTTTTTAAAAGATATTGAAGGCGCTTTCTTAGATGATTGGTAATCTTTTCCTTCTATTTCAAATATATTAATTTTTTATCAAGATTTATCCTTGATATTTTTGCATTCAAATTGTCTATATAAACTTAATTCCCTTTACCAGCAGGTCCACAAATCTCTCTCGACCTAATCCCACTTACCTCCCATCTCTATAAACCTCTAAACTATTTTCCAAATTCATCATGACCCTTAAAATTGCTCCTAATCATAACCAAATTGCTTTGCTTCATGATGAACCAGCCGAGTTTGCTGAGGCTGTGGCCTTTCTAAAGTCCTCGTACTTCAGAGTGGCCCTTCTCATCAATCCTCGCATTTATACCTCACACATTCAACAGTTCTGGTCTAAAGCCATGACCAAAACAGTGAATGGAGAGGTCATAATTCAAAGCACAGTTGATGGTCATTCCAAGGTAATCACACTTGCCTCCATCAGGGAGAATCTCCTCCTTGATGATGAGGATGGAATAACCAACTTTTCTGAGGCTCAAATTTTTGAAGGTCTTGATAAATTGGGGTATAAACTTTCTGAAAATCAAAAATTAAAGTTTGCTAAAGGCCAGTTTGCCCCTCATTGGAAATTTTTGATTCATACTATTATGCAATGTTTGTCACCCAAAACCACTGCTTTTAATGAGGTTGGTAGTGAAATAGCTTCTGCCCTGATCTGCTTTGCAACAGGAAGGAAGTATTGTTTTTCTCAAATGATTTTTAAAGGCATGGTTAAAAATGTTTCAAGCACCTCAAAGTTTTGTATGTATCCAAGGTTTATAGAAGTTTTGCTGGATATGAGTGATCATGGTCCCATTACACACAGAAACTATTTTTCAGCAACCAAACACACAACCAAACTTTTCACCACATTACTTGCACCATCACCTTTGTTCTCTGGCAGAAACATTCCATTCACTTCAATTATGCTAGAACAAATCAGACGGGAAGAAGCCAAAACTCAAACAGCCATAAATCAACCTGCTGAATCCCCTGCCAAGAACCTACCACCTGCTGATCCACAACAAGAAAGGCGTTCAAAATCCAGGTTTGCCAGGTCTCCCTTGCCTGGTGAATCTTCACAAGCAGCAGAAAGGAGAGTCTCCAAGAGTTTGGAGCAACCTGGGGGTTTGGCTGCCACTACTGTCTCATCCTCAAGGGGTGAACAGGATAGTGACACCATCAATAAGTCCTCTCCCCCACTCCATGATATCCAACAAGGGGAGAAATTCTCTTCTAGGATTGAGAGCAGTATGAAACCTTTGACAAATTTGGAATTGACGAAAATGTGCATGAGCCTGCAAAGGCAGAATGCACAACTTGTACAAGATGTCAAAAAGCAAGGTCTGGTTATCTCTCATTTGGAAACCAGACTTGCTACTCTTGAGGGGAGGAGAAAGCCCAGACTAATTCTTTCCACAGATGAGGATGCTTCCAAAGGGGAGGAAATTCCACACACAGAAGCGTCTACTGAGTATTATTCATATCCTGGTGGAGAACATGAAAATATACCAATTGCTCAGAAAGGGATGGAGAGAGAAAGTGCTGATAAGGGAAGTGACAAGGGGAGTGCAACCAAAGATGTTGCTCAAACATTGCTCACCATGGGCAATCAAGAAGAAGCCCCTGCTTCAAAAGTTTCCCCTGCCATTGCTAATCCCACTGCTGTAAGTTTATCCCCTGCCAAGAACATTACTCAAACATTTGTTAGGAAGAACAGAAAGCAACCAACTCAGAAGGGGATAACAATCAAAGAACCTGCATCTAAAGAAAAACCAGCACCAGCAGTGGATCCAAAAGACAAAGGAAAAGGAATCATGGTGCAACAGCCCACGAGAAAATACAAGCATCTGACTCCTGAATAGCAAAAGGTCCAAGAAGCACATGATGCACAAGTAGCTCTCAGGCTACAACAAGAGGAAATGGATATGCAGGATCAAAGGATGGAGAAGATGAGGCCCAAAGATATGCTAAAACAGGTTGAGATTATGCATAGGGAACTAGATGACAGGGTACCTCATGTTGAAGAATTTCTTGATCAATGGGAGAAGGAGTTGAAAAATGCTCCTTTGGAGGACAGGTATGAGTTGACTTGCCTTGTTTACAAATATCAAACTGAATATCTGGAAAGAAGGGCAATGCAAATTCAGAGTGAGAAGTATAGAACGTCAGAGAAAGGGCAACTTGATTACTACAAAGTTCTGCTTAAAAGGCATAGAAAGTGGAAGGATGGTGACTTCAGAGATATGAGCTTTGAAGCCATAAAGAGAGCAGTCAGACCAGTTCTAAAGTTGTATGATGTGGAGGATTGGATGACTATCAACACTCCTGAGGAAGCTGAGTATCTTAGGATACAAGGTGAAGTACTACAGAAAGCTAGAGCAACAAAGAAAAGAAAAGCTGAAGAGACTACACAAGCAGGTGCATCATCCCAAACAGGGGCATCACACCAAGCAGGTGAAAGTTTTCCAGAAGTACTTGAGAAGTCTGTACTGAATGCACAAAGAGCAGCAAAGAGACTCAAGAGAATGGAGCAAGTGGGCATAATCACTAAAGAGTCTCAAGGGCCATCAAATGATGAAATTGATAAACAGCTGATTTTGCAGGAAAATGATGAAATCTCACCTAGTGAACTTGGAAAGAAGTTTGCTATTATAGAGTATGCTGTTTATGAACACAAAGGGAGAACTTGGTGGAAGCTTACAAGGGCTGACAATACAACACAGACATTTCTAAGCCTAGATGTCATGTTTCAAATTTTGGATAGTGAAGACTTAGAAGATCTGTGGAAAATACTGAAGAAAACGTTTGCTGCAAAACCTCCTACCATGGATGGTGTGGAGAAGGATTGGGTAATCTGGGAGTGCATGCATAGAATGTATGAACATGAATTATTTGATCCTCTATTTGATGCAGTGAATAAAGGAGATTTGGTGTATTGGAAGCTATTCACAAATTCTAGGGTTTATGAGGTGGTAATGGAAGGTGTGAGTGTTTATTTACTCAATCACAGGTATTATCCCTTCTCACAGGAAACCTTGAAGAAGTTAGCACAGGCTAAGTTAATTGTTGATGCCAAAAAGCCTGTTGCTTATGATCTGGTAAGAATGGTTCATAGTCAGATTTGGCCAGAGAGTTTGTAAGCATCCTCATCAACTAGCATTTATTCAGAAACTTGTCTTTTAGGGGAAAGCACAAGTTTAGGGGAGGATTGTTGGGAATAAATCTATGCTTACTTGTTTCCCCTGCTAGTTGATTATTCATACCCCTGCTAGAGTAAGTTCCCCCTGCTAAATAACAAAGGCAGGGGGATCCGTTCCCCTGCTGGAGTCAAAGGCCCTGCCGTCAAGATAAACATGGAATAGATTTTTACGCGTTTCAGTTATTATTCCTTAATACTTTCCATAGTTTGTTAGTAGTGATCTTGTACGTGGGTCCTTGTATCTATAAAAGGACTCACTAGGTTAGCATGCAAAGTGTGTCTTTCTCATTTCGTTTTTCATTATTATTACTTTAAGGTTTTGTAAACCCTAATACCACTTTGGGTATTCGTATATCTTTGATATATTAAAGTTCAACGTTTGAATCTCATTTGTTCTTGTGCTAAACATTACATTCCGCATCTTGTTTAGTTACTTTGCTTTGCAAAGTTTCTCTAGTGTTAGATTGAATTCTTTCTCTCTATCACAACCCTTAAACAAGCTATTAAGGTTTAAGATCTGACTTTGGGATCAACAACTTTTATACTACAAGGAAACCCTAAACCCTCATAAACACAAAACGTGTAACATATGATATGCATATCCTTTCGTAAGATATCTCATGCATATCCTAACAGATTACTACTAATAACATTTTTTGAATATCTATTATACTAGGAGCAACGTATTACTCCTACTACTACTATGACCAAGAGGGACTACATACATCCCAGTCAACCTATTACAAAACACCTATTACATAAGTCATAGAAGATATTTTGAGATCCTAAACTTGATTTTTATATCAAACATTGTGCAACACTACGTAGGACATTTTGCAGTCCTGGAATATGATTTTACAAAACTATATGAATTCACCAACTTTATGTTAACCGTTTTATGCATGTTATTCTTAAGAAATTAAGCTGGATTATATGAGCATCTATTGAGCATCATTTAGGAGCATAAAAATATTTGGGGGATCTGTTTTAGTGGGATATTTGTAACAAATGATATTCAACATATCAACAGATTGTATTAAAACAATATTTGTATCAATTGTATTTAAAAATCATAAATTATGATCAATGCATTGTATGCCATTTGTTCTGTGATCCACAGCGTGACACCCAATTACTATTCCGCTACAAACCTGATTTGGGGGTGTCACAAACATGAGATTAGTCTTTAACATTGATAGCTGTTATGGTTTGTTATGGTGGTTTAATGGCATATTTGGTCGATGGTTGGTATGTGAAGATAGTGTGTATGTATGTGTGTGTGTGCGTGTGTAACTGTTTGGAATTGGAACTAATTATGAGAAATGATAAACCCGAATCCTATAGGTTGAGTGAGTAAGAGTGTGTTGTTCTTTAGATAAATAGAGTTTCACATGGAGCATTTGTCATATGTGTTATTTGATATGTTTAGAATACTATTTCCGTTTTTCTTTTTTAGTAACTGATGCTAAAATTCGACTACCAAACCCTTCCATAGATCAAACGAGACCCTAAACTCACTCGCTACTTTGTAATATATATTATAACTAAAATACTAACGATTTCTGAAAGATATTATAAAATCTAATTATAATAATATTTTAAGTTTGCACATACTGCTAAAACTATGTTAGTTAACTACTTGTTTGATTTTATTTTAAAAAATCGTTTATTTCATTTTTAATGTTATTTATTAATATATTCTCTTAAAGAATAACTTTATTAGTAATTTGGCATATTGTAGAGAGGATATTAGGTAATTAATTTAATTAACTCATAAAGCTAATTTACGAGTATTCTAGTATTACTTTTTTGGTATTATAATATATTGACATACTTATCACATGTAGTACTTTTGTAAACTAGTCCGTAAAATGTAATTATTAGTTAATAATCGAGAAAGTTAGGAGTTAGTGTTGACACATGACAAGAAACTACAATTTGTTATCTTTTATGATTAGGTTAATAACTTAAAAAGTTATACAGCTTGTCACTTTTTATCGTTTTGTGTAATCATGTTTTTTTTATATTATCATTAAACATTTTGCTTTCGTACATTGTGTATACCAATAACTTTTTTTACTTTCCCTAGTAGGTTAACTTAACGAGTGTTTAATTTCATACTTCAACATTAGTCGTTTAAATTAGCGACGGTCAAAAGTAAACGCTTAAATTTTGATTTTCTTCAAAAAGAAAATATATAATCCCTTAAAAAATTACACCTTACTCTTTAAAGTGTTTTGTTAAAAGAATTGCACTTTACTTTTTTGTAACTTAAATGTAAATTTTACTTTAAAAAAAACAATTATAAATTTTTTTCATAATTTTTTTTGTATAAATTTTTGTATATATTAATTTTTTTACAATACTTCTTTTATAAGAAAATATGGTACTTCCTCTTTAGGAATTTTAGATTTTTTAATGTAAAATTCGTAATCTTTTTTGCAAAATAATTTTGAAACTTTTGAAAATTTTGTATACCATATTGTACTTTTAAAATGTTCAAATGTAAAAATCTTACTTCTATACGAATTAGTTTCGGAAAATTTGAATCTTTTATCCTTTTTTAACAAAATTTAAATTTATAAAATGCACTTTAATCTTTTGAAAAGGTTAAAATGTTTATATTTTTTATTTTTTTAAACAATTTACCTTTTTTCAAACGAAAAATATTTTTACTTTCGAAAATTAAATTTATTTTTTTAAAAGAGTACGACTGTTTGTAAAAAAGTTCAAGAAAAAATTGTAAAAAACGAATAATTACTATTTAAAATTTTACGATTCTAAAAAAGAAAATGAGATATTTGGAAAAAAATATATTTTTTAATTTTATATTTTTATTTAATAATTTCTTATATATAGATACATAGTTCTTTTTTAAATTCATTTTGTGTAGCATGAAATATATTTTTTTAAGAAAGCCAAATTTTATGTGTTTATACTTATGTGCCTTTATGTGAAGGACTAATGTTAAAAGTCAAACAAGTCACCCGTACATGCGATGTGCGAAATCAAAATGGTTAATAATAATATAGAAAAACGTGGTTACACAGAATGTTAAAAAGTGACAAGTTAGATAGAAATTATTCTTTTTCGATTTGACACTTTAATTCAGTGTGTACCTACGCCAATAAACCGATTAAAGAACTATCTTATACAACATGAAATGTCTTTATGATTCCCAACATGCACATATCTGTATAGTTATGGCTTTAACAATTGATCAAACATATAGGATCTAAAATTGTACATGTTGGAATGTGAGTTAAATATAGGATTTGTTTAGTAAATTGTTTTTATTAATTTGTTTAGCTTGTGCAACAAGTATGTTTGGACTATAAATAGGGATTAAGTGTTTTTGTTTCCTTTGTATCTTTCTGATTGTAACTTTGGTATTTGAATAAAATATTCCGCTTTGTTTGTTTGTGTTTGATTGTTTTTTTGTTCGTTTGAATTATTCAACAAGTGGTATCAGAGGTAGAAAGATTCACGATGAAGAAGAAAAAAAAAACAAAAAGGGTTCGTTCGTTATTGATCGTTTTGGTTTTTGTTGCGACTAGACTGATTTAAATTCTTTTGTCGATCTCCATGAAGTTGGTGATACGTTTGACAATCACACTTTAGGTCCACCGATTTTTTTTCTTATGTTTTCAAAATTCGTTATATTGGTATTTGTTTTTTATAATTTGGGTTAGGTGATATTGGTCCTTTATTTGATTTGGATGATCGGAAGGAATATTGGGGTCTTTTTCCGTATTAAGAGTTATTTAGAATTTTTGAAGCCTAGGTATTGATCGGTTGTTCAAGGATTTATATTTAGATTTTGAATTGTTGGTTGCGGTGGAGTAGTCGTTCATAATTCGTTTGTTCGTTTGGGAACTTTTCGAGAATTGTCGGTTAAGATGGAGTAACTATTTGGAATTGTTTTAGGTCATTTTCAGATTTGACCAATTATGTTTGGGTTTGGTTTTAGATCGGTTTCAGGTTCGTTCGATCGTTTGTTTGGTTGATTGTTTTCAGGTTCAGTCATTTGTTTGTTTGTTTGGATCATTTAAGGTTTGATCATTTGTTTGTTTGTTTGCATAGTTTTCCGTTTCGAACATTCGTTTGTTTGTTTGATCGTTTTTGATTCGATCATTTGTTTGGTTGACCGTTTTCGGCTTCGGTCGTTTGTTTGTTTGTTTAAATTTCAAATGGAATTGATAACGATCAAAATCTACATATTCAACCCGTTATTATAATGCCACTTTGTATTATAAATAAGAGATTTCGATACTTAATATATTGCGTTTTATATGCAGGTATGAAGTATGAAGAAGCAATGTGAAGAAAATACAAAGAATGGTCCTTATTGTGCAATTTAACCAAACTATTGAAAGGAGATTCTGGAACGTACAAAAGTACGACAAACATTGTCAGAAGTTCGGCGCACATTCCCGTATCCAAGGTGCGACGCAAATTTTCTCTCGACCAGCGCTATAAATAGGAGCCACTTTTACTCATTTGATATATCTCATCTTTCAACTACTACTCTAATCCGAGTATTCTTAGCTTCTTAGTAGTATTTAAAGTATTATCCACTTTTGGGAAATACTTGTAACGAGAGTATTCAACTATTTGATTCTTGGAGGAACGATAGAATCGTGACACTTGTATACTCGTTCATTCGATTAATAAGTGTTAAAACACTTATCCTTTTGATTACAATAATAACCAAGCCAAAACGTGTATTTAATGTCGTAAATGTCGGAATTATGCGTGGTTTGTGTTTTTATTGTGTTTTAAGACCAAAATGTGAAAAGGGAAGAAAACATGGGCTTTCACGGGCTTTTATCGAAGAAAAAGTCAAAAGACGAAGTCAAAAGATCAAGAGTGCAAAAAGAACGGAAGTCAAAGGCCTATTCTGAAGATTTATCGAAGAAAACGTCTAAGGACGGAAGTTTAACGAAGTCGAAGAACCAAATCTAATTAATGAAGAAATTAGAAGACGAGTTCATTTTATGTATCGACAAATCTCGAGACAAAGTTGAGAATGACGAGTTTATTGTCAAAGACTAAAGACGAAAAGACAAAAAGAAAGAAAGAAAGGAATCATCCAACCACCCACCTTCCACTCCTCCTATAAATACTAACCCTCCTTCTCATTTTGGAGGTGTTAGCTATTTTGACACATAGCTCGCCACTTTTATTTTTAGCACTTTTCATATTGTCATTTACAATTATTGTCTTTTGATTGTGGTAAATTACGACCTTTTAGGAAAAAGGCGTAAAAGCGGTAAGTATTAAGTGATGATTTAGGAAAATCAAACACTAATGATCCAATGAAGTTCGTTTCCCAAGGAGGTATATGTGTGTGACTAAAATGTAGCAAGGTTTGAGATTAATATTGGTTAGAAGGGGATGAGAAAAGAGAATGACGAAGACGTGAAATTAATTACTACTACGACTACACGTAAAATCGTAAAAAGTACAAAAATAAAAATTAATTATAAAAATAACAAAAAATCAACAAAAATCAAAATAAATAAACTAAGAGTTTACCAATGATCAAAACTTTTTCAAACCTTTTATTTAATTAAATATTAATTTTTAAATGCTAATTAAAGCCCTAAAAATCAAATTAATTATCAAAAATCCCAAATAAAGATTTTTCAATTGGTAAACCTCTAAAATGACCTAAAAAGATTAAAAACTATTTTTATAAAATATTAAACTAAGAAAAACTATTTAAAATGATTTAAAAACTATTAAAACTTAAAATAATTATAAAAATTAATCTAAAGATGATAAAATTAATCTAAAAGTTGCAAAAATCCTATTTTAATGTATTTAAGCTAAGAAAAATATAAAAAGTGCAAAAATGTGAAATTTGAAAAATAATAATAAAATAATATTAAAATAATACTAAAAATCCAAAAATTATAAAAAATTCAAAAAACTTGCAAACTAGTTTATTTTACCCTATATAATCAGATAATGAAAGTGAAATTACCAAATTACCCCTAATGGGCCCCCAAATGGGCTAAAAGCAAACACAGTCAAGCTTAATGGGCTTTTTAGCCCACAAAGTCAAAATAAGCCCAAATGACTTGGAAAAGCCCTATCTGACTCAAAATTTAATTCTAAACACAAAACTCTGAAGGCCCAAAAGCTGAAAGTGAGCTTATCACAGCTTAATGAACAAACAGCTTATCCTTATTGGGCCATTTAGCCCATTAAGCAATAAGCTAACGCCATAAGCTCTAATTTGACACACAACCTTCTTTTTGGATACTAAAGAGATCTGGAAAAAGAAATTTTGAAAAAGCACACTCAATAAGCCAGAAATAACCCAAGAACAATTCCACAAAACGACAAAATAGTCGGGATAGAGTTCTAGGCTGTTTCAGAAGCTCTAGTTTGTTGCAAAAGCTCACAAATAGCTTAACTAAGAATAATCAATCAAGAAAATCACAAAAAAGCCATAGAATAAGCTGTAAGAACCAATAAGCTGGCTGAAAAAGCCAAATAAGCTAGTTTCCTAGCAAAAGCTTAACCAAAAGACTTGTAACCTTCCAGACTTGTTATTAAGCTGAGAAAAATGAGTTCTATTACAAAAAACAAGTTGTTGCATGTACCAATAAGCAAAACAGATTCAATAAGCTATGTGACCAAGTTTGACCAAAAGTCAAACGCTGATAAGTGTAAATCAAACGCTGACAAGCACAAATTAGACGTTGACAGACTTAATGAAGTGTTAAAACTTTGTTTTCACCCTGCTGGTCAAGGCTTGAGTGCAAACCTTGTGAATCAAGGCCTACCAGTTGAGTAGACTTGATGAGTTTTGGCACAAATAAGCCAATAAGGCGGTAAGCTTATAAGCTATCAACAAAGCAATCCAAATAGCCAAAAATCTTCACAAGCAGTACACAGATAGGATCCAAGCAACAAAACAACAATCCTTACACTAGAAGTACAAATGCAAGCACCAAATGAGGTGGTCACTTTGCTGATGCAAGTGACCACTTCAGCGAACTTTAATAAGCTATAGCACACTCAATAAGCTACCAAATTCAACAACCACATAACCAATAGATATCTTATCACCCAAAATATTCCCAAACCTGATTTCAGACCTTAGATCCAACTAACAAAGAAGTTATTGGATCTGATATGTTTGACCAATCTCAAAAGCACTTTTATCAAATTTTTGCAAAACTTCAAATCCTTTTCCCAAACTTTCAGAAACTTAACCAATGACTAAAACCTGTATAAAATGACTTGTTTAGACTTCCCAAAACCCTAAGAACCAAGGGCACAAGGCCACAAGGCCACAAGGCCTTATGAACCAGTAATCCCAACGAGTCCTTAATCCACAACTTTTCAAAGCAACTTGTGATTATTAAACACAACCTACTGATCTTATCATTCAAATAGCTACACTAGGTGACAACTAACAGATTGCAACCATAAAACATAAAACACAAACACAAAATCACCAAATCACATACCAAAATACAAAACAGACAAGATCATATGATTTTTAGGGGAAACTTAAACAAGGGATTATACCTGTCCTCTACAACATCCTAGGAGGACCAGCAATGCTCCTTGGACATTGTTCAACAACTAGAACAAGACCAAGGTTCTTCAAAAAGGAAGATCAAAACCTGCTGATGTTCAAAGTAGAACAAGGTTTTGATTATGATGATTCTTTGTTAGCCTCAAAATATTGAGCCAAACAAGAATGCTCGGTCATATGTTTATTATGTATCGTATTTTAGAACGTTGTAATAGGTAGTATATTAGTCGTGTAATTACGGGCTTAACTTTAAGCTAAGGTTCATTAATAAGTAACCAAAGCCCAAAAGGAAAGCCCGGCCCATGATCATATAGCCCATTAAGCTACATGTAAGCAAAGGCTATATAAACCCTTCCTAGCATGTTAGGAAGGGTGTTGGTCATTTCATTTTCTCTCTAATCTAATATTCCACAAGTTTCACCAACCATTTTCTCTCTACTTTCTCTCACTACTTTCTCTCTCTAGAATTCTTCTCATATCTACCTCTCTTTCTTTAATTCGTGTATTACAATCAATCATATATTAGGGACAACAATTGGTATCAATCGCCATGGGGTAGTTTTGTGATTGGTTGTTGTGTTTTCATATGATTCGTGTGATTTAATCCATAAATCATCTCAAATTCGAATTTTTTTGTGTTTTTCGTGTTCTATCTCTTGCTACAAATCTTCTATATACTTGTTGTAGAGATTTGGTTGTTTTGGTTTGGTTAAAAACACGATCTTGTTGCCTAAAAGTTGCTAAATTTGTTGCCTAAAAGTTGCGAAAATCGTTGCCTAAAAAGTTGGAAAAACAAGGTCCCTTATTGCGACAGCTTGAATTTCGGAAAAGGTAGTACGGTTTCGATCGCAATAACCCTAGGGTTTTACTTTGCGATCAGTATTGCGATAGCACCCTATTCCGATCTGGACATTCCGATCGTACATTGCGATCTGGGATTCCGACGGTTTCAAGGGACTTTTGAGTCGTTACTCTGCCAAATTTGTTTTAGACACATTCCGATCTGAACATTCCGATCTGAACATTCCGATCTGGGATTACGACAGCACATTGCGATCTGGGATTCCGACAGTGCATTGCGATCTAAGCCACATTTCGATGGACATTCCGATGGACATTCCGATGGACATTCCGATGCCACATTCCGATGGCACATTCCGATGACATGTTTAGCTAAATTTTGTTCGAGTATTTTTTCGACTTAGCCACCATCTAGACCATTTTTAAAATTTATTTTTTCCTAGACCATTTTTAGGCCATTTATGCTTCAATTTCAAATTTTGGCGATGCGAAAATTTTTTGACCAAAAATTCAAATTTTCGGACCAAAATTCAAATTTTTAGGTTTTATTTTTGTCAAAATTTTTCACTTTTCAAAATTTTTCCCTATTAGTTTTTGGCTATTTCGGACTTGATTTCAAATTTTGGTAAGACAAAATTTTCAGTTTACCGTTTTGTCGGACTGAGGAATTTACTGTCGGACTGGGAAAAAAAAAATTGGAATTTTCGAAATTCAAACCACAAACCAATCACACCATATCTACTTAAGATCCATTTTCACTTCATCAACTGAGAAACCATCATCATGGAAACGAGCAATGCGTGTTCAGACAGAGAAGAACGAGAGATGCAACTACAAGAACAAGTCCTTAAACAACGTTGTATGCAAGCTTTCAGTGATCTTAAAACGAATCTAAAACGTCTGGAAAGAGAGACCTTCTCGTACAATCCTTTGTATATGCGTGCTTTTCATTCCTTTTTCGGAAATGATCATCGCACGTTCACTTATGACTTAAGAGACCACTTGAAGAATCTTGAGAATGAATTACTCAACAAAAACCTCCATGAGACAAATTCCAAGAAAGCCTTCAAAACACTCAGAACACCGTTTCAACCATTCTTTGCTTCAAAGCTATTCAAGAATCCCAATTTTGAGTCAGAAGTTCGAGATGCAAATCAACACTTCAAAGACTACACTACAATGGAAGCAAAATCATTCAGAGATTTGATATTTGGAAACATGGAATCAATTGAAAGGCTTTTGGATGAACGCCTACTTCATGCAAAAGACATGATCAAGAAGATGAATGACACAAGGCTGAAAATGCAAGAGTGCACGGTGGCAAAGATTCATGTCGTGGATACGAGTCCAGTCTCAACTGTAAGTAACAAGACAATATCGAGTAATGCAACTGACAGCTGCAGAACAGGGAAAACAACGCATGGTGAGCATAATGAACATAACAGCTCAGGGATAGACAACAGCAGCTCTGACGAACAACACATCGACTCTGAGAATGTCATCAGCAATACACCTTCCTATGATAATGGTCCTGTTTACGATTCTGAGCCATTGGAAGAGGTACACAATGTTGAATTTAATGTGTTTGCCAATGCCAATACGCATGAGCATAGTGATCAAACAACAAACCTTATTGACACATGTATGACAGAAAAGGTTGATAGCAATACCACACCCAATTCATCAGACATGTGCAATAATGAGTTTGAGGATGATCAACATGCAAATGAGTATGATGACGAGGAGCGTGTCGCGCTTGCTAATTTAATTGCTAGTTTACAAAAAGATGTCAATGAAAACAGAAAGAATCAAAAGCAATTAAAGAAGGCAAACGCAGCGCTCACTCAAAACTTTGAAGAATGCAAAGCCGCTCTTATAAAATCTAGTGAGACTATTGATAGTTATAGGGCTGAGCTTCTTCAAAAGACCAACGAGCTTGAGGGGTACAAAAGTCGTGTCATCAACGTTAAAAAGGACGATTTTGAAAATAAATACAATGAAGCTCTTGCTTTGTTAACTAAAGAAAAACGTCAATTTAATGTTTTATTAAGTGATGAACGTCAAAAAACGTATCTTGCCACAACAAAAGTTAATGAACTTGAACAAAGGCTTTCTATGAACACCACCGATTCTGCTAAAATTCTTGACGAGAAGAAACAAGAGGTTGAAACATTAAAACAAGATTTCAAAAAAAGACAAAGCAAAGATACTGAAAAAGTAAAGGATCTCGAAGAACAAGTCGATTTTTTGAAAAAAGTTGTTTATAATACACATGACTCTATTCAAACCGTAAGAATGATAGCACCTCGGTCGTTTTTCAAGGGTCAACCTAGCTTTGCCACCCCCAAGTACCTCGAACAAGCTCAAGCTACAAACCCCCATTTATATCGTGACGAGTCCGAATGGACCAATCATGATTGCCCTGTAGCTAACCTCGATAGTGAAGAGACGTCCCTTTGGGATGAGGAGAGTAGATCACCGGTCGATAAAGATTTTGTGAAACCATATAACTATGCTTATGAAAACAGTCTTTATGGTCTTTTCACTCCACAAAAACAGAAGTCTCGTGAGGAATTATTTTTAGAATGCAAACAAAAAAGAATTCAATGGAAAAAAGCTTTTGCCACTAAGAGGAAAACTAATGTTTTTAAATATATTAATTATTTGCCTCTAGATGCTTCTAAAAGCAAAAGTAGAAAAATACTTGGTTTTCTTAAACACCACGTTAATAATGTTCAATCAATTGTTGAAAGCGATTGGGAGAAACGTCAAAAGGATAAGTGGAAAACCGAGATTCCTCACGAAATAACTGTGCTTGTGAAAGAACTTTTAATACCAAATACGAAGATAATAAAAGAACATGTTCTTGAGTTTGAAAATTTAATTCAGTCTGAAATGTTTGATGATTTGAAATATGTTGAATCTCTTGAAAAAGAAATTGATGACCTTCAAAATGACAAATTAGAATTTTCAAACGAATATGATCTACTCTTAGAAGAATGTCTCTCCAAAGATATTTTGTGTGTTACTCTTCAATCTTGTGCTGATATCGATGAATATTCTGATGTTGCATGCAAATATCTTGATAAGATCAAAGAATGTGAACGTCTTGAAATTGAGCTTTCGAAACGTAAAGAAAATGTTGACAAAAAGGCTTTTGAGTTACTTCAACACAAAACTGATTTCCTTCAAAAACATTGTCATTCACTTGAACTTGCTCTGCAAAAAGAAGTTGGTAGTTTTCCACATGATAATAAATTGCAAGAAAAACTTTCCCAAACATTTCGAGAAATGAATGAACAAAATTTGGAAATTAAAGGGTTGAAAGCTCAATTACAAGACAGGGACAGAGCAATAGCAGAGTTACAGAAACTCGTTGCTAAAATGGGTGGGAAAATCGTGGAACCTAGCATTAAGAAACCTGTCGTTCGACAACCCAATGCCTACAAGGATCCAAAGCTGTCTATCTTAGGAAAACCGACTCCGTTCTCCAATTCTTCTCATATGAAATCTAGGTTACCCCCTAAGACTGATATGCAACCAAGTGTTCCAAAAACATCCATATCACCCTATGTTCCCCCATTTAGAAAGCATACTGTTGCTAAACCCAACCATGTGAATGCACCTAGCACTTCTAGGACTCCTCCAAAACGTGTGACATTCACGTCCACAAAGGAATCTGTAGGTTCAAATGACCTCGTTCATACCCACAACCTAGAGGATGCGAAACAAAAAGGGAAGATTCAGAAAGACAAACCAGTGTATGAAAAACCTAGTTCACCAAATCCCGCTAGAGTTCTACACACTCCTAATGGTAGTCAACCAAAACCTAGGATCCCTCTTCAGCAATCTAGGAATTGGAAACCGTCCATGAATAGTCGTGTTTCAAACACTACGCCTGAACGATTTGGAAAACAAAGGAATACAAGTAGTTTCGTGAATCTCAAATTCCCTGTATGTCCCACTTGCAAAAAGGGCATTCAAAATGGAAATCATGACCATTGCATTTTGCAATATCTCTATGAGGTCAAATCTCGTTCCTTTGAACGGAGATCGAATACAGAATCCCATAAGACAACAAGGAGATACAAACCCGTCGTAAAGAAAAGCAACAACACCAAATCTGAGACGTGGATTCAAAAAGGACATAGTTTCTCTCCAAAGAAGTCTTCCGCTGTGCAAGAGAAAGCTACTCCTAAATCTAGTCTTCAGTGGAAACCAACGGGACGGATCTTCACAGAAGTTGGTATTAAGTGGATTCCAATAGAGAAGAGTGATGACACCTGCACCAGCACTAATGCTACTGTTCTACACGCTGAAAAGGAATTTGTTACTCCTAATTCTAGTATTTGTGCAAACTCGTCTTCTGTGATTGCAGGTACAACAGCGGATTCTGAACCCACTTCTCCTTCTTCAAAGGGTTCCAATTCTGTATATTCGATATCACCTTCTTCTGCTGTACAAAAGTCTATTTTGGATTATTTTCGAAAAACTTGAGAAAACAAAAAAAAATATAATAAAACGTAAATATCCATAGAAAAACAAATTAAAAAATGGAAAAACTTTCAAAATACCAAAAATATTCCTCTCGACATGTCTTTCAGTATCGATAATATGGACGTACCTAGAAATGTCGCTCAATAACGACATAGGTGTGTACATAAAGCTCGAATGAAAGTTGTAAATATTTTTCAAAACATGTCATTTCAATGATTTACAATTACATCAGATTGTGACTCGTACTTCAAAGAAAGGAAAGTTGATCACGATGATTACTTATCCTCAACAACGGGAAACTTAAATTTCTCGGTCATGAGCTATCGATAAAAACATTCAAAGTTTTTAAGCTCATGTAAACGACTTACAGTTAAATGTCAGACTGTAACTCGGACCTCAAATAAAGGAAAGTGTATCTTTAAAGAAACCTTATCCTAACAAATGGGTAGAGCAATCTATCACGGGTTGAGCTTGTCACAAAACATTCAACGTTTTGAGCTCAACACAATGGCTTGTAATCACTTTCAGATTGCAATCCGGATCGATATTCACGGGGGAGTGTACGATTTAGTACCCTTACCCTCAGCAAAAGAAGAGAAATCTTCTTACACTTGAGTGGATTCGTCAAGACATTCAAAGTCTATGAACTCAAGTTTATGCTTTAGAAAAACCTTTCGACAAAAAGAATTGATTTTTCAAAAAGCGTTGAACACAATTTTTTCAAGAATTTTTCAATGATATTCAAAATCTTTCAAAAATTGTGTGTTCAACAACTCCCATCCTCAAAAAGCGAAATGTGGATCATATCCTCACAATGACAATTCAATTGGATCAATTTTTGAGGGGGAGCATTTTAAACTTCATGCAAAAGATTAACACATCTTTCTCCCGGAGATTTCAAGACTATTTTTCAAAATATATTTTAATCAAATTTGGTATCTCTAATATCAAAAGATTTTATATATTAGAAATAGGGGGAGAAAATGTGATTAAAATGTGATCTAATATAAGACTCAAGCACTTTCACTCTTACCTACATGTGCGAAACACTTTCGATTATCGATGCACATGTGAAGGGGGAGCATTTCTGAAACGACAAAACTAGCAAGGTGTTAAATATTTTTCAAACACTTTGTTAGAATTTAAAGTGGTTTTCATGGTTACGATCAAATACCCACAACATCTTTAATTCACGACGTTATTGGTGTCAAAAGGGTGGTTAGGTTTAAGTCCTATGATCCAACCAGAACCGGAGGGATCTTCCCAGGGACAATCCAATAGATTATTAGAAGTCCTTAGGAAAGATGGAGTAGAATGTGAACGTAGCTGAATGCCGACTAAGTACTGATGATAGCACTGGAACAATCACAACAAGGTGCTATTAATGATGTCTTGGTAAGCATTGAAGGGGTTGAAGAATGAAAAAGAAATGTAAGGATAAAGGGTCTAAAGAAAGAAGCCCTCCATACAACTTAGGCAGAAACCGGGTCAACCCATCATGAAGACAAACTCATCATGGACCCAGTGATGTGAAGCACAACCCTTTCCTAGCTACTCAGGCTTCTCTCAAAAGAAGTTTGTTTTATTGTCACGGAGATCAACATGACTTCTATTGACTTTCTCACTCCGAGATAGTTGATATTGAATAGGTGGCATCTGCTCCAGCCTCCGACCACTAAAAGTGCACAAATAGAGTCTAGAGCCAAGAGATCAATCAAATCTCGTTAGGACACACGGATGAAGATCAACAGAGTCCTACGCTATATCCTTGTGATATTGCTAGAACACTCAGAGTGATACTACTTAGGATTCACAATGATGAGTGGAAATCCTTCCAGTGTTAACATCAAACAGCACTGCGGTGGGTCATATGCAAGATTCTTTATGAATTGAACATGTGCAAAACTGAAAAGCAACAGTGGTTTGATTCTGAATTGATTCAAACTCGTTTCAGGTTTCTACGCAATATCTTTATGGTCTTGCCAGAACATTCAGAGTAATATTTATTAATATTTATAGTGACGAATGGAAATCCTTCTAGCGTCAACATCAAACAGCGCTACGGTAGGTAACTTGCGAAATTCTTATGAATCAAGCTTGTGTCAACTGGAAAGCAACAATGGTAAGATTCTTAATGAATCAAACTTGTTCCAGGAATTTGAATTGACGACTTTAATCAAGCGGATATTTATCCAATTGATTCACTCTTTATGTTCGCAGTCTTGCTTTGAGACGGTCGAGTAAAGAGAACGGCTGGTACAGCCGCGAAACCCTGTCAAGGAGATTCTTAATTGAATCTACCTGATCACAGGTACGATATTTAATATCGTATAACGGTCTTCACCGACCGGAGGTAAAACACTACCGATTTAGGACGAATGTCAAAGCCATTCTGTCCGTGTCTATGTTTTGTTTCGAGAAGGTGGCGTCACGGTGTACACAGCAAAGTCAATGATTCAGAAACCACATACTCATGCCTAAAGACATATTTAACAATTAATAGTGTGAGCATGTGGATGAAGGCACAAGATCGCAAGATGGCAAAGACAAGTCAAGGACGATTTGAAGATCTCAAGCTTAAAGACAAAGTCGAAAGACAACGACAAAGGCTCAAAGATCACAGCATGAAGGAACAAGGCTACGATTACACGTTCAAGACTCATTTATGGCGAGATTAGTAATCTCTACAAATTTCCTAAATGACCAAGGTATATGACCTCTCATTGGGGGAGATTGTTAGCCTCAAAATATTGAGCCAAACAAGAATGCTCGGTCATATGTTTATTATGTATCGTATTTTAGAACGTTGTAATAGGTAGTATATTAGTCGTGTAATTACGGGCTTAACTTTAAGCTAAGGTTCATTAATAAGTAACCAAAGCCCAAAAGGAAAGCCCGGCCCATGATCATATAGCCCATTAAGCTACATGTAAGCAAAGGATATATAAACCATTCCTAGCATATTAGGAAGGGTGTTGGTCATTTAATTTTCTCTCTAATCTAATATTCCACAAGTTTCACCAACCATTTTCTCTCTACTTTCTCTCACTACTTTCTCTCTCTAGAATTCTTCTCATATCTACCTCTCTTTCTTTAATTCGTGTATTACAATCAATCATATATTAGGGACAACATTCTTCAACACAAATGAGCAAACATCTCAACCAAGAGCTTAAATCTCTTCTCAGGCTTGGTGTCAACAAGCTTGAAGGAGCTTAAGGGTTTTGGCTAAGGGCTAGTACAAGATAATAACCAAAACAAAAACTAGGATTTCAAGGTTTTTGAACCTTTAAAAACCTATCAAACATAGACGTGCCTTAACCACAAGATTAAGGAATGTCTAAAAGATCAAATGGAACACAAATTTAAGCTATTCAAACACCAACTTTTAATAAACACAAAAGAGATTTCACAAAATTTAGGAAATTCAAATTTTATTTAATTAAAAATGAATTACAAAGATGATAGCCAAAATCTGGAACAAAGGGACTCTCACAAGTTGAGGTCTCCTTTTATAAGAAAATGCATACAAAACACTATTCATAAACCCTAGAAATGAATTTCCTAAATTATCCTTGTAGAATCTTCTAGGCTTGTTGACAGCTTGATTTGTTGAATCAGGGACGTTCATTGAGTGCTTGGTGACTAAGGAAAGGTTTTAGTTCGTTGATCTTGCCATGTCATGATCCTTTGCCAGGCGTCGTCATGTGAGTGGGGATGGTGGTATCTTTCTGGTAGTGGAGTTTAAGGTTTTTGTTGTGGGATGGGATTGAGGTGATGTGAATTACACGTGGGAACAACCAATTTCACTTTCCCCTTTGTTTTCTTCATTTTTCATCCTGGGTAAAAGAATGTTCTTGGCTAGTAAAATCTCAACAGTAAATGTTACCCACTTTATTAGGAATTTGAACTTTCAGCTTGGCAGTTTTGGTCCTTTGTTTTTGGGAAAATATGCATAACAAGTTTTTCAGCTCACTTAAACGCATTCCTTTGTAGTTTAAGTTATGATTTTCACACTTTTGCCCCAAACCTTTGGAAAAGTGTTTCAAGGGTTGTTTTTGACATTTTTCCATAATTGAGGGACTGATTTTTGACTTTCTTAATCTTCAAAGGTCTTCATTGTATCTTTGACTTTATGAGGGACCATAATTGACAAATTATATTTGATGAGGGACTAATCTTGCCATTTCTTCAAAGTTGAAGGACCTTTTTGCAAATTTGACAAACTCAAGGGACCAAACTTATAATTATGAATTCACAAGGGTTTTAAGTGTCATTTCTTCATTCATTGAGGATTAATCTTGTATTTCTTCAAGTATTCAAGGGTAAATCTTGGATAATTCATGAACTAGGGCCAGGTACTTTGTACGGCTTCGTTTCTCGTGTCCGGTTTTCCTTGTTTCTTGTGATCTTTTGTCTTTTTCACGATATCCATACCTAAAATACACAAGTAAACAAACACAAGCATATATATGGTATTTTATGACATTTTATATGCATTTAAAGCCCGAAAAGAATGATGAGATCATGTATAAATTCCATCTCATCATCTTTCTTTTCAAGTAACCATGTAAGTTTTAAATCTTTAATCTTTAAGTTTAATTTAAAGTTTTTTATTATCATTCTCATTCTTCTCTTCTTGTTTTTAGAATCTATTGTTTAGTTTGAATAAGCTTAAAGTTTTCATCGTTATGCTTATTTTGATAAAAAGTTCTTATCTTGTTGGTTTCACCAACTTCATACGAATGATAATCTTATCTTATTGTGCTTTTTGCTTATTTTGTGTCTAGCTAATTTTCATTTAAGTGTTTTTAAAAGTTTCATCTTTTTAAAGTTTAATCTTTCTCTTTTAGTTCAATTTATAAATTATGCTTATTTGGCATCTTGAAAGTTTTAAAATTCGTAGCTTATTTTGTTCTTCTTATTATTGCTTTGGTTAATTTTTTGGTAAGTGTTTATTAGAGAAGTGCTTATTTGGTCTTTGCTTATTTGTTTCTTTTATTTCTTTTATTTCCATCGTAACTTGCAAGGGTTTCACATTCCAATCCGAATATTGCGATCACAATAACCCTAGGGTTCTACTTTGTGATCGAATATTGTGATAGTCATTCCGATCACTTATTCCGATCGTGGATTGCGATAGCCCCTGGCATCGTACATTGCGATCGGGTATAAGGCATATTGCGACGAAACTCTGCCCAAATTTCAATTACCATATTGTGATAGTTTACATATTGTGACAGTTTATACCTTTTGTTTTTCCAATAGTATTTGTGTTTGATATTCCGACAGTTTTTTTTATTATTCCACATTCCGACAGTTTTTACTTATCGTTATTCCTATACTTCAATTTTAAGCATTCCGATAGTTATTTTGGTATAATATTCCGATAGAATTAGGATTGTTTGATATTTTCCCTCAAAATTTTATTTCATACATTTGGATAGAATGACCTACATGCCTGCATGCTTAGTTTTTATTCCCGCCATTTTGAGGTGTGTGCGTGGGTGCTTGACCTACTAGCTTGGTTGCTTGTTTATTAATTAATATTGTTCCGTAATAGTTTAGTTTTGTTTGAAAGTTGTTCCGATTTTTATTCTGAAACTCACGTATTTTTAGTTGTATTTTTCGTCAATTTTTAGTATTAGTATTTTTTTCTAAAAGTTTAAGTTTTATCTTTTATTTAGTGTCCGCTTTAGTTTTTACCTCGTTTAGTTTTAAAGCAGCCATTTAGTCCTATTTCCTCCTTTTTCATTAAGTAAATTTTATTTTCAAGTCGAAAGTTAATTTATTCTTTTAGTTTTATTTTTATTAATTTTTTTGTTTTAAATTTCGTTTTATTATTTGTTTCGCTCCTTTATTATTAGTTATTTGTTTTTGGCTTATTTTTATTACTTTTCGCATTTACCTTTCAAGTAGAAATAGATAACCAAAATCTCCTTTTCTTAACCAAGAACAATTAAGTGTAGCATTAAACTGTGATCAATTCGAATTGTACCGAGAACAACACACAACGAAGACACATAAAAGACAGTTATTAAAATGGCACCGTTGTCGGCTCTCTTCGTGAAGATTAACGGTTTATTGTGAGAGACGCGTTGGATTTTGGGATCCGTTCACTCGTGACCGTTATTTTTCGTGTCAACAATTTTCAAAAATCCTAAAAATTAATTTTTTTTTTCAAAAATCCAAAAACATTAAAAAACTCATAAAAAAGCATTTCTTTATCAAAAGTTTTGCACTAAAAAGATTTTATTTTTCCAAGTAAATATATTTTGTCTATTTCTTTGGTATCTTTTTCTTTTGCAGGTGTATCCGTACTAGATCTTCGTCTTATTATGAGCCCCAGACTCTTGAAGACTTAGATATGGCTGGTGTACACAACAATAATAATCCACCTCACCCCAACATGAATAATAACAACCATGTCCCTCAACCAGACCTTCGAACTATGGAGGAGCTTTGTCAACCAACAATGAATGGACGCGAAGGACCGATTTCATGCAAATCACGGCTCAAGAGTTTTCGTTGAAGCATCACATGATCCAACAAGTTCAAAATACTTGTCCATTTCGCGGATTGCCGGATGATGATCCCAACAAACATCTCGACAAATTCATTACCGTCACTCAAAGCATGAAGTTGCCCGGGGTTACTATGGATTTTATTCTCCTTCACCTATTTCCACACACCTTATCCCACCATGCCGAAAAATGGTTTGACCGTCTTCCTAAGATTTCAAATCATACATGGTACGAGATGACTCAACGAATTTTTTCTCGCTACTTTCCACCATCCATGGTCACGAGCCTTCGGAATCAAATCAGTGGTTTCACGCAAGAACCTGATGAATTAGTTTTTGATGCTTGGGAACGATATAATGTTTTGATCGATCGATCCTAACCACAACATGCTCCCCGTCACCTTAATTGATACTTTTTACAACGGTTTAACTTTTCGTGATCGTGATACGATTAATGCAGCCGTCGGTGGCACATTTATGAAAATAAGACCCGAGGAGTGTAGAGAGCTTATAGAGAACATGACTACACATCACAAAAATTGGGATTCATCCGCATCTTCAAGGAATAATCCGAGAGTCAATGTTTCTTCTACTTCATCAAACCCCGAGATGACCGAATTCACCCGCATGATGGCCGAAATGAACAAAAATATCCTACACATAGCTACAAATCAACAACAACAAGTTAAAGGTGTAGCACTTTCTTGTGAGATATGCGGCGGTCCTCATTCATACACTGATTGTCCTTCTACTCATGACAATCCAGAAAATGTGTATGCAGCTCATGGTAACTATTCAATGGAAAGCTATCAAGCCCGACCTCAAGGTGATCGTAACTTGCTAAGTTATCGTTCCAACAACTTTATTTCACCCGGTTCTTCTCCTCAAAACCACAATCCCAACAAATTTAATAGAATAAATCCAAACCCACTTCGAGCTTCTACTCCATATCACCCACCGCTCAAAAAGCACCACCCAACACTCCTCCCACGACTTATAATCATGATGTTGAAGCTTTCTTGACGACCCAATGATAGGTAGTTAAGAATCTTCAAAGCCAAATCATCAACTTGAAAGGAGATATCACTAATCAAGGGAATGATATTCGAACTGAGCTTCGACATGATATGCAAACCTCGTTAAGCAATCAAACGAATAATTTAAAGAATATGATGGCCAGTTTCTTTCAAAGTACTCAACCCTCTACTTCGGGCTCTCTTTATTTAAATACCGTCACCAACCCAAGAGCGAATGTGAGTGCTATTACTACACGCAGTGGAGCAACTCTAGTAGGAACATCTACCCCTCCCCCAGTTACCCCATTTACACCTCCTCCACCACCATTTATCACGCCTACTTCCACGCCTAGTACTAATTCTCCATTACCGTCTCCACCTCTTAATGAAGAAGTACCCAATAAACACCCTTCACCAACCCCACCTTCCACCTTTAAACCTTCAACATCTCAACCTTTACCATCTACACCTACACCTCCTAAGCCCAATATTCCTTATCCATCTCGCTTAGACAAGTGCAAAGTGCTTACCAAGGATGACATTCAAGTGACAAACTTTTTGAAAAAGATTTTGGGAGTGAACGTCACCTTAAGCCTTGTTAAAACTCTAGCCCAAATGCTTAAATTTGTTAAGATGTTTAAGGAATTGCTTAATAAGAAGGAGAAGATGGCTGAGTTTGTCAACACACGCTTAAATGAAAACTGTTCTGCAGACCTTCTTAAAGAACTTCCGGAGAAACTTGGAGATCCCGGTAGTTTTGTGCTACCATGTACTTTTAACCAAACCGAAGAATTTACTGCTGATTGTGGTAAAATACGACCTTTAGGAAAAGGTGCGTAAAAGCGGTAAGTATTAAGTGTACGTTTAGGAAAACGTAAGCACTAATGACCCTTATGGTGTGAAAGTTCGTTTCCCAAGGAGGTATATGTGTGTGAAAAACTTGTTAAATGTTTGTGATTAATGATTGGTTTAGAAGGGGATGAGAAAAGAAGATGACGAAGACGTGAAAATTACTACTAGAATGTTAAAACGTAAAACCGTAAAAACTACAAAAATATAAATTAATTCTAAAAATTACCAAAAATTCACCAAAAATCAAAATTAATAAACTAAGAGTTTACCAATGATCAATACATTTTCAAACCTTTTAAATAATTGAATATTCAATTTTTAAATGCTAATTAAAGCCCTAAAAATCAAATAAATTATCAAAAAGCCCAAATAAAGATTTTTCAATTGGTAAACCTTCAAAATGACCTAAAAAGATTAAAAACTATTTTTAAAAATGTTTAAACTAATAAAAACTATTTAAAATGATTTAAATACTATTAAAACTTAAAATAATTATAAAAATTGTTCTAAAGGAGATAAAATTATTCTAAAAGTTGCTAAATTCCTATTTTAATGTATTAAAGCTAAGAAAAATGTAAAAAGTTGGAAAATGTGAAATTTGAAAAATAATAATAAAATAATATTAAAAATCCAAAAATTATAAAAAATTCTAAAAACTTGCAAACTAGTTTATTTTAACCAAAATAATCAGAAAATCAAAGTGAAATGACCAGAATACCCCTATTGGGCCCTTAAATGGGCCAAAACCAAAAGCAGTCAACCTTAATGGGCTTTTGGGCCCAAAAAGTCAAACTTGGCCCAATTGACTTGGAAAATCCCAATCTGACTCAAAATTTAATTCTAAGAACAAAACTCTAAAGGCCCAAAAGCTGAATGTGAGCTTATCACAGCTTATTAAGCACACAACTTATTCTTATTGGGCTTTTCAGCCCATTAAGCAATAAGCCAATGCCATAAGCTCTAATTTGACACACAACTTTCTTTTGGGATGATTATGAGATCTGTAAAAAGAAATTTTGAAAAAGCACACTCAATAAGCCAGAAATAAGCAAAGTAAAAATCCAAAAAACGACAAAATAGTCGGGTTTGAGATTTAGGGCACCTCAGAAGCTCTAGTTTGTTGCAAAAGCTCACAAATAGCTTAACTAAGAATAATTGATGAGACTGCTTTTATACATGGTCTCATCGTCCTAAACGGGCTTAAAACGCATAAATATATCGTAAAATACCCCAATATATGCTTGTATTTGTTCATTGTGTATTTTAGGTACGAATATCATGAAATCAACAAAAGATCACAAGAATGAAGCAAAAACGAACACGGGAAACAAAGCCGCACAAAGAACCGGACCCGAATCATGATTTTCCAAAGAAGTCCTTGAAGTTTGAAGATTTGTCAAGATTGGTCCCTCAACTTTGGAATACTTGTCATTTTAAACCCTTGTAAAACTCAAATATTACACTTGGGTCCCTAAAATGATGAGATTATACATACATGGCCCTTGAAGAATGCCTTTATTACATAAATGGTCCTTGTCTTATTTTCTTACAAAGAGAAGGACTATTTTGGTAATTATGCTAAAGAAGTTTACAAGAAAATATGAAAGAATGGCTACCAAGACTTTCTATACCACTTTTTTATAAAAATTAAGGGGTATTCATGGTCAATTATAACCTATACCCATCCACATCCCAACCAAAGCCTATTTTACAAATTAAACTCGTTACACCTTTATTCTATTTACCCCGTCAACACAGTCAAACCATGTGTGGGAAAATGGAGGATATTGTACTTCTTCAACAATTTTACCCCATCTACCAGTCACTCTAAAAAAGGGGTAAAATGCAATTGATTGTTTCATTCCTCAATTCACTAGACAAGAAAACAATCCCACATGTTTTCTTTGGCCAGCTCAGCACACAGATACAACTTCTTCCTAGCTGGAAAGAGGACAAGTCACATGTTTCATCAATTGAAGGCCATGATTAAATCCATGGAGACCACTCAGAATCAAGGGCTTACAATCATTCTATCAAAAATGTCGACACCTCTAAACCAGTATCAGCCATAAGATCAAGATTGGAAGGAACTAGAAGGATTTCAAGGGCTATGATTGTTTCAAGACAAATCTCAGATGATGACATTATGGTTTTAGTCCTCACATTATATATAGGATAGTTTTTTCAGCTTATAGTTTTTGTTCCATTTTTTATTTGTGAATCGAATTTGTGTTCCAACTTTTTATATTAATGCAATTATTAATTCTCTGTCATTTAAATACCATTCTCTCTTTTACTTATTGGCACCTTTAAATTACATTGCACATTTTACATTTCATTATCTTAGTTTTCTCAAAATCACAAAAGGTTACTATTCATCGGGCTACTGTAGCAAGCTTATTTGATAAGCTGATAAGCTTATCGTGAAGTTTCTGGTTCTTTGTTCAAGGTTACAAGTTATAGAAGACTTGGCATAGATGTTTCATGGTTTGCTGATTTTGTTGGGAACTTGGTGTTGATGTGTCATGACTTGAAGACATATTGTTGTTCTTGGTTTTTGGTTTGATAAGTTTGGGATAATTTGGAGTAAGGTGAGTATAAGTTGTTGATTTGGTCAAATAAGCTTGAAAAAGGTGTAGAGGTTGCTTACTAGGTTTCTTGGTCAGATTCAAAAACGCTTTGGACCCCCTTGTGAGTATCTCTATTTACTTTTAGCTTAATTCATTGAATTCTGCTTAAATCTTTTTTTTGGATCGTGCTTATCTGTTATTCAGTTTCTCCTATTTGTTTAGTTTCTACTTAATTTACTTTATGTGTTTACTTATCATTGTTTGTCCGTTAATTTGCTTTGTTTATTATTAAGAATTCATTTTCTGCGTTAAAATAGTGTTTGGCATTACTGATTGCTAGGGGGTGGGAGGCTTATGCCTGCTTATTGTTAGGCACGTTTTGGTTTTGCTACTGGCCTGAAATTGTGTTAGTTCTAGGTCTCCTTAGTCTCTGCGTGTCTTAACTGTGCACTTTTGGCTTGATTGTGTTCCTTGTTCATTGTTCATTGTGCCCACAAGCACACACGCTTGTGGGGTGCATATGCCTCCCATATAAAATCAAAAGAAAAACTAATCAATATAAGAATATAGGTATGTCTGCTTGACTTTTAGTACTTGCTTATCTGTGAATTATATGAGTTAATTTGAGGCGTGATATAGTTTAGGTTTGATAGAATTAAGTTCATGGACTTAGTTTTATGCCCCACTGTTCATACAGCAAAAGGAAACGAAAAAAAAAAAGAATTGAGTGCTTGTTAATTTTTGTGTTCATATAAGTTGTAGGCGTGTTTAATCATTGTTTCGATATTATGTGTTTGCATTTTGGTGGTTTTAAGGTGACTGTGCACCCTAGAAGTCCAAAAAGGAAGTCCCAACGAGGTCGCTGTCTAGCTCACTGTTTGCTTTCAGTAAAGTTAGGGGTGTTTATTTGCTGGCTGCGTAACCCACTGATGTGGGTTTGTTAATATGGGTGCTCTTTGTTTTTGCTTTTCTGTCCTGTGCGTCTAGTATAACAGCAAGTGCATCCCAAGTAAACCATAAAGTATAAAAAAAAGGGACACTGTTTTTTTTTATTAGAGTAGGCCTGCTTTTTATGATTTGAAGTCAACTGTGTACTTGAATTTGGCATGAGTTGTTGATTGTTAGATAGATCAGTATTCAGTGTTTGTGAAAAAAGCTGTCCAAAACAATAATAAGTAAACAAAAAGTTGCAGTAACAAGGGCTTGAACCCCTGACCACGCCCAACCAACAGACGGAGCACAACAATCAGCAACCATGTGATCTAGTTGATTTCTACGTTGACCTTGTGATTGTACAGTTGTTTATCTGTTCATTCCAGCGAAAGAAGCTAAAAATATATCATCAAAAAGTTGCTGTGAGTGAGAATAGAACACCAGACCTGCACACAAACAAGACACAACACAGAACATATGACCATCTGCTCTCTGCTAGATTTTTGATATTTCTACGTTTTGTGTTACTTTTACACTCATTTTTAGTTCTTAATAAAGAAAAATAGAAAAAATATTAGTTGTATTTTCATATAATTCGTAGCTTATTTTAAAATTCTGGGCTTATTACTATAGCTTATTTGTATTTATCATTTTTCTTACGTTCTACTTATAGTTTTAGATTTTCTCGAATTAGTTTTACATTTTTCCCACCATTAATTAAGTTTTTATGATTATTTTCTTTTTCATATTTATAAAATCATTAAAAAATAGATTTTAGTTTACAAAAATTTTCAAAAAAATATTAGTTTTTAAATAGCATAAACTAGGTTTGAAAAATAAAGTTTGAATTTTTTCCTTTTCTTAGTTATTTATTTTTTAGGATTTTTATTTAACTTTAAAAATTAATATAAATTAATTTAAAAGATTTCAAAATTTTTGGTTTTCATATTTTTCTTAATTAGGTCTTTTAGGATATTTTAGTGATTTTCAATTAATTTTTAGGTGAAATTTTTCGTTGGGTCGCGTTTTCACGTTCGTACGTTCGCGCGTTTCCGACCGTTTTTAGCATAATTCGTCTACATTTTCTTTTCTTTCTTTCATTCCAAAACGTAATCACTCAAAATAAGTAACGTATATATTTGTCGGCTAAACACCATACCTCCACCGAGAACGAACTCGACGAAGAGTATTCGCGTTTTTCACAAAACGTACGTACTTTATACTTACCCGCTTTTGTCGCTTTGTTTTTCCTAAAATAAAGTGTACAAAAATACCACATCACATAATGGCGCCGCTGCCGGGGAGGTGTGTTTAGCCATATTTATTTATCGTGTTTATTTGAGTGTTTACGTTTTTATCGTAAATACTTCTTTTTATTTTTATATACTATTAGCCATACAAATAAATAGTGTTAAATAAAACTCTATTAACACATAATCGTTTTCTCATTTTTATTGTCCATAATATATTGTATTTACGTAGAACAATTAACACACAATAATTATCCAAATACGCGAGAAATCGCACCTCAATAGTTGAGCGTTCCGGTCACTATTGTTGTATCGAATTCAAACGAAATCAAAGGCAAAATAGATAAATACTCTTAATTGATTTAATCTCGATAAATACAAACTATAAGGTGGGTATAAGGCGGTTGTATTTCACGACCTAAGGAAAAAAGGCTCTTAAGTGCTTCGCGCCGCCTCGTTTTCTCTGCTCGCTTGTGCGTATTTTGAAAGTGACGATTAATTAGGGGTTTGCCAAATCAAGTATTATTAACCTATTTTTGTGAGTTTTAATTATTGAACCTCGAAACGTTTTGGCGTTCCGCCAACGTTTCAAAGTCGACGAGGGTTTTTACTTCACGTAATTACCTTCATTCTACTTGGATTCATTAATCGAGACCTTTGATTAGTGGATAGTTTTTGTAGATTAATTTCTATGTAATACACCAAAATTCCAAAAAAATTAAAAAAAACCAAAAACACAAAAAGATTCTTCGAATTTTTCCTCTATTTTCATAATTCTCTTCTTTCACCCTCTATATCTTTTAATTCTCGAATCGACTTTCTCGTTGCATCATGTCGAATGATGGTGGATATTATTCGTGTCCATATTGTGGAGGCCCGCCCGATGGTGCCAATTGTTTTAATTGTAAGGTTATTGGAGGTCGATAGGGTTATATCTATAACTCCGCTCCATGTGATCGTGGTAACAAGTTTCAATCTTACGACCAAGATCACCCATCGTCTTCGTTTTATTCGTCATATGATTCGTCTTTTAATTGTGATCAAAATCAAAATGATGAAATGAATCAAAACGCCTTTTGTGGCTATGTGAGACGTAATAATAAAAACTTAACGATGATTCAAGAACAAGTTACGAATCTTAAGGAACATTACAAAAAACAATTGGAAACTCAAAAGGAATTTTACTTAAAGGAAATGGCCTCCATGAGAACCGAGTTGGAAAACGAATATGATGCCGCTTATAAAGAACAAGAACGTTTATTTGACCTAATTGACGAGAGATGGGATAAAATTGTTGATAAAGTTGTGGAGGCTTACACTAATGAGCGAAATGAACTTCTTTCAACGATTGAGACCTTAGAGAAAAAAGTAGCTCCATGCGAGTCGTGTTCTTTATCGAACGTCACCAATCCTAATCTCAAAGGAAAGGTTCAAGCCTTATCGACTCCTAAGACTCATACGCCTCGTGTTGATCCCTATCTCTCGAATTTTAAAGTCGTGCAACCGTCGTCATCTAGTAAGAACGTGGAGGAAACGAAAACGTCATCCAACGAAGTTTTGAAAAATGTTTTTGAAAATAAACCAAAGGAAAAACTCGTAGGATACTTGGGATTATTAAATCTTGTACCTTCTAAACCTAATTTTTCTAATGAGGATGAAATTATTGAGGATTTTCCAAATCAATATACACTTAATTTTGACGAAGAAATTCCATTAAATGATTTTAAAAAAGAAAAATGTGAAAAGGTTTTAAAGGAAATCATTGAACCCACGTTTTTACAAGATGAACGAAAATTAATTCCGAAGGGACGTGTTAGTAGTTTTCCTAAAATGTTTGAAAACCCACGTTCGATCCCTTCGAAGGACAAAGTTGAAACCGTCAAGGCAAAATCGTCACGAGACGAGCCTTTTACTCCTAATCCCACACCGAGTGAGATTTTGGATTTATCATGTGAGAAGTCCACCGATGGCCTTGCTCACATCGATACGTTTTTCGATGTCGAGGTCGAAACGACAAAGGCACAATCTTCAATCGAAGAGCCTTCTTTTCCTAGTTTCACGATGGTTGAAGCTAGCGACTCGACTATCGATAATTTGATTTTTAAACCTCTTCCACGAGGAAGAGAAGACGTTTTTGATCCCGATGGTGATTTTTCCGAGATCAAACGTATTCTTGATAACACGCCTTCGATTTTTGAGTTTCATGAGGAACGTTGCGTTAGCCCGGAGGGGGATGTTTTATTAATCGATTCACGTTTTAAAAATTCAAATCCTCCTCCCGCCTTCAAGATAAATGTGAAAATTTTAAGTGTGCCTAGAATTGTTTTAGAAACACCAAATATTTTCAATTTAATCAACTTGGGATTTCGTAACAAAGAGTTAAAAAATGAAAAAGGGAATGATTTTAAAATTGATTTTAAAGATTTTCAAAATATAGCTCTGTCATCACCTCGCTTAATTGAGCTTGCTACAAATGCGTCTACTTCTTTTGACGACGTTTTGTGTGGATCTAGTATGGGGGAAGCCCCATTTGTTTCCTCACACTTCTCCACCGAGGACGAGATTTTTGACCCCGGTATCACGTTTAAGATAAAATCTCGGTCTTTTACCGAAGTAGTCACTAGAAAATCTTTCTACACTTACTGGAGAGTTTACCTCGAGTAACTCGATTTTTATGCCCAACCAATGTCCCACCCTTCTCTTCTTATGCTATTTTCTTGTGTCCCTTTGGGACGTTGTTACTTGAAGTCGTGTTGTTTTGTTTATCATCCGAAAACGAAGACACGATCTTTGATCCCGGTATAGAGGTTTTGCCTTTATACACGGTTGCTTTTGGGCCTTGATTACATGTAAGTCCCACTAAAAATGACCGAACCATGATTATCCCTAAATGATCACATTTATGGGGATTCGAGTCGAGCTTTTGACTCGGTTATTAAAAACAAGGTGCCTCGTGGGGGAAACCTATGCTTATCCATGTAGATATTATTGTTTTTTAGTTAACCTAATGTGAGGGGATTTGTGCCCTTCCAACCTTTGTTCCGTGGTTGTTCGTGATTGTGATTCATTAGGTACATAGACATCGATGAAGCATCTCGTGTTCGTTTTACTCGAGCTTCAATCGTTGCTTTGAAGAATTTCTCGATATCCACATGATATATCCTTTGATGTTCTAACCTTAGGTTTTTAGCACACTTCATAAACGGCTATTAATTTAACGGTTACACCCTTTCCATGCTAGATTAAGCATTCGACTACGTCTCTAGTATGGGGGTTTTCCAACCCTTTGACTCGAAACATTGAGCACAATGTTTAACTTTAGTATGGGGGGTGAATAGATACTTGCCTTGCTTACGTCAACACGCAATCCAATTTTTCATCTTTTTGTTATCGTTTTGTTGCAAAATAAGGCAAAAAATGGCCAAATTTAAATTTTTTTCTTGTTTTTCATAAGTGTTTAAGACACGAATGTAGGTTTTCCGATGGTGAGAATAAGAGTAATTTTTGACTCGACCGTGCGTGTTGAGCACTTAGCTTCGATTACTTAACTTTTTAGGCTAAGTCTCTTAAATGAGGACAAGAAATGATAAAGTTATTTATAAGTCTCGTAATCGTCACGATCTCATGTGTAGTAATTATTAGCTTATTCTCCCCACGCTTTTGATAAATAAATTGTTAATAAATATTGATTTAGCGGTTTAGTCACTATTGTTGGTTTCTAATTTGTTTTAGTAGCTTCCATGTAATTAAATTGGGAAAAAATTAAGGTATCGCCAGCGTCACGGTTTTGAAGTATTGGCACCCGAATAATCGAAAGCTTCACCTAATAATAAGATTTCAAGTGCTCACCTAAATTAAGCAAAAAATTTGAAGCTCACAAGGCCGAAAAATCTATGCCCAAATTGAAAGTGAATCAAGCCTTAATCTTTGAAGCTTTAAAGATCCAAAATTCGCTTTAGCGTGAGGATATACGTCTTTGGCTAATAAAACCACCGATGAGGCGGATAATAAAAGGCAAGGCAAGACCGAAGTCATAATAAAAGCTTCATGGCGAAGTTGAATAAAAGATGGAGGTAAACCAAAGATAATAAGGCCCTTCCGTTAGGGGGCGTATAAAAGTCTTGGTAATAAGTCTCATGTTCAAAACCGTTGTAAAACCGTGTTTATCGATTCTTCTTGTTGACTTAATTTTTTGACATCGTTGTCTATTAGGATGAATTATTAATTTAATGATTTTGGTTACACCGTTAAGACTCTATTTTTGGACCTAATCTCTATTCACGAATAAGTCAATGATGTATCCTCGTGATCATTCAAGACAAAATAAAATATTAGAGATACCAAGTAGGAATAAGGGAGTTTAGGTTCGTAATTAACACTCATGAGATATGATTGTGTTGCTAACTTTTAATAACAATGATCTTGTTGCACGCTTGGCATGGAATTGGGTGAAAATCGAGGACGATGAAATTATTTCTAACGAAGCATTCATGTGTTCTTGTTCTATGATCCCAAAAGTCACTTTATTGTGATGAAAACAATACATTATGTCTAAAACACGTGTAGTAGTTCATTTAAAGTTTATGTCTTCAATACGTGTCATCATAAAATGAATTTTGGAGTTGCATAGATACTTTATTCTAGCATTGCGTGAGGGCACGACAATGGTTTAAGTATGGGGGAGTGATGAGACTGCTTTTATACATGGTCTCATCGTCTTAAACGGGCTTAAAACGCATAAATATATCATAAAATACCCCAATATATGCTTATATTTGTTCATTGTGTATTTTAGGTAAGAATATCATGAAATCAACAAAAGATCACAAGAATGAAGCAAAAACGAACACGGGAAACGAAGCCGCACAAAGAACCGGACCCGAATCATGATTTTCCAAAGAAGTCCTTGAAGTTTGAAGATTTGTCAAGATTGGTCCCTCAACTTTGGAAGACTTGTCATTTTAAACCCTTGTAAAACTCAAATATTACACTTGGGTCCCTAAAATGATGAGATTATACATACATGGCCCTTGAAGAATGGCTTTATTACATAAATGGTCCTTGTCTTATTTTCTAACAAAGAGAAGAACTATTTTGGTAATTATGCTAAAGAAGTTTACAAGAAAATATGAAAGAATGGCTACCAAGACTTTCTATACCACTTTTTTATAAAAGTTAAGGGGTATTCATGGTCAATTATAACCTATACCCATCCACATCCCAACCAAAGCCTATTTTACAAATTAAACCCGTTACACCTTTATTCTATTTACCCCGTCAACACAGTCAAACCATGTGTGGGAAAATGGAGGATACTGTACTTCTTCAACAATTTTACCCCATCTACCAGTCACTCTAAAAAAGGGGTAAAATGCAATTGATTGTTTCATTCCTCAATTCACTAGACAAGAAAACAATCCCACATGTTTTCTTTGGCCAGCTCAGCACAAAGATACAACTTCTTCCTAGCTGGAAAGAGGACAAGTCACATGTTTCATCAATTGAAGGCCAGGATTAAATCCTTGGAGACCACTCAGAATCAAGGGCTTACAATCATTCTATCAAAAATGTTGACACCTCTAAACCAGTATCAGCCATAATATCAAGATTGCAAGGAACTAGAAGGATTTCAAGGGCTATGATTGTTTCAAAACAAATCTCAGATGATGACATTATGGTTTTAGTCCTCACATTATATATAGCATAGTTTTTTCAGCTTATAGTTTTTGTTCCGTTTTTTATTTGTGAATCGAATTTGTGTTCCAACTTTTTATATTAATGCAATTATTAATTCTCTATCATTTAAATACCCTTGTCTCTTTTACTTATTGGCACCTTTAAATTACATTGCACATTTTCCATTTCATTATCTTAGTTTTCTCAAAATCACAAAAGGTTACTATTCATCGGGCTACTGTAGCAAGCTTATTTGATAAGCTGATAAGCTTATCATGAAGTTTCTGGTTCTTTGTTCAAGGTTACAAGTTATAGAAGACTTGGCGTAGATGTTTCATGGTTTGCCGATTTTGTTGGGAACTTGGTGTTGATGTGTCATGACTTGAAGACATATTGTTGTTCTTGGTTTTTGGTTTGATAAGTTTGGGATAATTTGGAGTAAGGTGAGTATAAGTTGTTGATTTGGTCGAATAAGCTTGAAAAAGGTGTAGAGGTTGCTTACTAGGTTGCTTGGTCAGATTCAAAAACGCTTTGGACCCCCTTGTGAGTATCCCCATTTACTTTTAGCTTAATTCATTGAATTCCGCTTAAATCTTTTTTTTGGATCGTGCTTATCTGTTATTCAGTTTCTCCTATTTGTTTAGTTTCTACTTAATTTACTTTATGCGTTTACTTATCATTGTTTGTCCATTAATTTGCTATGTTCATTATTAAGAATTCATTTTCTACGTTAAAATCGTGTTTGGCATTACTGATTGCCAGGGGGTGGGAGGCTTATGCCTGCTTATTGTTAGGCACGTTTTGGTTTTGCTACTGGCCTGAAATTGTGTTAGTTCTAGGTCTGCTTAGTCTCTGCGTGTCTTAACTGTTCACTTTTGGCTTGATTGTGTTCCTTGTTCATTGTTCATTGTGACTCCCACAAGCACACACGCTTGTGGGGTGCATATGCCTCCCATATAAAATCCAAAGAAAAACTAATCAATATAAGAATATAGGTATGTCTGCTTGACTTTTAGTACTTGCTTAACTGTGAATCATATGAGTTAATTTGAGGCGTGATATAGTTTAGGTTTGATAGAATTAAGTTCATGGACTTAGTTTTATGCCCCACTGTTCATACAGCAAAAGGAAACGAAAAAAAAAGAATAAAGTGCTTGTTAATTTTTGTGTTCATATAAGTTGTAGGCGTGTTTAATCATTGTTTCGATATTACGTGTTTGCGTTTTGGTGGTTTTAAGTTGACTGTGCACCCTAGAAGTCCAAAAAGGAAGTCCCAACGAGGTCGCTGGCTAGCTCACTGTTTGCTTTCAATAAAGTTAGGGGTGTTTATTTGCTGGCTGTGTAACCCACTGATGTGGGTTTGTTAATAGGGGGTGCTCTTTGTTTTTGCTTTTGTGTCCTGTGCGTCTAGTATAACAGCAAGTGCATCCCAAGTAAACCATAAAGTATAAAAAAAAGGGACACTATTTTTTTTTATTAGAGTAGGCCTGCTTTTTATGATTTGAATTCAACTGTGTACTTGAATTTGGCATGAGTTGTTGATTGTTAGATAGAAGTCAGTCTTCAGTGTTTGTGAAAAAAGCTGTCCAAAACAATAATAAGTAAACAAAAAGTTACAGTAACAAGGGCTTGAACCCCTGACCACGCCCAACCAACAGACGGAGCACAACAATCAGCAACCATGTGATCTAGTTGATTTCTACGTTGACCTTGTGATTGTACAGTTGTTTATCTGTTCATTCCAGCGAAAGAAGCTAAAAATATATCATCAAAAAGTTGCTGTGAGTGAGAATAGAACACCAGACCTGCACACAAACAAGACACAACACAGAACATATGACCATCTGCTCTCTGCTAGATTTTTGATATTTCTACGTTTTGTGTTACTTTTACACTCATTTTTAGTTCTTAATAAAGAAAAATAGAAAAAATATTAGTTGTATTTTCATATAATTCGTAGCTTATTTTAAAATTCTGGGCTTATTACTATAGCTTATTTGTATTTATCATTTTTCTTACGTTCTACTTATAGTTTTAGATTTTCTCGAATTAGTTTTACATTTTTCCCACCATTAATTAAGTTTTTATGATTATTTTCTTTTTCATATTTATAAAATCATTAAAAAATAGATTTTAGTTTACAAAAATTTTCAAAAAAATATTAGTTTTTAAATAGCATAAACTAGGTTTGAAAAATAAAGTTTGAATTTTTTCCTTTTCTTAGTTATTTATTTTTTAGGATTTTTATTTAACTTTAAAAATTAATATAAATTAATTTAAAAGATTTCAAAATTTTTGGTTTTCATATTTTTCTTAATTAGGTCTTTTAGGATATTTTAGTGATTTTCAATTAATTTTTAGGTGAAATTTTTCGTTGGGTCGCGTTTTCACGTTCGTACGTTCGCGCGTTTCCGACCGTTTTTAGCATAATTCGTCTACATTTTCTTTTCTTTCTTTCATTCCAAAACGTAATCACTCAAAATAAGTAACGTATATATTTGTCGGCTAAACACCATACCTCCACCGAGAACGAACTCGACGAAGAGTATTCGCGTTTTTCACAAAACGTACGTACTTTATACTTACCCGCTTTTGTCGCTTTGTTTTTCCTAAAATAAAGTGTACAAAAATACCACATCACATAATGGCGCCGCTGCCGGGGAGGTGTGTTTAGCCATATTTATTTATCGTGTTTATTTGAGTGTTTACGTTTTTATCGTAAATACTTCTTTTTATTTTTATATACTATTAGCCATACAAATAAATAGTGTTAAATAAAACTCTATTAACACATAATCGTTTTCTCATTTTTATTGTCCATAATATATTGTATTTACGTAGAACAATTAACACACAATAATTATCCAAATACGCGAGAAATCGCACCTCAATAGTTGAGCGTTCCGGTCACTATTGTTGTATCGAATTCAAACGAAATCAAAGGCAAAATAGATAAATACTCTTAATTGATTTAATCTCGATAAATACAAACTATAAGGTGGGTATAAGGCGGTTGTATTTCACGACCTAAGGAAAAAAGGCTCTTAAGTGCTTCGCGCCGCCTCGTTTTCTCTGCTCGCTTGTGCGTATTTTGAAAGTGACGATTAATTAGGGGTTTGCCAAATCAAGTATTATTAACCTATTTTTGTGAGTTTTAATTATTGAACCTCGAAACGTTTTGGCGTTCCGCCAACGTTTCAAAGTCGACGAGGGTTTTTACTTCACGTAATTACCTTCATTCTACTTGGATTCATTAATCGAGACCTTTGATTAGTGGATAGTTTTTGTAGATTAATTTCTATGTAATACACCAAAATTCCAAAAAAATTAAAAAAAACCAAAAACACAAAAAGATTCTTCGAATTTTTCCTCTATTTTCATAATTCTCTTCTTTCACCCTCTATATCTTTTAATTCTCGAATCGACTTTCTCGTTGCATCATGTCGAATGATGGTGGATATTATTCGTGTCCATATTGTGGAGGCCCGCCCGATGGTGCCAATTGTTTTAATTGTAAGGTTATTGGAGGTCGATAGGGTTATATCTATAACTCCGCTCCATGTGATCGTGGTAACAAGTTTCAATCTTACGACCAAGATCACCCATCGTCTTCGTTTTATTCGTCATATGATTCGTCTTTTAATTGTGATCAAAATCAAAATGATGAAATGAATCAAAACGCCTTTTGTGGCTATGTGAGACGTAATAATAAAAACTTAACGATGATTCAAGAACAAGTTACGAATCTTAAGGAACATTACAAAAAACAATTGGAAACTCAAAAGGAATTTTACTTAAAGGAAATGGCCTCCATGAGAACCGAGTTGGAAAACGAATATGATGCCGCTTATAAAGAACAAGAACGTTTATTTGACCTAATTGACGAGAGATGGGATAAAATTGTTGATAAAGTTGTGGAGGCTTACACTAATGAGCGAAATGAACTTCTTTCAACGATTGAGACCTTAGAGAAAAAAGTAGCTCCATGCGAGTCGTGTTCTTTATCGAACGTCACCAATCCTAATCTCAAAGGAAAGGTTCAAGCCTTATCGACTCCTAAGACTCATACGCCTCGTGTTGATCCCTATCTCTCGAATTTTAAAGTCGTGCAACCGTCGTCATCTAGTAAGAACGTGGAGGAAACGAAAACGTCATCCAACGAAGTTTTGAAAAATGTTTTTGAAAATAAACCAAAGGAAAAACTCGTAGGATACTTGGGATTATTAAATCTTGTACCTTCTAAACCTAATTTTTCTAATGAGGATGAAATTATTGAGGATTTTCCAAATCAATATACACTTAATTTTGACGAAGAAATTCCATTAAATGATTTTAAAAAAGAAAAATGTGAAAAGGTTTTAAAGGAAATCATTGAACCCACGTTTTTACAAGATGAACGAAAATTAATTCCGAAGGGACGTGTTAGTAGTTTTCCTAAAATGTTTGAAAACCCACGTTCGATCCCTTCGAAGGACAAAGTTGAAACCGTCAAGGCAAAATCGTCACGAGACGAGCCTTTTACTCCTAATCCCACACCGAGTGAGATTTTGGATTTATCATGTGAGAAGTCCACCGATGGCCTTGCTCACATCGATACGTTTTTCGATGTCGAGGTCGAAACGACAAAGGCACAATCTTCAATCGAAGAGCCTTCTTTTCCTAGTTTCACGATGGTTGAAGCTAGCGACTCGACTATCGATAATTTGATTTTTAAACCTCTTCCACGAGGAAGAGAAGACGTTTTTGATCCCGATGGTGATTTTTCCGAGATCAAACGTATTCTTGATAACACGCCTTCGATTTTTGAGTTTCATGAGGAACGTTGCGTTAGCCCGGAGGGGGATGTTTTATTAATCGATTCACGTTTTAAAAATTCAAATCCTCCTCCCGCCTTCAAGATAAATGTGAAAATTTTAAGTGTGCCTAGAATTGTTTTAGAAACACCAAATATTTTCAATTTAATCAACTTGGGATTTCGTAACAAAGAGTTAAAAAATGAAAAAGGGAATGATTTTAAAATTGATTTTAAAGATTTTCAAAATATAGCTCTGTCATCACCTCGCTTAATTGAGCTTGCTACAAATGCGTCTACTTCTTTTGACGACGTTTTGTGTGGATCTAGTATGGGGGAAGCCCCATTTGTTTCCTCACACTTCTCCACCGAGGACGAGATTTTTGACCCCGGTATCACGTTTAAGATAAAATCTCGGTCTTTTACCGAAGTAGTCACTAGAAAATCTTTCTACACTTACTGGAGAGTTTACCTCGAGTAACTCGATTTTTATGCCCAACCAATGTCCCACCCTTCTCTTCTTATGCTATTTTCTTGTGTCCCTTTGGGACGTTGTTACTTGAAGTCGTGTTGTTTTGTTTATCATCCGAAAACGAAGACACGATCTTTGATCCCGGTATAGAGGTTTTGCCTTTATACACGGTTGCTTTTGGGCCTTGATTACATGTAAGTCCCACTAAAAATGACCGAACCATGATTATCCCTAAATGATCACATTTATGGGGATTCGAGTCGAGCTTTTGACTCGGTTATTAAAAACAAGGTGCCTCGTGGGGGAAACCTATGCTTATCCATGTAGATATTATTGTTTTTTAGTTAACCTAATGTGAGGGGATTTGTGCCCTTCCAACCTTTGTTCCGTGGTTGTTCGTGATTGTGATTCATTAGGTACATAGACATCGATGAAGCATCTCGTGTTCGTTTTACTCGAGCTTCAATCGTTGCTTTGAAGAATTTCTCGATATCCACATGATATATCCTTTGATGTTCTAACCTTAGGTTTTTAGCACACTTCATAAACGGCTATTAATTTAACGGTTACACCCTTTCCATGCTAGATTAAGCATTCGACTACGTCTCTAGTATGGGGGTTTTCCAACCCTTTGACTCGAAACATTGAGCACAATGTTTAACTTTAGTATGGGGGGTGAATAGATACTTGCCTTGCTTACGTCAACACGCAATCCAATTTTTCATCTTTTTGTTATCGTTTTGTTGCAAAATAAGGCAAAAAATGGCCAAATTTAAATTTTTTTCTTGTTTTTCATAAGTGTTTAAGACACGAATGTAGGTTTTCCGATGGTGAGAATAAGAGTAATTTTTGACTCGACCGTGCGTGTTGAGCACTTAGCTTCGATTACTTAACTTTTTAGGCTAAGTCTCTTAAATGAGGACAAGAAATGATAAAGTTATTTATAAGTCTCGTAATCGTCACGATCTCATGTGTAGTAATTATTAGCTTATTCTCCCCACGCTTTTGATAAATAAATTGTTAATAAATATTGATTTAGCGGTTTAGTCACTATTGTTGGTTTCTAATTTGTTTTAGTAGCTTCCATGTAATTAAATTGGGAAAAAATTAAGGTATCGCCAGCGTCACGGTTTTGAAGTATTGGCACCCGAATAATCGAAAGCTTCACCTAATAATAAGATTTCAAGTGCTCACCTAAATTAAGCAAAAAATTTGAAGCTCACAAGGCCGAAAAATCTATGCCCAAATTGAAAGTGAATCAAGCCTTAATCTTTGAAGCTTTAAAGATCCAAAATTCGCTTTAGCGTGAGGATATACGTCTTTGGCTAATAAAACCACCGATGAGGCGGATAATAAAAGGCAAGGCAAGACCGAAGTCATAATAAAAGCTTCATGGCGAAGTTGAATAAAAGATGGAGGTAAACCAAAGATAATAAGGCCCTTCCGTTAGGGGGCGTATAAAAGTCTTGGTAATAAGTCTCATGTTCAAAACCGTTGTAAAACCGTGTTTATCGATTCTTCTTGTTGACTTAATTTTTTGACATCGTTGTCTATTAGGATGAATTATTAATTTAATGATTTTGGTTACACCGTTAAGACTCTATTTTTGGACCTAATCTCTATTCACGAATAAGTCAATGATGTATCCTCGTGATCATTCAAGACAAAATAAAATATTAGAGATACCAAGTAGGAATAAGGGAGTTTAGGTTCGTAATTAACACTCATGAGATATGATTGTGTTGCTAACTTTTAATAACAATGATCTTGTTGCACGCTTGGCATGGAATTGGGTGAAAATCGAGGACGATGAAATTATTTCTAACGAAGCATTCATGTGTTCTTGTTCTATGATCCCAAAAGTCACTTTATTGTGATGAAAACAATACATTATGTCTAAAACACGTGTAGTAGTTCATTTAAAGTTTATGTCTTCAATACGTGTCATCATAAAATGAATTTTGGAGTTGCATAGATACTTTATTCTAGCATTGCGTGAGGGCACGACAATGGTTTAAGTATGGGGGAGTGATGAGACTGCTTTTATACATGGTCTCATCGTCTTAAACGGGCTTAAAACGCATAAATATATCATAAAATACCCCAATATATGCTTATATTTGTTCATTGTGTATTTTAGGTAAGAATATCATGAAATCAACAAAAGATCACAAGAATGAAGCAAAAACGAACACGGGAAACGAAGCCGCACAAAGAACCGGACCCGAATCATGATTTTCCAAAGAAGTCCTTGAAGTTTGAAGATTTGTCAAGATTGGTCCCTCAACTTTGGAAGACTTGTCATTTTAAACCCTTGTAAAACTCAAATATTACACTTGGGTCCCTAAAATGATGAGATTATACATACATGGCCCTTGAAGAATGGCTTTATTACATAAATGGTCCTTGTCTTATTTTCTAACAAAGAGAAGAACTATTTTGGTAATTATGCTAAAGAAGTTTACAAGAAAATATGAAAGAATGGCTACCAAGACTTTCTATACCACTTTTTTATAAAAGTTAAGGGGTATTCATGGTCAATTATAACCTATACCCATCCACATCCCAACCAAAGCCTATTTTACAAATTAAACCCGTTACACCTTTATTCTATTTACCCCGTCAACACAGTCAAACCATGTGTGGGAAAATGGAGGATACTGTACTTCTTCAACAATTTTACCCCATCTACCAGTCACTCTAAAAAAGGGGTAAAATGCAATTGATTGTTTCATTCCTCAATTCACTAGACAAGAAAACAATCCCACATGTTTTCTTTGGCCAGCTCAGCACAAAGATACAACTTCTTCCTAGCTGGAAAGAGGACAAGTCACATGTTTCATCAATTGAAGGCCAGGATTAAATCCTTGGAGACCACTCAGAATCAAGGGCTTACAATCATTCTATCAAAAATGTTGACACCTCTAAACCAGTATCAGCCATAATATCAAGATTGCAAGGAACTAGAAGGATTTCAAGGGCTATGATTGTTTCAAAACAAATCTCAGATGATGACATTATGGTTTTAGTCCTCACATTATATATAGCATAGTTTTTTCAGCTTATAGTTTTTGTTCCGTTTTTTATTTGTGAATCGAATTTGTGTTCCAACTTTTTATATTAATGCAATTATTAATTCTCTATCATTTAAATACCCTTGTCTCTTTTACTTATTGGCACCTTTAAATTACATTGCACATTTTCCATTTCATTATCTTAGTTTTCTCAAAATCACAAAAGGTTACTATTCATCGGGCTACTGTAGCAAGCTTATTTGATAAGCTGATAAGCTTATCATGAAGTTTCTGGTTCTTTGTTCAAGGTTACAAGTTATAGAAGACTTGGCGTAGATGTTTCATGGTTTGCCGATTTTGTTGGGAACTTGGTGTTGATGTGTCATGACTTGAAGACATATTGTTGTTCTTGGTTTTTGGTTTGATAAGTTTGGGATAATTTGGAGTAAGGTGAGTATAAGTTGTTGATTTGGTCGAATAAGCTTGAAAAAGGTGTAGAGGTTGCTTACTAGGTTGCTTGGTCAGATTCAAAAACGCTTTGGACCCCCTTGTGAGTATCCCCATTTACTTTTAGCTTAATTCATTGAATTCCGCTTAAATCTTTTTTTTGGATCGTGCTTATCTGTTATTCAGTTTCTCCTATTTGTTTAGTTTCTACTTAATTTACTTTATGCGTTTACTTATCATTGTTTGTCCATTAATTTGCTATGTTCATTATTAAGAATTCATTTTCTACGTTAAAATCGTGTTTGGCATTACTGATTGCCAGGGGGTGGGAGGCTTATGCCTGCTTATTGTTAGGCACGTTTTGGTTTTGCTACTGGCCTGAAATTGTGTTAGTTCTAGGTCTGCTTAGTCTCTGCGTGTCTTAACTGTTCACTTTTGGCTTGATTGTGTTCCTTGTTCATTGTTCATTGTGACTCCCACAAGCACACACGCTTGTGGGGTGCATATGCCTCCCATATAAAATCCAAAGAAAAACTAATCAATATAAGAATATAGGTATGTCTGCTTGACTTTTAGTACTTGCTTAACTGTGAATCATATGAGTTAATTTGAGGCGTGATATAGTTTAGGTTTGATAGAATTAAGTTCATGGACTTAGTTTTATGCCCCACTGTTCATACAGCAAAAGGAAACGAAAAAAAAAGAATAAAGTGCTTGTTAATTTTTGTGTTCATATAAGTTGTAGGCGTGTTTAATCATTGTTTCGATATTACGTGTTTGCGTTTTGGTGGTTTTAAGTTGACTGTGCACCCTAGAAGTCCAAAAAGGAAGTCCCAACGAGGTCGCTGGCTAGCTCACTGTTTGCTTTCAATAAAGTTAGGGGTGTTTATTTGCTGGCTGTGTAACCCACTGATGTGGGTTTGTTAATAGGGGGTGCTCTTTGTTTTTGCTTTTGTGTCCTGTGCGTCTAGTATAACAGCAAGTGCATCCCAAGTAAACCATAAAGTATAAAAAAAAGGGACACTATTTTTTTTTATTAGAGTAGGCCTGCTTTTTATGATTTGAATTCAACTGTGTACTTGAATTTGGCATGAGTTGTTGATTGTTAGATAGAAGTCAGTCTTCAGTGTTTGTGAAAAAAGCTGTCCAAAACAATAATAAGTAAACAAAAAGTTACAGTAACAAGGGCTTGAACCCCTGACCACGCCCAACCAACAGACGGAGCACAACAATCAGCAACCATGTGATCTAGTTGATTTCTACGTTGACCTTGTGATTGTACAGTTGTTTATCTGTTCATTCCAGCGAAAGAAGCTAAAAAATATATCATCAAAAAGTTGCTGTGAGTGAGAATAGAACACCAGACCTGCACACAGACAAGACACAACACAGCACATATGACCATATGCTCTCTGCTAGATTTTTGATATTTCTATGTTTTGTGTTACTTTTACACTCATTTTTAGTTCTTAATAAAGAAAAATAGAAAAAATATAAGATTGTGGTAGCAGTGGGTTTCAAACCCATGACCTGTTGCTCAACAGCCCAACACCCCAACCATCTGCTCTCCCTAGCTTCTTTGTTTTCATTTCCTTTTATTTTGTCTTTATACCTTTTTCAAATTAGTTGTATTTTCATATAATCCGTAGCTTATTTTAAAATTATGGGCTTATTAGTATAGCTTATTTCGTAATTATCATTTTTCTTACGTTCTACTTATAGTTTTAGATTTTTCTAGAATTTGTTTTACATTTTTCCCACCATTAATTAATTTTTTATGATTATTTTCTTTTTCATATTTATAAAATCATTAAAAAATAGATTTTAGTTTACAAAAATTTTCAAAAATTTTTTTTTTAGTTTTTAAATTGCATAAACTAGGTTTGAAAATAATAAAGTTTGAATTTTTTCCTTTTCTTAGTTATTTATTTTTTAGGATTTTTATTTAACTTTAAAAATTAATATAAATTAATTTAAAAGATTTCAAAATTTTTGGTTTTCATATTTTTCTTAATTAGGTCTTTTAGGATATTTTAGTGATTTTCAATTAATTTTTAGGTGAAATTTTTCGTTGGGTCGCTTTTTCACGTTCGTACGTTCGCGCGTTTCCGACCGTTTTTAGCATAATTCGTCTACATTTTCTTTTTTTTCTTTCTTTCCAAAACGTAATCACTCAAAATAAGTAAGTATATATTTGTCGGCTAAACACCATACCTCCACCGAGAATGAACTCGACGACGAGTATTCGCGTTTTTCACAAAACGTACGTACTTTATACTTACTCGCTTTTGTCGCTTTGTTTTTCCTAAAATAAAGTGTACAAAAATACCACATCAATAATCAATCAAGAAAATCACAAAAAGCCAAGTAGAATAAGCTGTAAGAGCAAATAAGCTGGCTGAAAAATCCAAATAAGCTAGTTTTTTAGCAAAAGCTTAACCAAAAGACTTGTAACTTTCCAGATTTGTTATTAAGCTAAGAAAAATGATTTCTATTACAAAAGCCAAGTTGTTGCATGTGCCAATAAGCAGTTCTAAAAAATAAGCCAATATGTGCTTATTTGACCAAAAGTCAAAGTACTCCAAAGTTCACCAAATGATCAGGAATGGTATAAGGGCTTGTTATAAGCAAATTTTGTGAAGGACTCAAGGAGGAGGCCTTGTGAATCAAGAGGTCAGTTGACCTTTTGATGGCAAATTTTGGCAATAAGGGCTTAATAAGCCAGTTAGCTTATAAGCCAGATTCAAAGCACACCAAATAGCAAAATCCACTCACAAGCAACACATAAACAAGTTCCAAGCAGCAAAATCACAAGGCATACACTAGGATAACAATTGCAACCACCAAATGAGGTGGTCACTTTGCTGATGCAAATGACCACTTCATCAAACTTTGATAAGCTATAACAAACACAATAAGCCACCAAAAGTAACAAAGAAGTTATTGGATATGATGTGTTTGACCAATTTCAAAACCACTTTTATCAGATTTTTGCCAAACTTCAAATCCCTTTTCCAAACTTGTAGAAACTTAACCAAAGACTAAAACTTGTATATTAAGACTTGTTTAGACCTCCCAAACCGTAAGAACCAAGGGCTCAAGGCCACAAGGCCTTATGAACCAGTAATCCCAAACAATCCTTTATCAACCACTTTTCAGACAAACTTCTGATTTCTTCTAATAACCTACTAATTTTAATGATCAAAAACACTTACTAGGCATCAACTAACACAATCAAACACAAAAATAACCAGCACAAACACAAGAACACAAAATCAAAGCTCAAAATCCAAAACAGGCAGTAACATGAAATTCTTTTTAGAGGAATCTTAACAAGAGATTATACCTGCCCTCCACAACATCCTAGGAGGGCCAGCTATGCTCGTTGGACCTTGTTCAACAACTAGAACAAGAACAAGGTTCTTCAACAAGAAATATGATGAATGCCTTGGTTGATGTTCCAAAGCAGAAACTCAAGGGCTTGATTTCTTCAACACAATGAACAAACAACTCAACCAAGGGCTCTAATCCCTTCACAAGCTTGGTGTCAACAAGCTTGCAAGAGCTTATAGCTTATGGTTAAGGATTAGTACACAATAACAAGCAAAATCAGAAACCTTCTTTCAAGCTTTTTCAAACATGAAAAACTTACCAAACATAAACGTCCTTGAACCAAATGATTCAAGCACACTTATAACAATCAATGGAACTCAAAATCACCTTTAAACAATACCAAATTTCAAAAACATAAAAAGGAATTACAATTTTCTCAAAATACCAACTTTTATAAATTTCAAAAAGTAATTACAAGTTTAAAAGGTAAAGACTGGAACCAAGGGACTCTCACATGTTGAGGTCTCCTTTTATAGGCAAATGCCAGGCTACACTATTCACAAACCCTAGAAGTGAATTCTCTAAAATGCCCTTAAGTCCTTGAGGCAGTTTGTTGTTGATGAGCTGTCCAAAGTGATCCCAAACGTTCATTTTAGCTTTGTGATGAAGCAAAGGCTCTCAGCTATTGATCTTGACAAGTGGCATGACTTGGAGGGCAAGTAGTCACATGATAGGTGAACGGGTATTTGGGGGTGGGGTCCATTGTGAGTGGGAGTGAGGGTTTTAAGGTTGGGATGGGATTTAGAGTGTGTGAATCAAGTGTGAGTAAGGTTAATTTAGATTTACCCTTTGTTTAAGTGGATGTAAAATCTGGGTGTGAAAAAGTGAATAGTGACACGTTTGATCCGAAATTGGGGGAAGTGGAGTTGTTTGGCGCAATTTGTATATTCGAATCTTTCAGTGTACACATTTGGCCCTTGTTCTTCTTCTTTTCTTTCATTTGTGTTTTAAAACGTGTCAGCGCCCATTTCCTTTGTTGTCAACTTTCAAGACTTGACAATTTTTGCACAAAACTTTCCAACAAGGTTTATAAAGATTATTTTTGCCATTTTGAGATATTTCAAGGGCTGATTTCTTGATCTTCAAAGGTCTTCAATGTATTTTTGGCTTCATGAGGGACCATAATTTGCAATTTGTAATTGTTGAGGGACTAATCTTGCCATTTCTTCAAAGTTGAAGGACATAATTTTGACAAACTTAAGGGACCAAACTTGTAATTATCAATATACAAGGGTTTTAAGTGTCATTTCTTCAATAAATGAGGATCAATCTTGTATGTCTTCAAGTCTTCAAGGGTATTTGTTGATTATTCCATGAATAAGGGCCCGGTTCTTTGTACGACTTCGTTTCTTGTGTCCGTTTTTCCTTGTATCTTGTGATCTTTTGTCTTTTTCACGATAACCATACCTAAAATACACAAGTAAACAAACACAAGCATATATATGGTATTTTACGACATTTTTATGCATTAAAAGCCCGAAAAGAACGATGACATCATGTATAAATGCCATCTCATCACTCCCCCATACTAAGCCATTGTCGTGCCCTCACGCAATGCTAGAATAAAGTATCTAAGCATCACCAAAGTTCAATTTTATTAAACTTTATTGAAGAGTAAAAGACTTGCAACATACTACGAAAATGTGTAAAGACATAATGTATGATTTTCATCACAAAAGCGACTTTTAGGGTCAAAGAATAGAAACAAGCAAATGTCCCTTAGAGTAAACTTCGTCATCCTTGATTGTCATACATTCCATGCTAAGTGCAAAAACGAGATCATTGTTGGTACAAGTCACAATGCTAACACTACTCATACGTCCAAATTGTGTAATACTTTTTCTCCCCGCAATCCTAGTTATTATAAAAGGAAAATGTGTTACTAGCATTTTTTATCTATTTGTCATGGATCACAAGTGATTCATATTGACTTATTTGAGTAGTTATTAGTCCGAAAGCAAAGTAGCATGATTTGATCAATAGTTATCCGAAGGACAAAATCTTTTAAAACGGCTTCTCGTGTATCTCCTTAAGTTCATATCTTGGCATAACTCGTTTCACGATTTGAGACCTTTCTCGGACAGATATTTGGCATGTACTTCATACTTCAAATCTTGGGAAGACGTTCTTGAAATTATGGTATTCTCTTCATATATTTGGAATTTCTTCACTTGACATTTTTGAGAGATTGTTCATATTTGGACCACGACTTCATCATTTTTCTTCAATCTTTACTTTGGATTTTGATATACAACGATCAGCCTCCTTTTCGGACTTGGATATATTTATCCTTATACCTTATAAGGGTCTTTTTGGATAGACTTTCTCCATGATCTTTAGGGGAGTAATTGCTTTTCGTCGTGTGTCTCGATCCTTCATATTGATTTAGGAATAATGATACTTCACATCATCTTTGGATCTTTAGCAAAAAATAGAGTTCCTCATGCCTTGTTAGGGCCTTTTTGGATTATCGCCAATCTTCGCGTCCCGCTTTAATAAGTTATGCCTTGGCTATGAACTCTATTCAACCCAGAGCAACTTTTAAACGATCTTGCGCTAGAGGCTATGTAACCTTTCAAATCGTACGACCTTACTTATTGCAATTATGATTTATTCCTAATGCATTGATCTTATGGGAAGAAAAAGCCACAATTAAAAACATATGAGTTTTTGAAAGAACATTTTCGTGTTCTACGTTTAGCATGATCACTTGTCTAACTCTATCATTTCTCGTTCTTCACTATATAAAGACCTCTAATTAAAGAGACTCGTGAATACTTAGCCATGCAAGTCAAAATTAAGCCAAATTTGGATTAGCTTTCATTAAGACTATATCAAATCAAAGTTTTGGGTTTTCAAGCCACCTATAGGATCTTGCACTTTCTTGGACTTTTTCAAGTTTAGAGAATGCATTTTATAGTTCCCTTGATAAGTAACTTTCGAGGATCAATTATAGGAACTTGCGAAAAGTTCTTGTTCTTAACCCGTATGAGTTAAGACTTTCGCGTTTTAAAGCTCCCTATATAAAAGTCTAACAAAACATGAATTGAGCGGGTTAAGGAATGTAAATGGCTCCAAATTCCCATCAAGTAAAAAATTAACTCTTATTCTACCCAACGGAAAATATACATTCGTGTCTTAAAAACACTTATGAAAACTAAGAAATTTTTTTAAAATTTGGCAATTTTTAGCCTTGTTAGCAACAAAACATTACATTGAAAGTTGGAAAGCGTGAGGGCGTAGCAAAGCAACTACCTATTCACCCCCCCATACTAAAAGCAAACATTTTCCTCAATGTTTCGAGTCTAAAGGTGGAGCACCCCCATACTAGAGACGAAGAATCGAATGCTTAGGATCTAGCATGGAAAGGGTGATCAACAATATATCTAAAGCCTTTTATTAAGTATGCTAAAAGATAATTGTTAGAACAATCAAGGATATGTCATGGATTCGTGAAAAACTTCTTCAAGCAAACGATGGAGGCTCACGTAAACGAACACGAGAGTCTTCAATCGTAGATGATGATGATCTAGATAACACAATCACAAACAACCACGAGACAACGAGTTGAAAGGGTACAAGTCCCCTTATTAGTAAATAGTAAGCATAAAGGATAAGCATGGGATCTCCCCCACGAGACACCTCGTTTTTGATTACCGAGTCATGAGCTCGACTCGATCCCCTCAATGCTAATTATCATTGGGGAAGGTGACTTGGTCGAGGGCAACCATTGAAGGAATTTCCCCACCAAAGTAGTGCTTAAGCCTATGTCCATTCACCTTGAAATTAGGACCATCATCTTGAGCTAGCTCGATTATCCAATAAGGAAACACTTGTGTAATGGTGAACGGACCCGACCAACGAGATTTCAATTTCCCGGAAAATATCTTAAGTCGAGAGTTAAAAAGTAACACTTGATCACCAACGTTAAAAAACCGGTTTTTAATCTTTTAATCATGAAACTTTTTAGTCTTTTCTTTAAAAATTAATGAATTTTCATAAGCATTATCTCTTAATTCATCCAATTCATTCAATTGTATTTTCCGGTGATCTCCCGCGTTCTTCAAGTCAAAGTTTGCATGCTTAAGGGCCCAATATGCCTTGTGCTCCAACTCAATGGGCAAATGACAATTCTTCCCATAGACTAACTTATAAGGAGTGCAACCGATAGGTGTCTTATAAGCGGTCCTAAAGGCCCATAAAGCATCATCAAGTTTGTCGGACCATGAAGCACGGTTTTCTCCAAATGACCTCTCTAAAATCCTCTTTAAAGCTCGGTTCGAAACCTCGACTCGCCCACTTGTTTGCGGGTGATAAGCCGTAGAAAGACGATGAGTAACTCCATATTTCTTTAGAACCTTTTCGAATTGGTCATTACAAAAATGGGTTCCACGATCGCTTCTAATAGCACGAGGGGTTCCAAACCGAGAGAATAGTTGTTTCAAAAACTTCACTACCACACGAGCATCATTAGTAGGCAAAGCCTTAGCCTCCACCCACTTAGAAAGGTAGTCCACCGCGATGAGGATATATTTGTTGCCATGAGACAATGGGAACGACCCCATAAAGTCTATTCCCCATATGTCGAAAATCTCACACACTTGAATTATGTTTTGCGGCATTTCATCACGTTGAGACGATTTTCCTTGACGTTGGCACTAATCACACGACTTCACAAGTGCGTGTGAATCACGATAGATAGAAGGCCAAAAGAAACCGACATCGAACACTTTCTTAGCCGTGAGATTAGCACCGTGGTGACCACCCGTGGGTCCCTCGTGACAAGCTCTAAGGATATTAGAAGCTTCGGCACCAAAAACACAACGTCGAACGAGTTGATCCGCACAAACCCGAAAGAGATAAGGATCGTCCCAAAAATAGAACTTGACGTCACGAAAGAATTTTCGTTTTTGTTGTGTCGTCATACCCTTGATTATGAAATTACCCGCATGGTAATTTGCAATGTCGGCAAACCATGGGGTGGTGTCTTTAGAATTCACTACACCGAGAGTCTCGAGAGGAAATGTTTCGGTGATTTCCTTGTTCTCGAAAACATCTTTGTGAGGATCTTCTAGACGAGAGAGATGATCGGCTGCTAGATTATCGGCTCCTTTTTTGTCAAGCACGGTGACATCAAATTCTTGGAGGAGGAGCATCCAACGAAGCAATCTCGGCTTAGCATCTTGCTTAGCTAAGAGATACTTGATAGCCGAATGGTCGGTATACACGATGCTTTTAGTCAAGACGAGATAAGGTCGGAATTTCTCTAAAGCATAGACCACGGCAAGGAATTCCTTTTCCATTGTGGTGTACTTTAATTAAGCCTCGGTCATCGTCTTACTAGCATAGTGGATAGGACGGAAATGCTTGTCATAACGTTGCCCTAAGACGGCCCCTATCGCATAATCACTTGCATCGCACATGATTTCAAAGGGTAATTCCCAATTAGGAGCAACAAGAATGGGAGCTTTGGTACGTTTCCTTTTGAGAGTTTCGAAAGCTCTAACAAAATCCTCATTGAAATTAAAAGGAGCATCCTTCTCGAGAATGTGTGTCATATGTCGAGAGATTTTCAAAAAGTCCTTGATGAAACGACGATAAAAGCCCGCGTGGCCTAGGAAACTCCTAACTCCCTTAACGGTTTTGGGATGAGGTAACTTGGCGATGACGTATACCTTAGCTTTGTTGACCTCAATCCCCGCTTTCGACACCTTATGTCCTAAGACGATTCCTTGTTTACACATAAAATGACATTTTTCCCAATTAAGCACAAGATTGGTTTCTTCACAGCGTTTTAACATTTGCTCGAGATTAGATAAACACGACGTGAACGAATTGCCAAACATCGAGAATTCATCCATAAACACTTCCATCGACTTCTCGATCATATCGTGAAAAATCGCCATCATACACCGTTGAAACGTACCCGGTGCATTACAAAGTCCGAAAGGCATCCTACGATAAGCGAATGTTCCATAAGGACACGTAAACATGGTCTTCTCTTGATCACGAGGGTCGATAGGGATTTGAAAGTAACCGGAAAAACCATCTAAAAAGCAATAGAATTCATTTCCCGCAAGTCGCTCCAACATTTGATCCATGAAGGGCAAAGGAAATTGGTCTTTACGAGTGGCGTCATTTAACTATCGGTAGTCAATACACACCCTCCAACTGGTCACAACACGAGTGGGAATTAACTCGTTGTTTTCATTAGGCACAACGGTCATTCCTCCCTTTTTAGGGACATAATGGATTGGGCTCACCCATGGGCTATCAGATATAGGATAAATCATTCCCGCGTCAAGGAGTTTAAGGACCTCCTTTTTAATGACATCGTGAATTTTGGGATTCACCCTTCTTTGACTTTGAATTGCGGCTTTGTAGTCCTCCTCCATTAAAATCTTGTGAGTACAAAATTTTGGGTCAATACCCTTAATGTCGGATATTTTCCACGCAATTGTCCCTTTATGATCCTTAAGAACTTTCAAGAGCTCGGTTTTTTCATCATTAGCAAGACCTCTTGCAATAATAACCGGCAGCTTGTCATCACCTTCCAAGAATGCGTATTCAAGGTGAGAAGGAAGATCTTTCAATTCAAGGTAGGTGGTTCCTCGATTGAAGATTTTGGTTCAACACTCATAACTTCCATCGGCGGAAGAAATTGTGGAATAGAAGTATCATCACTAATTAACACCTCATCTTCATTGTCGATTTCATTTGAAGTGAGATCACCTCCTTGGAATGGAGTGAGATTTGGTGTGGAATTAGCAAGAATCGGATCCAAAATAGTGGGATTGCCACTTGACGAGCTATCGGAAAAACCTAACACTTCTTGTGAAAACTCATCGCAAACCACATCAACGATGTCAATGTGATTTATGGTAGCGATTACATAAACATGAGAAGGTTTTGAGTTTTGAGTAGCGTTTATAACAAGTTCCTCTTCGTTGAATCTCAAAGTGATAGTTCTTGCATGAACATCGATAAGCGATCTCGAAGTGTCTAAAAATGAACGACCTAAAGTTAGAGGAACTTGAGGATCTGTGGGGATGTCAACTACTATAAAATCAATGGGATAGTAGAACTTCCCCACTTTCACGAAAACATCTTCGGCTACTCCACATGCTAAAATCGTAGAATGATCGGCCATCCCGATAGACATGTTCGAAGGAATAAGAGCCGGAAGCGAAAGTGATTTCCAAATTGAAAATGGCATCAAATTAATGCTCGCACCAAGATCGGCCAAGGCGAGACATTCTTTCATATCTTGTATGTCACAAGGAATGAGAAACTTTCCGGGATCACCAACTTTTTCCGGTATGCGGTTAAGATAAACCGAAGAACAGTTGGCAATCTTTGAAAGCTTTTCCTTATCGCTCATCATACTTTTAAAAGTGGAAGCGAAATGAGGCATACACAACAACACGTCGGCTAAACTCACATCAAAATTCACTTGTTGAAACATCTTTATAAAAAGCTCGATTTGTTGTTTGTTACGTTCTTGCAATTTTTCTTTGTTTCGTCTCGAAGGGTAGGGTAAAGGTGGTGTGGGTTGGTCATTAGGCAACGGCCTTGGAAACTCGGGTTCCACAATTGGTATTGGTTCGACCGTAGGTGTGGTTTGAGCGGTACTTCGTGGGATTGTAATGTGCTCCTTTTCGACCATCACATCGGGTTCTTTCTCGATTTCCTTCTCCGTAGAAGTACTTGGACGAGAGATTGGTTCCTTGAAAGTTTTACCACTTTGTGTAGTAATAACCTTCATTTCTCCCTTCGGGTTTGCAATGGTATCACTAGGAAGACCACCCGAGGAAGAGGGTTTACACATGATTGCTTCAAACATCTTAGCCATTCGGTCCTCAAATTTTGATTGCCTAGCATCCGCTTTTAATAACTCTTGCTTAATCTCATGTTGTCCTAATTCCATCTTTTGTTGATTTTGTTGAAGACGTTGGACGTTTCCTTCCATTTTGTTTGCATGAGTTTTAAGTTCATTAGCAAGTTCATTTTTAGCTCGTTTTTCAACTCGGATCTTAAGCTAATCATCTCACGTTGCATGTTATCAAATTTAGCATCATTTGCTTTAGCATAATCCAAAAATTCTCCTTGAAGATTTTTAGTGTTAGCATTTTGAATACCTTGTGTAGTGTTTTGAAAATCACGGTTTTGGTTTTGATTAGTGACTTTTCCATTCCCATTTTGATAATTCCCCTTGTTGTAATTACGTGAATTGCCTTGGTAATTACCACCTTGTTTGTTGTTTTGATAATTATTAGTATTTTCATTTGGTGGAGCTTGATTTTGGCGGGAACCTTGACCGTTTTGGTTGTAAGTTCCCGTTGCTACATAAGCACTCGAAGTGTTACCATCCGCGGTAATGCACTCGGAAAGATCATGAGCACAACTCTTAGCAACCGCTTTAACCGAAGCGGAATTTGAAGCTTCTTGAGCTTTCCAATGGGACATAAGATTAGCAAATCTATCAAAAAACCGATTTTCCTCATTAGCTCCATCATGTAAGGCATTAATGCTACGAGACGATGACGATGAAGACGAACCCAAATTGGCAACACTCGGTGTGTTACGAGGGCTATAAACCTTAGATCTATTCTCGATGATTTTCAAAGCCTCATTTGTCGTTTTGCACAAAAAATTACCACCCACGGCGGCATTCAAATAATCTCGTTCATGATCATTAAGCCCATTATAAAAAGTATCAATTTGATGCAATTCTGAAAAATCATGGTGTGGACATTCATGTAACATTTCTTTAAAGCGTTCCCATGCCATTGAAAAACTTTCATTATTTCTTTGCACAAATCGTGAAATCTCATTTTTCAAATGTGTTGTTTTAGATGGTGGAAAAAACTTGTTCACGAACTTAGAAACGAGATCGGCCCATGTCAAAATCGAATTTGGCGGTTCTTTCTCAAGCCAAATTTTTGCGGGTCCATCTAAAGAGTATGGAAACAACATCATCTTAATGGCGTCATGTGGAACATCCTTAAACATGCTAGTGGCGGTGAGACGATTAAAATTCCTAATGTGATAGTGCGGGTTGTCTTTCTCGTGACCTCTAAACTTATTTGCTTGCAACATCGACATTAAACCCGTCTTAATCTCGAAATTCTCCGCAAGAATGGCGGGAATCACAATAGCCTCTCCAAAACCCTCGGTGGGTGCTTGTAGCAACTCCATCATAGTACGATTAGCCATGACGACCTCTTGTTCTACAATAGGTTCAACAATTGGAGGTTGTTCTTCAATCAACGTCTCTTGATTGGCTTGCTTTTGAAGACGTTTACGAGCTCGTTTTGCTTGATTACGAGTGATCATAAACTTCACGAAGAATGGGAGGTGAGCAAAGAAGATTCTTTTTGTGTGTTTTGTGAATTTTCAATTTTTTTGTCTTTTTGATTGTATATAATTTTTTTGGATTTTGGTGTATCTTCGTAGACAACAATCTACAAAATCTATCCTCGAATCAAACTCTTGATTAAAGAAGCCTCAAAGGAATGAAAACGATCACGTGGAGTGAACGCCTTCGAATGACTTTAGAACTTTGGTGAAAAACCAAATTGTTCAAGAGGGTTTAATCACAAAGAAACCAAGCAAATATATTATACGTAATAATACTTTGGGCGGCAAAACCCTCGATTAGCCTTCAATCTCAAAATACTCACAAGCAAGCGGGGAAACGAGGCGGCGCGAAGCACTTAAGAGCCTTTTTCCTTGGGGTATATTTTATAATACCCGCCTTATACCCACCTTATAGTTTGTATTTTTCAAAATCGAGCTTCACGAAAGAATTTATCTATTTTTGCCTTTTTCTTTTTGTTTGAGATTCGAATACAATAATTGAGTGATGAAATTCCAATTAAGGTTGTGTTTTCACACTTTTGGAGATATTGTTTATTTGTTGTGATACTTAATACAATATAGTAATAATATTTTTACAAGAAAAACCAAGAAAACCGATAATACGTATTAGTAGATTTCTACTAATACAAATACTATTTATGGTTAATATTAAAAACGACAATACAAATTAATCACGACACACCTCCCCGGCAGCGGCGCCAAAATGATTGTGGTAAAATACGACCTTTAGGAAAAGGTGCGTAAAAGCGGTAAGTATTGAGTGTACGTTTAGGAAAACGTAAGCACTAATGACCCTTGTGGTGTGAAAGTTCGTTTCCCAAGGAGGTATATGTGTGTGAAAAACTTGTTAAATGTTTGTGATTAATGATTGGTTTAGAAGGGGATGAGAAAAGAAGATGACGAAGACGTGAAAATTACTACTAGAATGTTAAAACGTAAAACCGTAAAAACTACAAAAATAAAAATTAATTCTAAAAATTACCAAAAATTCACCAAAAATCAAAATTAATAAACTAAGAGTTTACCAATGATCAAAACTTTTTCAAACCTTTTAAATAATTAAATATTCATTTTTTAAATGCTAATTAAAGGCCTAAAAATCAAATAAATTATCAAAAAACCCAAATAAAGATATTTCAATTGGTAAACCTCTAAAATGACCTAAAAAGATTAAAAACTATTTTTAGAAAATTTTAAACTAATAAAAACTATATAAAATGATTAAAATACTATTAAAACTTAAAATAATTATAAAAATTGTTCTAAAGGAGATAAAATTATTCTAAAAGTTGCTAAATTCCTATTTTAATGTATTAAAGCTAAGAAAAATGTAAAAAGTTGGAAAATGTGAAATTTGAAAAATAATAATAAAATAATAATAAAATAATATTAAAAAACCAAAAATTATAAATAATTCGAAAAACTTGCAAACTAGTTTATTTTAACCTAAATAATAAGAAAATCAAAGTGAAATGACCAGAATACCCCTATTGGGCCCTCAAATGGGCCAAAACCAAGTATAGTCAACCTTAATGGGCTTTTGGACCCAAAAAGTCAAACATGGCCCAATTGACATGGAAAAGCCCAATCTGACTCAGAATTTAATTCTAAGAAAAAAACTCTAATGGCCCAAAAGCTGAATGTGAGCTTATCACAGCTTATTAAGCACACAGCTTATTCTTATTGGGCTTTTCAGCCCATTAAGCAATAAGCCAATGCCATAAGCTCTAATTTGACACACAACCTTCTTTTGGGATGCTTATGAGATCTTTAAAAAGAAATTTTGAAAAAGCACACTCAATAAGCCAGAAATAAGCAAAGTAAAAATCCACAAAACGACAAAATAGTCGGGTTTGAGATTTAGGGCACCTCAGAAGCTCTAGTTTGTTGCAAAAGCTCACAAATAGCTTAACTAAGAATAATCAATCAAGAAAATCACAAAAAGCCATGTAGAATAAGCTGTAAGAGCAAATAAGCTGGCTGAAAAAGCCAAATAAGCTAGTTTTCTAGCAAAAGCTTAACCAAAAGACTTGTAACCTTCCAGATTTGTTAGTAAGCTAAGAAAAATGATTTCTATTACAAAAGCCAAGTTGTTGCATGTGCCAATAAGCAGTTCTCAAAAATAAGCCAATATGTGCTTATTTGACCAAAAGTCAAAGTACTACAAAGTTCACCAAATGATCAGGAATGGTATAAGGGCTTGTTATAAGCAAATTTTGTGAAGGACTCAAGGAGGAGGCCTTGTGAATCAAGAGGTCAGTTGACCTTTTGATGGCAAATTTTGGCAATAAGGGCTTAATAACCCAGTTAGCTTATAAACCAGATTCAAAGCACACCAAATAGCAAAATCCACTCACAAGCAGCACATAAACAAGTTCCAAGCAGCAAAATCACAAGGCATACACTAGGATAACAATTGCAAGCACCGAATGAGGTGGTCACTTTGCTGATGCAAATGACCACTTCAGCAAACTTTGATAAGCTATAACAAACACAATAAGCCACCAAATTCAACAACCAGATAACCAATAGATAGCTTATCACCCAAACTATTCCCAAACCTCATTTCAGACCTTAGATCCAAGTAACAAAGAAGTTATTGGATCTGATGTGTTTGACCTATTTTAAAACCACTTTTATCAGATTTTTGCAATACTTTAAATCCCTTTTCCAAACTTGCAGAAACTTAACCAAAGACTAAAACTTGTATATTAAGACTTGTTTAGACCTCCCAAACCCTAAGAACCAAGGGCTCAAGGCCACAAGGCCTTATGAACCAGTAATCCCAAACAATCCTTTATCAACCACTTTTTAAACAAACTTCTGATTTCTTCTAATAACCTACTGATTTTAATGATCAAAAACACCTACTAGGCATCAACTAACACAATCAAACACAAAAATAACCAGCACAAACACAAGAACACAAAATCAAAGCTCAAAATCCAAAACAGGCAGTAACATGAAATTCTTTTTAGAGGAATCTTAACAAGAGATTATACCTGCCCTCCACAACATCCTAGGAGGGCCAACTATGCTCCTTGGACCTTGTTCAACAACTAGAACAAGACCAAGGTACTTCAACAAGAAAGATGATGAATGCCTTGGTTGATGTTTCAAAGTAGAAACTCAAGGGCTTGATTTCTTCAACACAATGAACAAACAACTCAACCAAGGGCTCTAATCCCTTCACAAGCTTGGTGTCAACAAGCTTGCAAGAGCTTATAGCTTATGGTTAAGGATAAGTACACAATAACAATCAAAATCAGAAACCTTCTTTCAAGCTTTTTCAAACTTGAAAAACTTACCAAACATAAACGTCCTTGAACCAAATGATTCAAGCACACTTATAACAATCAATGGAACTCAGAATCACCTTTAAACAATACCAACTTTCAAAAACATAAAAAGGAATTACAATTTTCTCAAAATACCAACTTTTATAAATTTCAAAAAGGAATTACAAGTTTAAAAGGTAAAGACTGAAACCAAGGGACTCTCACATGTTGAGGTCTCCTTTTATAGGCAAATGCCAGGCTACACTATTCACAAACCCTAGAAGTAAATTCTCTAAAATGCCCTTAAGTCCTTGAGGCAGTTTGTTGTTGATGAGCTGTCCAAAGTGATCCCAAACGTTCATTTTAGCTTTATGATGAAGCAAAGGCTCTCAGTTGTTGATCTTGACACGTGGCATGACTTGGAGGGCAAGTAGTCACATGATAGGTGAACGGGTATTTGGGGGTGGGGTTCCATTGTGAGTGGGAGTGAGGGTTTTAAGGTTGGGATGGGATTTAGAGTGTGTGAATCAAGTGTGAGTAAGGTTAATTTAGATTTACCCTTTGTTTAAGTTGATGTAAAATCTGGGTGTGAAAAAGTGAATAGTGACACGTTTGATCCGAAATTGGGGGAAGTGGAGTTGTTTGGCGCAATTTGTATATTTAAATGTTTCAGTGTACACATTTGGCCCTTGTTCTTCTTCTTTTCTTTCATTTGTGTTTTAAAACGTGTCAGCGCCCATTTCCTTTGTTGTCAACTTTCAACACTTGACAATTTTGGCACAAAACTTTCCAATAAGGTTTATAAGGATTATTTTTGCCATTTGGAGATATTTCAAGGGCTGATTTTGGACATTCTTGATCTTCAAAGGTCTTCAATGTATCTTTGGCTTCATGAGGACCATAATTGGCAATTTGTAATTGTGAGGGACTAATCTTGCCATTTCTTCAAAGTTGAAGGACCATTTGTGTAATTTTGACAAACTTAAGGGACCAAACTTGTAATTATCAATATACAAGGGTTTTAAGTTTCATTTCTTCAATAAATCAGGATCAATCTTGTATGTCTTCAAGTCTTCAAGGGTATTTGTTGATTATTCCATGAATAAGGGCCCGGTTCTTTGTACGGCTTCGTTTCTTTTGTCCGTTTTTCCTTGTATCGTGTGATCTTTTGTCTTTTTCACGATATACATACCTAAAATACACAAGTAAACAAACACAAGCATATATATGGTATATTATGACATTTTTATGCATTAAAAGCCCGAAAAGAACGATGAGATCATGTATAAATGCCATCTCATCAACTGCCTTAGCCAATCTCGGGTCAAGTATTAATCTGATGCCTTTAAGTGTTTGGAGAAAGTTATCATTACCCGATCTTACACCAACAAAGATGACTCTTGCGCTAGCAAATCGAACTCTCGCTTACCCTGTTGGTATTGCCAAAGATGTGTTTGTTAAAGTTGGTACCTTCACTTTTCCGGTTGACTTTGTTGTTGTTGATTATGAAATGGACCCTCGTATTCCGTTAATACTTGGTCGGTCATTCTTGAAAACCGGAAAAGCTTTAGTCGATGTTGCCGAAGGTGAACTAATTCTAAGAGTCGGGAATGATGCAAATGTGTTTAAAATGGGGAAGATCACAAACAAATCAAATGGAAGAGAATCAGCGAATATGATTAATGTGCTTCAAGACGAGCTTGATACAACTACTTGTGAGATTACAAAGCTTGATGATTTTGTCGTCTACAACAATCCTCTTTTGGATTCTTGCTATGATAATCCACTTTTCCAAGATGATGTGGATGATTCTCTTTCCAATTTGGACCCTCCACCAATATATGATGCTCCACCAATCTATGATGATTTTAGTTCCGATGTGGATGATTATGATGATTTTACTTCAGAGTATAAAGACATGCGAACATATGATGATTTTGATGATGTTGATACTCTTTCGAGTGATTCTTCACATGATGACCTTGTTCCTACTTTTGATGAAGATCCTCCACCAACAATTCTTGATCCTTCTTTGGATGACTACTCATTTGAGGGAGATTTTGAAACTTTTCTCAATACTTATTTCCCCATTGAGAATGATTCTCCTCCTTTGGACTTTGATTTTGGTCTTTATCCTTCTTCGGAAATTAAGAAACTCGTTTCAAAGGAGAAGAAGCCGGACGACACCGATATCCGTAGTACTTATATTTTGACACCTCTTTATCCACCTTCTGAGGATGAGATTGTGTGATTAATGAGCGGATCTTCTTCAAGGTCTTCTGAGCCTGAGTGTTATTTTCCCCTAAAGGAAAAGGTGTTCGATCCCGGTATTTCAATTTCAAGCCATCTCAGTATCCATCTGATGAAATAAAAGGAAAGATTTTTGGAAATAATGGAGATATGCTTGCACTTCATCATACTTTCTACCACTGTGCTCAACAACAGCTTAAAGGAACCTTGCCTACTCTTCTTTGGCTTTCCTTCTTCACTTTAAGCTTGTGCTATTTGATGGACGAAAACAATATTTTTGATCCCGGTGGATGTTTTTCAAGGTTCTTCCCATGCTAATCAAGGTCGCGTCAGGCTCACGACTCAGTGAACAAAAACAAGCGCTTCTCGGGAGGCAACCCGGGTATCTATCATTTTATTCCGTTTTTATAATAAGTGTAGGGGGAGACCCTAGTATGTGTTTGTTTTTTCTTTCTTATCATGTGCAGGGATTCGAGCTATCAAAGATCCATTCTTGATGACTTTTGATGATCCGTGATTCCGTGTACCCGTCTTCCCGGTTCTATCCTAAATTCTTTTGATTCACTATTTTATATTTTTCAATATTAAAAGAGGAATAACTTTAGTTGTCCCTTCCTTAGCAAGATTTATACAACGTGCACAATGTCCTAAGTGTAGGGGAGTTTACTCCCACATGCTTAAACATTGAGGACAATGTTTATATCAAGTGAGGGGGGACTTCTGTCGAAGTTAAGTGGACTTTTCCTTGTATTTGTCCTCATTTTAATCGGGAAATTGATTTTTTGACATTTTCCAAAATTTTTTATTCTATTTTGGCCTAGTAGTTTTTCCTTTTTTATCGATATTTTCTTTCATTTGAATAAATTTTAATAAATGGTTTTAATAAGTTTAGATGTCTTTGATATATTAGTCCCGTTATGAATCTTTTGACTCAACCCGAGTTTACTTATCCAAGTTTACTCTTGCTAGTATCCTTATCATGTTTAAGTCAAGTTTTGCTAGGCTTTTATATAGGGAACATTAAAACGCAAAAGTCTTAACTCTTACTGGTTAAGAACAAGAACTTTTCGCAAGTTCCTATAATTTACCCTAGAAAGTTGTTTATCAAGGGAACTTTAAAATGCGAATTCTAAAACTTGGAAAAGTCTAAGAAGTTGCAAGATCCTATAGATGACTTGAAAACCCAAAACTTTGATTTAATTGGCTAAGCATCCACGAGTCTCATTCCTTGAGATTTTGAATTTTGTGGAGAACGAGAGATGATAGAGTCAATTATAAGTTTGGTATTCTTTCATGAATTTATGTGAGTTGATTATAAGCTTTTTCTCCCATCGCTTGTTAATAAGTTTAATTGCAATAAATAAGATCGTACGATTTGAAAACGTTACTTAGCTTCTAGCACAAGATCGTTTAAAAGTTGCTCGGTATAATTAGAGTTCATAGCCAAGGCATAACTTATTGAAGCGGGATGCGAAGATTGGCTAGTCCGAAAAGGCCCTAACAAGGCATGAGGGCTACATTTTGTTGCTAAAGATCCAAAGTGATGTGAAGAATCATTTATCAAAAATCAATATGAAGGATCGAGACACACGACGAAAAGCAAATACTCCCCTAAAGATCATGGACAAGTCTATCAGAAAAGACCCTAGAAAGGTATGAGGATAAATAGATCCAGGTCCTAAAGGAGGCGGATCGTTGAATATCAAAATCCCAAATAAAGATTGGAAAACTTGCCACTGCTTGACTATCTTGACTTTTGTCTTTTATGGATTTTTGTTCGATTCAAAGAACACAAAGGCACCCTTATAACTAGTGGGTTATAAGAAGTCAATCACAATTAAATAAGCACAAATTCAACCAGTCAATTAGTACAGTTTAATCAAAACATGCCCAGATATGATACAGACATGAACATAAGCAGTTATGAACAAGATAAGCAGTTTTAGCAATATTCAGCCAACAAAATTGAACCAAATGCACACAACAGCTTAAATAAACTCAAATTAACATAAATCAACTAGTTTCATACACTGATTCAATGTTTAGACAATGATTCAAGCTAAGCAAGTTACCGATGAACAATGAACAAACAGAAAATGCACTTTGCTGATGTACTTGACCACAAGACCAAATTCAAACCCTTAAATCTCTTAAACATGTTATATAAACTTTGTTTAAACACTTGGTATACCTAAACATGCACACACTCTAGGTGTTTCCAAGATTTTAGGTCAAATTAGTAAAAAACAAGCAAGATATAGCATAATATAGGATTTTATGTTTAAAAGCTCAAAACTTGTAGATAATATCACACAACCAAGTAAATTATCAGATATAAGCACCTAACAACCAAAAACACTAACTCAAATTCAAACAAGCACCTTAAATCACTAGACCCAAACACCCTTTTCACTTTTTAATCCAAGATTTAAACAAGTAAATGTGTGTAACAGGTTTACCAAAGCCTAATCTAGCATCATAACACCAATATCATGCAGTATTAATCAAATTCAAGCGACAAGAACACCTCAAATAACAGTAGATCACAAAATCACAATTTATCACTTTTCAAGCATATTATTGGTAAGAAGACTCAAACCTCATGAATATACATCCACACTCACGAATTTTTGAGCTTATGTGTCTAGCTTAACAAGGCACAACCTTCCGATAGGCTGCTAAGAGTAACAAGGTTAGAAAAAGAAATATAAAAAACAAAAAAACAAAAAACAAAGCTGATTAATTCAAGCTTGTTCCCACTCCATGAAGGAAAAGAATGAAGAAATAAAGAACAAAGGGGCTAAAGAAGAAATTATGCTGAAAAGGAGCAGAAGTGCGGCGCACAATTAGAAAAGTGTGGCGTACATTCAAAGTACCCCGAGTTTGGAGAATAACAAGAAGTGCGGTGCACAAACTCAGAAGTGCGGCATACATTTACACCTGAAGAAGTGCGGCGCACAAATGAACAAGTGCGACGCACATTTTACTGTAGTTACAAAATTAATTGCAGTTATGCATGGTTATTATGGGGAACCTTTGATATACTTCCGGGGTTTCTAACCTATGAATTTTCATGTATAAATAGGACCCTTTGCCAAGCATAATCATATCTCATTCCTCACATTCTCCATTGTTTAGGAGAACAATAATCAAGGATTTCTCCAAATCCTTGATCATAGTCACTAGAGTTAGTAAACCTTAGTTGGTCAATGGTATTGGTGCTAGAACAAGAAAATCATAAGTGTTGCTAGCCATTTGTAATAAGTTCAAAAACTTATAAATCCTTTGGAAGCAATTGTTGAAATAATCTAGTGGTATAATTCTTATTTCAATTATGTCAATCTTTTACTTTGATTTACGTAGGTTTGAAATGATCTTGTTTATAGCTATTATGGAGTAGTGTGATGTGCACTTGGTTAAGGTTTATTAGCCTTATGATTAGATGTGATTATTAGCTTTGTTGGGGCAATGTGCGGCTCACAATTAGTTTTGTTCGGCGCACTTTTTCCCTGGGTTCTTGAAAATAAGTGTGATTTGGATACTCATGTACTATGTGTTCCTATGTAAGACCATTGTTATATGTTGGATTCATCTATGATCATGGACTAGTACTCATGTGAATGGATGAGTTTCATGTCATCTAGTAAATGAATCTTGTTAATCACTTTTGTAACGATTCATGGATTAAAAGATATACCAACTCTTGCATAATCTCGTGTACTACCTTAGTTATCAAAATCAAGCATAAACTTATCTTAATGCTGTTGATATGACAAAATCTTTAGCCGGATTCTTGTCATATCAATTAGATGTTGCATACACGAATAGTAATCGATATGTTGTCTTACATTGTTTATGTGCTTATATTTCATCCTTGCTACCCCTCTATCATATGGTTATGACCTTAGCCAAACGCACCCTTTAATACCAATTGTTAAGTATATCTTTAGAACTTGTGACACTCTAGAGGTAATTGTTTTGATATTGTGATAACAACAATCCTGTGGAACGAAGTGGACTTTACCATTAATCTATGCTATACATGAAAGGGTATACTTGCCCGTGTTTATGTTTCTTGTCATTTGTGTGGTAACATCTTGAATAAAAATTAAGACTTGCAAACGAACATCATGTTTTTGGCACCGCTGTTGGGGATTGATTAGTTATTTACTTTGAAACATTCTGAAATACAACAAAAATTATAAATCGCCGTCCAGATTTCTGGCAATATGAAAAAAAATTTAATGAAAAAGATAAAAAGTGCACACATTCCAAAAAGTGCGCCGCACATTTGATAAGAATTTACAAAATTTTGTTAGAAACAATCCCAAAACACCACCAAAACCTTTTACTCTCAACACTTACTGCTGAAAACATGAGAATTGTTTTATGTGTTCTTATGCTTTTTGAGCTTATGTGTTTGTTAATATTGCATTTCAAGAAAAACCAAAAATATTTACTTTCAAAATTTTATTTTCTATTTAATTTACTCTTTGGTAGAATAACTTGCTTTGTTATGTCTTATTTGATATTTATGATGATTTGTGGTAATGTTTAACAACTTCAAGATACAAGAAAATAAGGAAACAAGCGGAAATGAAAAAAATAGTTATTTCTTGCAAAATGCTTGAGAACATCTTACAAAATTTGGTTACTATTTCTTATTTTGACTACTTGTTTAGGAAGTATTATGAAAAAGTATTATAACATTGTTTGATTGGTATATAGATAATACAATTATGAAAAAAAAATTTCTTGCTGAAAGTGCGTCGCACCTTTCAAAAAGTGTGCCGACTTTTCTGTATCGGGAAATGTGTGCCGCACATCTAAAAAGTGCGCCGCACAACTTGAAAAGCAGTACACAGAATTTGCTTATAGCACAATTGAAAAGAGATTTTCATCAAAACTAATAAGTTGCCTTAAGACTACAAGATATGAAATTTCATTTAGATTTTATGGCACCAACATACTAATGTTTCTCTTGATGTCTTTTTGTTTTAAGATGGATCCAAACACTAGCTTGGGTAGGCTATGCTTAGGAGTGGATGAGCATATTAGCATAAATGATAAGATTGAATCAGATGGAGAATGTACAAGATATGAATATAGGGATACAACCGATAGTGGGATTCAAAAGGTCCTAACTTTCTATCGTTTGGAAGACTTGACACCTCTTTATCCACCTTCTGAGGATGAGATTGTGTGATTAATGAGCGGATCTTCTTCAAGGTCTTCTGAGCCTGAGTGTTATTTTCCCCTAAAGGAAAAGGTGTTCGATCCCGGTATTTCAATTTCAAGCCATCTCAGTATCCATCTGATGAAATAAAAGGAAAGATTTTTGGAAATAATGGAGATATGCTTGCACTTCATCATACTTTCTACCACTGTGCTCAACAACAGCTTAAAGGAACCTTGCCTACTCTTCTTTGGCTTTCCTTCTTCACTTTAAGCTTGTGCTATTTGATGGACGAAAACAATATTTTTGATCCCGGTGGATGTTTTTCAAGGTTCTTCCCATGCTAATCAAGGTCGCGTCAGGCTCACGACTCAGTGAACAAAAACAAGCGCTCCTCGGGAGGCAACCCGGGTATCTATCATTTTATTCCGTTTTTATAATAAGTGTAGGGGGAGACCCTAGTATGTGTTTGTTTTTTCTTTCTTATCATGTGCAGGGATTCGAGCTATCAAAGATCCATTCTTGATGACTTTTGACGATCCGTGATTCCGTGTACCCGTCTTCCCGGTTCTATCCTAAATTCTTTTGATTCACTATTTTATATTTTTCAATATTAAAGGAGGAATAACTTTAGTTGTCCCTTCCTTAGCAAGATTTATACAACGTGCACAATGTCCTAAGTGTAGGGGAGTTTACTCCCACATGCTTAAACATTGAGGACAATGTTTATATCAAGTGAGGGGGGACTTCTGTCGAAGTTAAGTGGACTTTTCCTTGTATTTGTCCTCATTTTAATCGGGAAATTGATTTTTTGACATTTTCCAAAATTTTTTATTCTATTTTGGCCTAGTAGTTTTTCCTTTTTTATCGATATTTTCTTTCATTTGAATAAATTTTAATAAATGGTTTTAATAAGTTTAGATGTCTTTGATATATTAGTCCCGTTATGAATCTTTTGACTCAACCCGAGTTTACTTATCCAAGTTTACTCTTGCTAGTATCCTTATCATGTTTAAGTCAAGTTTTGCTAGGCTTTTATATAGGGAACATTAAAACGCAAAAGTCTTAACTCTTACTGGTTAAGAACAAGAACTTTTCGCAAGTTCCTATAATTTACCCTAGAAAGTTGTTTATCAAGGGAACTTTAAAATGCGAATTCTAAAACTTGGAAAAGTCTAAGAAGTTGCAAGATCCTATAGATGACTTGAAAACCCAAAACTTTGATTTAATTGGCTAAGCATCCACGAGTCTCATTCCTTGAGATTTTGAATTTTGTGGAGAACGAGAGATGATAGAGTCAATTATAAGTTTGGTATTCTTTCATGAATTTATGTGAGTTGATTATAAGCTTTTTCTCCCATCGCTTGTTAATAAGTTTAATTGCAATAAATAAGATCGTACGATTTGAAAACGTTACTTAGCTTCTAGCACAAGATCGTTTAAAAGTTGCTCGGTATAATTAGAGTTCATAGCCAAGGCATAACTTATTGAAGCGGGATGCGAAGATTGGCTAGTCCGAAAAGGCCCTAACAAGGCATGAGGGCTACATTTTGTTGCTAAAGATCCAAAGTGATGTGAAGAATCATTTATCAAAAATCAATATGAAGGATCGAGACACACGACGAAAAGCAAATACTCCCCTAAAGATCATGGACAAGTCTATCAGAAAAGACCCTAGAAAGGTATGAGGATAAATAGATCCAGGTCCTAAAGGAGGCGGATCGTTGAATATCAAAATCCCAAATAAAGATTGGAAAACTTGCCACTGCTTGACTATCTTGACTTTTGTCTTTTATGGATTTTTGTTCGATTCAAAGAACACAAAGGCACCCTTATAACTAGTGGGTTATAAGAAGTCAATCACAATTAAATAAGCACAAATTCAACCAGTCAATTAGTACAGTTTAATCAAAACATGCCCAGATATGATACAGACATGAACATAAGCAGTTATGAACAAGATAAGCAGTTTTAGCAATATTCAGCCAACAAAATTGAACCAAATGCACACAACAGCTTAAATAAACTCAAATTAACATAAATCAACTAGTTTCATACACTGATTCAATGTTTAGACAATGATTCAAGCTAAGCAAGTTACCGATGAACAATGAACAAACAGAAAATGCACTTTGCTGATGTACTTGACCACAAGACCAAATTCAAACCGTTAAATCTCTTAAACATGTTATATAAACTTTGTTTAAACACTTGGTATACCTAAACATGCACACACTCTAGGTGTTTCCAAGATTTTAGGTCAAATTAGTAAAAAACAAGCAAGATATAGCATAATATAGGATTTTATGTTTAAAAGCTCAAAACTTGTAGATAATATCACACAACCAAGTAAATTATCAGATATAAGCACCTAACAACCAAAAACACTAACTAAAATTCAAACAAGCACCTTAAATCACTAGACCCAAACACCCTTTTCACTTTTTAATCCAAGATTTAAACAAGTAAATGTGTGTAACAGGTTTACCAAAGCCTAATCTAGCATCATAACACCAATATCATGCAGTATTAATCAAATTCAAGCGACAAGAACACCTCAAATAACAGTAGATCACAAAATCACAATTTATCACTTTTCAAGCAGATTATTGGTAAGAAGACTCAAACCTCATGAATATACATCCACACTCACGAATTTTTGAGCTTATGTGTCTAGCTTAACAAGGCACAACCTTCCGATAGGCTGCTAAGAGTAACAAGGTTAGAAAAAGAAATATAAAAAACAAAAAAACAAAAAACAAAGCTGATTAATTCAAGCTTGTTCCCACTCCATGAAGGAAAAGAATGAAGAAATAAAGAACAAAGGGGCTAAAGAAGAAATTATGCTGAAAAGGAGCAGAAGTGCGGCGCACAATTAGAAAAGTGTGGCGTACATTCAAAGTACCCCGAGTTTGGAGAATAACAAGAAGTGCGGTGCACAAACTCAGAAGTGCGGCATACATTTACACCTGAAGAAGTGCGGCGCACAAATGAACAAGTGCGACGCACATTTTACTGTAGTTACAAAATTAATTGCAGTTATGCATGGTTATTATGGGGAACCTTTGATATACTTCCGGGGTTTCTAACCTATGAATTTTCATGTATAAATAGGACCCTTTGCCAAGCATAATCATATCTCATTCCTCACATTCTCCATTGTTTAGGAGAACAATAATCAAGGATTTCTCCAAATCCTTGATCATAGTCACTAGAGTTAGTAAACCTTAGTTGGTCAATGGTATTGGTGCTAGAACAAGAAAATCATAAGTGTTGCTAGCCATTTGTAATAAGTTCAAAAACTTATAAATCCTTTGGAAGCAATTGTTGAAATAATCTAGTGGTATAATTCTTATTTCAATTATGTCAATCTTTTACTTTGATTTACGTAGGTTTGAAATGATCTTGTTTATAGCTATTATGGAGTAGTGTGATGTGCACTTGGTTAAGGTTTATTAGCCTTATGATTAGATGTGATTATTAGCTTTGTTGGGGCAATGTGCGGCTCACAATTAGTTTTGTTCGGCGCACTTTTTCCCTGGGTTCTTGAAAATAAGTGTGATTTGGATACTCATGTACTATGTGTTCCTATGTAAGAACATTGTTATATGTTGGATTCATCTATGATCATGGACTAGTACTCATGTGAATGGATGAGTTTCATGTCATCTAGTAAATGAATCTTGTTAATCACTTTTGTAACGGTTAATGGATTAAATGATATACCAACTCTTGCATAATCTCGTGTACTACCTTAGTTATCAAAATCAAGCATAAACTTATCTTAATGCTGTTGATATGACAAAATCTTTAGCCGGATTCTTGTCATATCAATTAGATGTTGCATACACGACTAGTAATCGATATGTTGTCTTACATTGTTTATGTGCTTATATTTCATCCTTGCTACCCCTCTATCATATGGTTATGACCTTAGCCAAACGCACCCTTTAATACCAATTGTTAAGTATATCTTTAGAACTTGTGACACTCTAGAGGTAATTGTTTTGATATTGTGATAACAACAATCCTGTGGAACGAAGTGGACTTTACCATTAATCTATGCTATACATGAAAGGGTATACTTGCCCGTGTTTATGTTTCTTGTCATTTGTGTGGTAACATCTTGAATAAAAATTAAGACTTGCAAACGAACATCATGTTTTTGGCACCGCTGCTGGGGATTGATTAGTTATTTACTTTGAAACATTCTGAAATACAACAAAAATTATAAATCGCCGTCCAGATTTCTGGCAATATGAAAAAAAATTTAATGAAAAAGATAAAAAGTGCACACATTCCAAAAAGTGCGCCGCACATTTGATAAGAATTTACAAAATTTTGTTAGAAACAATCCCAAAACACCACCAAAACCTTTTACTCTCAACACTTACTGCTGAAAACATGAGAATTGTTTTATGTGTTCTTATGCTTTTTGAGCTTATGTGTTTGTTAATATTGCATTTCAAGAAAAACCAAAAATATTTACTTTCAAAATTTTATTTTCTATTTAATTTACTCTTTGGTAGAATAACTTGCTTTGTTATGTCTTATTTGATATTTATGATGATTTGTGGTAATGTTTAACAACTTCAAGATACAAGAAAATAAGGAAACAAGCGGAAATGAAAAAAATAGTTATTTCTTGCAAAATGCTTGAGAACATCTTACAAAATTTGGTTACTATTTCTTATTTTGACTACTTGTTAAGGAAGTATTATGAAAAAGTATTATAACATTGTTTGATTGGTATATAGATAATACAATTATGAAAAAAAAATTTCTTGCTGAAAGTGCGTCGCACCTTTCAAAAAGTGTGCCGACTTTTCTGTATCGGGAAATGTGTGCCGCACATCTAAAAAGTGCGCCGCACAACTTGAAAAGCAGTACACAGAATTTGCTTATAGCACAATTAAAAAGAGATTTTCATCAAAACTAATAAGTTGCCTTAAGACTACAAGATATGAAATTTCATTTAGATTTTATGGCACCAACATACTAATGTTTCTCTTGATGTCTTTTTGTTTTAAGATGGATCCAAACACTAGCTTGGGTAGGCTATGCTTAGGAGTGGATGAGCATATTAGCATAAATGATAAGATTGAATCAGATGGAGAATGTACAAGATATGAATATAGGGATACAACCGATAGTGGGATTCAAAAGGTCCTAACTTTCTATCGTTTGGAAGACTTGACACCTAGCAAAAATACTGAATGCCTTGTCATGTGGAAGGTAATTTCGCCTATGGGGGAAAGTTGACTTGGAAATGGAGAAGAGTTTTGTTAGCAATGAATTTGCATTGGAGCTTGGCTTAACCTACAAAACGCATCGTAATGGGACAAAGAAATAGATAAGAAGCTCATTTTTATGATCAAGGACGAATTGATTTTCGTCGACTCCTTCGTCAATCCGGAAGAAGATGACTGTGAACCGTGTGCAATATTTGGGAGATATTTCCTAAAGCAATCCAGCGCATAAATTGATATCACTTGTGGCATACTAACCTTATGGCCAAAAGTGCATGAAAGCTTGGACATAGAAGAAATTGACGAGATACTTGATAATCTCGACTTTGATGAATTAGCACCTATTGCAAACGAGGGAATTGATACTCCTAGATTTGTTTGTAATATGGGGAAAGGCAAAATAAACCAAGGAAAACAGCCCGCTCATGCTTACAAATTGAACTATAATGGTGAAGGACCTTCTCTCACCATTAATAAACCCATAACTAGAGAAGAACTAACAATGGAAGAATTAAGGGAAGACGTTGAAGAAAGAGTAATGTTGTTAAACATGAATCGACCAATCATTGAAACATTAAAATACATTTATAAGTATAAAATGATTGTCGGTGGGGTCTTGCTTGATAAGTTGAAGACTGAAGATGGATTAACCTCGGAATATGAGGATGTAGCAATCCAAATGCTCCGTGAGAGAAAAGTAATGAAAGAAAAAGAAGATCCGGGTTATTTTTTCCTACCTATAATGTTGGAAGGTAAAACTACATATAATGCGTTGGTAGACACCGGTTCGAATGTTAATATCATGCCACTTGGAATCTTCAAAATGTTACATGTTGGAAGAGTCAAACCAAGGTTTGATCGAATAAAAATGCTTGATCACTCCTACGCAGAGGGATTTGGGCGTTTGCTTGCAGTTCTATGCCAAATAGGGACAACCACAATACTAGCCGATTTTATGCTTCTCGATATTCCTATTGATCGAGACATTCAACTAGTGGTTGGAAGAAAGTTTTTTCACATTGTTGGTGCAAAGGTAGATGTTGGAAAAGCTATCATGACTAGCTTTGATGGGTTTGTCGATCAAACATATAATGTGTTAAAAGCAAAAGAACATGATGATAGTGATGATGAAGATGATAAGTACTACACCACGAAAAGAGATGAAAATGGTATGCTGATTTATGGTCCATTTTGCAACCATGGACGTAACCGGAAGAACTATTTGATTCTTCACTAAGTGAAAGGAGCTACCATAACACTTTCTTTGATGTTTGTGTGTACAAGAAAATTGTGGGGATGCTTGGAGTACTTCTCGTATCATTGAAATACAAAGATTGGCAAGTGGGTAACAAGCGAGAATTTTAAAATATTGCTAAAGATGGAGATAGTGAATGGCATGTTGCCATAGTCATTGTTGATCCATGTGGAAAGAGGTACGAAAAAGTGTACGAGACAAAGGACCCCAATAGAGAGGTCTCGGGACGTTACACGGAGAGTGATATCATGTGACCTCTGAATTTCTTCTACAACTAAGAGGAAAGGATGAGAAGAGGAGTGCATCATTGGCTCCTAGTTACTTTCATGCATTTTTATTTTTTTGTATGTAGATAATCAAATAAAACGAAGTAATATCTAAGATTCCTAGAAGTTTTAGGATGATCTTAGAAGTAGGAATGTTCTCCCTAAGTTTTTATTTCTATCGAATGAAATTGGAGGTTTTCTTTTAAATTTTGTGTTTTGTATACTTTAAAAATGAAAATACAGTAAATTAGGTCTGGATGCACAGAATGTGCGCCGCACATTTCAAAAATTGCGCCACACTTCTGGGCGGTTTTTTTGTACATACCCCATTTTTCTCATTAGTAACTAAAAAAATACACAAAAACTGACGATTTTTAATCATCACAAAAAATATTTTCGAGTCTTTGTTCCAATTTCACATTCGAGATCATGTCTAGGGTAAGTTTTTATATTTAATTCATGTTTGTCTCAATTAATTAGTCATTAATTTTTAATTAATTTTTAATTAGGGTTCTTAGTAATTGGAGAACAAATTACAATTCAATTAGGAATTAGGAATTTAGAAATAGATTAAGAAATGATTAGATTATATAAAAATAAAATTGAAAAAAAAGAGGGTTTTTGAAAAACCATGGAGATGAGGCAATGTCGAGGATTAGAACGAATTGTGAATGGGTTAGTGTTTGATTCTAGCCATTGTTAATAGTTTGTAACCATTTAGTTTGCGGATTTGGTTAGCTACTAGTGTACCCCTACATATGATGTAATACCCAGAATGTGCGCCGCACTTTACATATTGTGCGCCGCACTTTTAATGAAATGTTCCCAGAAAGTACGCCGTACATTCCAAATTGTGCGCCGCACTTTTCGTCTGGAAAACAAACAGAATGATCAGAACACGATCATAGGATCACCGTTGACCCCTAACGCTTAACTATTGTTAATACATGTTTATACGTGATAAAAAATTTGAAGAATAAAGGTTCTAGAAATTACAAAACCGACACGTCTAGCTGAGGAAAGAAGCGAAGGCCTACCGAATCGGAAAGTGTCGCACTCATGGGAACACCGAATCACCGATTTTTGAACTGTCCTGGATGTACTAATGATAACAAAACCATCTACAACAATGCTCTTAGTCTTTTAATGCCAAAACAAATTTGTGCACCTAGAATTGTGGATTTTAGAGTTTTGAAAAAGCTTGGTTGTAAAGCTCAAATAAGGGACATGCTTAGGATAGTAGTGATAGAGGTTGGAGGTAATGAAGTCTTGTTTGAATCCGATGTTTGGATTCATGCTTTTACTTGTAGGGAGAAAATCTATGCGGAGCTTGTTGTCGAGTTTTTCTCTACTTTTAATTTTGATGAAGATGCCGAAGGAGATGAGTTGTTGACTAAGAAGATTTTGACTTTTAGACTTTGTGGAAAGGGACATTTTTTGACTTTGAAAGAATTTGCTAAGTACTTGGAGTTGTATAATAGAGAGGAGCAAAAGGCAGAAGGATTTGAGGTATATTTACAAGGAGGGGAACATGATCATGGAGACTTTAATGATAATGAATTTTGGGCATCGATTTGCCCGGATGAGGATCCATTGAGCTTATCTAGGAGCTCGGCCACTAGGATTTCTAGTCCACTTTTGAGAGTGCTTCAAAAGATAATTGCGTATGCCGTTTGCCAAAGAACCACAGGATATGATAAAATATAAAAGAATGATTTGTGGTTATTGAGCATGTTTAGGGGCAAGAACCGTGAGCAATACGCTAATGTGGCTTTGGTGATACCAAAATGTAAGAAAAGGAAAGGTCTTGGTAGTCAAGCGGGTAGTATGATTGTGTGTCGAAAATTTGTGACTAGGTTAGCTCGAAGAATGGGGCTTTTAAGTGATCAAGTTGTGAGTAGTTTTAGTCCATCGATTGTTTGTGATACCATTGACCGAAAGAGATTTGATTGGAGCGGATGGAAGGTTGATGAGAGAAGACTCGCCTATTAGAGCACCTCATGTAGGTATGGCGCGAGCTCCTCGTGCATCACTCCAAGATGTTTGTGATAGAATGGTAAGGATGGAGGTTAGACAAGACCAACTTGGGTTTATAATGGAGTGCCAATGTTATAGTATGGATCGATACGCTCCAGATTTTGAGAGGATGGCAAACAATATCATGTTCCGATGAGTGGACCTTATGGACCACCCGGATATCACCACGAGCCATTCTACTACACCCAAAAACCACCACCCTATCCACCACACTTTCACCCGTCTCAAGGTCCAAGGAATGAAGAAACTGAAGAGGATATGTGAAGCCTCGTATGTGTGTGACTTTTGTGTTAGTCACATTTGAAACAATTTGAAAACATTTTATTTGGGCTTTGTAATATGTCTTTGTTGGTACTTAGGAAAACTTAATACTTTGGGTGAGGAATTTTTATTTCTAATTTGGTATGTAAAATATGTTTGTATATATTATTTGTGTTAATTTACAGCAAATAAGCGAGACAAAGCAAACTTGGGAGAAGATTGAAGATCTCGGCATTGCTCACGACTTGGAATAAAAGGGGAGTATTATTCTTATTTTCCCTCTAATTTTTACTTTTTCCTTATATTTAGCATTAGGGACAATGCTCATAATAAGTATGGGGGGTGATTGAGTGAAAATAAGATCGAATAAAAGCTTGTTTTTATAAATTTAATTTTTTGAAATTTCTGTCCCAGAAGCACGTCACACATTTCAAAAAGTACGCCGCACTTTCTGGGCGAATTTTTAAAATTCTGTACAGTTTTGAATAATAAAATAGTTTTTGTCAAAGGATTGATAATTCTTATAATTGTAAAACTATTTTGACTCGGAATTGATAATGTTATTTACACAATACTTTATTTATAACTGTGAGGATCTTTTCCGTAAGCATTCTTACATTTTTAAATTGTGTGTGCCGATGTAACAACCCCAAATTACCACACAGCGGAATACCACTTTGGGGTGCTACTCATAGCACATCGCACACAATCATAGACAACGACCTCAAAAGAGACGTTAAAATAATATACAACCTTGTCTAAAAAGTTTCCCATCCCAATATATATAAAATCAGAGTAGCGTTTGTCCCAAAAACCGTTACCAATCACAATACATTAAATGCTTAAAAGCAGTTTATTCATTTCAAAGGATGGAAAAGTAAACAAAGATTTAGACAAGTAAGCACCAACTCCCTCCTCGCATGCTCCGATGCCATCCATCTTGATTACCTGAAATACATGCTAAAAATAATCAACACAAAGGTTGAGCAAGTCTATAGGTTTTACAAATCATAATTTGAACACAAGAATTTTAATCATCTCAAGCTTGTCACACAAACAAGTAATATATATATCGATAAATGCCTTAAGCTCATGCAACTGAACATTAACCCACACGTCAAACCGAGTCACTTACGACGCCCCTAAAACAGGTAATATTGTCATATACCAACGACCTCTTATACATTATATCCCTATCAGGTGATCACAAGGATACATACCCTAGGATAAGGATGTCAAACCAAATAGATCTATCAAATGTATTAGCGTTTACCTCGCAAGGTAATTAACAGTTCATGAATTTCAGGGACTTCATAAGACAATGGTACTTAGGCATTTATCATCATATTAGGGTCCATCATACCAAAAACAACTTGTGTTCCTTTTATAAAAACAAGCATGTATTCCCCCTCGCGGGTTAAAATCATTTACAAGATAAGAAAAAGCGAGGCTATAGAATTACTTTAAATACAGACAATCAGTAGAATACAAGTGTCAATACCTCACGGCATATCATAACCTAATATTGCTTCACATAATTATCAACACAGCACCACATAATCTACACGGCTTGATTCCAATAGTCGCAATACACCATAAATAGCTAATAATCATGTAACGTCAACACTATGCTTTCGCGACCTCAAAGTTGCAATTAATTCCACAGCTATGCTCCAATCGTTTGGTGAGGTTTATGTTTTGGTGTTTTCCCGATGGATGGTTACATCGACTCGACACAAAATAAATTAATAAAATTTAACTCGTAAAACTTTGGTGGTTGGCCAAATAAAATAAAATGATAAAACAAATCATATAATACATCTAATATATATTTTATATATGAAAATGACGCACATAATTTATATCGTAGGTTATTATTTAGAACAAAGATTCAAAAATGTATTTCTTAAATTATATACTATATCCTTTGTTGATCCCAAACTTAGATCGATTTAGCTTTATGTATACGAGATTAGATCAAGTTATACACGTAGAGAAACCTTTGTATATGTATATAATAATCTAAGTGTTATGCGGAATTAACACTTAAACAAGAACACACAAAGATGTAAACAAACTTTCACTTGATTAATGATAACAAACTTGCTTACAATGAAAGTGTGACAAATCTAACATTTTCAAGTAGTTAAATATTTTCTCGTATAATATTTTGAAACTTATTTTTGTGTTGGTTGACGAACTCACAATTTACGGATTTAAATTTGGGCTTACGTGCATAATTTGGCGTCTTTTACGACTAAACCGGAAACCTTAGGATTACGTATTTACTTTTTTGAACTCCGTTTTTGATGAGACAATTTTTATTGGATTCGTTTTGTGACGGTGATTCATAATTTATAAAAACGTTTTTCGTAAAACGACCCGAGGGCACGCAAATCGAGAAAACTAGAATCGAGAAATACCCGTAAACTAGTGAGATGGGACAAAACACTTTGCCCCATCCCAATAGCTTATATGGGACGGCAAGAAGACACCACCACACCTAGGTGGCACAAGTTTAGCTAAGCTTGCACAAGTGTAAGCTTATGCTTACACTTTAAGCTAACTACTTCCACCACTTAACAAAACTAGCTAATGGTTTTCACTTCTACCATTTCATCCATGCAATTCACTCTCAAAACTCTCTCTACTCCACCCTTGTGCCGTCCCACATCAAGCAACAAACACCATCTTTGATCTTTTCTAGCTACAAACCACATGTTTACTAGTCCTATTAAGGTGTTTCCTTGAAGCCTTGATCATTTGGTGGCCATATAACCAACTTTGGAGGTGATTTGCTTGTGTCCTAGGGCTTATTTTCCAACATATAATCTTGATATTTGATGGTCTTGGAGATACTTGTTGTGTTCATCAAGTTCTTGCCTTCCTAAAACAAGAAATCCACTTGGATTGGTAAAGAAGATCATCCTTTACATTTTTCTCTTATTATTTTGTAAAGAACAAATGTATTTTCTTTTATTTTGTATATGTATATGATGTATATATGATGATAAAAAAATGTTGTGTGGGGATCAAGTGTTGATAAACATGCTTAAAAATGATGATAACCATAAGAAATGAAGCTAAAATCATGACTAATTAGTTGGCTGTATAAAAACAGTAGATAACTAAATGATGAACTGATAAAAATGCATGGTTTGATCTATTTACAGTAAGTAGGTGATGTTATACACATGTGAGAGTTGGCCATGCAGTGGAATCAAAATAATTAGTGAGATATGATCAAAACAAGTTAGGTGGTACAATCTGAATAAGCAGTTTTGTAGGGACTGTTAAGGCAACTTAGACTCAAAATGGGCAGTAGCTATAACTAAGTTATATTTAGCACATATTATGAAGAAGTTGTCATCCAAAAATGAGCTTCTAAGTCATTGTAGAACTCTAGATATGATAAAAATGGTAAACATGAAGTTAAAAGTCAGATTTTGGAAATAATGTTTATTATTATTATATAAGCACTCACTTTATAATTTATAAAATGTAAAGTATAAACCCACTAACTTATAGAACTTAATTATATAAATGTATAAAAGGTTAATTGAATGGGTAAATTAGATAAATGGTGGTAAAAATAATATTTATAAGTAATAAAAACTATAAACTTGATTTTTACGACTTTTTCGGCTATCGCCGTGAAATTAACGTTTTTCATCAGATAAAACTTAGACGACCAAACCCGTCTAATGTAAAGTTTATAAAAGTTATATACTGATGTATAAGTAACTAAGACAACTAAAAACCAATAAAACCCTAACTATAAGAATTACGGACATTTACGAGCTAAATGAACCTATTAGACTAATAATTGGACTTAATAAGATAAAAACTTGTAAAAAGAATTATTTGGGCTTAACCCATTAGGGCCCAACATGAAAAATATATATACTGATCATATAAGTATAAAATGGGTAAAAACAAGTAAAAGAACTTATAAAAGACTTAATGAACTTAAAATAGGTAAAATCGGTAAAACTAGTGAACTAGTAAGACGATACCAAAACGTAAACACTAAAATGAGTAAATGAGAATTTATAAACCCACTTGATCATCATCATATGTACAATAATCATATATATGTATATTGTTATTTTGATAAAAGTCATTGGACCGAGTCTAAGACCAATTATTATTTATATAGGTTTCCGTGACCGAAGCACGCCCGTAGCCGATAATCCGCCTTTCATTAACAACGTGAGTTCATAGCCTCGCACTCTTTTAAATGTTTTATAAAATGATTTGTAAACCCGCGAGGGAGATACCATGCTAGATTTTTATAAAAATAGAACAAAAGTAGTCCCGATTGTATACTAAATGAGATGGACCCGAATGATGCTATGACCCTATATTCAAGACTAAAAGGATTATTAGTAGTTAGGTTATGTCACTTAAAGTCCCATTAGCATGAATTGTGAACTACCGGGATTTGGTAGACGCTTATGCATTTGATAGTACTATTTGGGGACGATCACCCCAGTTCGCGCCTTGACGGTTGATCCCCGTCGTACCACATTGATTGGTAAGCGAATTTATGTATGAGAAGATTCCATAGCGTGATTTTTGTGACGACACGCTAACTTAGATGGGCAAATTGTTTGTCGGGTTAGCGGCCCGCTGTTTTCACAGTAAGGTAACAATGTCATGCGGCTAATAATAATCCTACCTAATTCAAATAAAAATGTATCCTACATATGATAACGACGCTATTACGATGAATATATTACCTATCATGGTAATATAGAGACTACGGTCTCATGGACGGTTTCAGATGTATGCTTGATTTATATATTGCCTGACTAGCAATATGTGGACTTACTTCCGATATTATACTTGTGTTCTGATTTTAAATGATTGTAAATGATTGTTTTATATAACGGTTTTCATTAAACTCTATGAATTCACTCGGCATTCGCTGATATGATTTTTGCATGTTTTCTATCTCAGGTGCTTGAAGGTAATCCGGATGGAGATCGACTCTGATGGCCCACACTTAATATTAAAAATGTTCATTCGATCTGTGTTTTGTAAACTTAATGACCTGTATAATTTGGGACTTGTTGTACGCTTTTGAAACTTTTTATCGAATGAATGTTTGTTAAACCTTGTACAACCATTTTTATGTGTTGTCTATGATTGGAGTTATTGTGCTATCCCGTAACACTCTGAAAGACCCTTCCGCTGTACCGATACGAAAAATGAGAGTGTTACAGAAAGTGTTTAACGTATGAAAACTTATGTTGAACAATAACCTAAAGGTCTTCTTTTATAGACATAAGAAGCCTTGTACAAGAGTCTACGTATCAACTATTCTAGGTAAAGATAATTATAGAAAATACAATGTTGAACTTATCTTTACTAGAAACAAACTAGAAACAATATACGCGTAGACTAAATCTTTCCATCAGTGCTTGTCTTAAATGTATCAACGCTTGACTACTTCTTGTCAACGCTTGATCTCTCAGCATTTGTTTTCTTCCTATCAACGCTTGTTTTCCTCTTGTCAGCGCTCAAGTAGACTGGCTATATTTTATTCCCAACAATCCTCCCCTAAACTTGATATCTACTCTAGTAATCAAGTTTCTGAATAAACATTAAGAACTAGGAGGAATCTTACAACACTTATCATATTGGTAATAAATATGTCTGATCAAATCTTTGGCCACGTCACTTGAATAATCAATCTCTAGCTGTGTTGTCTTCATCTTCTCCAAGACTTCCTTGGACATGGAATACTGACCTCCACAAGTAGATACTCAGCAAACTTTGTAGAACTCAAATAATATACACCAGCAGCTAAATACAAACGCCATTGAAGACCACTGAGGTCATCTTCAAGATCCTTCCAAACTGCAGGATCTTCATCTCTTGGTCCACACATTCTCATGAATGTTGACCACAGTTTTATTGCATTGACTGAAGTAGGAGCTTCAGTCTCATACTTGGCTTCTAACAGCCACCAAAGGTCTACCAAGTCTTCTCTATCAAATCTTGCAAACAAAGATATAAGAGTGGTACAAGTGTGAACCTCTTTCCATACCTGCCAATCTTCCAAAACCCACATTCATCTTCTTCATAGCTTATAATAGGGTTTCTAGAATCAAGTGGTAACACTTGTACCATATCAGAAGCTTCCAATGGTGATATCTTGAGGCTCCTTCTTATAACAGCTTCACTTGGATTCAACCTATCCATATATTTGGAATACTCAAGAGGGACTCCCTTCTTCAAAGGTTTGGGAACAATCATTGCCTTCTTAAGCTCCATCTCTTCTGTATGTTCTTCTTTCCTTTCATCAGAAAGAAGTCTTAGAGTGTTTTCTTCCTGCACTCTTGCCCAAATAGGATAAGCTTTGAACTCCAACTCTTCAAATGTCAAACCAATCAATTTCTTAAAAGTCCATCATGTTCCATGACATCTGAGTAGCATGTAGTACAACTCCCTTCTATCCCTTTTCAACATTGAGAGAATATTGCTAGCTCTGTGTTTCAGAATTACCCTGCAGTCCTTTTGTACTCTTAGAAGAATCTCCAAACCCCATATTTGGTCTGAAATAGTCAAATCTGGATTCTCCATACACCTATCTTCCCAAGCATGGTACATCTGAACAACTTCTGGCATGTCAAAATCTACTTGTAATTTCAACTCTTTCAACTTCTCTTTTGCCAACTCATCACCATACTCAAGTCTTTCTGGTTGTTCTATTATCATTACACTTGAATCTAAACTAGCCTCATCACTTCCTTCTTTTTCTTCTGAAGTGACAACAAAAGGTGATTCACCAACCTTCTTTCTTTCTTGTTCCACAATTTGTGCAGCCAACCTTCTATCAAACTCAATTTGTGCTGCATTCTTTGGAACATCTACCTCTACCATGATTCCCTTACCTTATCTAATGGATCAATTATGGGTAAGGAAGATGGTAATACCTGTGAAGAAACTTCTTTGATGATGGATGATGACTGGAATACATCAACCTCATCTGTAGGTCTATCAATGCTCAAATTTGCTTTGTCAGCGCCCAATTTACTCATGTCAGCGTTCAAATCTTGTTTGTCAACGCCCAAGTTACCTGTCTCAGCGCCTCTTGTAATTTCTTCCAACATGGCTGTAAAAGACAAGTTTAAGTTTGTAGGAGTAACTAGAGACGTATCAAAACCTGGTTGTTTCTTCAAACTAGTTAGGGCCTCAACAACACCCAAAGATTCACCATCATGTGAGCCGGCCTTATCACTCACATTTATCTGTTCATCCTCCCCTTTGGAAGATTCCTCCATCCCACGCCTGGTACTACCATTATCCAAAATGACAATCCTCTCCCTCAATTGCTTGAGTTCAAGGCATTGTGTACTGACAATCTGTACCAAGTCTGCATTTTGCTTTTGCAAGCATATGCAGACAGCCGTCAGTTCCATTAATGTCATTGGTTCCAATCTGCCCTCCTCCAAAATGGGTATTTGACCTCCCAAGTTAGATTCATGGGGCACGGATGAGGTCTAAAAGATGTTAGGACTGTCTTGGCCAGTTTCTAAGACAGAACCAATAGTCCCAGCCTCATCCATAACACCAACGACACTTGTGGTGGTGGTTCTCTCTGCTACATGGCTAGGACCACTAGAGGAGAACACTCTAGTAGTCCTTTGGCGTTTTTGCAACCTATATTGTTGTAGGGGAGAAGATGATGTGGATTGGGTGGATGTGGGTTGGTTAAGGGGTGTTTGGGTCTGTGAAGGATTGGTGTCAACGTTTGAATTAGGCATGTCAACGCCAACATTTAATGTGTCAGCGTCAAAGGGTTTGTGGTCAATTTGCATGTGGTGTGGTGAAGGTAAAGGTTCAGGTATTTGGTCAAGTTGAGGTTGTGGGTCTGGTTGGGGTTGTGCTGCTTCAATGACAACAATCATAGCTGGGGTTAGGGGTAAGTCGCGGTGTGGGGGTGAGTTCATCTTTGTAAAAATTGCTTTCTTTTGCACAGGAATCTCATAAAAATCATCATGATCCCTTGTGTAGTAATTTTGCACATCAAAAACCATTTGTAAAAATCTGGGATAAGCTAGTCATTTTATTCCCTTTATTTTTACACATACCCTCAAAAATCATTTTGGAATAATTAAAATTTTGCCCAATAGCAATGCACACAATAGCACTAGCAATAGATCTGTTGATCTCATTGTGTGCAGTACACTTGAGACTCAAACATTGCAAGAGGACATGTATTAGGTACTTCCAGGCTGGGGGAAACTCCTGTTTATGATATTTGTTTAAAGTTCCCTCATCAGGGAAAGGATAATCCAAAGCCCTTAGTCCTTGTTCTATTTCAAGAATGGGGAGGGTGGTTATACCGTCTGCATCATCAAGATGCAAAGCCTGGCGAACCAAGGCTTCAGTAACCACCCATGTGCGCCCATGAACAATAGATGATAATGTAGTAACTCTATTAAATATTGAGGAACTAACAGTGTTCTAAAACTGCTTAATATGTGTGACAGGAATGAGTGGAGCATGAGAAAGAGCATACCTAAGTGGGGATGCATTCAAATACGCCACCATTTGGGTATATTGGGGAAACAGAGTATCATCAGCGTCCAAATATGCTATCATGTTGTGTTGACTCCTGAATCTCAATTCCAAATCACTTGGTTTAAATTTTGGTGCCATTGTTGAAAGCTGTTTGAATAATTGATAAAGATGAAGTATAGGAGAAAATATTGTTAGACAAGAATGATAGGTACCCTGTTTAAAAATAGGAGCCAAATATATAGGAGAGAAAAATGCATGTGATTGGTCAAAAATTAGGCAACTATTTTCAAAATACAATCATGAAAATATTGAAAAGAAATAAGTTTATCTCATGCATTAATTCAAAGTTATTTGCTCCCAAAATTACGGCCCGGAAATTCGTCATAAAGTAACAACTGGGTAGGTCCCATTGAGTGTCAATTGTCAAAAATAACCCATCAATGCCCAACGGCTATATTCTTGTCAATGTTTGCCAAAGCCATGTCAGCGTCTAAATTGGTCACAACAACGCTTGGAAAAATACTTGTCAGCGTCCAAAAAAAAATTATAAAAATGAAAAATGACCTTAACAAAGTAATTTATCCTAGAGAAGATAACCTATAAGTTGATAATTATTATAGGTCGGCAAGCACTGTCCAGTTATGTACACTTTCTTATGCAAGATAGACATAACAATCCTCTAGTGTCCCTTGCTAACCAAAACTCTTAACAACTAAGTTATCTCATAAAATTCCATGTTACTCCCAGTTAAAACCCATGATAAAATCATTCTCAAGTCTCCCAGCAGACCACAACCAATTCTAGGCCAAAAATGTCTTGGCAGCATGCATAGTATATCAACTTTGCATGCTATAGTGACTCATGATTTAGTAAAACTAACTCATACTCACCTGTGGACACAATCTAGAATTGTGATAAGAGTATCATAAGGATACCCAAAAGTCCTAAAGGTTCCTAAAGCCTCCCCTTAAACTGTGATACATATGTTGCCAGAAATATGCATGAACATAAAAAATTTATGTCAAGATAGGAATAGAAAATTCCAACAATCATCCATAAATAAAAACATGCTTAAATGATTCTCCAATGATCCATAAGCAACTCTGTATCCAATAGTATAATGCTAACACCACCTGCACATTTAGATTAAAAACCACAAAACTAACATTGTTGCTGACAGCGTCCCGATAACACTTGTCAGCGTTAAGGAGACCTTTGTCAGCGTTAGACAAATATATTGCTGACAACGTCACAATAACACTTATCAGCGTTAAAGTAACCTTTGCCAGTGTTAGAAAAATATATTGGAAAATCTAAATCCTCAAAAAGACCAATAACAATGCATTATCCTGTACATATTTTCACAAAAAGACCCCAAAACACATATTATGTGAGATTGATCATTCCAATACTTGTTACCAAGTATTGAAATCTTCCAGCATCAAAAGGTTTAGTTAGTAAATCTGACACATTTTCTTCTGTATCAACCCTATCTGGTTGTATTAAACCCTTTTCAAAACAATCCCTTATAAAATGGTGACTAATTTCTATGTGTTTTGTTTTAGAATGATGTACAGGATTCTTAATAATGCATAATGTGCTGTTATTGTCAACAAATATCTTGGTATGCATGAAATTATACCTATAATCCAACAGCTGGTTCTGAATCCATAAGACTTGTCCACAACAAGCAGCTGCTGCTACATATTCTACTTCAATTGTAGAATTGGCCACCACTGTTTGTGTCTTGCATTGCCAAGATATCAACCTACTCCCAAGAAACTGACATCCACCAGTTGTGGATTTTCTATCAAACTTATCACCTCTATAGTCACTGTCTGAATATGCAATAAGCTCCAAAGGTGAATCTTTTGGGTACCACAAGCCAAGACTAGGATAACATCTTAGGTACCTAAAGATTCTCTTGACAACATAAAGGTGACATTCTTTGGGAGTCACTTGATGGCGTGCACATGCACACACAGCAAACATGATGGCTGGTCTGGAGGCTATGAGATACATCAATGAACCAATCATTGATCTATAGTGCATGACATCCACATCTTTTCCATCTCCAATCTTTCCCCAAGGGTGTTCTCTATTCATAGGAGTAGTAGCCCTCTTTTCATGTGGAGAAAAGCCAAACTTGTTCAAGATCTCTGCTACATACTTATCCTGGGAGATGAAGATACCATCTTCTTTCTGCTGAACTTGTAACCCTAGAAAGAAGTTCATCTCCCCCATTGCACTCATCTTGAATTTGTCTGTCATAAGCTTGGAAAAGTCCTCACTCATCTTTGGATTTGTATATCCAAAAATGATATCATCAACATAAACCTGAACAAGCAAAACATCCTTACCAGCCTTCTTTGTAAATAATGTCTGGTCTATGGTGCCCCTTTTGAATCTATTTTCCACCAAATAAGTGGACAATGTACCATACCATGCTCTTGGGGCATGATGAAATCCATACATAGCCTTCTTGACTCTATACACCTTGTCTGGATTCTCTAGATCCTCAAAACCAGGAGGCTGCATCACATAAACCTCCTCAACAATTGTTCCATATAGGAAGGCACTCTTCACATCCATTTGATAGACAGTGAATCCCATACAGGAAGCATAGGCTGGAAATATTCTTATAGCTTCAATCCTTGCAACTGTTGCAAAGACCTCCTCATAGTCTATCCCTTCCTCTTGTGTATATCCCTGAGCCACTAAACGTGCCTTGTTTCTGACCACAATGCCTCTTTCATCTCTCTTGTTTCTTAGAACCCATCTTGTCCCTATAGGTCTGACATATCTGGGACAATCAACCAGCTCCCAAACATCTTGAATTGCAAATTAGTGAAGCTCATCCTGCATTGCTTCCACCCAACTTGGTTCTTTGAGAGCATAAAAGATCTTCTTGGGTTCCTGTTGTGACAGAAAACAGGCAAACAAGCATGATTGAACAAGAGGGGTATCAACCTTCTTGTGTATATTGGCAATGAATCCACCAAGATTCTGATGAGATCTTCTAGTCTGAACAAGAGTCATAACATCCCCAATAATCTGAGAAGGGGGATGATTCTTCATAGTAGAAGTGAGAACTCCTCCGTCAAAAAGTCTGGTGTCTTCAATCTCATTATCCAAGTTGCCAATATCTTCTTCTTCAGACTCTCTTTCATCAATATTAGGATGAACCTCTTCATATATATTTGAAGGTTCACCTTGTTCAAAATTTGAAGAGAAAAGATGCTCGAAAGTGTTGTCAACGCCTGAACCTTGGTTGTCAGCGTTTGGGTTATCAATGCTTGAAATGTTGTTGTCAACGTTTGAGCCATCAACGTCTGAATTTGTCCTGTCAGCGCTAGATTTGCCTTTGTCAGCGCCTGAAGGACCATGCATGTTATTAACTGGTGGTACTTGGGGACCACCATTATCCTTTCCAACAGCAGCAGCAGCAGCAAAAGCATCTGTCCATATGGGAATTGTGACATATTCTTGTATGGGGAATGCCTTTTCTGCTGGTGATCCAACCTCTTCATTAACCTGTGTACCTGAAACATCAACAACTTGTTCTTCCACAACATTTAAAGTTACCTTCACAATGTCTGGATTAGTGATAGGCATATAATTTAAAGTCCTAGATAAAGGTTCCAAGTCAAACAACCAATTTGGACCACTTTCAGGATCACTAGGTTTACTCTCTAAAAACCTAACATGTACTCTTTCAAGTATACGTTTTTCCTTTTTAAGCTAAACCCTATATCTCTTGCTCTGCACAGAATAACCCATGAAATAGCCTTCATCACCTTTTGCACTAAACTTATCTAAGGCATCACTAGTATCAAGGACAACTACATGACAGCCAAAAGGTTTAAGAAAACCAATATTAGGTTTCCTTCCCCAAAGTAATTCATAAGGTGTTTTGTTCTGTATCTTGTTGACCAATGCTCTATTTTGAACATAGCATGCTGTATTCACAGCCTCAACCCAAAAAGCTATGGGAAAGTGAGCATCAGCCAACATAGTTCTGGCTGCTTCAATTAAGGTTCTATTCTTTCTCTCAGCAACCCCATTTTGCTGTGGGGTTCTGGCAACACTAAACTGCCTTGTAATCCCTTTCATGGCACAAAAATCATCTAAAAGCTTATTTCTAAACTCACCACCATTGTCACTTCTAAGCATTTTAACTTCATTACCCGTTTTCTTCTCTATCTGAGTAATAAAGTCAATTAAAGTGTCAGCAGTATCACTCTTCATGGCTAAAAAGAAAGTCCAAGTAAACGTAGAAAAGTCATCTGTGATGACAAAGCAGTATGATTTACCATTCAAACTCTCTATATTAGTTGGACCAAATAGGTCCATATGCAGCAAGTGAAGTGGTTTAGAACTAGAGTGCACCTGTTAAGACTTAAATGAGATCTTGTGCTACTTGCCTTTAAGACATGCAACACAAGAGTGGTGATTGTGGAAAGCCTTTTCAAGCAAGCCATCAACCAAGCCAAGTCTCACAAGCCTGTTTATATTCTTAAAGTTTATGTGCCCTGGTCTCTTGTGCCATAGATTACTCTCATCTACTGAAGCTTTAGCATAAAAACATGAGATATTATTATTCATCCTAATTCCATTAAGATTCACATTATATATGTCTTTATGCCTAGGTGTTCTATAGTCAATATATTTCTCATATGGGATTTTATAATCCTTGCTTAACACCAAACATTCAGTATCAGTAAATAGAACTTTATTTTTGTTATCACAAACTTGGGATACAATAAAAAGATTGTAATCAAGTTCCTTTACCAGAAACACGTTTTTAAAACACAAGTTCTTGGTGAGAAGTGTTCCTTTGCCTATGATAGTTCCATATCCGCCTCCAAAGTAAACCTTATCACCATCCTTAATGGGAGTGAAGTTAGTTAAATAATTACCTTCCCTGTCATGTGCCTGGAGCATCCACTGTCCCAATATCCATAATCATTGACCTGTTTTTGAATGCCCTGCACATAAAGAAAACAAGTTAGTTTTCTTTGGGAACCCAAGCCTTATCAGACTTGGATTCATCTGGTTGTTCAACAAGAACAAACTTAGTTCTCATAACAACCCCTTGTTCATCCCTCTTTGGATGAAATACCCAGTTAACCCCAATAGGTTTTGTAATGACCTTTGAAATGTAATTAAATCTGTTGCAGGTCATATCAATCCCATTATCATTAGGGATTTGATCTTTCATAGGTCTCCATTTCAAGCTTGAAGAAGCTTTAGACCCCTTACCCTGTGGTTGCAAATATTTAGGTCTGGTCACGTTTCTGTCAGCATTGGATTTGGTCTAGGGTTTGCTACAGAAACCCATTGCCTATTAGACCAAGTATTTGTCTTTTGAAATGGTCTTTGTCCATGAGTGTTAGACCCTCTAGTGAAGAAAGGGGCTGGTCTAACAACTTGTGGACTTTGCTCAACACATGTTTTGGGTCTGACAACATTTGACTTTTTAACAGTGTTGACCTTGGAAGCGTTGACACACTTATATGCTAAATGTGAAAAGCTACCACAAGTGTAATAGGCTTTTCTAGACACAACCCTAGGTCTAGAAGAGAATAAGCCTGTTCCATCATTACACTACTAGAAAATAGACATAAGGCAACACTCAATAAGTGTTGTATTAAGCTCTATAAGTGTTACATTATGGTTAATGCAACACTTTTTGAAGTGCTATGTTACGCAACGTCGCCTTAGGTGTAAAGCAACACTTTGAAAAGAAAATGCAACACTTTTGGAAAATGTTGCCTCACATTATTAAATGTAACACTTGAAGTGCAACACTTCTTATACTCGAAAGCAACACTTTTTTTACTCTAAAGCAACACTTTATACATTGAATGCAACACTTACATATATAAACACCGATCTATGACAACATTTTTATTTATCAAACGCAACACTTTAAGTTGTTTTGTGCTATATAAGTGCAACACTCTCCAACATCTATTGCAACATTTTTATTCTATTTGTATACTCCTCGTTCCATTCAAATAAAAGGCTATACACTTCGAGACTTCAAGTTTATATGATTTACACTTCAAATGGCGTAATAATTCTAATAGCTGTATAAAACACATTAATAAATTTGAACAATCAGTTAACAGTACATTAAAATTTTTGTAAAATGTCAAAGTAACTACATATAACACTAGTTTATATATCAAGAACAATCATATAAATATTGTAACTATCCTCGCAAGTCTTCATCCACAACTTTAGCCTTCAAAGACTCTATATCAACATAGCCTGCAATATATGAAAACGAGAAAATTGTTGTCAACGATTTTAATTTATACACGTTCAAAAATAAAATCCACGTGAACCTTTGCCAAATAGGTACAAAAATAAAGTCCACGTGAACCGTTTCCAAACCTGCATGACCCTTTCCCATTATAAATAAAAAGATTACCAGTACATAATTTCAAAGAGCTATCCCACTTAGGACTGCAGCCTCTAAACTTGAACCGAGTAGCCAATCGAAATAAATGGAAGCTCTTCCAAATGGATCAAAGATGCATGGAATACCAGGAGTACTTTTAGGTAGAAATGCACCCCTGAATATATGCTTACCATTAACAACATCATCAATATTAGTATTACAGTTAACTGTTGTAGTTTCTTTGCAGGTCAAATATTTTCGATGCACATATATGTGGGCCAACTCATGTAGCATTTTTTTGGGGTATGCCATCGCTGGTGAAATATGTTTCTAAATTTGGCTGTCAAATGGTGTAGTATAGGTTGCGTGTTTCTAGTGTTGCGAGACCTTGATTTGGTCTCATCTATCTAGTAATGCGATACTACATCAACTGTTGTAGTTTCTTTGCAGGTCAAATATTTTCCGATCCACATATATGTCGGCCAACTCATGCAACAATTTTTGGGTATGCCATCGCTAGTGCAATATGTTTAAAAGTTTATGGGCTGCGTGTTTCTAGTGTTGCAAGACCTGCAGATTTGGTCTTATCTGTCTATTAGTGTGATACTACATCAACAAAATGATATCCAAAACCTAAGTCATATTTCCAAATAAAAAGTGTTCTTTCTGATAATTCTACATCCTCGTCAACAACATCAATGGTTTAGTGAAAGCATGTACCTACATCCTACAAAGAAAAGTGTAGCTAACTATAATACAAGATTAACTACATTTATGAATGTCTCATTTTGCTTCAAATTAATAACCATGAACAAAATTCTAGACCATCTATGTTTTTTTCTTTATATCCTTTTTATGATTTATTAAGCATAATTATCCTTAACAGGCCAAAATCTTCAAACAAATATCCTTTTGGACGACAGTTAACATGAAAACAAGTACAACTGTTGTGAGGTGCACATTAGTGTTATTAGGTTTCGACATGTTTTCACATCACCTAATTATGCCAATTATTAAGCTTAATGATAGGATAGAATGAGCATGCTATCGTTCAAGCATTAAAACAAGGGTAAGCACCACTCCAAAGTGCCCCCACCAATCGGTCTAATAGAAAATGTCATAGGAGAAACACAGGTGATGCATGAACCTAAATCCCATACCTCTCTTAGTATCTCACGTCCTTTCGGTATCATTCAAACTCAGTTGACCCCGTCTCCCTCAAGATCATTGCAACGGATACCAATCAACACTTCTCCTGGTGAAAGAATTGAGCCACCCTGAGTTGATTCTCTGTAATATGGTCATATATTAGTAGACGCATACTTATTTTTGTAATGATTAGCGGATAGGACCGTCTTGGGTTGGGCAACAAGTTTGCCATGTTCCTCTTATAGCTAATTTTCTATTATAGCCGGTTAGATAAACAACCCAAACAGACCAATTCCTAAGCAACATTTTAAAACGTAACCTCTTCCACTTCACGAGAGGCACCATTGAAGACACAATACCAATTTCAAAAAGAGAAACAAAAAAACATAAAGAGTAATTTACCTATAAGATACATGCTAAATGTATCCTAGATTTTATCATATGAGAGATTTACCAAACGAGGAAAGACCGAAAGCTGTGAAAAAAAATATTAACAATCATTAGAAAAAAATTAATACAACGTTCACTCTATAAGAGCGCATGAGAGACGAGATTTAGAAACTGATGATAAAGAAAGCAAACCTCGTCTTTGGTTAGGAAGGGTAATATAGGAATTAGTACCTCGGTTACCTGTTATGTGATAAAATGTAAATATATTAGTGTGTTGATATATGCAGTCTACAAAAACAGAAAAATAAAACTACCATCAATTTTGTGTCATACAATTTTCTAATTTTGACTATCAAGTTAGGAGAAGGAATTTTGCCATCTATTTGCATTTGCACAGCCTATTGAAAAGAGACAATGGAAAGTGAAGTCAAGCACATTAAACATCTGTTAACAGAATCAATAACTAAGGATACACAAAAACCTGCATTAGAGGGTGTCGCTTCCAGCATGTGTGTCTAAAATATTTCAAGAAGTTAGGGAGATGTGCAAATGGTGCAAACTAGTTTGGGAATTTGAACAAAAATTGCTTGCACAAAAGGGAAAAGAATGATATAAGCTTAATAGTTACTAATACTGTTCTGTGTTACAATAATATAGTAAAATCAGTAAACTAAAAACAACTCAACCTGCATAGGTGCTTTTGGCATGATCTTTTAGATGATTAATAGTTGACGGAAAAGAGAGTGCTTTTGTAAGTTAGAAAGCGATTTTATAATTAGTGACTTAATAATCTTAAAAGTCAGATGGTGCAACGATATATATGCTGGTATAACTTTGTACATAGGGGAAATATCCTGACATGCATCATTGTGCATCGGGTATTGAAGTGGATGGATTGTTATCAGATGTACTAGCTTGACCAGCCTCGTATGAACTGTGCCGTATCCTTGATGATGGCCTGCATTTATGAAAAACTTTTATAGAGGTTTTTCCATCTTGTTGTCCTGCTTTATGAAAAACTTTTATAGAAAGGCAAGAAATTTAACCAAAAAAGAAAGAAAGAAATGGCGGGTCTTGCTAACAATGCATTTAATTCGGATGAGCCCCAAACACTAAAAACAAAACTAAAACAAAACTCTAGCAGCTTACAAAACTAAATAAAAAACTGAAGTGAAAAGAACAAGACCACCTCACCGTGACAAGATTAAGGCACAAAAATGACACATAAAACTAAAAAAAACTTGACCCACTCAATCACACTAGCCAACATAGGTGAGACAAGAAAAGGACAAACACATTATATCAAACTTGTTGGACACGCCCATTAACAAGTCACTAAGCACTTCTAACTCTTACTGAAACACATAGACCATGACCATTCCAAATACTATTTTACTTCTATCCAGCAGGGCCCCAAGTAGCAATCCAAACATAGAAAAACACGAGTAGCAACAAATGGCATAGAATAGTGACATGCATTTATAAAATATTTAGTGATATATTGAAGTTACATAGTTGATACTTGATTTCATCATCATATCCATCACTATGTGCCTTATCCATCGAATGATCATCCTTCACTGCAGATAGTAACAAATCGTTCTAAAAATCTTCGATTAGTCCAGAAATACCCGGTATCCAAGAAAGCCTGTTTTCCACCAGTTAGTTATGTACATATAGGATGTCAAAGACATATAGACATGTAGGTTACACCTGAAATTACTGACTGGTGAACTGTAGATTGCCAAAACATAATCTGCAACACAATTACAAAATCGTATAGAAACAACCCCCATTATCACCCAAATATTAAAGCACTAAGGAAGTATAAATTGAATCCAAAACATTTAGCATGTAAGGAAAATAAGGAATCCGAGTATTGTATAGATTAGTCACTGTATGAATAAAACAACCATAATTTCACCCAAATAATCTCAGAATTATTTCTATCTCAAAATCAGTTGTAGGGTATGTTACATTAAAGAAATGAAATGGTTCTTACATCGTTACCTAATTAAACATTTATTGGGGATAAGATTAACAATCAAACATTATAATATAGTTTTTAACATATATTTGATACTTTGAAAAAGGTTCACGAGTCGAGAAAACATGGCTGCAAAACTGATCATGGAGTAACAAATATAGGTGATGAAAATAATAAGAATCGATGGGCATGGATCGAAGTAAAAAAGTCAATTTAGGGTAAGAAAGAAGAAACTGATTTGGGGGAAAAAATGGGATGGGCAGGGGATGTGAAAAAATTAATTTGGGATGGGCGGAGAAGTGAAAAAAATTATTTTGGATGGGCGCAGAAGTGAAATAAATTTTCATTTTAGGAGGGATAATTTTATTTAATATTACAAGATTTGCAACACTTTTGTAAAAATGTTACATTAGATCTAAAAATGCAACACTTATTTTTAAAATGTTGCTTTAAGTTTAACTTTCTTTAAAATGCAACATTTTAAAAAGTGTTGCTTATAAAATGTTGCGTTAGCCTCATTTTGTTGTAGTGTTACTAACATGGCTTTTAGGTGACCTAGTATTCCTATACATCTCTACATACTTGATGCTAGGTTTTCTGACAGTGTTTGAGCCAAGATCAATAGTCTTACCTGTGATTGGGTTTGTTACCTTAATAGGGGTTGACTCATTTGGACTTTGACATTACAAGCCACCCTTAACAAATAAGGAAGGGTTGGCTTTCTTCCATTCATTCCATTCATTCAACTGGGGTAATGACTCTTGGTGGAGGAATAAATTCCTCTTCTTGGAGTTCTGGTAGACCAGTCTAAGATAGTCCTTTCTTTGGACACCATAGAAGTCCCCAGCAGGTGGTGGAACCACAGTATAGTCTTTCATCCCAATCCCAGTCATGTCTTTAGGATCCATTTGTTTATTAACACATTCTCCTAGGGTTTGTGTGGCCTTATCAAATCTCTGAATTTTAAGGCCAACATTATCCTTATTCTTAATGGCCTCATCTAACTTAGCCTGTAACTCACCATTAACCCTTTCCATGATGTTCCTAACATCATTACTAGCATTTAACTCATGTTTTAAGATATTTATTTTATCTTTTAAGTCAAATTCCATTTTCTTGTACTTAGAAACTGTCTTCTCAGTTTGAGTGAGAGCAATTTCAGTACTCAATCATCTAACAATCTTAACACCTCTTTGTTAAGTTTCTCAGTATTTAACCTACAACCCTTACTACAAAAAAGCATCATCGTATACCTCATTATCTGATGAAGAGGAGGAGTGTGCCATGAGAGCATATTGAACATGCTCTTCTTCTTCTATATCAGCAACCAAACCTTTATCCTCTTCCCCATCCTTAGCCAAATATCTCCAATCCTATCCCATACCATCAATTTCTTGCACTGCAACCATGGCCTTATGATCCTGAGCCTTAACAATTTGGCTTGAGGGTTTGCCAGCATCAGATCTTCTTGGAGATCTGCATTCCCTCATGAAGTGCCCCATACGATGACAGTTGTAGCACTCAACTTTGGATTTATCAAATCCAGCAGTGTCCTTTGCATTAAAGGTCATCTTCTTCTTAAACCTTCTATTCCACCTGTTTGCTCTTATTCTAGCAAGAGTCATGTTCCACTTAATATTCATCTCCTCTAAGCGCTCATCACTTATTTGCTCAAGGTCCTCATATGTAATCACTGAACCATTGGGCAAAAAAGCAATATATGCACACACAGTATCCAGATCCAAACCAGCAGGCTTAACTCTTGGTGAGTCACTTTTGTATGTGTCAGCGTCTGAATATGAGGTGTTGACAGGACATGTTCCAGCGTTGACACATGTTGATCCAGTAACTGGATGCATGTAAGAGTCCTTCTGATTAAATTGACCTTCACTATGTGAGAAGAAGGCCATGTTACTGTTGGTAGACTTACTTCCATGCTCCAAAAGAGTTTCATTCTCCAACAGCCTCAGTTTGTTGTAGATATCATCAAAAGTAGAACTTTTGTGAGTGTTATTGGCAAGTATAGATATTGCCTCAATCTTCCATGCTTCACCGAGGCTTTTAAGAAAAGTGGCAATAGTGTCAACATCACCAACTTGTGTCCCCATGAAGGACAGATTGCTCGTAATGTCAAGCAGTCTGCTTCTAACACTTCTAAGCTTCTCATTAGGTTGAGCCTTGAAAACAGCATACTCATGCATGAGTTGCTTCTTCTTCTCTTCCTTAGTATCTTCATTGCCACCATATACATTTTCAAGGGCTGCCCAAAGGTCTTTTGCAGATTCATAACCTCTGTATTTATGCTGGTTCTCTTGTCCCAAAGAGAGTTTCAGAATGTTTGCTATGTCTTCATATCAACCCTTTTCTTTGCTATGTCTTCAGCAGACACAGCTCTACCATCATCAGGTTTTTCTTTCTTATTTGCTTCTGAACATCCAGCAACAGCTGATCTTGCAGCAATGGCATTAGCAATCTTTTGAGCTTTATTGAATGTGTTTCCATATTCAATAATCTCCCAGAGAGTGTAGTCATATATCCCCAGATATTGCTCAATGTTGAATTTCCACAACTCAAAGTTGGTTGCATCAAGCATAGGAATCTTGATGTTTGGTAAAGGTGAGGAGGAGGAGGTTATTTCTGGATTTGACATGATGTTTTTAGGCTTTTGGTGATTTTAGGGTTCTTGTGTTCTTTAAGATCAAAAGTTTCTCAACAAGCTCTAATACCACTTGTTGATCCAAAACAAAGATCGATTTAGCTTTATGTATACGAGATTAGATCAAGTTATACACGTAGAGAAACCTTTGTATATGTATATAATAGTCTAAGTGTTATGCGGAATTAACACTTAAACAAGAACACACAAAGATGTAAACAAACTTTCACTTGATTAATGATAACAAACTTGCTTACAATGAAAGTGTTTAACGTATGAATACTTATGTTGAACAATAACCTAAAGGTCTTCTTTTATAGACATAAGAAGCCTTGTACAAGAGTCTACGTATCAACTATTCTAGGTAAAGATAATTATAGAAAATACAATGTTGAACTTATCTTTACTAGAAACAAACTAGAAACAATATACGCGTAGACTAAATCTTTCCATCAGTGCTTGTCTTCAATGTATCAACGTTTGACTACTTCTTGTCAACGCTTGATCTGTCAGCGTTTGTTTTCTTCCTATCAACGCTTGTTTTCCTCTTGTCAGCGCTCAAGTAGACTGGCTATATTCTATTCCTAACATCCTTCGGTTGTAATAGTGTATACAAAGTTATTTTTATATAATTTGACACTCGTTCGAAAATCATTATATAACTCATAAAAATTTATTTACCGTATATAAACGTTAAATGTCATATTAACTGGAATAATACTTTTAAAAAATTATTATATAACGTATTTATTTGTTAACTATTTTTATTATAAACGTATACATTTTTGAAAATTTCGGCATGACCTTGCCGTTTTTATAACGTTTCCATGTATATAAAATACATAATTTTTCCCACATTTCTCAATCAATATTCCAATTAATACTTTTCTCGAACAATACAATTAATATATTAAATATATATTCTCACCATAACATTTTAATTACCTTCCATTTCTCCTCAATTAATTTCTTTCCATATTTCAATTAATAACATAATTAATATATTAATTATCCACCATCAATATTAATAACAATATTCTTTAAAATATGTATTTATTTATTTCTTATATGTCATATAATAATTATATACTCCACTATCAAATAATTATTATTATTTTAATATTTTCATAATCTTCCACTTTATATTTTATCATACCATTTATTTATTTGTAGTCCATACTCTCCTAAAATAATAATTATATAATCAAAATATTTACATTTATTTATTATAGTCTATCCACCTCAATCTTATTATATCTTATATTTATTATTATTTTATCCCTTTTATACATCACCTTTTTACATAATAATAATAAAGATAACTTGATTTTAATTTTATTTAATCTTTTATTTATTACACTTTATTTGTTATATCATTGTATATAAAATAAATATACAATAATCATTATACATCTAGATCTATTATACCCAAAATAAAAATAAATAATAATAAAAAAACAATTCAAGAACATCACCAACACAAGCCTAACACCACCATGGTGCGGCTGTGGTCGTACCCGCCGTCCGGCCGCCACCACAGCGGTGGTCCGATGGCGGTAGCCCCCCTTTTGGTCAAGTCTATAGCCAAAAACCACCATAAAGTAAAATAAAATAAATTTAATAAACTATCTTATATGATCTTGATGTAACCATCTTGCATGTGTAGATCGATGCTAAATTCGAGGTTTTTGAGGGTTTTTAAGGTATACCCACTTGTAGAAATGTTAGATCCGTCACCCACACACCACCATACGGCAGCGGCGACAACCCACCACAACAAGGGTGGCAGCAGCGTTTCGAGGATTGGGGAAGAGTGGGTATGAGATTCGTGTAGATCGGGTGTTTTGGATCAACTTTAGTCTCGGCCGGAAAAAATGGTGTTCGCCGGAAAATCCGGCCGAAAAACGTATCTGACGGCGGCAGGCGGTGGCTGGCCGGATGTCGGAGAGAGATGGGTGAGAGGATTATATGTGTGTGTGTTTTTTGTTAAGATCAAAATGAATGAAATGAGTGTAATATTCAATATATACTGAAAATTATAAAATGTAACTAGCAAGTATGTTATAATACAGGGTTTATTTCGTAACTATTTTATTTACTTTAGTAAAATAAGTGTTCGAGGCTCGTTTGGACGACTTAACGGACGGTTAAAGTCACGAGACTTGCGCCATCGTTTTTAAAATCAATTTTCCAATAAATATGAGTCCTTACTTCGTTGCATTTCGAAAATGTTTGCTATTATTTATTTAAATGCTCGTTTCATTATTTTAGCTATTTCGGTTAAATTTTAACGTTAAAACAAAACGTAAACTCCAAGACTCACGTTATTAACAACGTTTTCAGGGAATAATGAAAAATATTATTTCTTCATATTTTCAAAGTTTTAGTTTTGAATCGTTTCAACTATTAATTTTATTATTTTCGTTCAGTCCGACACTTAAAACGTCGAAAAATACTACAAGTAAGTAAATAATAATTATTTAATTTATGAAACGTAAACGTAAGAATTTTAAATTTCTCAGTTCATAAACTAAAGGAAAATATTCAAAATAAATTAGAATTTTAGCTAACACGATCTTCGTTAAATTATCGGAAATAAATAACAAGTTTCGTAAATGTTCGAAAAATCTTAATTTAAACTTTGGTCAAAATTTTTGTGTTGTTATATCATTCACTCCTTTAGGAAGCGACGTCCCGGCGCTTAATTCACATACGATAGTTTTTAGTGTGACATTGAAGAGTGAAAAACAGGCAAGTCATCGTCTAAGTTCCAAAGAAAGTCATCGTCTAAGTTCCAAACAAGTTTCGTACATGTTCTCCATGATCGGACGTCATTGGACAATGTCGTCTCAAGTTATCACAACATACGATCATTCGTCTAGATCACATGCCACGTAAGTATCTAAAATCAAAAGGTCAAACGTAAACATCAAACATAGATCTCCACTGTTGATCATCGAGAAAATCTTGAATGAACCCTTAATAATAGCAAGTAAAATTACAAAATCTTCACATCCACGTTTAGTCGCTGTTGATAACTTGATCCTCAGCCAATTCATAAGTACATGATCCTTAAGTACATGCTTAAATCCTGGTGACACTTAAACAGGTCGCCTATTCTCAGAACGGTTAACGGTACTTAACAATTAGCTTATACAGCTCGCGATCATCGAGACACATTAGAAATGGTTTATCAAAAGAAATCACAACTCGAGAGAAGTACAACGGGTTATTCGTACATAGATGATAATCGACGATCATCATAATGACGGCGACACTGAACGATTCTTACCAACGAAACACGATTCGAAGGAAGACGCATGCACACCAAACATCCACAAATCGAGCCAGACATACTTGGGCCCACTCATTTATAACTCCTTGTCTACATCAAAAGGCGTCCCCTTTCATGTATACAAGATTTTATAAACTTACGGTTCGGGAACTTATAACTTTCTTGTCCAAATGAAAAGGCGTCCCAATCCATTTCAACAAAACGATTATAAGTCATCCTACTCAAGTATTACTACCTCTCAACACGATATCATATCAAAATACTATACTAAATACAAGGTGTCAATAAACTTATATCATAATTTTCGTATTCAAACGTCCCATTCCATCTGAATAAGGAAAACACGACAATATAAGGTCCAGTGGTTTAATATTTTCTTATTCAAATATCCTAATCCATTTAAATAAGACAAGCTTAAACGACTCTTAGTTGGGAAAGTTAAAATCTATATATCTAAATGTCCCATTCCATTTAGATACACAGTAATAAGTCACTCAACCGAATGACTACTACGAGCATATCGTTGTTGTACCCAAACTATATATATTTCATTAGGATATATATATCTTAAGTCGAACATTGGCATCCTCCTTTCGCCAATAAAACATAGTCATATAAAATCAAATCACACGTCGCATTACATAGAAGATATCGCCTTGAATAAATGATTCTTCAAAATCATAAGGAGTATCGAAAACACGAACATCACATTTATCAATTATGTTTCGAAAGGAGATTTCCAAAAATGGCACATCACGATATGATGATAACAATCGAACGATATGCGATAGATTAGGAAACCATATATGCATACTCAAATTCTCAAACGAGTTTCATTCTCGTATTCAGATAATATATAATTATCAAGATCGGTGATTGGCAGTGAGGCCAATTTCCGATATAAAACCTATTATAAAATGTACGACAATCATTCAAGGAACATTGCTTCGGGTTCAATGCCTTTAAATACCATAGTAAATACATACATATACATACTACCATTCCTACATACACGTAGGTTCACATAATCACAATCAATAAAAAGTAATACAAGAATAGCCTTACCGGAGCCATGGAGAGTAGTTGCGTGCTTAAAACCTTTTAAGATACACAAAAAGTTATAGTTTAGGTTTTTCAAAATCGACCTAGTTCCCTATAACTTGTGGCTCTGATTACCAATTTTGTAACACCCCCAAATTACCACACAGCGGAATACCACTTTGGGGCGCTACTCATAGCACATCGCACACAATCATAGACAACGACCTCAAAAGAGACGTTAAAATAATATACAACCTTGTCTAAAAAGTTTCCCATCCCAATATATATAAAATCAGAGTAGCTTTTGTCCCAAAAACCGTTACCAATCACAATACATTAAATGCTTAAAAGCAGTTTATTCATTTCAAAGGATGGAAAAGTAAACAAAGATTTAGACAAGTAAGCACCAACTACCTCCTCGCATGCTCCGCTGCCATCCATCTTGATTACCTAAAATACATGCTATATATCATCAACACAAAGGTTGAGCAAGTCTATAGGTTTTACAAATCATAACTTGAACACAAGAATTTTAATCATCTCAAGCTTGTCACACAGACATGTAATATATATATCGATAAATGCCTTAAGCTCATGCAACTGAACGTTAACCCACACGTCAAACCGAGTCACTTACGGCGCCCCTACAACAGGTAATATTGTCATATACCAATGACCTCTTATACATTATATCCCTATCAGGTGATCACAAGGATACATACCCTAGGATAAGGCTGTCAAACAAAATAGATCTATCAAATGTATTAGCGTTTACCTCGTAAGGTAATTAACAGTTCATGAATTTTAGGGACTTCATAAGACAATGGTACTTAGGCATTTATCATCATATTAGGGTCCAGCATACCAAAAACAACTTGTGTTCCTTTTATAAAAACAAGCATGTATTCCCCCTCGCGGGTTAAAATCATTTACAAGACAATAAAAAGCGAGGCATAGACTTACTTTAAATGCATAAAATCAGTAGAATACAAGTGTCAACACCTCACGACATATCATAACCTAATACTGCTTCACATAATTATCAACACAGCACCACATAATATACACGGCTTGATTCCAATAGTCACAATACACCATAAATAGCTAATAATCATGTAACGTCAACACTATCCTTTCGTGACCTCAAAGTTGCAATTAATTCCACAGCAATGCTCCAATCGTTTGGTGAGGTTTATGTTTTGGTTTTTCCCGATGGATGGTTACATCGACTCGACACAAAATAAATTAATAAAATTTAACTCGTAAAACTTTGGTTGTTGGCCAAATAATATAAAATGATAAAACAAATCATATAATACATCTAATATATATTTTATATATGAAAATGACGCACATAATTTATATCGTAGGTTATTATTTAGAACAAAATTCAAAAATGTATTTCTTAAATTATATACTATATCCTTCGGTTGTAATAGTGTATACAAAGTTATTTTTATATAATTTGACACTCGTTCGAAAATCATTATATAACTCATTAAAATTTATTTACCGTATATAAACGTTAAATGTCATATTAACTGGAATAATACTTTTCAAAAATTATTATATAACATATTTATTTGTTAACTATTTTTATTATAAACGTATACATTTTTAGAAAATTTCGGCATGACCTTCCCGTTTTTATAACGTTTCCATGTATATAAAATACATAATTTTTCCCACATTTCTCAATCAATATTCCAATTAATACTTTTCTCAAATAATACAATTAATATATTAAATATATATTCTCACCATTAACATTTTAATTTCCTTCCATTTCTCCTCAATTAATTTCTTTCTATATTTCAATTAATAACATAATTAATATATTAATTATCCACCATCAATATTTTAATTACTTTCCATATAACATTAAATAATTTTATATCTTAAAATACCATTTATTAATAGTAATATTAATAACAATATTCTTTAAAATATGTATTTATTTATTTCTTATATGTCATCTAATAATTATATACTCCACTATCAAATAATTATTATTATTTTAATATTTTCAGAATCTTCCACTTTATATTTTCTCATACCATTTATTTATTTGTAGTCCATACTCTCATAAAATAATAATTATATAATCAAAATAATTACATTTATTTATTATAGTCTATCCCCCTCAATCTTATTATATCTTCTATTTATTTTTATTTTTTCCCTTTTATACATCACTTTTTTACATAATAATAATAATAAAGATAATTTGATTTTAATTTTTTAATCTTTTATTCATTACACTTTATTTGTTATATCATTGTATATAAAAAAATAAAAATATACAATAATCATTATACATCTAGATCTATTATACCCAAAATAAAAATAAATAATAATAAAAAAACAATTCAAGAACATCACCACCACAAGCCCAACACCACCATGGTGCGGTTGTGGTCATACCCGCCGTCCGGTCGCCACCACAACGGTGGTCCAACGGTGGCAGCCCCCCTTTTGGTCAAGTCTATAGCCAAAAACCACCATAAAGTAAAATAAAATAAATTTAATAAACTATCTTATATGATCTTGATGTAACCATCTTGCATGTGTATATCGGGGCTAAATTCGAGGTTTTTGAGGGTTTTTAAGGTATACTCACTTGTAGAAATGTTAGATCTGTCACCCACACACCACCATATGGCGACGGCGGCGGCAACACACCATAACAAGGGTGGCAGCAGTGTTTTGAGGATTGGGGAAGAATGAGTCTGAGATTCGTCTAGATCGGGTGTTTTGGATCAACTTTTGTCTCGGCCGAAAAAAATGGTGTTCGCCGGAAAATCCGACCGGAAAACGTATCTGGCGGCTGTAGGAGGTGGCTGGCCGGATGTGGGAGAGAGAGGGGTGAGAGGATTATATATGTGTGTGTGTTTTTTTTAAGATCAAAATGAATGAAATGAGTGTAATCTTCTATATATACTGAAAATTATAAAATGTAACTAGCAAGTATGTTATAATACAGGGTGTATTTCGTAACTGTTTTATTTACTTTAGTAAAATAAGTGTTCGAGGCTCGTTTGGACGACTTAACGGACGGTTCAAGTCACGAGACTTGCGCCATCGTTTTTAAAATCATTTTTCCAATAAATATGAGTCCTTACTTCGTTGCGTTTCGAAAAGGTTTGCTATTATTTATTTAAATGCCCGTTTCATTATTTTAGCTATTTCGGTTAAATTTTAACGTTAAAACAAAACGTAAACTCCAAGACTCACGTTATTAACAACGTTTTTAGGGAATAATAAAGAGTATTATTTCTTCATATTTTCAAAGTTTTAGTTTTGAATCTTTTCAACTATTATTTTTATTATTTTCGTTCAGTCCGACACTTAAAACGTCGAAAAATACTACAAGTAAGTAAATAATAATTATTTAATTTATGAAACGTAAACGTAAGAATTTTAATTTTCTTAGTTCATTAACTAAGGGAAAATATTCAAAATAAATTTGAATTTTAGCTAACACGATCTTCGTTAAGTTATCAAAAATAAATAACAAGTTTCGTAAATGTTCGAAAAATCTTAATTTAAACTTTGGTCAAAGTTTTAGTGTTGTTATAGCCGATGATTAGATTAATTCTAGAACTTGTTCTTGGTAATCTTTACGAGACCATAGTGGGATCATACTTGTATGATAAAAGGTATTTTAAATGATAAAGAGGCAAAATAAATAAAAGAGAAAAATTTGAAAGTTTTGCCGATGTTTTAAGATGATTATACTGTTGGAAACCATATTGCGAAATGATAGTATATCATAAGTATAGGGGAAAGCATGTTCCCCCAAAAAAAGATTGCGGTATAAAAAAAAGGGAATAAAAGGCAAAAGGAAACCTAAGAAGTTTCGAGTTATTAGCAAAGCAACAACATGAAAAAGCTGATTTATTATTCTATAAATCATGCGGTGGTAATAAAAGTTTTTGAAAGATACCTCTTTTGATATTATACTTGGTGCTTACGCCAAATTTTGTTTAGTTTAGTTCCTTGCACAAGCCTATGGTAATTAACTTTTCATGACCGTGCTATTGAGCGATAATCTACCCATAATAAGGAGAGTGTGTGAAATAAAAATATCTTCTTTGTAAGGTGTTTTATGGTGTTATCTTTGTTTTTCGATTATTGGCTTTATATATTCTTTAGACACTTATCAAAAATATATTTTTCCTTACTTGAGGACAAGCAAGAAGTTAAGTATGGGGGAATGTGATAACGCCTCATTTATAGATGTTTGTAATTATGCATTTGTCCTTGTTTGCTATGTAAATAAATAAATTATGTGTTGAATTGATAATAATAAAAGGTATTGTTTGTATTGTAGCTAAGAAAGAAAACATGAAGGAAAAGAATGAAGAAATAAAGAATAAAGAGGCTAAAGAAGAAATTATGTTGAAAAGGAGCAGAAGTGCGGCGCACAATTAGAAAAGTGTGGCGTACATTCAAAGTACCCCGAGTTTGGAGAATAACAAGAAGTGCGTCGCACAAACTCAGAAGTGCGACACACATTTACACCTAAAGAAATGATGCGCATATTTTACTACAGTTACATAATTAAGTGCAATTATGCATTGCTATTATGGGGAACCTTTGATATACTTCCAGGGTTTCTAACCTACAAATTTTCAAGTATAAATAGGACCCTTGTCCAGGCGTAATCATATCTCATTCCTTACTTTCTCCATTGTTTAGGAGAAACAATAATCAAGGATTTCTCCAAATCCTTGATCATAGTCACTAGAGTTAGTAAACCTTAGTTGGCTTATGGTAATGGTGCTGGAGCAAGAAACTCAAAAGTGTTGCTAGCCATTTCTAATAAGTTCAAAAACTTATAAATCCTTTGGAAGCAATTGTTGAAATAATGTTGTGGTATGATTCTTATTCCAATTATGTCAATCTTTTACTTTGATTTACATACGTTTGAAATGATATTGTTTACTATTATTATGGAGTAGTGGGATGTGCACTTGGTTAAGGTTTAATAGCCTTATGATTAGATGTGATTATTAGCTTTGCTGAGGCAAAATGCAGCGCACGATTAGTTTTGTGCGGCACACTTTTAACCTGGGTTCTTGAATATAAGTGTGATTTGGATACTCATGTATTATGTGTTACTATGTAAGACCATTGTTATATGTTAGATTCATCCATGATCATCGACTAGTACTCATGTGAATGGATGCGTTTCATGTCATCTAGTAAATGAATCTTGTTAATCACTTTTGTAACGATTTGTGTATTAAAACGTATACCAATTCTTGCATAATCTCATGGACTACCTTAGTTATCAAAATCAAGCATAAACTTATCTTAATGCTGTTGATTTGAGAAAATCTTTATCCGGATTCTTGTCATATCAATTAGATGTTGCATACACGACTAGTAGTCGGTATGTTGTCTTACATTTCTTATGTGCTTACATTTCATCCTTGCTACCCCTCTATCATAGGGTTATGACCTTAGGTAAACGCACCCTTTAATACCAATGGTTAAGTACATCTTTAGAACGTGTGACACTCTAGAGGTAAATGTTTTGATATTGTGATAACAACAATCCCGTGGAACGAACTGGACTTTACCATTAAGCTATGCTATACATGAAAGGGTATACTTGCCCGTGTTTATGTTTCTAGTCATTTTGTGGTAACATCTTGAATAAAAATTAAGACTTTCAAACGAACATCAGGAATTGTGATAATAGATCATACCATGCGCGTGGAGTTTCCTTCAACCCATAGAGAGCGTTCTTAAGCTTGTACACATGATTAGGATATTTAGAATTCACAAAACCATTCGGCTGTTGAAAATAGACCTCTTCCTTGATTTCACCATTAAGAAATGCCATCTTCACATCCATCTGATAGACGATCATATTCATGTGGGCTACATAAGCAAGGAATAGCCTAATAGCTTCCAAACGGAGAACAGGTGCAAAGGATTCCATAAAGTCGATGCCCAATAATTGCTTGTATCCACGAGCTACTAGTCGAGCTTTGTTCTTCAATATTCCGCCTAACTCATCGAGTTTCATCTTTTAAACCTATTTCAAAGTGATTAACTGCACTTGATCCGTGCATGGGACAAGTTCCCATACATCAAGACGTATAAATTCATTAAGTTCTTCTTACATAGCTTCTATCTAACAAGATTGGGAGAATGCTTGTTGCCACGTCTTATGTTCAACTTCACTAATAAAAGCATCAAAATGACAAAACATAGCACTTTCTTGTAACTAACTTCGTGTGGATACCGGATGATTAGGGTCACCAATAATAGAATCTATTGGATGATCCTTTGTCCACTTGTTGTCATGTTCACGAATCCGTTGATTAGAGTAGACCATAGTAGGATCTTCCTCTGAAGTGGACGACCCGACTTGATTAGAGTCGGGAATTGGTACACCATAGAATGGAAGTTCACGCATTTAAGCGAATACCAAATCGTGATCATCATCATCCTCTTCATCATCAACAGGCATGAAATAGGTAGTTGATTCGGGTGTTGGTTGAGAATTACTTGTTAATGGTATATCTTAACCAATAGTAGGTGCAGACGTATCTGATTTTGCTTCGGTTGCTGGAGCTAAAACTTCGGTAACCGGAGCTATTACCTCAGGTTCTGGAGCAACAATACTTGGAGGAGTAAAGAATTCATCAAAGAACGGATGAAACAACGTATCCCATTCATTCTTAGAAGGTGGTGTAAATGATGATGAAATTGGGTTGTTTGGGACAAGACCAAAACTTATGTTACTGGCTCCCATTTCATGAAGTGTGGGTTCAGCGCTGCTTGGCTCAGAAGCCATTGCCGTCTGCTCATCAAAATCAACATTAATAGTGTCGAATCTTACGAGAATTACGATTGAAGATTCGGTATGCCTTCCAAGTGTGTGCAAAACCATGAAAATACCAATATCAGCCTTGGGTTGAAGTTTTCGCAAATTGTCACCATCATTATTTTAATAGCAAAGAGAACCAAATACATAAAGATATGATAAATCTGGTACTTTTCCATGTAGAAGCTCATAAGGTGTTTAACCATGGCGTTTACGAATTAGTGACCGGTTTTGGGTGTACACTGCTATAGAAACTGCTTCTGCCCATAAAAATAATGGAGCCATTGCATAAATTAACATCATTCGAGCTGCTTCCTTAAGTTTTCGATTTCACCTTTCCACGACACCATTTTGTTGTGGAGTGTGAGCAACGGATGTTTCATGAGATATGCCAACTTCTTCATAATATTTACGGAGAGTTTGATTTACAAATTCAGTTCCATTATCTGTACGAATGCGTCGGACAGTAGTGTTGAGACGCACTTGAATCATCTTGAGAAAATCGATGATGACTTTAGGTGCTTCATCTTTTATAGCAAGAAATTTCACCCATGTAAACCGAGAGTAATCATCCACCATGACGAGGATGTACTTTTTACCACCAAGACTTTCAACACGCATTGGCCCACAAAGATCCATATGCAAAAAATAATGTTTCTCTTGGTTGGTGTCTTCAGTCTTGGGTTTGTATGATTTCTTAGTGCTTTTCCCCATTGTACACGCGGAACACAAATGATCCTTGTGATATGTATGTTTAGGAAGACCACGAAGAAGTTCGTTTTTTGCCAAATGATTAATAGCGTCAAAGTTAAGATGAGATAACCGTCGATGCCATAACCATGACTTAGTCTTCGATGCTTTGGAGAGAAGACATACGGGAGAAGAGGCCATAATATCTTGTAGAGACAAAGTGTACAAATTATTCCCTCGAGTACCTTTCAATAAATCAACCCCTTCCATATTACGGATGAAGCATGTATGCACTCTAAAAGCAACTTCAAGGTTCGCATCACAAAATTGTCCCACATAAAATAAATTGTGACCGAGACCTTCCACATATAACACTCTTGAATTTATAACATTCCCAATATGATATTCACCATCACCCATTATCTTTGCAATATGATCATTTCCAAATCGAATCGTACCAAGAAACTTGCTGACGAAATATATGAGCTGAGAGCGATCTCCGGTCATATGCTTGGAGGAACCAGAGTCCAAATACCATAGAACAATTTGGACCACCTGTTTTCAACAATAACAGTAGACAATGCATTGGACACTATTGGTTCCGGAGTGTTAGTAGATACATATATAATATTATCCAGAATTGCTAATGTGAGTTTTACCACTAACAAGTTTTATTCTTCCAACTTTCTGAGGTTTTGGAGTATTAGCGGGCACTACAGTGGGAGTAGACCTATTTAAAGGGAACTTTGTTCCTACATTAGTTTCGGTGTTCCTAGTTAAAGGACACGCTTGTGTTTTGGTAGCCTTGATACTCCTAGTTAAAGGGCACACTTCCATTGCTTTAGTGGGAGTGATCCTAGTTAAAGGGCACACATTTCCTACTATAGTGAAAGTTCTACCAGTGGGGCGCTACATCCAACCAACTTGGGTTAACACTTTCCCAATCGGTTTCTATTCTAAACCATTTTTCTGGGAATTCATCTTATTCACATGGTCAATAAGGCAAGAATCATGACGAATAGAAAACATACATTCATTGCACTTCCAAAATTTCAAATTAGAATTCACAGTAGGCTTAGAACGCTGCACACCCGTAGAGTCTTTTGGTTTAGCTACATGATTATTTTTATTCAAAACAGAAATAACACTCCTAGGGTGGGATTCTACTTTCTTCTTCACTTGACTACTAGATGGGGGAAATATCCTATCATTCTTCTTGTTTCTTTTAAGCTTAGATCTTTGAGCCTTAGTAGTGGTGCTTACTCCTGTAGAAGGCAACACGAGAATATTAGAAGCTGGTTTTGATTTTGCCTAATCATTAGTGACCAAAGTTTGAGATGTTTAGTCCTAGGGCCCTTGTTAAGTGGTTTGACGGCGATGAGGTTCCTTTTGATTGCACTAGAGGACGATGTTGAGACAGTGGCTGTGTTATCCACAACATTCTTACCTTTTAGGGTACGAAGTGTTTCCTTTAACTCAGCCAAAGCAAGATTTTTATCACAAATTCGCTCACTCAAATCAGATATTTCCACCAAATTTCGATTCAATCCTTCAATCAATGATTGATTCAGTGTAATAGTATTAGCACATGCGGGCTTTACTGAATCGAAGAGTTGTGTATTTTTCTGTTTTATGTTATCAACTTTGGATAAAATCTTGGAAACTCGATTATCTAGATCAATTTTAAAATTCTCAGCGGCCTCAAGTATGTTCACAAAGTAAATCTCCTTAGATTTCTCTATGTCTATCGCCAATGATTTAGCTACCTTGTCACTTGGCTGACGCTATTGTGATTTTAAATTCAATCGAAAAATCTTTTGAAAATTTGCATCATATATATTAACACCTTCGAATGACGTTTCAAAAATCTCTTGAATAAATTGTAGTTTACATTCAAGCGAAATGCAATGTTTTTGAATATCATCGAAACGTTTTGAAAGCGAAGTATAAGAATCTTGAAGCTTTAAAAATTCAGCGTCAGATTTGTGACAAGTACTATCTACCACATTATCCACAGATTCAACATTATGCACAATAGAATCATTATCAACACTATTATTCACACAGACGGAAACAATATTATACGACATCACTTGCTTCAGAAGCTAATCATTTTGGCGTGAAATTCGTCTTATTTCAAGTAACCTGTTTTCATAAGCATCATCCATTTCAATGAAAACACGTCTGACTTATTCTATTTCCAAAAGCAAATCTTGATCAATAGTGCTAAGACAAGCTTTAACATTGTTTACAAACGGAACAATTTCGGATCGAAACGCAGCTCTCGTGTGCTCAAAATTCCATTCACCTTCCGTTATAGCCGTAGCCGTCATACGTTCCGTAATAACCTTGTCAAAATCGGCAAAGTGTTGGTGCACCGCATTTAAGCTATCTAACACCTTACTTACCGGTGGAATTAACTTAGTTAAATCCTTTTTGATAAGTTTAGGAGACGTACTAGGAAGGTTTTCCGTTGACAAACTTTAGGGCACAAAAGCTGATAATTAAGCTAATTCCTTTTGTAAACGAATAGGGGTCTTTTTAGTAAATTGATCTTTATTGTGCTTGTCATAATCAAGCTTATGGAATTTTGAAAGCATTTTAGATCGAGTTTCTTCCGCAAGTGACATTGTCTCCTCAGTACTACGAACATCAGGTGATTCTTTTGATTTTCCAATTAGGGTCACATCATAAAGAGAAGGAATATATTCCTGAGCTTGTTTTGCATAACTAGGATTAGGTGGTAAATCTTGAAACCGTTTAAGTTCGAGTTCTTTAAACGAGTTAGTTAAAAGATGAACCTTTTCTTTGGAAGCATATTGTTTTGAAAGTTGTTGTTCCTTGAATTTAAGAAGTTTGGTAGCATTAATTTATGATTCAAACTTTTTAGACTCGAGAGTTTTGAAATCTATTTAAGTTTCTGAAAATCATTTACAACCGACTCTTTTTCTTTTAATTCACTAGAAAAATTATCTTTTAACGATTCTATTTCTTTTAAGTGTTCAATCTTTTCAAAACGAATTTGGTCAAATTCATAATAAGTTATTTTTCTGCTTGAGGGATCATTTCAAAAGTTTTGACCTTTTCCTTATACAGCGCAAGCTCAACGGTTAGGTTGGCATTCATATCTACTGTTTGTCGAACAGCCACATTCATGTTATCAATAATTTTTTTAGGCACAATTACCAAATCACGTTGATCATAAGATTCCATACCCGTCGTAGCATTTGGTTGAGGTTCTCTCAAATGTGTTGAATTGGATACCACATCATTTGAGTTACTAGTTCCCGAATGTTGTTCGAGGTTGTCATTTTCATGCTCAACATGATGTGGATTATCATGAAAATTAATAGATGTGGTTGGTACCTCACGGACGACATCAGAACCGTAGTGAGAGAGATTAGCATCGAGAGCAGGTTGGGCAGAGTGAATGTCATTACAATCCGAATCATATGCATCACGATCATCTGCTTGATATGCTGCATTAGAAGTAGAGATGACTACAATGTCTTCATTACCTATTGCCCTTGGGTCTGCAAGAAATGCTAATTCCTCTGAATCAAAGATCTTTCATTTAGACTAAGCATCGACCAAATACATCTTATCACGATACCATGTTGCATCCCTTCTCCTTTTCGGCTAAGTACATTCCCTAGCCATATGACCTTGTCCTCGGCAATTGTAGCAAGTCACAACCTTTTAATGACCAATAGTTCTTCCATTTCCATTAGCTTGAGAATTCACAACTTGAGCGTTCACGGTCCTTGTTGTGGGTCCATATGAATTTTGCCTTCCCTGAAAGGATTGTACCTTCACTTGACCATCTTGAATAGTGGCTTGTTGTCGAGGATTTGAAGAAGTGTGGAGCTGAATGTTCGTTGGTGGAAAACCTCTAGTTGCAAAAATTTTTGACAAATAGTCAGTGAGATAGTTTACGACATTAGTAGGTGTATCATTTGGAGTAAATACTGGTGCTTGAATTGGTGGAAGTTCATTGGAGTAGAAGGCTTGTGCTTGTGGTGCTTCAATTGGAAATTATCCTTGCTGAGGAGTATAGCCCATTGGAGAATTGATAGCTTTTGAAGGTGATACCTGATGTGTTGGTTGCTGTGGAAAAGACTGTTGATGAACACTTTGTTGAAATGCTTGTTATGGCATCATTAGTGGTTGATAAGATTGTTGCTGTGGTTGCTGATAGGTGTGTGGTAGTGGCGGTTGCAAGTATGATGGTTGTTGATAAGTGTAAGCCATGTTTTGTTAGGGATTCATTTGTTGAGAACCATACATGGCAATTGGATCATGAACGTGAGGTGAAGACAACCGAGCCTCGATCACATAGCATTCGTGTTGCTGAAGAAAAGCTTGAAGTTGATCCACGTTGGTTTGATGCAAATCCTTAGCCAATTTAATAGTCGTCACGTACTTGCTCCATTCAGAAGGTAGAGTGTTCAAATACTTGGTGTTTAATTGAAACGTAGGAATTGTAGGCCATAGATGTTAAGCTCATTCATCAAAAGAGTGAGTCTCAAATAGTAATCATTGAGAGTCACCCCGGGGACATAGGTAAACTTATCAAAGGTATCTTATAGCTTACACTCTCGTTCTTGTTTAGTTAACGAGGTGCCTTGCATTAGAACACGAATTTTATCCCATAACTCTTTGGCAACTTTATGTTTACTAACAAGTTTGTAGACATATGGAGGAAGAGATTGGAGAATGATGTTTGTTGATTGTTTATGACACTTGTCTTGAATCATGGCATCTCCAGTTAATTCACCCGTTGTGCGAGGACGAGTAACAACACCTTCCGTCACAGTACCATATACCAATGGTCCATTGAGAATCGATGCCCAAATGAGATGTCCATTCTCTTTGTTCAACATATAAATTTCCACCGGGAAGCCAAATCCTCGTACATAGTCTTCACCAACATTCGTAAGAGATGTGTACTCCATTTCGATAAGTTAAGATTTACAAAAGTTGATCGAACAATGAGAGAAAGTAAATGTGTTTGTTGTTGTGTGTTGAGTTCGAGAAATAATGTTGGAATCCCCTAAAAATTTTCAAAAACACGTTTTTGAAAACAAATCTGGGAATACTTGTCATTGTATTGTAATGCCGAACATTAATCCTGTCGGAATGTGATCGAAATGACCTTGTCGCAATGTGATCGCAATTATGATCACAATGTGATCGCAATAGTTATCGCGATACAAATCGCAATGTGATCGCAATACTGGTCGCAATGTTGAGCGCAATACCGATCGCAATGTGATCGCTATACTGATCGCAATGTTGATCGCAATGTTGATTACAATATGTGATCGCAATGTTGATCGCAATATGTAATCGCAATGTTGATCGTAATATGTGATCGCAATGTTGATCGTAATGTTGATCGCAATATGTGATCGCAATGTAGAAACCCTCAAACTTTGAGTCTGTCGCAATACGTGAGCACAAGTACCACAGTTCTCGGATAGTACACAACTAAGTTGAGATTTTTAGCCAAAAAAAGAATCAAACATGCAAAAATTTTGTGTTTTCAACCAAAGAAAGAATACCAAATCACTACCACAAGTATGTAGATGATTTGTATCAAGATTAAATCATAAAAACACAAAAAAAATTGGTTCGAATGATTTAGATAAAATTAGGCACGAAAAATCAAGAACACAAACACATAAACAATATTATCATCCCATGGCTCTTGATACCATTTGTATGATATTTTAAATCTATGCTTAGTCTAGAGAGAGAAAGAGATAGAAAGTATATAGAAAACACTTTCTACTATGTGAAAAAATGAGTGAACCAATACCCTCTTCAAATAAGGAGAGGGTTTATATACCCAAGCCCATGACATGGGCTTGCGCTTACATTGGGCCGCCGGCCTACACAAGTTGTAGGCTTGGCTTGGCCTTGTTTGTTTACTATTAAGATAACAAAACTACGAGCTACTACTTAGACTACTGTTGGATTGAACGATCCTTTCTAATACGTAAAACGTATTTCCAACTGGAGAGCTCTAAGAAACCTAGCATTAATGTCTTCATTGTCTGGTTTAGACTTGAGTTGATTCAATTGGCTAAGAATCTTTTAAAACCTGTCATATCCTTGATGAAGACCTGATTTAGAGATCTTGAATTCTGAAAATTCATCTCTCAACATTGATCTTCTCATCTTCTTGGATTCTTAATTCCCTCTAAACCTTTCTTTGATGGCATTCTATATCTCCATTGCATCATCCGAGTGATAGAAATCACCCATATGATCATCAGGAAGAGACTGAAGCAAAATGGTTTTTGCTTTGATTTCCTTTTGTACTGTTGTGATTTCATCATGTGTTTTTGGGTCAATAATAGTAATAGAACCATTCTTATCTCCTCCAGTACTCTTTTTGCTATCACTATTCTGAACAATCTTGCATAATGCTAGATCAGTGTTGGTGATCCAGCACTCCATCTTCATTTCCCAGCTTTCATATTTTTCTTTCTTTAGGTATGGGAGTTTTCCATTTATGTTGGAGACATTGTGTAACACCCCCAAATATTCATACTTTAGTTCAGCAGAAGAGTCGTTGGTGTTACGTGATAATACATTACTCAAATCATAGACAACGCTTAAAACTCGCGCGTTTAATATTGAAGCATTTTTCCATTCATAAATATCAAATTACATAGGTCCCAAGTCATAGTATTTCATACAATTTTAGAAAACATTTGAATGTAAATTTTATTTGAATGTGGGCCATAAATTCTTGTCGTCTTCCTGAGAATTACCTTCAAGTACCTGAGATAAAACATGTTAAAAAGACAGCGAAACGCCGAGTGAATTTATAGAGTTTAATGAAAACCATTCATATATCATCGGTATATAATCATTACCGAAAAACATTTTATACAATTCTTTGTCGTAGGCCATAAAATAGGCCAAAAACATTTTATACAAATCTTTGTCGTAAATTATAACATTGGCTTTTGCCTTCAAAACCATTATACAAACCATTGTCGTAAAAAACATCATACAATACGTTTTATAACGTTGCATAGAGTTAAATAAAAACTGTTATATGAAAATGGTTATGTAAAACCAAAACACGAACATAATATCTGTAATAAGACCCTGTATCGCTAGTCAGGCAATATATTATAATTCAATGCGTATATTAGTAGTTTCAATATTGGATTATTATAAGCCGCATGACATTGCTACCTTACTATAACAAACAACGGGTAGCTAACCCGTAATTCCTTTTCCCATCTAAAACAGTGTGTCGTCACAATAATCACGCTTATATAAATCTTCTCATACATAAATTCGCTTATCAATCAGTGTGGCATGACGGGGATCAACCGTCAAGGCGCGAACTAGGGTGATCTTCCCCAAATAGTACTATTATATGTCACTAATGGGACTTTTAGTGACATAACCTAACTAATAATAATCCATTTCATTCATTCATTGGGTCATATAATCATTTGTGTCCATATCAATAAGCAAACAATCGGGACAACTGTTGTTTTATTTTTATTAAAACTAGCATGTTATCTCCCTCGCGGGTTTATAAAACATTTCATAAAACATTTAAAAGAGTGTGAGGCTATGAGCTCACATTGATTGGGAAAGGCGGGTTATCGACGTTTTGGATGTACGGTACGTGCTTCAATCACGGAAACCTAGAGAAATAATACTCGTCTTAGACTCTTGTCCAATGACTTTATAAAAAACAATTGCTATGTATATATATGATGATATTATAATTATGATGATGATCAAGTGCTATTTTAAATCTTCATACACATTATAGTGTTATGTGTTAGTCAAATTTTAGACTAGTTACACTAGTTTCAACTTATTTATATATTAAGGCCCAATAAGCCCATTAAAAGTCCAATACATTATATTAGTCCATTTATACTTTTAATATCAGACCCATACTCATATGTTGGGCCCAATTGGGTTAAGCCCATGAGTAAGTCCATTAGTGTTTAGCCAAACTAGTTGGGTTAATAGTCCAATAAGGCTACTTTGGCCCGTTAATGTCCATATGTTATAAAGCTCGGGTTTTGTCGGTTTTTAATTGTAAAATATACTTATATATCAGTATATGAGTTATAAAAAGTTTACATTAGACGGGTCTGACCGTCTAAGTTTTATTTGACGAAAACGTTAATCTTTCGGTTTTTAGCCGAAAAGACGTAAAACATATATATATAGTTTCATAACTTAGAAAACATATCAATTTATAAATTTATAAAATCTCACACTTATTTATCAAAGTATATGACTTATTTAAATAAAGTATTATCATAAGTTAGTGGGTTTTTCATATGTATTTTATATTAGTATTACTTGAGTGCGCATTTTATGATATATACTTTTATTTTTTAAATCTGATTATGAAACTCACATTCACTATTTTTGCCATATCTTCAGTTCTACAAGGAGATAGAAACTAAAGTTTGAGAAGCATAAACTACATAATATGTGCTACAATGAAATCCTGTTTAGCTACTGCTCATTCATCCTCTAAGTGTCCCTAATAATTTGTCCAAAACAGACTATACAGATTTGAACCTTAATAATGTTTTGATCATATCTTGCTCATTTGATTGATTCCATTGAGTGGTCAACTCTCACATATGTAAAAATCATATAACATACTGTATATTCAATAATCCAAGTCATTTTATCAAGTTTTCATATGGTTCTTTACAGTTTTATACAGCCTATAATTTTAGTCATGATTTTAACATCTTTACATGTATATTTTAATCATTTTAACCAAATTTATCAACACAATATCCCCACATAATACTTTGATCATCATTTATCATCATATACATATACATTTATAAAGAAAATACAAAATTACATTTACAAAATAACAAGGTAATGGAAATAATGATCTTGTTACCAACCAAGATAGTGAAAGTTATGAACAAGGCTTGGTTTTTGATGACTAATCCTATGATAAACCAAGACCACCTTCAAGATCACCCAATTATATGAACACCATGAGAAAAATCAGCCCTAGAATCCAAGGAAACTTCTTTGTAGATGTTAGTATCACCTCCAATCAACCAAACTTCAAAAGGCCTTCATCTTATGAAAGTTTAACACAAGATTTGTGGTTGAAATTTGATCAAATGGTGGTTTATGGTGGAGTAGTGGACGACAAGGAGAGAGTTGAGAGAAAGAGTTGAGTTGTTTTGCATGCAAAAAACGAGGTAGTGGTTTATCTTTTGGCTAGTTTTGATGAGTTAGTGGTTTGGTACAAAACTAAGACAAGTGTCCTAGTTTTATTATAAAGTTGACACACATGAGGTTTGTTAGTGAAGTTTTTGCCGTCCCATTGTGGAGGTGGGGCAAGTTTTATCTTGTCTTATCACCACTAATTTACGGGTACTCCTCGATTCTAGTTACTTTGTTTGCGGGCCCTCGGGTCGTTTTACGAAAAATGTTTTTATAAATTATGAATCAACGGCACAAAACAAATCTAATAAAAATTGTTTCATAAAAAACGGAGTTCAAAAACGTAAATACGTAAACCTAGGGTTTCCGGTTTAGTCGTAAAGGACGTTAAATTATGAACTTAAGCTCTAATTTCAACCCGTAAGTTTGTGAGTTTATGATTCAACACAAATTATATTTCTAAAATAATTTTCAAGAAAAACTTTATTTCCTGAAATGTCGGAATGTCACCAAAAACGGTGTATGTAAACGTAAGAACGTAACGTAGAGTTCTATGGTTTAGACGTAGTCGAGCTACTTTAAGATGTAAACCCAAATTTCTTTCCAAAAATGAGTGAGTTAATAATATAACATTAAAATATTGATTTTAAATTATACTTGAGAATAAAATATCGACCATAAACTGACGGATTGTCACAGCAGTTACCCCTAACGAGGATCTTTGTCCTCAAAGATCGATTTATCTTGCTACTCGCTTCTTATAGAGTTAAATCCATGTGGGTATTTCCTCCACATTTGGTCTTTTCTCACAAGTGTAATTTATTAAAATACGCGAGTTTCATCAAACATAACTATGAGAACATGATCAGGCTTAATGTTGACTTACTTTCTCTATCCATGATGTTCACGTGTTTTTGATGAACGCAACTTTTCGCTGATCCAAACTTTATTAAGAAATAATCAGATTTTCACTTGATAGACATTTTATCAAGTTTGATTTACGAACATAATTCACGCAGCCCTTGATGTCCTAGGGTAGATCCAGCTTATATGCCCTTTAAACCAACTTTTTACATTATCTCAATGGTCCCGTACAACCGGGACTTATTTCCTATGATCTTTCTGATCATCAATTCACTTTTCCATGGTGAAAATTTTTGGCATAACTTCATTACCCATCCTGCACTTCAAGATATACATTTCATATTCACATAACCTCCTTCCTACTACTGACAGTCAATAATCAGATCCTAATTTCAACCATCATTTCAGGTTCCGCGGGTCGGGTATTTTGTAAGGTTAGGTTTGTCATCATAGGAAACCTTAAACCTAAAATACATGTCCAACTCACAATGGGTGTATGTCGGGGATCTTCTTCCCAACTTCCACCTACAGGTGCTCTTATATTTAGATCCTCACAAGATTCGATCTCGATCCTAATACGATAATTATCAATGATAATCTCTCCAAAGGAAAGCGATTATAAGTTTCATTACCAATGGTCAATCATTCTGACATAAAACAAGACTTCTAGTGTTTGTATCGTTACTTTACCTCGTCCCTTCGATTGGGGTGGTAAATAGTACTCTCATCAAGATTCGTTCCAAATGAATTCTGAGCAAATCTCTAGAAATTCGATGCGAAGCAAGGATCTTGATAGAGATGATCGATACAGGGACACCATGCCTATACAACTCCTTTAATTACAAAAGAGTCCATTTCTTCATCGAGAATCTATCATTAACGTGAATGATATTAGCAGATTTGGTCACTCTGTCGACGATGACCCAAATCGAATCCAATTCTGATGATGACCTTGGAAGATTTATCGTAAGAATCCATGGTGATTCTATCCTATTTTCAAACAGGAATAATAAGCTGTATAAGCATTCCTAATGTGTTTTGGCGTTCAGCCTTGACCTATGAAATAGTTGGATGTTTACCAATGTATGAGGCAATGTCTGCCACCATAATTTGTCATCAGTACAACTTCTTCAGATAAAGATACATTCAATCAGAAATAGCATGAATAGAATAATTAAACTTATGATATTCCAATATAACTAAATCTCAAAATCCTCCATATTTAGGCAACCATAAGCGGCCTTTTAAACTTTTAACGCCATCGTCTCTGATTTCTAATGGTTCTCATTAGCCGCTAATAACTAGATTTTTCTCAGTTAAAAATATCGTTGTTCCAGTCTTTTCGAATTGAAAAAGGGATTAACGTGCGACTCAGTCGTCTTTTGGTGGAAACAATAATGTTGGTCATTGTGTAAAGTAAAATGTGCAAGATTTTATCGTAAATGACGGGTAAATAAATCTAAAACTAATTAATAAGTAAAGGGTGCAATATTAAAACTTTTTAAAAAATAAATAAATTAAATGACAAAAATTAAAGCTCGACGAAAAGTAAATTTGACAATGTAATAAAAATGCAAACTTTAAATTTAAAATAAATAAAGACAATTAAAATAACACTTGACTTTAACTTCTATCAGTGCTTGTCTTCAATGTGTCAACGCTTGACTTTAACTTGTCAACGCTTTAGCTGTCAGCGCTCACTTTGTTCTTGTCAACGCTTGAGTTGGTCTTGTCAGCGCTCAAGTGATCTGGCCTTAATTTATTCCCAACAATCCTCCCCTAAACTTGATATCCACTCCTATGATCAAGTTTCTGAATAAGCATTAAGAACTAGGAGGAGTCTGACAAATCTTATCATATTGATAATGAATAAATCTGATCAAATCCTTTGCCACATCACTTGAATAATCTATCTCCAGCGGTGTGTCCTTCATCTTTTCCAAAATAGCCTTGGATATAAAATATTGAGCATCCATAAGTAGATACTCAGCAAACTTTGTAGAACTCAAATGATATACACCAGCAGCTGAATATAACCTCCATTGAAGACCACTGAGATCATCTTCAAGATCCTTCCATATTTTAGGATCTTCTTCATTTGTCCCACACATTCTTTTGAATGTGGTCCAAAGTTTTATTCCATTAGCTGAAGTTGGTGCTTCAGCCTCATACTTGGTTTCTAGCAACCTCCAAAAGTCTACCAAGTCTTCTCTATCACAACTTGCAAATAAAGATATGAGAGTGGTAAAAGTGTGTACCTCCTTGCCAAATCTGCCAATCTTCCAGAATCCACATTCATCCTCATCATAACTCACAATTGGATTCCTGGAATCTAATGGTAACACCTGCACCATATCTGAAGCTTCTAATGGGGAGAGCTTGAGGCTCTTTCTAATAACTGCTTCACCTGGATATAGTGGATCCATATCTTTTGGAAACTCAAATTTAAATCCCTTCTTCACTAGTCTAGGAATTATCATAGCTTTCTTGATTTCCATTTCTTCTTCAAGTTGTTCCCTTCTTTCATCTGAAAGAAGTCTGAGAGTGTTTGCTTCCTGCACTCTCACCCAAATAGGATAAGCCCTATGTTCCAACTCATCAAATGTCAAAGCCTTCAATTTCTGATATGTCCATCCAACTCCATGACATCTGAGCAACATAAAGTAGAGCTCTCTTCTATCCCTTTTCAATTCTGAGAGAATATTACTTGCCTTGTGCTTCAATATCACCTTACAATCCTTCTGAACTCTAAGAAGAAGCTCCAAACCCCATATTTGATCTGAAATGGTCAAGTCTGGAATATCCATACAGCTTTCTTCCCAAGAATTGTACATCTGAACCACCTCTGGCATGTCAAAGTCAACCTGCAATTTTAAATCTCTCAACTTTTCCCTTGCAAGCTCATCACCATACTCAAGCCTTTCCGGTTCTATAATCATCACACTTGAGTCTGAGCTAGCTCCATCACTTTCCTCTTCAGAAGTCACAACAAATGGTGACTTTTCCTTCTCACCTTGTTTCATCATTTGTTTAGCCAATCTTCTATCAAATTCAACTTGGGCTGCATCCTTTGGAACAATTTCTTCTACCAATTTACCCTTACCCTTATCTGATGGTGCAATGGTTGGTAAGGTAGATGGTAATACCTGAGTAGAAACTTCTTTGATGATAGATGATGACTGGAATACATCACCCTCATGTGCAGGTCTGTCAACGCCCAAATTTCCTCTATCAGCGCCCAAAATACTTCTATCAGCGTCCAAATTTGTCTTGTCAACGCTCAAATATTTTCCCTCAGCGCCTTGTGTAACCTCTCTCAACATTGCTGTAAATGATAAATTTAGATTGGTTGGAGAGATTAAGGACGTATCAAAACCTGTTTGTTCCTTCAAAGTTGTAAGAGCTTCAGTAACATCCATTGATTGACCATCTTGGCTGCTCTTATCACTCAGATTTCTTTGATCTTCCTCCCCTTTGGAAGACTCCTCCATACCCCTCCTAGTATGATCACTCTCCAAAACAACAATCCTCTCCCTCAATTGCTTGAGTTTAAGGCCTTGTGAGCTGACAATATGTACTAAGTCTGCATTTTGCTTTTGCAAGCTAATGTAGAGTGCCGTCAATTCTAAAAGAGTCATTGGTTCCATTCTGCCCTCTTCTGAAATGGGGATTTGACCTCCCAAGTCATGTTCATTGGGCAAGGATGAGGACTTAATGATGGTGGGACTGCATTGGCCAGCATCTAAGCCAGAACCAATAGTCCCAGCCTCATCCAGGTCACCAGCCACACTTGTGGTGGTGGTTCTCTCTGCTTCATGGCTAGGACCACCAGAGGAGAACACTCCAGTAGTCCTTTGGCGTTTTATCAACCTATATTCAGGTGGTGTAGAAGATGGTGTGGAAGAATGAGTAGATGTGGGTTGGTTAAGAGGTGTTTGGGATTGTGATGGTTGTGTGTCAGCGTTGGAAATAGGCACATCAACGCCAACATTTGATGTGTCAGCGTCAAAGGGTTCTTGGTCAAGTTGCATTTGTTCAGGTGAGGGTAAAGGTTCAGGAATGGGTTTAAGTTGTGGTTGAGGGTCAATTTGAGGTTGGGGGTCTGGTTGGGGTTGTGCTGCTGCAATAACAGCAAGCATGGATGGGGTTAAAGGTAAGTATCTAAGAGGTGGTGAATTCATCTTTGTAAAAATAGCTTTCTTTTGTTCAGGGATCTTTTAAAAATCATTGTGATCCCTTGAACAATAACCTTGATCATCAAAAATCATTTGCAGAAAACGGGGATAAGCTAAAGTCATTTTTGTCCCCTTGTTTTTACACATCCCTTCAAAAATCATTTTAGAATAGTTATATTTTTGCCATGTTGCAATGCACACAATAGCACTGGGACTCAAACATTGAAGGAGGATGTTGATGAGGTACTTCCAGGCTGGGGGAAATTCCTGTTTATGATACTTGTTTAGAGTACCTTCATCAGGAAAAGGATATCCCAAAGCCCTAAGCCCTTGTTCTATTTCAGTTATGGGAAGAATAGCTACACCATCAGCATCATCAAGATGCAAGGCTTGGCGCACCAAGGCCTCAGTAACCACCCAAGATCTCCCATGAACAATAGAAGTCAATGTGGTCACTCCATTAATTGTTGAGGAACTGACAGTGTTCCAAAACTGCTTAATGTGTGTGACTGGAATGAGTGGTGCATGAGAAAGAGCATACCTTAATGGGGATGCGTTCAAATACGCCACCATTTGTGTGTATTGAGGAAACAAATCATTATCAGTAATAAGATAAGCAATCATGTTGTGTTGAGACTTGAACCCCAAATCCAATTCTGCTGAGTTAAACTTTGGTGCCATTGATGAAAGCTGTTAATTTGAAGTGTAGAAGATGAAGTTGATAAGAGAAAAGTGTTAGACAAGAATTATAGATACCCTGTTTAAAAATAGGAGCCAAATTTATAGGAGATAAAGAATGCATGTGATTGGCCCAAAAATAGGCAAAGATTTTCAAAAACTAATCATGAAAATATTGAAAAAGTTATAAGTTATCTCATGCATTTAATGAAAGTAACAACTCCTAAAATTACGGCTTGAAAATATGTAAAAAAGTAACAACTGGGTAGGTCCCATTGAGTGTCAACGGTCAAAAATAACCTATCAACGCCCAACGGCTATAATCTTGTCAACGTTCGCCTAAAGCCATGTTAGCGTCCAATTTGGTCACAACAACGCTTGGAAAATTCTTGTCAGCGTCCAAAAATAAAATTGTTTTAAAAAGTGGAAAATGACCTTAACAAGTAATTTATCCTAGAGAAGATAACCAAAAACTGATAATTATCATAGGGCGGCAAGCACTGTCCAGTTATGCACACTTGGATAAGCAAGATAGACATAACAGTCCTCTAGTGTCCCTTGCTAACCAAAATTCTTAACAACAAAGTTACCTTGTAAAATCCTTGTTACTCCCAGGTAAATCCCATATCAAAATCATTCCCAAGTCTCCTAACAGACAACAACCAATTCTAGGCCAAAAATGTCTTGGCAGCATGCAAAGTTGATATACTATGCATGCTACAGTGCCTCATGGTTTAGTAAAACTAACCCATACTCACCTGTGGACACAATCTAGAATTGTGATAAGAGTATCATATGGATACCCAAAAATCCTAAAGGTTCCTAAAACCTCCCCTTAAACAATGATACAAAAAGTTTGCTAAAAACATGCATGAACATAAAAAATTTATGTCAAGATAGGAATGAAACATTCCAACCATCATCCATAAATAAAAACTTGTCCAAATGCTTCTCCATTGATCCATAAGCAACTCTGTATCCAATGGTATACTGCTAACACCATCTGCACATTTAGATTGAAAATCACAAAACTAACATTGTTGCTGACAACGCCCCGATAACACATAACAGCGTTGAGGGAAGCTTTGTCAGCGTTAGACAATTATATTGCTGACAACGTTGCAAAAACACTTATCAGTGTTCAAGCAACCTTTGTCAGTGTTAGAAAAAGATAGTGGAAAATCTAAATCATCACTAAGACCAATAATAATAATGCATCATCCTGTACATACTTTTACAAAAAGAATCCAAAACACATATTAAGTGAGATTAACCATTCCAATACTTGTTACCAAGTATTGAAATCTTCCAGCATCAAAAGGTTTAGTTAATAAATCTGACACATTTTCCTTAGTGTCAACCCTATCTGGTTGTATTAAACCTTTCTCAAAGCAATCTCTTATAAAATGGTGTCTAATTTCTATGTGTTTAGTTTTAGAATGATGTACAGGATTCTTAATGATGCATAAAGTACTATTATTGTCAACAAATATCTTGGTATGCATGAAATTATACCCATAGTCCAACAGCTGGTTCTGAATCCACAACACTTGACCACAACATGTTGCTGCAGCCACATACTCTGCTTCAGTTGTAGAATTAGCCACCACTGTTTGTTTCTTACATTGCCAAGATATTAACCTGCTCCCAAGAAACTGACATCCACCAGTTGTGGATTTCCTATCAAACTTATCACCTCCATAATCACTATATGAATATGCAATCAGCTCCAATGGTGAATCCTTTGGGTACCATAAACCAAGATTAGGATAGCATCTTAGGTACCTAAAGATCCTCTTCACAGCATAAAGGTGACATTCTTTGGGAGTCACTTGATGACGTGCACATGCACACACAGCAAACATGATATCAGGTCTGGAAGCAGTAAGATACATCAAGGATCCAATCATGGATCTATAATGCCTGACATCAACATCTTTCCCATCTCCAATCTTTCCCCAAGGGTGTTCTCTATCCATAGGAGTAGTAGCCCTCTTTTCATTTGGAGAAAAGCCAAACTTCTTCAAGATTTCAGCAACATATTTGTCCTGGGAGATGAAGATACCATCTTCTTTCTGCTGAACTTGTAAACCAAGAAAGAAGTTCATCTCCCAATAGCACTCATCTTGAATTTGTCTGTCATAAGCTTGGAGAAATCCTCACTCATCTTTGGATCAGTAGACCCAAAAATGATATCATCAACATAGACCTGCACAAGCAACACATCTTTTCCTTTCTTCTTTGTAAATAGTGTCTAATCTATGGTGCCCCTCTTGAATCCATTGTCCACCAAATATGTAGACAAGGTATCATACTGATGAGACTGCTTTTATACATAGTCTCATCTTCCAAATAGGGCTTAAAATGCATTAAATATCATCAAAATACCCAAATATATGCTTGTGTTTGTTGCTTGTGTATTTTAGGTACGGATATTGAGATAATGACAAAAGATCACAAGAATCATGCAAAAATGAACACGGGAAACGAAGCCGCACAATGAACCAAGCCCTAGTAGAGACTTTCCCAAGATCAACCCTTGAAGATTTGAAGAATTATGAAGAAGGGTCCTCCAATTATGAAGAATTGACACTTTATACCCTTGTATCCTCATAATTACAAGTTTGGTCCCTAAAGATTGTCAAAATTACCAAAAGGGCCCTTAACTTTGAAGAATTGGCAAGTTTAGCCCCTCAACAAAGCTAAATTGTCAACCAATATCATCCACAAAGTCAAATATATCATGAAGTCCTTCAAAGTACAAGAAATGACAAGTTTGGTCCTTTGAAAAATCCAAAATTACAAAAAGGACCCTCAACTTTCAACAATTGGCAAAAATGGTCCCTCATTTATCAAGACTTGGCAATTTCAGTCCTCCAAAATGCTCAACATACAAGTCAAGACCATTATCTATCAACAAAATGCCAAAACAGCCCCTCAAGTATCACAATATGGCAAGAAATACCCCTGAAAATACTTTGGAAAAGTATTTGGGGCAAAAGTGTGAAAAGTGAAAGTTTGTTAACAAAGGAAATCCGGATTTGGTTATTTAAATTGCAAGTGAAAAGAGAAAAGAAGGTAAGGGACTAATTGTGGCCAGACATAATACTTACCTTAACCTACCAAATGGTGACAAGTGTCCCACTAACTCCCTCCCACCAATCAGCTTCTTCCATTTTGCCACATCACTTCCCACCATTACCATATTTAAACTAATCTTTATTAGTTTAATAATCTGGCGCTAAACACTTTTTTAAACCCATACTCAGATTAAACGCCCAACTATTCACCAAGAACACAAATTGGGTTTTCTTAATTCACTTGTAATTAAACCTCATAAACCTCCAGATTAATGATTAAGCATGCCCTAATCATATCCCAACCTTAAAAACACTTGCCACTTAACCCCACATGCCACATGGGACATGCCCTGCTACACGTTTGAGGAAGAAGACAAGATTGTGCCAGCAATCCAACGCCTCACAATCCTGCTTGCATCCTAAGCTCATTTTAAGCCCTTGATGCTATTTCAACAGCTCACACCTCAACTACATGACAAATTCAGTCACATGATTCTCCAAAGAAGACAAAGACCTCAAGGGCATTTTTGGAAGATCAAGCACTAGGGTTTTAAGTTTTTAGATGTTCCTCAGTCATTTGTATGCCTATATAAAGGCCTTAGGGTGCTTCATTAGACGTTTGCTTTTGATTTTTCCTTGGTTCAAGTTTCTGTAAATCCTATTTCAAGTTTAATGAAATTGAGTTTGAAATCTTGAAGAAAAGTCATTGGCCACTCTTGTTTACTGCTTTCATTTGTTATATGCTTTGTAGTTCTTAAAGTTCAAAACCTGTTTTCAAAAGAGGAGTGTGCACAAGTTTGCATATTTTCCTCATTTTCTTGATATTTTGCTAAGTCTTGTTCCAATCTTGGAATTCTTGGGCTATAGGGCTGATCATAGCATCCTAACTGAGTTGGTTAAGGTGTGGTGAGGCTTATAACTTGGGGATAATCAAGTGTGGGGTAACAAGTTTGCATCAATCAAGATTTTTCTAAGTTTCTGATTTTCCATGTTATTGTGCTTAACCCTTGTTGAATCTTAGCAGGCTTTTGTGGAAGCTTGTGCTTGTTCTTGCTAGCACATAAGCTCAAAATTCGTGGGTGTGGATGTACATCCATGAGGTTTGCTTACTTAATCTCCAAATCTGCATAAATTGTGATTTTTGGTGATATTTGTATGAAACTGTTGTTCTTGTGAATTTTGTGGCTTGTTCTTGCTTGAATCTGTTTATTAGACTTGTTTGAGTGTTAATTGATGCTTCGTTGGCCTGAAATCTTGTTTTGCTTTTGAAAATCTTGATTTGAAAAAGTTAAAGGGGTGTTTGGGTCTACTGATTTATGCTTGTAATCTGATTTTGTGTTAAGGGAAAGTGTTGTTTATGCTTTGTATCTGATATACCTTTGTTTGAGAGTGTTTTGCTGCAAGTTTTTTTGTTTGAACACTTGAATTGATCAATCTGCTATATAGACCTTGTTTCTGCTTGTTTTGACCTAGGATTTTGGAAACACTTAGTGTGTATGCATGCTTAGGGATTAAAGTGGTTTAAACAAAGTTAACATAACCTGTTTGAAAGATTTGAGGTGTTGAAATTGGCTTGTGTGTCAAATACATCAGCAAAAGTTGAAAACTGCATGTGTAGTGTTCATCAGTAACTTTCATAGCTTGGATCTTGCTTAATTCTTTGAACCAGTGCATGAAACCTGTTTAGACTTGCTTATTGGAGTTTATTATAGCTCGTGTGTGCATTTGGTTGAATTTGGTTGGCTGATTTGTGCTAAAATTGCTCTTGAATGCTAAACTGCTCATTGTTCATGTCTGTGCTATATCTGGTGATAAATTGATTAAACTGTATCAATTGGCTGTTTGTGATTGTGTTATTTTGCTTGTTATTGACTCCTTTTGATCCAAAGATCAATTGGGTGCCTTTGTGAAAACTGAATCCAAGAAAAAGTCACTAAAGACAACAAGTCAAAATAGTCAAGCAGTGGGAAAAGTTCCCACTGCTCAACATCCAAAACTAGCCCCTGCTAGTGCAATTTTATCATCAGCTTATCAATAAGTTATTCTAGCTTATTCTGACTTGCAACAACTTATTTTTTGTAATAGATCTTCATTATTTGACCCATTTAAGTGAACTGGAGCTTATCAGACTTTGACTTTGACTTTTCACTAGAAAACCAACTTGTTTGACTTTTAAGATAAGTGCTTATTTGATTTTCCAGCTTATTGAGTGTGCTTATTTGAAAGTTCTTTGGTTTTTAAGCTTAGTTTTGTCAAAAGAAACATTTTGCAACTTGAATCAGCTTCTGAGGTGGTCTAGATCATAAAAACGACTATTTTGTCGTTTTGTGAATAAGTTGTTGACTTGTTTCTGGCTTATTGAGTGGTCTTATTTGAAATTTCTTTTTGCAAAAGTCTTTGTTAGGTCAAAAGAAGGTTGTGTGTTAAATTTTAGCTTATGGCAACAGCTTATAGCTTAATGGGCCAAAAAGCCCATTAAGAATAAGCTGCTTATTATAAGTTAGCTTATTTCACATTTTCAGCTTTTGGGCCTTTGGAAAAAGTTGTTTAAAATCAAATTTTGAGTCAACCTGTGCTTTTTGAGCTTATTTTGAGCACTTTTTCTTATTGGGCCTTAATTAAGCCCAATAAGGGACTGTTTTGGGTTTGGCCCATTTTCTAGGCCCAATAGGGGTATTTAGGTAATTTCACTTTCATTTCTGAGTTATTTAGGTTAAATTAAGCTAGTTTGCAAGTTTTTAGAATTTTTTATAATTTTTGGATTTTTAATATTATTTTAATATTATTTTATTATTAAAAATTAAAAGTCTGATTTTCTAGGTTTTTATATTTTTCCTAGGTTCTAAATACTTAATTAGGATTTTTACAACTTTCCAAATATTTTTTAGGTCTTTTAATTATTTGTTATAATTAATTTAAGATTTAATTGATTTTAGGAGTTTTTAATTATTTAAAAATAGTTTAAATTGGTTTTAAAATTATGAAAAATAGTTTTTAGCTTAATTAGAGTATTTTTGAGGTTTACAAACTTGAAAATCTGGTTTAGGGCTTTTTAATAATTAATTTTGATTTTTAGGGCTTTAATTAGCATTAAAAAGTCATTATCTAATTAATTAAAAGGTTTTTGCAAGTTTTGATTTTTTGTAAACTCTTATATTATTATTAAGGATTTTTTGGGATTTTTAGGGTTAAATTTTAATTTTGGTGGTTTTTACGACTTTACGTGTACGCCTTTTTAGACTTAGTTTAATTCGTCTTCATAACCGTCATTCTTTTCTAATCCCTTTTCTATTTTTCTTTTCTCAAATATAATCACAAATTAATCCAAGTCATTACACACATAACACACTAGCCTCTTTGAGAACGAACTTAATTGGGTCATTCACACACGGTTTTCCTAAATCGTCGTGCTCACTTGCCCTATTCATTGCATCCTTTTCCTAAAGGTGTAGTTTTACTCAACATCATTTTGGCGCCGCTGCCGGGGAGGCGTGTTGTGTTTTGATTTGGCATTGTTGTTTTTATACTAACCATAATTAGTATTTGTATTAGTAGCACTCTACTAATACGTATTATCGTTTTTCGGTTTTTGTGTGAATATTATTACTATATTGTATACGTAGAACAATAAATACACAAGTACTCCAAATACGTGAGCAATCACAACCTTAACTTGGGAGGTCATTACCCAATCATTGTATTCGAATCTCAAACCAAAGAAAAAGGCAAAAATAGATAAATACTTTCGTGAAGCTTAATCTTGAAAATACAAACTATAAGGTGGGTATAAGGCGGATATTATAAAATATATCCTAAGGAAAAAGGCTCTTAAGTGCTTCGCGCCGCCTCGTTTCCCCGCTTGCTTGTGAGTATTTGATTGTGAGAGTGAATCGAGGGTTTTGCCGCCCAAAGTATTACTAAGTATCATATATATTTTCTTGGTTTCAATTTGATTAAACCCTCTTGAACGATTTGGTGTTCCACCATCGTTCTAAAGTCATCGAAGGCGTTCACTCCACGTGTTCGTTTTCATTCCTTGAGGCTTCATTAATCAAGAGATTTGATTAATGAGGAGATTTGTGGACTCATTGTCTACTTAATACATTTCACCAAGCTCCAAAAAAAAAGGTTAATACAATCAAAAACCACAAAAAATTAAAAAATACAAAACACCAAAAAGAATCTTCTTTGCTCGTCCCCTCGTTGTACGTGACGTTTATGCTAACTCGAAATCAAGCAAGACGTGCTCGTAAACGAAAAAACAAATCCATCACTCCAAACAATTCTAGTGAGGAGTCTCCTATTGACGAACCCATTGTAAGAGAAGCACCAACCATGGCGAATCGAACTATGATGGAGTTACTTCAAGCACCCACCGAGGGTTATGGAGAGGCTATTGTGATTCCCACTATCCTTGTGGAGAATTTTGAGGTTAAGACGGGTTTGTTGTCCATGATTCAAAACAACAAATTCCGTGGTGATGAGAAGGACAATCCACACAACCATATCCGCCAATTCAATCGTCTTACCGCTACTTGCAAGTTTAAGGATGTGTCTAACGACTCGATTAAGATGATGCTTTTTCCGTATTCCTTAGCGGGGCCCGCAAAAATTTGGTTAGAGAAAGAGCCACCCAATTCTATATTGACGTGGAAGGATCTCGTGTCTAAGTTTGTGAACCAATTTTTTCCGCCCTCTAAGACTACGCACTTGAAAAACGAGATTTCAAAGTTTTCACAAGAATTTAATGAAAGTTTTTCAACGGCTTGGAATAGGTTTAAGGAAATGTTACATGAATGTCCTCATCACGGTTTTTCCGATTTGCATCAAATTGACACGTTTTACAATGGACTTAATGATCATGAAAGGGATTATTTGAATGCCACCGCGGGTGGTAATTTTTTGTGTAAAACGGTTGAGGAAGCTTTGGTGATTATTGAAAATAGATCTAAGGTGTATAGTCCTCGTAGCACGTCTAGTGTTCGTAAGGCTTCGTCTTCGGCTTCACCTTCTTTGTCTAATACCATCGATGCTTGCCAAATTGAGGCGAACTTGGAAAACAAGATTTTTGATAAGTTGAAAGGACTTTTGATTGAGTTTAAAGTTGGTGAACCAAGTGCTCCCGCTACGGTCAAAGCGGTTGAGGTTTCTTGCATGTATTGTGGTGGAGGTCATGATTTCTCCGAGTGCATTACCAACGGTGGTAACACTTCGAGTGCCTTTGCGGCCACGGGAAATTATAACCAAAACGGTCAAGTTTCCCGCTCTAATCAAATGACTCCACCGAGTTTTGGATCAAATTAAAATGCTAACAACTATCGCAACAATCAAGTTGGTTTTAAGAACAATTACAACAAGGGAAATTATGGGAATCAAGGGGCTAATAATCAAGTTTCAAACAAAAATGATTTTCAAAATAACAACAAAAGTTTGCAAACATTGAAAGATCTTCCAAGTGAGTTTGTTGAATATGCTAGTGGTAATGATGCTAGGTTTGACAACATTCAAAGAGAAATAATTAGCCTAAGATCCGAGTTCAAAAACGACTTGAAGAAAGAGTTGAAAAATGAGTTAGCTAATGAACTTAAAATTCACACCAACAAGATGGAAGGAAATGTCACTAGGTTGCAACAAAACCAACAAAAGATGGAACAAGGGCAACATGAGATTAAACAAGAGATGCTTAAGGCCGAGAAAAGGCAAACCGAAGCCGTATTGAGGCAATCTAATTTTGAAGATAAAATCTCGTCTATGTTTGAGGGAATAATGTGTAAACCGTCGTCAAGTGGTCTTCCTAGTAACACCATATCCAACCCTAAGGGTGAGATGAAAGTGATTACCACACGTAGTGGTAAGACACTTAAGGAGCCGATTCCTCAACCAATTGCTCCTACGGAGGAAGCAATTGAGGAAGAACCTGAGGTGGTGGTCCAAAAGGAGCATGTCCCAATCCCACGAAGTACCGCTCATGCCACACCTACGGTTGACCCATTACCATCATTGGAACCCGAGATTCCAAAGGCTATGCCTACTATGCCTCAACCCACACCACCCTTGCCTTACCCATCGAGACTTAGGAAGGAGAAACGACAAGAGCGCGACAACTATCAATTTGAGCTTTTTATGAAAATGTTTCATGATTTGCACTTTAATGTGAGTTTCGCCGATGCCTTGGTCATGATGCCTCGATTTTCCGCTAACTTTAAGAGTATGTTGAACAACAAGGAGAAATTGCACCAATTGTCTAGTTGTTCATCGGTTTATCTTAATCGCATACCTCAAAAAGTCGGTGATCCCGGTAAATTTTTGATCCCTTGTGCAATCCAAGACATGGAAGAATGCTTCGCCTTGGCCGATCTTGGTGCTAGCATTAACTTGATGCCACTTGCAATTTTCAAGTCGCTCAATCTTCCTAATCTTACTCCTTCACTAATGTCTATCGAGTTGGCCGACCATTCCACGATTCCCGCATGTGGTTTGGCGGAAGACGTTTTTGTGAAAGTGGGGAAGTTCTACTATCCCGTAGACTTTATTGTTGTTGACATCCCCATGGATCCTCAAGTTCCTCTTATTTTAGGTCGTTCGTTTTTAGATACGTCTATGGCTTTGATCGATGTGCATGCTAGAAAGATCACCCTACGTTTCAACGACGAGGAACTTGTTATAAACGCAACTCAAAACTCTCAAATTTCTCATGTTTATTCCGTTGCAACCATAAACCTCGTTGATATGATTGACGTGGTTTGCGAGGAATTTTCACAAGAAGTTCTAGGTTTTGGTGATGAAGAAACTAGTGGCAATCCCACTATGTTGGATCCAATTCTTGATAATTCGACGCCAACCTTCACTCCTTTTGAAGGTGGTGGTTTTACGTTGGAAGAATTCGATGTTCCACGTACTTGTGACGAAGACCTCGACAACTATGAGGACTTCTCGATTATCAAGGATTTTCTTAACGATTTCCCATTTCCTCCACCCGAGGAGATTATGAGTATCGAGCCCAAATCTTCACTTGAGGAACCACCTATTCTCGAGTTGAAAGATTTGCCTCCTCACCTCGAGTATGTCTATTTGGAGGAGGACGACAAGTTGCCGGTTATTATTGCAAAGGAACTTTCGAATGATGAAAAAACCGCACTTGTCGATGTTCTTAAGGCTCACAAAGGGGCGATTGCGTGGAAGTTATCCGACATTAAGGGGATCGATCCCAAGTTTTGTACCCACAAAATCTTAATGGAGGAGGATTTCAAGCCAACAATCCAAAGTCAAAGGAGGGTGAACCCCAAAATTCACGACGTCATCAAAAAGGAGGTTCTTAAACTCCTTGACGCGGGAATGATTTACCCTATATCCGATAGCCCTTGGGTGAGTCCTATTCATTGTGTCCCTAAAAAGGGAGGGATGACCGTTGTGCCAAACGATGCCAACGAGTTGATTCCCACGAGACTCGTGACCGGATGGAGAGTGTGCATTGACTATCGAAAGTTGAATGAAGCCACTCGAAAAGACCATTTTCCCTTGCCCTTCATGGACCAAATGTTGGAGCGTCTTGCGGGAAACGATTTCTATTGCTTTTTAGATGGTTTTTCCGGTTACTTCCAAATTCCCATCGATCCTCGTGATCAAGAAAAAACTACGTTTACGTGTCCATATGGAACGTTTGCCTATCGTAGAATGCCATTCGGACTTTGCAATGCACCGGGAACTTTTCAACGATGCATGATGGCTATTTTTCATGATATGATCGAGAAGACGATGGAAGTCTTCATGGATGACTTTTCCGTGTTTGGTGATTCCTTTACTTCGTGTTTGTCGAACCTTGAGAGAATGTTAAAACGTTGTGAGGAAACCAACCTTGTGCTTAATTAGGAAAAGTTTCATTTTATGGTTAAGAGTGGAATCGTCTTAGGGCACAAGGTCTCGAAAGCGGGGATTGAGGTAGATCAAGCTAAGGTAGACGTCATCGCCAAATTACCTCATCCCAAAACCGTCAAGGGAGTTAGGAGTTTCCTAGGCCACGCGGGCTTTTATCGACGATTCATCAAGGATTTCTCGAAGATTTCTCGACCCATTACACATCTTCTTGAAAAAGAGGCACGTTTTGTCTTTGACGAAGATTGTGTACGAGCCTTTGAGATCCTTAAGAGGAAACTTACCGAAGCTCCCATTCTTGTTGCTCCAAATTGGAACCTCCCCTTTGAACTTATGTGTGATGCAAGTGATTACGCTATTGGGGCCGTTTTGGGGCAACGTCATGAAAAGCACTTCTTGCCTATCCACTATGCTAGCAAGACGATGACTGAGGCTCAACTTAAATACACTACAACGGAAAAGGAGTTCCTTGCCGTGGTGTATGCATTTGAGAAATTCCGACCTTATCTCGTCTTGACGAAATGCATAGTGTATACGGACCATTCGGCTATCAAGTATCTCATGGCTAAACAAGATGCAAAGCCGAGATTACTTCGTTGGATTCTCCTCCTTCAAGAATTTGATCACACCATTGTTGACAAAAAAGGAGCCGAGAATCTAGCGGCCGATCATCTCTCTCGTTTGGAAGATCCTCACCAAAGTGTTTATGAGCCCAAGGAAATCACCGAAACATTTCCGCTCGAGACACTCGGTGTAGTGAATTCTAAGCTTGATTCTTCTACCCCATGGTTTGCGGATTTTGCAAATTACCATGCGGGTAACTTCATCATTAAGGGTATGACAACTCAAGAAAAACGAAAATTCTTTCGTGATGTCAAGTTCTATTTTTGGAACGACCCTTACTTGTTTCGGACTTGTGCGGATCAAATCATCCGTCGTTGTGTATTTGGCACCGAAGCTTCTAATATCCTTAGAGCTTGCCATGAGGGACCCACGGGTGGTCACCACGGTGCTAATCTCACGGCTAAGAAGGTGTTTGATGCCGGCTTCTTTTGGCCTACTATTTACCGAGATGCACAAATCCTTGTGAAGTCTTGTGATGCATGCCAACGACAAGGAAAAGCCTCACAAAAAGATGAAATGCCACAAAATATCATTCAAGTATGTGAGATCTTTGACTGTTGATCCCATTAATCGTTGGGCTCAATGGTTAAGAACCATTATATCTAGGTTGATCATCGTTCATATGATAACATAGCGGAAAAGAACAATGATCATGACAAGGTGTTTGGACACATAAGAACACGAATTAAAACAAATGGGATGTTCATTATATTAATAACAAACATCCACTAGACGTGTATACATTGAATCCCACGTCTAGTGCGACACACACTTTAGGTTTACATTGTGAATGAATGATATTAATTAAACCTACGGTCTATGTTTTCTTTATATAGTAGAAAACATAGCTTACAAAGAAAGCTAAAGTAATAAAAAGACTCCAACGGCTTGTTGTTTGTAACTTTGGCAAAAGTAGTCCTTGTCTTCTTATTTTGTTGTGTTTTGACTTATCAACTTAATAATTTGACCCAACAATCTTCCCCTAGTTGATGATGTCAAAACACTCTTCTTAAGCATGAATCCTTTGTATGTAGTACATGATCTCCAAGAAGCTTCCCCTTAAGTATAGCACATATTCTTCCCCTTTTTGACATATCAATAGGGAATATGTGAAAGTATGCAATCTTGAAGATTCTCCAAAAGTAGCTCTATGTAATGATCCTGAAGAAAAATAAATAAAGTAGTCTTGATGCAGAAGTAGAATACCACAAACCTATGTTCCATGTCTTGTTTATCCATGTGATGAAGAACTTATACCAGATTGAGAAATATAAGTAGACCTCGATCCCTTGTCAATATTCTCATCCTTTGTGAGACACTGAGCACGATAATGTAACTCCTTCAAGTGTTTATGACAAGTCTTCATCACCAACCATGTAAAGCACGAACAAGTTATTGTTAAAGTAAATGGCTGATGTCCACCACTTTAACAATATGATAAAACACAAACTCGCGAAAATCTCCTTCAATCATCAAACTTCCCATAAGAATTCTTCCCCTTAAGTCAACACCTCTTCATGATGAATTTAATGGAATAACATCTTCATACCATATGTAAAAGTCCATTGTGGATAACTCTTTCGCAAGGCTATCCCGATTACATAGTTTAAAATATCCATCAAATCCCACGAATAATTGCTAACTCGCGTTAAAATCATTAATCCATTTAAAAATATCCGAGCCATAAATATCATCATGATATTCTAAATTATAACGGAGATTCCATGTACCTTCGTGTGTGTAATCCTCCTTTTTGTGTGCTAAAAACGTCTAATTTTCTCAAACAGCAGCAATCAGTGTGTTATCCAATATCTCTTCTGTCCAATATCTTTGGCAGATATATTGTCCAATATCGGACAATACGTGTCAGCGTTGAAGTACATATATCGGACAACACTGTCAACTCCATCAGTGTTGACTTATTCCTGTCAGCGTCGAAATCCTTCCTGTCAGCGCCTAAACAACAAACGTCAGCGCCAACCTAAAATCCTGTCAGCGTTCAAATTCTTATCAGCGTTGCACTATACTCTGTCAGCGTTGCATCAAATCTTTGTCAACGTCTAGCTAACAAACAGAAACATTATATATTACGTTAAAGATAATAAACTAATTATCCTTTAACTAATAAAAATGCATATCTCCACCAATGAGAAACAAATAGCCGTGTGAACACAAAAACCTCCACCAATGGGAAACAAGTGACCCACGGTAATCCAGTGCACTAGCACCCATGGGATCATGTTTTGTATCTCTTGTTGACATCTTCAAACCGTGTGAACATAAACTGATGCTACCGTGTGAACGCGTTAAACTTCATCCAATAAGAACAAGAGACTCACGAGAATACAGTAGTCTAGCATGTATAGGATCAAAGTTTATATAACAAATTAGGGTTTTGTCTATTTGCCGTGTAAATGCAAATGTATAGACCAATAAGAACCCTTGCTTCGTGTGAACAGAAGAGTAATATTTACTTCTTCTTTGGCCGATCATCTTTTTCTCACAGCGAACAACCATAAATCAGATGATTATTAAAACTGCTGCTATCATACGTCCAGATCTAGGGTTTTGAAAGTTAAACATCGAAACCCTAACTTAGGGTTTGTAGATTAACCATAGATCCTGGATTAACAGCCACCAAACTCACAAAATTCTGCTTTTTATGTAGATCTAGGGTTTGAAGAAACCCTAGTTCATGATTTCATGTGAAAGCAGAAAACTGAAAATCTTCCATCAGCCAACTTCGACGCTTAATAACTTTTGCCTGGGGATAAAACTCGACAATCTCTCCGGTGGATGTTTAGATCTATGTATGTAGAACACACATCTAAAATTTCGTGACGATCCAACGGTTCAATCAAAAGTTATGACCTTCTGAATACTGCTGCGCACACAAAAACGTCCAGAAAAACTCATTACGAATTTTTCTTTTCTTCACCATACACGAACACCTCGTCGGACCTAGATATCAAGAGCCTTAGGCTCTGATACCAATTGTTGATCCCATTAATCGTTGGGCTCAATGGTTAAGAACCATTATATCTAGGTTGATCATCGTTCATATGATAACATAGCGGAAAAGAACAATGATCATGACAAGGTGTTTGGACACATAAGAACACGAATTAAAACAAATGGGATGTTCATTATATTAATAACAAACATCCACTAGACGTGTATACATTGAATCCCACGTCTAGTGCGACACACACTTTAGGTTTACATTGTGAATGAATGATATTAATTAAACCTACGGTCTATGTTTTCTTTATATAGTAGAAAACATAGCTTACAAAGAAAGCTAAAGTAATAAAAAGACTCCAACGGCTTGTTGTTTGTAACTTTGGCAAAAGTAGTCCTTGTCTTCTTATTTTGTTGTGTTTTGACTTATCAACTTAATAATTTGACCCAACATTGACGTTTGGGGTATAGACTTTATGGGGCCGTTCCCATCATCTCGTGGTAATAAGTACATCCTTGTTGCGGTTGACTACCTATCTAAGTGGGTGGAGGCGAAGGCCTTGCCCACTAATGATGCTCGTGTTGTAGTTAAGTTCTTGAAAAGTTTGTTTGCTAGGTTTGGAACCCCTCGTGCGATCATAAGCGATCGTGGAACCCATTTTTGTAATGACCAATTCGAAAGAGTCTTAAGGAAATATGGGGTTACACATCGTCTTTCTACGGCTTATCACCCACAAACGAGTGGGCAAGTCGAGGTTTCAAACCGAGCATTGAAGAGGATCTTGGAGAGATCCGTGGGGGAAAACCGACAATCTTGGTCGGATAAGTTAGACGATGCTTTATGGGCCTTTAGGACCGCTCATAAGATACCCATTGGGTGCACTCCCTATAAGCTTGTGTATGGAAAGAATTGTCATTTGCCTATCGAGTTAGAACACAAGGCTTATTGGGCCCTAAAGCATTGTAATGATGACATGGAGACCGCGGGAAAACACCGGAAAATGCAATTAAATGAATTGGATGAATTGAGAGACATTGCTTATGAAAATTCATTGATTTATAAAGAGAAAACTAAAAAGTTGCATGATTCAAAAATTAAAAACCGGGTTTTTAACATTGGGGATCAAGTTTTACTTTTTAATTCAAGACTTAAAATCTTTTCCGGTAAATTGAAATCCCGTTGGTCCAGTCCATTCACCGTGACTCAAGTGTTTCCTTATGGGACCATCGAGCTAGCTCAGGATGATGGTCCTAACTTCAAGGTGAATGGACATAGGTTGAAGCACTACTTTGGTGGGGAAGTTCCATCCTTGAACTACCTCGACCAAGTCACCTTCCCCAATGATAATTAGTTTTGAGGGGATCGAGTCGAGCTCATGACTCGGTAATCAAAAACGAGGAGCCTCGTGGGGGAGTCCCATGCTTATCCTATGTATATATTATCGCTTTCTTAGTCTAAAGTAGCTCACGTGTGGGGATTTGTGCCCTTCCAACCTTTGTTCCGTGGTTGTTTGTGATATGTGGTTTTTAGATCATGATCTTCACGATTGGAGCCTCTCGTGTTCGTTTTATGGGAGCACTCGATCGTTTGCTTTGGAGACATTTCTCAATATCCATGATATATCCTTTATTGTTCTAACCTTAGGCTTTTAGCACACTTCATAAACGGCTATTACTTAATGGTTACACCCTTTCCATGCTAGATTAGGCATTCGACTACGTCTCTAGTATGGGGGTGTTTGCACCCCTAGACTCGAAACATTGAGGACAATGTTTAACTTTAGTATGGGGGGGTGAATAGATACTTGCCTTGCCAAACCTTCACGCTTTCCAAAGTTTATCGTTTTGTTTATAGTTTTGTTGCAAAATAAGGCTAAAAATGGCCAAATTTTAAATTTTTCTCATGTTTTATAAGTGTTTGAAGACACGAATGTAGGTTTTCCGATGGCGAGAATAAGAGTAATTTTTGACTCGACCGTGCGTGTTGAGCACTTAGCTTTGATTCCTTAACTACACATTAGGCTAAGTCTCTTAAATGAGGACGAGAAATGATAGAGTTAATTATAAGTTACTATGCTAAACGTAGAGTACTCGTATTCTTTCAAAAACTCATGTGTTCTCGTTGTTTGCTTATTCTCCCTTCGCATGTAAATATTTTTTGCTTAATAAATATTGACTTAGCGGTTTAGTTAGGATTGTTGGGTTTCTAGTCTTTTCTAGTAGCTTCCGTGTAATTAAATTGGGAAGACATTAAGATATCGCCAGCGTCACGGTTTTGAAGTATTGGCACCCTAATAATCGAAAGCTTCACCCAATAATAAGATTTCAAGTGCTCACCTAAATCAAGCAAACAATTTGAAGCCTCACAAGGCCGAAAAATCTATGCAAAATTGAAAGTGAATCAAGCCTTAATCTTCGAAGCTTTAAAGATCCAAAATTCGCCTTAGCGTGAGGATATACGTCTTTGGCTAATAAAACCACCGATGAGGAGGATAATAAAAGGCAAGGCAAGACCGAAGTCATAATAAAAGCTTCATGGCGAAGTTGAATAAAAGATGGAGGTAAACCAAAGATAATAAGGCCCTTCCGTTAGGGGGCGTATAAAAGTCTTGGTAATAAGTCTCATGTTCAAAACCGTTATAAAACCGTGTTTATCGATTCTTCTTGTCAACTTAATTTTTTGACATCGTTGTCTATTAGGAGGGGTTATTGATTTGATGGTCTTAGTTACACCGTTAGGACTCTATTTTTAGACCTAAATCTCTATTATCGCATAAGTCAAACAATGTATCCTCGTGAAACATTCAAGACATCATAAAATATAAGAGATACAACTTAGGAATAATGGGAGGATAAGTACGTGATTAGGGCATATGAGTAGTGTTAGCATTACTAACTTATAATGACAATGATCTCGTTGCACGCTTAGCATGGAATTGGAGTGAAAATCGAGGATGACGAAATTATTTCTAACGAAGCATTCACGTGTTCTTGTTCTATGAACCTAAACGTCCCATTTTGCGATGAAAATCATACATTATGTCTATAGCACAAGTAGTAATAGTAGTAGTGTAGCTAATTTATCATTCCAATAAAGTAAATAAAAATGAATTTTGGAGATGCTTTGATACTTTATTCTAGCATTGCGTGAGGGCACGGCAATGGTTTAGTATGGGGGAGTGATGAGACTGCTTTTATACATAGTCTCATCTTCCAAATAGGGCTTAAAATGCATTAAATATCATCAAAATACCCAAATATATGCTTGTGTTTGTTGCTTGTGTATTTTAGGTACGGATATTGAGATAATGACAAAAGATCACAAGAATCATGCAAAAACGAACACGGGAAACGAAGCCGCACAATGAACCAAGCCCTAGTAGAGACTTTCCCAAGATCAACCCTTGAAGATTTGAAGAATTATGAAGAAGGGTCCTCCAATTATGAAGAATTGACACTTTATACCCTTGTATCCTCATAATTACAAGTTTGGTCCCTAAAGATTGTCAAAATTACCAAAAGGGCCCTTAACTTTGAAGAATTGGCAAGTTTAGCCCCTCAACAAAGCTAAATTGTCAACCAATATCATCCAAAAAGTCAAATATATCATGAAGTCCTTCAAAGTACAAGAAATGACAAGTTTGGTCCTTTGAAAAATCCAAAATTACAAAAAGGACCCTCAACTTTCAACAATTGGCAAAAATGGTCCCTCATTTATCAAGACTTGGCAATTTCAGTCCTCCAAAATGCTCAACATACAAGTCAAGACCATTATCTATCAACAAAATGCCAAAACAGCCCCTCAAGTATCACAATATGGCAAGAAATACCCTTGAAAATACTTTGGAAAAGTATTTGGGGCAAAAGTGTGAAAAGTGAAAGTTTGTTAACAAAGGAAATCCGGATTTGGTTATTTAAATTGCAAGTGAAAAGAGAAAAGAAGGTAAGGGACTAATTGTGGCCAGACATAATATTTACCTTAACCTACCAAATGGTGACAAGTGTCCCACTAACTCCCTCCCACCAATCAGCTTCTTCCATTTTGCCACATCACTTCCCACCATTACCAGATTTAAACTAATCTTTATTAGTTTAATAATCTGGCGCTAAACACTTTTTTAAACCCATACTCAGATTAAACGCCCAACTATTCACCAAGAACACAAATTGGGTTTTCTTAATTCACTTGTAATTAAACCTCATAAACCTCCAGATTAATGATTAAGCATGCCCTAATCATATCCCAACCTTAAAAACACTTGCCACTTAACCCCACATGCCACATGGGACATGCCCTGCTACACGTTTGAGGAAGAAGACAAGATTGTGCCAGCAATCCAATGCCTCACAATCCTGCTTGCATCCTAAGCTCATTTTAAGCCCTTGATGCTATTTCAACAGCTCACACCTCAACTACATGACAAATTCAGTCACATGATTCTCCAAAGAAGACAAAGACCTCAAGGGCATTTTTGGAAGATCAAGCACTAGGGTTTTAAGTTTTTAGCTGTTCCTCAGTCATTTGTATGCCTATATAAAGGCCTTAGGGTGCTTCATTAGACGTTTGCTTTTGATTTTTCCTTGGTTCAAGTTTCTGTAAATCCTATTTCAAGTTTAATGAAATTGAGTTTGAAATCTTGAAGAAAAGTCATTGGCCACTCTTGTTTACTGCTTTCATTTGTTATATGCTTTGTAGTTCTTAAAGTTCAAAACCTGTTTTCAAAAGAGGAGTGTGCACAAGTTTGCATATTTTCCTCATTTTCTTGATATTTTGCTAAGTCTTGTTCCAATCTTGGAATTCTTGGGCTATAGGGATGATCATAGCATCCTAACTGAGTTGGTTAAGGTGTGGTGAGGCTTATAACTTGGGGATAATCAAGTGTGGGGTAACAAGTTTGCATCAATCAAGATTTTTCTAAGTTTCTGATTTTTCATGTTATTGTGCTTAACCCTTGTTGAATCTTAGCAGGCTTTTGTGGAAGCTTGTGCTTGTTCTTGCTAGCACATAAGCTCAAAATTCGTGGGTGTGGATGTACATCCATGAGGTTTGCTTACTTAATCTCCAAATCTGCATAAATTGTGATTTTTGGTGATATTTGTATGAAACTGTTGTTCTTGTGAATTTTGTGGCTTGTTCTTGCTTGAATCTGTTTATTAGACTTGTTTGAGTGTTAATTGATGCTTGGTTGGCCTGAAATCTTGTTTTGCTTTTGAAAATCTTGATTTGAAAAAGTTAAAGGGGTGTTTGTGTCTACTGATTTATGCTTGTAATCTGATTTTGTGTTAAGGGAAAGTGTTGTTTATGCTTTGTATCTGATATACCTTTGTTTGAGAGTGTTTTGCTGCAAGTTTTTGGGTTTGAACACTTGAATTGATCAATCTGCTATATAGACCTTGTTTCTGCTTGTTTTGACCTAGGATTTTGGAAACACTTAGTGTGTATGCATGCTTAGGGATTAAAGTGGTTTAAACAAAGTTAACATAACCTGTTTGAAAGATTTGAGGTGTTGAAATTGGCTTGTGTGTCAAATACATCAGCAAAAGTTGAAAACTGCATGTGTAGTGTTCATAAGTAACTTTCATAGCTTGGATCTTGCTTAATTCTTTGAACCAGTGCATGAAACCTGTTTAGACTTGCTTATTGGAGTTTATTATAGCTCGTGTGTGCATTTGGTTGAATTTGGTTGGCTGATTTGTGCTAAAATTGCTCTTGAATGCTAAACTGCTCATTGTTCATGTCTGTGCTATATCTGGTGATAAATTGATTAAACTGTATCAATTGGCTGTTTGTGATTGTGTTATTTTGCTTGTTATTGACTCCTTTTGATCCAAAGATCAATTGGGTGCCTTTGTGAAAACTGAATCCAAGAAAAAGTCACTAAAGACAACAAGTCAAAATAGTCAAGCAGTGGGAAAAGTTCCCACTGCTCAACATCCAAAACTAGCCCCTGCTAGTGCAATTTTATCATCAGCTTATCAATAAGCTATTCTAGCTTATTCTGACTTGCAACAACTTATTTTTTGTAATAGATCTTTATTATTTGACCCATTTAAGTGAACTGGAGCTTATCAGACTTTGACTTTGACTTTTCACTAGAAAACCAACTTGTTTGACTTTTAAGATAAGTGCTTATTTGATTTTCCAGCTTATTGAGTGTGCTTATTTGAAAGTTCTTTGGTTTTTAAGCTTAGTTTTGTCAAAAGAAACATTTTGCAACTTGAATCAGCTTCTGAGGTGGTCTAGATCATAAAAACGACTATTTTGTCGTTTTGTGAATAAGTTGTTGACTTGTTTCTGGCTTATTGAGTGGTCTTATTTGAAATTTCTTTTTGCAAAAGTCTTTGTTAGGTCAAAAGAAGGTTGTGTGTTAAATTTTAGCTTATGGCAACAGCTTATAGCTTAATGGGCCAAAAAGCCCATTAAGAATAAGCTGCTTATTATAAGTTAGCTTATTTCACATTTTCAGCTTTTGGGCCTTTGGAAAAAGTTGTTTAAAATCAAATTTTGAGTCAACCTGTGCTTTTTGAGCTTATTTTGAGCACTTTTTCTTATTGGGCCTTAATTAAGCCCAATAAGGGACTGTTTTGGGTTTGGCCCATTTTCTAGGCCCAATAGGGGTATTTAGGTAATTTCACTTTCATTTCTGAGTTATTTAGGTTAAATTAAGCTAGTTTGCAAGTTTTTAGAATTTTTTATAATTTTTGGATTTTTAATATTATTTTAATATTATTTTATTATTAAAAATTAAAAGTCTGATTTTCTAGGTTTTTATATTTTTCCTAGGTTCTAAATACTTAATTAGGATTTTTACAACTTTCCAAATATTTTTTAGGTCTTTTAATTATTTGTTATAATTAATTTAAGATTTAATTGATTTTAGGAGTTTTTAATTATTTAAAAATAGTTTAAATTGGTTTTAAAATTATGAAAAATAGTTTTTAGCTTAATTAGAGTATTTTTGAGGTTTACAAACTTGAAAATCTGGTTTAGGGCTTTTTAATAATTAATTTTGATTTTTAGGGCTTTAATTAGCATTAAAAAGTCATTATCTAATTAATTAAAAGGTTTTTGCAAGTTTTGATTTTTTGTAAACTCTTATATTATTATTAAGGATTTTTGGTGATTTTTAGGGATTTTTAGGGTTAAATTTTAATTTTGGTGGTTTTTACGACTTTACGTGTACGCCTTTTTAGACTTAGTTTAATCCGTCTTCATAACCGTCATTCTTTTCTAATCCCTTTTCTATTTTTCTTTTCTCAAATATAATCACAAATTAATCCAAGTCATTACACACATAACACACTAGCCTCCTTGAGAACGAACTTAATTGGGTCATTCACACACGGTTTTCCTAAATCGTCGTGCTCACTTGCCCTATTCATTGCATCCTTTTCCTAAAGGTGTAGTTTTACTCAACATCACATACCATGCTCTAGGAGCTTGATGAAGGCCATACATAGCCTTTTTGACTCTATACACTTTATCTGGATGCTCTGGATCCTCAAAACCAGGAGGCTGCATGACATAAACTTCCTCAACAATGGTGCCATACAAGAATGCACTTTTGACATCCATTTGATAGACTGTGAAGCCCATGCAAGATGCATAGGCTAGAAAAATCCTAATAGCTTCAATCCTTGCAACTGGTGCAAAGACCTCCTCATAGTCTATCCCCTCCTCTTGTGTATAACCTTGAGCCACTAACCTTGCCTTGTTTCTGACCACAATACCTCTTTCATCTCTTTTGTTCCTGAGAACCCATCTTGTCCCTATAGGTCTGACATATCTAGGACAATCAACCAGCTCCCAAACATCTTGAATTGCAAATTGATGAAGCTCATCTTGCATTGCTTCCACCCAACTTGGTTCTTTGAGAGCATCAAATATCTTCTTGGGTTCTTCTTGTGACAGAAAACATGCAAACAAACATGCTTGCACAAGAGGGGTATCAACCTTCTTGTGTATATTGGCAATAAATCCACCAAGACCTTGATGGGATCTTCTTGTCTGAACTGGAGTCATAATATCACCAATGATCTGAGATTGGGGGTGATTCTTCATTGTGGAAGTGAGAACCCCTCCTTCAAAAAGTCTGGTGTCCTCAACCTCATGCTCCATGTTGCCAATGTCTTCTTCATCAGACTCTCTTATGTCAACATAAGGATGACCTTCTTCATGTGAATTGGAAGGTTCTCCTTGTTCAAAAGTGGAAGAGAATAGATGTGCAAAGGTGTTGTCAACGTCTGAACCTTGTTTGTCAGCGCTTGGGCTGACAACGCTTGAACTATTGTTGTCAACGTCTGAGCCATCAACGTCTGAATTGGTCCTGTCAGCGCTAGATTTGCCTTTGTCAGCGCCTGAAGAACCATGCATGTTTATATCTGGTAGTATTTGGAGACCACCATTATCTTGTCCAGCAGCAGCAAAAGCATCTATCCAAATGGGAATTGTGACATATTCAAATGTAGGAGATGCCTTTTCTGCTTGTGATCCAACCTTCTCATGAACCTGTGTACCTGAAACATTAACAACTTGTTCCTCCACAACATTTGAAGTTACCTTCACAATGTCTGGATTAGTGACAGGCATATAATTTAAAGTTCTAGATAAGGGTTCCAAATCAAACAACCAATTAGGACCACTTTCAGGATCACTAGGTTTATTTTCTAAGAACCTAACATGTACTCTCTCAACAATACGTTTGTCCTCTTTAAGATAAACCTCATAACCCTTGCTCTGCACTGAATACCCCATGAAGTAACCTTCATCACCTTTTGTACTAAATTTACCTAAGGCATCACTAGTATCTAACACTACTACATGACAACCAAAAGGTCTGAGAAAACCAATATTAGGTTTTCTTCCCCAAAGTAACTCATAAGGTGTTTTGTTCTGAATTTTGTTAACCAATGCTCTATTTTGCACATAACATGCTGTATTAAAAGACTCAGCCCAAAAGGCTATAGGAAAGTGAGCATCAGCCAACATTGTTCTGGCTGCTTCAATTAGGGTTCTATTTTTCCTTTCAGCAACCCCATTTTGTTGTGGGGTTCTAGCAATACTGAATTGCCTAGTAATTCCTTTCCTTGCACAAAAATCATCTAGCTTCTTGTTCCTAAATTCTCCACCATTATCACTCCTAAGAATTTTAACCTCATTGCCAGACCTTTTCTCAATTTGAGTGATAAAGTCAATAAGAACATCAGCTGTGTCACTCTTCATAGCTAGAAAGAATGTCCAAGTAAACCTAGAAAATTCATCCGTGACAACAAAATAATATGACTTGCCATTCAAACTTTCTATATTTGTTGGACAAAAGAGGTCCATGTGAAGCATATGAAGAGGTCTTGAACTAGTATGCACCTGTTTGGACTTGAATGAGACCTTGTGCTGCTTGCCTTTAAGACATGCAACACAAGAGTGGTCATTGTGGAAGGCCTTCTCAGGCAAACCATCAACTAAACCAAGCCTCACAAGTCTATTTATATTTTTAAAGTTTATGTGCCCTAGTCTCCTGTGCCACAAATTACTTTCATCTACTGAGGCCTTAGCATAAAAACAAGACATATTTGCATTCACTTTAATCCCATTTAAATTCACATTATATATGTCCTTATGCCTAGGGGTTCTATACTCAATATATTTCTCATCAGGGATCTTAAAATCCTTACTTAACACCAAGCACTCAGTATCAGTGAAAAGAACCTTATTTTTGTTATCACAAACTTGTGATACACTAAACAGATTATAGTCTAGTTCTTTTACCAGGAAGACGTTCTCAAAACGTAGATTATTGGTGAGAAGGGTTCCTTTGCCTGTAATGGTGCCGTAGCCCCCTCCAAAGTATACCTTATCACCATCTTTAATAGGAGTGAAGTTCGTCAGATAGTCTTCCTTTCCTGTCATGTGCCTTGAGCATCCACTATCCCAATATCCATAATCATTGATCTGTCTTTGAATGCCCTGCACATAAAGAAAACAAATTAGTTTTCTTTGGGAACCCAAGTCTGAGAAGACTTGGATTCATCTGGTTGTTCAATAAGAACAGACTTAGTTCTCACAACAACCCCATTCTCATCCTTTTTAGGATGAAATACCCAGTTAACCCCAATTGGTTTTGTAATGACCTTTGATATGTAATTAAATCTATTGCAAGTCATTGAAGTTCCATTATTATTAGGTTTTTGATCTTTCTTGGGTCTCCATGTTAAGCTTGAAGAAGCTTTAGACCCCTTACCTTGTGGCTGCAAATACTTAGGTCTGGTCACGTTTCTGTCAGCGTTGGATTTTGTCCTGTCAACGCTGAAATTACCCTTGTCAGCGTTGAACCTAGGGTTTGCTACAGGAACCCATTGCCTATTTGACCAGGTGTTTGTCTTTTGAAAAGGTCTTTGTCCATGAGTGTTAGACCTTCTAGAAAAGAATGGGGCAGGTCTAATCACTTGTGGACTTTGCTGCACACAAGGTTTGGGTCTGACAACGTTTGACTTCCTAACAACGTTGACTTTCTTCCTATCAGTGCTGAAATTGTTCCTATCAGCGCTGGTTTTGGAAGCGTTGACACACTTGTATGCCAAATGTGAAAAGCTACCACAAGTATAACAGGCTTTCTTAGACACACTCTTAGGTCTAGAAGAGAAGAAACCTGTTCCATGATTGTTAACTTGGCTCTTGGGTGACCTATTATTCCTATACATCTCTGCATATTTAATGGTAGGTCTTCTAACAGTGTTTGAGCCTAGGTCAACAGCTTTACCAGTGACTGGGTGAGTAACCTTAATGGGTGGTGATTCATTGGGACTTTCACATAGCAAACCTCCCTTAACAAATAAAGTAGGGTTAGCTTTCTTCCACTCATTTAGGTCAGTTAGTTTTTGTTGATACTCTTCAACTAGAGTGACAACTCTTGGTGGAGGAGAGAATTCCTCTTCTTGGCATTCTGGTATACCAGTCCAAGACAAATCCTTTCTAAGGACACCATAGAAGTCACCAGCTGGTGGTGGAACCAGAGAGTAATCATTCATCCCAATCCCAGTCATGTTCTTAGGATCCCTTTGCTTAGCTACACAATCTCCTAGGGTTTGGGTGGCTCTATCAAATCTTTGAATCTTGAGGTCAACATTATCTTTATTCTTAATGGCCTCATCTAACTTAGCCTGTAGGTCTCTATTGACCTTTGTCATGATATTTATAATATCCATACTACCCTCTAGCTCATGTTTTAAGATATTAATCTTATCTTTTAAATCAAATTCCATTTTCTTGTATTCAGAAACGGTTTTCTCAGTTTCAGTAAGAGCTAGTTTGTAATTGGACAATTTACACCTTTCAGTGCTCATATCATCTTTTAGTTTTAACACCTCTTTGTTAAGTCTATCAGTGTTTAACCTACAACCTTTGCTACAAAAAGCATCATCATATACCTCATTATCAGATGAAGAGGAGGAGTGTGCCATGAGAGCATATTCAACATGCTCTTCTTCTTCAATATCAGCAACCAAAGCTTTGTCCTCTTCAGCATTCTTAGCCAGATAGCTCCAATCCCATCCAGTACCATCAACTCCTTGAACTGCAACCATGGCTTTGGAATCCTGAGCTTTAACAATCTGACTTGAGGGTTTACCCGCATCAGAACTTCTAGGAGATATGCATTCCCTCATGAAGTGTCCCATACGATGACAGTTGTAGCATTCAACTTTGGATTTATCAAATCTAGCTGTGTCTTTAGCATTGAAGGTCATCTTCTTTTTGAACCTTCTATTCCACCTATGTGCCCTTATACTAGCAAGAGCCATGTTCCACTTGATGTCCATCTCTTCCAAGTGCTCATCACTTATCTGCTCAAGGTCCTCATATGTAATCACTGAACCATTGGGCAAGGAAGCAATGTAAGCACACACAGTATCCAAATCCAAACCAGCAGGTTTAACTCTTGGGGAGTCATTCATGAATGTGTTAGCGTCTGAAAAGGAGACGTTGACAGGACTTGTTCCAGCGCTGACAAACGATGATCCAGTAACTGGATGCTTAAAAGAGTCCTTCTGATTGAATTGACCTTCACTATGAGAGAAGAAGGCCATGTTGCTGGTGCTAGATTTGCTTCCATGATCTGAAAGAGTTTCATCTTCCAACAGTCTTAGTTTGTTATAGATGTCATCAAACGAGGAGCTCTTGTAAGTATTATTGGCAAGAATAGATCTTGCCTCAATCTTCCATGCCTCACCAAGACTTTTCAGAAAGGTAGCATTGGTGTCAACATCACCAACTTGTGTCCCCATGAAGGACAACTTGCTTGTGATGTCAAGCAATCTGCTTCTCACACTACTCAGTTTCTCATTGGGCTGAGCTTTGAAGACAGCATAATCATGCAGAAGTTGCTTTTTCTTTTCTTTCTTAGTGTCTGCATTACCACCATATGCAACTTCAAGTGCTTCCCAAAGATCCTTAGCAGATTTATAGCCTCTATATTTGTGCTGATTTTCTTGTCCTAAAGAAACTTTCAGAATATTTAGGGCTTTCATGTCAACCCTTTTCTTTGCAATATCTTCAGCACCTACAGCTCTACCATCTCCAGGTTTTTCTTTCTTATCTTCATCAGGACATCCTTCAACAACTGATCTTTGAGTAATGGCATCCTGAATCTTTTGAGCCTTATTGAATGAGTTTCCATATTCAATAATCTCCCAGAGTGTGTAATCAAAGATCCCCAGATATTGTTCAAAGTTGAACTTCCATAAGTCAAAGTTAGTTGCATCAAGCATGGGAATCCTGTTGTTTGGTAAGGGTGAAGAGGAGGTGGTTATTGCTTCAGACATGATGTTCTTAGGGTTTCTGAGAAAATTAGGGTTTTGGTGTTCGTGTATGGTTCTGGTGTTCTTCAAAGATCAAAAGTTCCTCAACAAGCTCTGATACCACTTGTTGATCCCAAACTTAGATCGATTAGCTTTGTGTATACGAGATTAGATCAAGTATAGCACGTAGAGAAACCTTTGTATATGCTTTGTGAATCTAAGTGTTATGCGGAATTTAACACTTAAACAAGAACACAAGATGTAAACAAAACTTTCACTTTGATTATGAATGTCGAACTTGCTTACAATGAAAGATGTTTACGAATGAAAACTATATATAACTTGATATTAAACATTAACCTAAAGGCCTTCTTTTATAGATTAAGAAGCCTTGTACAATAAGCTACGTATCAACTATTCTAGGTAAAGATAAACATAGAAAATACATTGTCGTTTCTATCCTTACTAGAAGTATTCTAGAATATAATAAACGTGTAGCTTATATCTTCTATCAGTGCTTGTCTTCAATGTGTCAACGCTTGACTTTAACTTGTCAACGCTTGAGCTGTCAGCGCTCACTTTGTTCTTGTCAACGCTTGAGTTGGTCTTGTCAGCGCTCAAGTGATCTGGCCTTAATTTATTCCCAACATTAACGATTTGAGACCTTTCTCGGACCGATATTTGCCAGTGAATTCATACTTCAAATCTTCAGAGACGTTCATGAAATAATGGTCTTCTCTTCATAATAGGAATTTCTTCACTTGAACTTTTTGAGAGATTCTTCATATTTAGACCATGATTTCTTCATTTTTCTCCAATCTTTATTTGGGATTTTGATATACAACGATCCGCCTCCTTTTAGGTCTTGGATCTATTTATCCTCATACCTTGTTAGGGCCTTTTGGATAGACTTCTCCATGAACTTTACGGGAGTATTTGCTTATCGTCGTGTGTCTTGATCCTTCATATTGATTTTGATAAATGATTCTTCACATCACTTGGGATATTTAGCAACAAAATATAGCCCTCATGTCTTGTTAGGACCTTTTCGGACTCGCCAATCTTTGCATCCCGCTTCAATAAGTTATGCCTTGGCAATGAACTCTAATTAACACCGAGCAACTTTTAAACGATCTTGTGCTAGAAGCTAAGTAACTTTTCAAATCGTACGACCTTACTTATTGCAAATAAATTTATTAGCAAGCAATGGGAGAAAAAGCTTATAATCAACTCACATAAATTCATGAAAGAATACCAAACTTATAATTGACTCTATCATCTCACGTTCTCCACAATTTAAAATCTCAAGGAATGAGACTCGTGGACGCTTAGCCTATAAAATCAAAGTTCTGGGTTTTCAAGTCATCTATAGGATCTTGCAACTTCTTAGACTCTTTCAAGTTTAGAATTCACATTTTAAAGTCCCCTTGATAAACGACTTTCTAGGATCAATTATAGGAACTTGTGAAAAGTTCTTGTTCTTAACCCGTGAGAGTTAAGACTTTCGCTTTTTAAAGTTTCCTATATAAAAGCCTAGCAAAACTTGACTTAAACACGTTAAGGATACTAGCTAGAGTATACTTAGATAAGTAATCTCGGGTTGCGTCAAAAGATTCACAACGTTTAAAAATTAAAACCACTTTATTAAAATTTATTCTAGCAACGAAAGAAAATAACTATAACAAAAGTAAATACTAATAGGCCAAAATAGATCAAAAATTTTGAAAAATGACGAAAAATCAAATTTTTCGGTTAAAATGAGGACACATACAAGGAAAAGGCCACTTAATTTCGATAGAAGTCCCCCTACACTTATTATAAATATTGTCCTTAATGTTTAAGCATGTGGAAGTAACCTCCCCTACACTTAGGATATTGTGCACTTTGTTTAATTCTTGCTAAGGAAAGAGACAACTAAAGTGATTCCTATTTCAATATTGAATAATATAAAATAGAGAATCAAAAGAGTTTAGGATAGAACCAGGAAGATGGGTACACCAGATCACGGGTCGTCAAAAGTCATCAAGAATAGATCTTTGAAAGCTAGAATCATTGCACATGATTAGAAAGAAAACAACAAACACATACTAGGGTCTCCCCCTACACTTATTATAAAAAATAGAGAAAAAGGATAGATACTACGGGTTGCCTCCCGAGAAGCGCTTGTTTTTGTTAACCGAGTCGTGAGCCTACCTCGACCTTGATTAGCATGGGAAGACACTTGAAACACACCCACCGGGATCAAATACATGGTTTTCATCAATCAAGTAGCACAAGCTTAAGGCGAACAAGGAAAGCCAAAGAAGAGTAGGCAAGGTTCCCTTAAGTTGTTGAGCACGTGATGAGGTGCAAGCATATCTCCATGGTTTCCAAAAATCTTTCCTTTTATTTCATCAGATGGATACTGAGATGGCTTAAAAATTGCAATACCAGGGTCGAACACATTTTCCTTTAGGGGAAAATAACACTCAGGCTCAGTAGACCTTGAAGAAGATCCGCACCTAAGTCGCACAATCTTATCCTCAAAAGGGGGATAGAGAGGTTTCAAGACATAAGTACTACGGATATCGGTGTCGTCCGGCTTCTTCTCCTTTGAAACGGGTTTCTTCATATCCAAAGTAGGATAAAGACCATAATCATCAAAGTCCAATGTAGGAGATTCACTCTCATTTGGGAAGTAAGTGTTGAGAAAAGTAGCAAAATCTTCCTCAAATGAGTAGTCATCCAAAGTAGGATCAAGAATTGTTGGTGGAGGATCTTCATCAAAAGTAGGAGTAAGGTCATCATGAGAAGAATCACTCAAAAGAGTATCGACATCCTCAAAATCATCATATGTTGGCATGTCTTTATACTCAGAAGAAAAATCATCAGAATCATCCATGTCAGAACTAGAATCATCATTATAGTCATCATAAATTAGTGGAGACTCATGAATTGGTGGAGGATCAAAATTTGAGAGAGAATCATCCACATCATCTTGGAACAGTGGATTATCATAGCAAGAATCGAAAAGAGGATTGTTGTAGACGACAAAATCATCAAGCACATTTATCATATTCGCCGATTCTCTTCCATTGGGTTTGGTTGTGATCTTCCCCATTTTAAAAATTTGTGCATCATTCCTGACCCTTAAGATTAACTCACCTTCGGCAACATCGACTAAGGCTTTTCCAGTTCTCAAGAATGGCCGACCAAGTATTAAAGGAATACGAGGGTCCATTTCATAATCAACAACAACAAAGTCGACCGGAAAAGTGAAGGTGCCAACTTTAATGAACACATCTTCGGCAATACCAACGGGGTAAGCGAGAGTTCGATTTGCTAGCTCTAGAGTCATCTTTGTTGGAGTAAGATCGGGTAATGATAACTTTTTCCATACACTTAAAGGCATCAGATTTATACTTGCCCCGAGATCGGCTAAGGTAGTAAATTCTTCGGTTTGGTTAAAAGTACATGGGAGCACAAAACGACCGGGATCTCCAAGTTTTCCTGGAATTTCTTTAAGAAGGACGGCATAATAATTTTCATTCAATCGAGTATTAATAAACTCGGTCATCTTCTCCTTCTTATTAAGCAATTCCTTTAACATCTTAACAAATTGCGGCATTTGGGCAAGAGATTCAACAAGGCTAAAGGTGATGGTCACTCCCGAAATCTTCTTCAAAAAGTTTGACACTTGAATGTCATCCTTGGTGAGCAATCTGCCTTTGTCTAAGCGAGAAGGATAAGGGATCTTGGGTTTATAGGTGGAAGGTGGGGTCGGTGAAGGTTTTGCTTGGGTACTTCTGCAGTAAGAGGTGGAGCCAGTAATGGAGAACTAATACCAGGCGTGGGAGTAGGAGAGATAAATGGTGGTGGAAGAGGTGTAGATGGAGTAACTGGGGGAGGGGTAGATGGTCCTACTAAGGTTGCTCCACTGCGTGTAGTAATAGCACTCACATTCGCTCTCAGATTGGTGACGGTATTTGAAGGAAGAGAGCCCGAAGTAGAGAGTTGAGTACTTGGTAAGAAACTAGCCAGCATATTCTTCAGATCATTTTTTTGAGTCCTAAAGGAGGTTTGTATATCATGTTGAAGCTCGGATCTAATATCATTACCTTGCTTTGTGATATCTCCTTTAAAGTTGATAATTTGGCTTGGTAGATTCTTGATTTGCTCTCCTTGGGTTCTCATGAAGGCTTCAACATCTTGATTAATGGGTGGTGGTTGTTGAGCGGTGGGTGATAAGGAGTAGAAGCTTGAGGTGGGTTTGGGTTGCTTCTATTGTAGTTGTTGTGGTTGTTGTTTTGAGGAGAAAAACCGGGTGAAAGAAAGTTGTTAGAACGGTAACTTAGCAAGTTACGATCACCTTGAGGTCGGGCTTTATAAATTTCCGTTGAGTAGTTACCATAAACCGCATACACGTTTTCCGGATTGTCATGAGTAGAAGGACAATCAGTGTATGAATGAGGACCCCCGCAAGTCTCACAAGAAGTTGCAATAGCTTTAACTTGTTTTTGTTGATTTGTAGCCAAGAGTTGCATATTTTTACTCATTTCGACCATTGCGCGGGTCAATTCGGTGATATCAGGGTTTGAAGAAGTAGTAGAAACATTGACTCTCGGGTTATTCCTTGAAGATGCGGATGAATCCCAATTTTTGTGGTGAGTAGTCATGTTCTCGATAAGCTCTCTACACTCCTCGGGTCTTCTTTTCATAAATGTGCCACCGGCGGCTGCATTAATCGTATCACGATCATGAAAAGTTAAACCGTTGTAGAACGTATCAATTAAGGTGACGGGGAGCATGTTGTGGTTTGTACATCGATCGATCAAAACATCATATCGTTCCCAAGCATCAAAAAGTGATTCATCAGGTTCTTGTGTAAATCCACTAATTTGATTTCGAAGGCTCGTGACAATGGATGGTGGAAAGTAGCACGACAAAAACCGTTGAGTCATCTCATCCTATGTATGAATTGAATTCTTCGGAAGACGATCAAATCATTTTTCGGCATGGTGGGATAAGGTGTGTAGAAATAGGTGAAGGCGAAGAAAATCCATAGTAACCCCGGGCAACTTCATGCTTTGAGTAACGGTAATAAACTTGTCGAGGTTTTTGTTGGCATCATCATCCGGCAATCCGCAAAATGGACAAGTGTTTTGGACTTGTTGGATCATGTGATGTTTCAACGAAAACTCCGGAGCCGTGATTTTCATCGGTGCAATCGGTCCTCCTCGTCCATTCATTGTAGGTTGCCAAAGCTCCTCCATTGTTCTAAGATCGGGTGGGGGAACATTGTTGTAATTATTATTGTTGAGGTGCGGTGGGTTATTATTGTTGTTCACACCTGCCATATCTAAATCTTCACGAGTCTCGGGCTCTCGATAAGTTGAAGATCTAGTACGTATACACCTGAAAAAAGCAAAAGAAAAAGATACCAAAGAAATAAACAATATATATACACTATAAAAATAAAAATAAAATCTTTTTTCATTTTTTAAAATTTTTAATTTTTATGGATTTTTGAAAATTTTTGACCAAGAAAAATAACGTTCACGAGTGAGCGGATCCCAAATTTCAACGCATCTCTCACAGAAAACCGTTAATCTTTACGAAAATAACTGGATTTTACTCAGTTAAAAATAAGCGGCCTTTTAAACTTTTAACGCCATCGGCTCTGATTTCTAATGGTTCTCATTAGCCGCTAATAACTGGATTTTACTCAGTTAAAAATATCGTTGTTCCAGTCTATTTGAATTGAAAAAGGGATTAACGTGCGACTCAGTCGTCTTTTGGTGGAAACAATAATGTTGGTCGTTGTAGTAAAGTAAAATGTGCAAGATTTTAACGTAAATGACGGGTAAATAAATCTAAAACTAATTAAAAAGTAAAGGGTGCAATATTAAAACTTTTTAAAAGTAAATTAATTAAATGACAAAAATTAAAGCTCGGCGAAAAGTAAATCTGACAATGTAATAAAAATGCAAACTTTAAATTTAATATAAAGAAAGACAATTAAAATAACACTAAAGAAAAATGCGGGAAAAATAAATGCTTGAAAATAAAAAGGAAGTAAACAGAACCTGAGCCGGGATCCAAAATACTGTCACTATCCGGAATACCCAACAAAGTACAGCTTTATCCGGAATAATGTTCAATGAGTTATCCGGAATATTGTCACCTTATCCGGAATGCCCACTAAAATAGTTATCCGGAATCAACTTGATCTGCTTATCCGGAATCCTGGTTCGAAGCTTTATCCGGAATACCAAGATATGTACACTATCCGGAATACCAAAGATTGCTTATTCGGAATTCCCTCAAGTCACTTATCCGGAATACCTTCTTCGGGTCTTTATCCGGAATGTTTAAATTTCCCTATCCAGAATAACTTGTATCCGGAATAACTTTGTAGCTTATCCGGAATATCAACCTGTGCCTTATCCGAAATGTCTTCTCGTGGCTATCCGGAATCCTTCTCTGCTGAAGCTTATCCGGAATACCCCAAACGAATGGCTTATCCGGAATTCCCTTCGGAGCCTTATCCGGAGTCTTCTGAAGACCACTATTCGAAATAATTCTGAATTCTTATCCGGAATAAGGTATTAACCCTTATCCGGAATATCCTCAAGTTTCTCCTTATCTGGAATTGACCTCAGCTGGTTATTCGGAATAAGATTTTTGCTTATATCCGGAATACTAGGGTTTAACACAAATCCGGAATAAGAACAAGATGCAAATAAGCCAAGAACTAATAATTAAGCTAAAAACAAATAAGCACTTAACTAAAACTTTTACCAAATCAAATCTAAAAAAACTAATAAGCTAAAATATAAAAACTTTTAAATACACTAAATAATAAAAATATTAAAAATCAACTTTTTATAAAAATTAACTAATAAGCACTTGATTAAATTTAAGAAAAACACAATAAGCTATAAAATCAATAAGCTATAAAATCAATAAGCTAACACAGTCATAAACATAAAAACAAAACACTTAATCAAATAAGCATGACAATAAGCTCATAAACATAAAGATTAAATCAAGAACAAGAAAGGTAGAATGAGAGATTAATAAAAACTTGATTAAAATTAAGATTCAACAATTAAAGTAGATACAAGAGTTAAAAGCTTACAAATTTAAGATGCAAGACAAGTAATTAAAGGTGCAATTAAGTAAATGACATTAAGAAAAGTGCAAGTAATTAAAATGGAATACTAGTTTGTCAAAATAGCCAACACCTCCTAATGTGATATTAGGATGGTATTTATAGTGATTAGGGAGGTTAAGCATGTGTTGCTTCCTTCTTTCTTTCTTTCTCGTCTTTTCGTCTTCTAAGTTCTTCGACTTTTTCGACTTTGTCTCGGGAGTATTTGAACTCTTGCATAGTCGCTTTGGCTTGTGGACCATCACCACATCCAATCTCACTAAACTCTTGCATAGTCGATGGTGTGAGGTATGTCGTGCACAGTCACGATGAACGTCGTACAACTCAAAACAACGGCATTTGTGCGCCTGGCCCTGAGAACACAATGGCTTATGGTCAGCTTCAACAGATCCTCGTGTTTCATTATTTGTCGTTCAGTGTTGTGTTGTTCAAAGTTAAGTGGTCCGACACTCGCCCCACATTACGTAAACAACGTCTTATCTATAGAAACAACATGACTCAACTCACTGACACAAGAGCTGAGTTTTGGAAAGATGATCAATACATTCTCGCAACACAAGTCAAAAAAGCCTTCTACATTCAAGATAAGAACAAACCCAACTGGAAGGTCGTTGAACATGTTAATCATAAAAAGTTTTCCAATGGGGGTGTCATAGTGTCAGATGTCGTTCCTGATATTATACATTTCGATAACTCATCTGATCTACCACTTTCCACTCATTTGAATGACTTGGGTGATGTGACCTTGAATATAGATGGCCACGAAACGGAGGTTGATGCACTGCCAAATATCATTGATGTTGATGACGAAGACGATGGTATTACTGATGATGAAGACGTCCCTCATGATTTAAGTGATGAAGAACGTGTGAATGATGATGATGGTGAAGACAGAGTTTATTCCAGTGAAGAAGAAGATTGACTTTTAGTTGTAACTTGCAAAAGACACTTATTTGTTTGAATGAATGAATCTAATTGTTGTGGATTGTTTAAATGTGTATATTTATTTGGATGTGTTGTATTTGGATTTGTGCATGCTTATATTATTTTGTTCATGAATTTGTCTATGGTATGCTAATTGTACATGTACAGATGTCAGCAGATGTTGCAGGATCACACGGTGGTGACGGTGGTGGTGAGGATGAACCTCCTACGCCAAACATCCACAACGGTTGTTTTGCCTTATTTAGAAATAAAGGTAAGAATATTTGGATTATTGTAACACAATCATAAATTTGGTGCATATATATATTGCTTGCCTTGAATTGTTATGACTTTGTCACTCACTTGATTTTTGTAGGCAAAGGCAAAAGAAAAGAAAATTTGGGCGGCAGAGAGGCCGATAGAAAGACTCGGGGCATTACCCGATGTATCAATTTGTTGAAGGAAGTTGGTGAGCATGGCCCTGTCCTGATAGATTTTGAAGAAAATTCTTTCCGACCTCGCGGCACGCATGCTCAGCATTTATCTAATTACATCGGGGATTGTATCAGGAGGCTCGTGCCACTGTACTACCCAAGTTGGAATGATGTCCCTGATGAGATCACGACGTTGGTTTGGGCGCACATAGAGGTCAGTTATCATTTTTATGTTCATAACATTATTGTCTTTATTTATTTAATGGTGTATATATTTAAATAAATTTGTTTATTTATTTATATCATATAAATAAATAACAAATTTAAATAAATATACAAATTGTATCTTATTTATTTATATCATATAAATTTTTTAAAAATATATATAAAAAATTCAAATAAATATAAAAAAATTTAAATAAATATATATTTGATGAGAATAATGTAATAAGCTTTTTCGGATAAGCTGTTTTCAAACCGCTTATCCTGCTAAGCTTATCAGAACAAGCTGTTTGAATACAACTTATCTTGATAAGCTTATCAGAACAAGCTGTGTGAAAACAACTTGTTCTGATATGCTTATCAGGATAAGCTGTTTTCAAACAGCTTGTTTTGATATGCTTATCAGGATAAGCTGTTTTCAAACAGCTTGTCCTGATAAGATTATCAGGATAAGCTGTTTTCAAACAGCTTGTCCTGATAAGCTTATCAGAACAAGCTGTTTTCAAAAAGCTTATGCTTATCAGAATAAGTTGTTTTTATTATAAAAATTTAAGTAAATATATAAGCCATTAAATAAATAAACAAAATAATGTATAAATTATATCTCTAACTCTAACTCTGTGTTTGTTTTATTTGTTGTATATGAATGCAGGCTAAGTTTAATTTGACGCCACACAAGAGTGATCATGATAGATGGAAGGGTATAGGTGGCGGCATCAATCAAATGCTTACAAAGAGTTACAATTCTCGAAAAAATACGCTCAAGACAAAGCATTGGGTCCAAGACTGTTGGGTCAAAAAGTTGATGTGGCAGAAACTCAAAATCGAAGAACATTTACTCAAGCGTTGACAAGAGTAATATAGACGTTGACAAGAGCAATGTAGGCGTTGACAGAAGTCAACAAAAGTCAAACACAGTCAACAAAAGTCAACGCTTATGGATTTGTTGGAGAATTCTATTTACAGAATATATTGGATATATTCTAAATAATATATTCAGTATATATCTATAGAAATAGAATATTTAGTTGTTTATTTGATTTTATCTCTTGTAGATTCTGTTCTTTCCACTATAAAAGGAACAAGGGTCTTAGGTTTTTATTCATTCAATTCATTCACAAAATAAACCTAAAGTGTGTGTCGACTAGACGTGGGATTCAATGTATACACGTCTAGTGATTGTTAATTATTAATATAGTTAGCAATCCAATTGTGTTTTAATTCATGTTTTGTGCCTAAACACCTTGTTAATGGTTGTTGTTCTAATTCCGCTTTGATTATGTTAATCATATGAACAATGATCATTCCTAGTAGCTTTAAAGATCCGGAAACCAAGGTTTCCACAATTGGTATCAGGGCCTCGTGGCTCGTGATGCTAGGACCAACAAGGTGTTCGTATATGGTGAAAAGAAGAAAAATCCGTCTAGGGTTTTTCTGGACGTTTTTGTGTGCGCAGCAGTATTCAGAAGGTCATAACTTTTGATTGAACCGTTGGATCGTCACGAAATTTTATATGTGTGTTCTACATACATTGATCTAAACATCCACCGTAGGGATTGTCGAGTTTTATCCCCAAGCAAAAGTTATTAAGCGTCAAAGTCAGCAGTAGGATGAATGCAGTTTTCTGTGGACAGCCATGTTCAAAACACGATCTCTCCTTCTTAACCGTTGGATCTTCGTGATTTTTGAGCTGTAGATTCTTGACACTTGTGTCTAGAATCTCACCGAAGGGATTTTCGATCTGAGCCATAATGAAAAAGTTATTCGAGGTCGAAGTTGGCTGCATAATGAAGTATGAAATTCTTAGTTCACATAAAATAAGGAGTTAGGGTTTCCTCCAAACCCTAAATCAATTATAAACAGAAAAAGAGGATTTCATAGCTGTTGAAGATTCGATCTAAGGGTATGTTACAAACCCTAATTAGGGTTTCGATGCATGAATCTGGTAAACCCTAGATTGATTGATATTAAGTTGACAACAGCAGTTATAATTGTGAATTGAAGGATACTACGTTGATTCAAAGATGTTAAATCATGTAAGATATTGCTGTTCATTCGCTTGAACGCATAATGGATCAATAGGTATTATATACTTCTCACGGTTTTATGATGAAGAAGGACATGATTTGTTCTTAACCATGTGTTCACACGGTTAGAAGGTTCTTATTGGTCAATTCCTATTGATGGTTAATATAGACTTGCGTTCACACGGCCAAAGAAGACATGAGGAGTATATATTGAATATGGAAAACGCAATTCACCAAATATATTGTCCATGCGTTGATCAATGTTGGTTCACGTGATGTCCTTTTGGGATGCAAAAAGCAATTCACCAAATTGCATGTTTGAAGTATTACGTGGATATTTATACAAGTTTATTTAAGAGCTACTGTTTGCTAAGTAAAAAGATTGTGGTTTGTTGTTACTATACGTGGGATATAACACGTATTAATTAAGCTACTGTTGAAAGTTCAGCAGAAACAGAGACGCTGACAGGATTAATTTTGACGCTGACAAGAATGGACGCTGACAAGGTTTATGGTTGGCGCTGACAAATTGGAATTTGACGCTGACAGAATAAGTCAACGCTGACAGCGTTGACAGTGTTGTCCGAGATATGGCTGTTCAAACGTTGATACGTTTTGTCCGATATCGGACAATACACATGGAAGGATATTGGACAGAGGAGGATCTCGGGTAACACACTGATTGCTGCTGTTTGAGAAAATTGGACGTTTTAAGCACACAAAAAGGTAGTATTTACACACAAAGGTACATGGAATCTCCGTTCTTATTTAGAATATCATGTTGATATTTATGGCTCGGATCTTTTTCAAAGGAATTAATGGTCTTAAAGCAAGTTAGCAACTATTCGTGAGAATTTGATGGATATTTTAAACTATGTAATCGGGATAGCCTTGTGAAAGAGTTATCCATTGCCATACTTTTACATATGGTATGAAGATGTTATTTCATTAAAATTCGTCATGAAGAGGTGTTAGCTTAAGGGGAAGAATTCTTATGGTAAGTTTGATGATTGAAGAAGATTTTCGCGAGTTTGTGTTCTATCATATCTTAAAGTTGTGCACTCTCAGTCATAAACTTTAAAGGTAACTTGTTCGTGCTTTACATGATTGGTGATGAAGGCTTGTTATAACACTTGAAGGAGTTACATTATCGTGCTCAGTGTCTCACAAAGGATGAGAATATTGACAAGAGATCGAGGTCTACTTATACTTAGCTCCATGAGTATAAGTTCTTAGTCACATGGATAGTACAAGACATGGAACATAGGTTTGGGTTATTCTACTTCTACATCAAAAATATTATATTAATTGTTCTTCAAGATCATTACACAGAGCCTACATATGGAGAATCTTCAACATTGCAACATTGTTTACTTCCTTGTTGATGTGACAAAAAGGGGAAGAAAATACGTGCTACACTTGAGGGGAAGCAATTTGAAGATCATGTACAACTTACAAGAGATACACATAGAGTTTTGCCACTATCAACTAGGGGAAGATTGTTGGGTCAAAAAGTTGATGTGGCAGAAACTCAAAATCGAAGGACATTTACTCAAGCGTTGACAAGAGTAATATAGACGTTGACAAGAGCAATGTAGGCGTTGACAGAAGTCAACAAAAGTCAAACACAGTCAACAAAAGTCAACGCTGATGGATTTGATGGAGAATTCTATTTACAGAATATATTGGATATATTCTAAATAATATATTCAATATATATCTATAGAAATAGAATATTTAGTTGTTTATTTGATTTTATCTCTTGGAGATTTTGTTCCTTCCACTATAAAAGGAACAAGGGTCTTAGGTTTTTATTCATTCAATTCATTCACAATGTAAACCTAAAGTGTGTGTCGACTAGACGTGGGATTCAATGTATACACGTCTAGTGATTGTTAATTATTAATATAGTTAGCAATCCAATTGTGTTTTAATTCATGTTTTGTGCCTAAACACCTTGTTAATGGTTGTTGTTCTAATTCCGCTTTGATTATGTTAATCATATGAACAATGATCATTCCTAGTAGCTTTAAAGATCCGGAAACCAAGGTTTCCACAGAGACATCGATACCGGCACGGTAGACATCGGCAGAGTCCGCAACGAGCGTCCTGAGGAAATTACTTCCGAGGACCGGGAAAAACAGATCGCACTTTGGAGTAATCCGGATTAACAGAAAAGATGCCTGACGAACTCCCAGAACCGGTCTAAGTAGAAGACGCCGATTCGACAGGGATCCCGATCGTTGGCACGCCTTCGAGACGAAGTGGTGAGAAATTCTATAATTAATTTACGTACATATATGTGTTTGATTATATGTTTTGGTGTGTTGTGATTTTTTGTTTTGAATTTGCTTCATTCTATATATGCGTGTCTATGTATGTATAGACGCAAGCTACAATTGAAGCTGATGTGCCACCCCCGACTGTCATTGATCACTTCTTCATTGCGCACACCGACCAGGATGGGAATTTTTCTTACGATGCGGACCGCGTTATGTATGTATGTATTTTTTTTAAATTAATTAATTAATTAATTTTTTTGGATATGCCTTGGTTTTTACTATTCTCTGCCGATAAATAATGTACCAACCCGACTAATAAATAATATACTAACTGTCGTTTGTTTTTGTTACTTGATTAGGAAAGGATGCTTGCGATGAAGGCTGAAGGCAAACATATAGACGACGAGATCAACCGTATCTGCCGAGCTAGAAAGCAGCAAGGCCACATGCCCGGTGTCGGCCAGATAGTGCCGAAAAGGACTGCTCAATATATTCCTCCTCCTCCTGCCCCACGATTGGAACAAGCGGCTCAAGTGTTTAACTTTATGAGAAGTGACTATAGGTTTGCTGATGCGTTCTCAGCATTTCTATCAGGTGGTGCTAGCGGGAGTGGCACGGGAGGCAGTAACAAGTGTGAAAACATTTATCCTTTTACCACTTATTTCCAATAATAACAAGACCAAAACGTGTAATTTATGTCGTAAAAGTCGGAATTATGCGTGGTTTGTGTTTTTATTGTGTTTTAGGACCAAAAGATGAAAAAGGAAGAAAACACGGGCTTTCACGGGCTTTTATCGAAGAAAACGGGAAAAGACGATGTCAAAAGATCAAGAATGCAAAAAGAACGGAAGTCCAAGACGTATTCTGAAGATTTATCAAAGAAAAAGTCTAAAGACGGAAGTTTAATGAAGTCGAAGAACTCAAGTCTAAATTAAATAAGAAAATTATCAAGACAAGTTCAAATCCCGAGACTACGTCGAGAAAAGACAAATAATTAAATCGAGTCGAGAAAACGTGAAGAAAGAAAGAAAGAAGAGGCAACACATGCACTCCTTCCATTTTCCTATAAATACCCTCCTAATACACATTAGGAGGGGAGTTAGTTTTTAGTTGAAGTTTTCATTTTTCACTTTTCTTTCTAGTTTTAGAGAGAGAAAGTTCTCAACTTTCTCTCACTAAGTTTCATCTTTTCTTTTAATCTTTCAAGATTAAATCTTTATGTATTGTTGATCTCATTAATCAAGTTTAAGTTTAAGCTTTTAATCTTTCATCTCATTCTACCGTTCTTGATTTTAGTTAACTTTTGGTGCGAATTTCATTTGATTCGTGTTGTTCTTAATGATTTCGTGCTTAAAAAGTTAATCTTTTTATGCTTAAGCTTTCATTCGAATAAGCTTTGAGATCTTTGTGCTTATTGGCTTATTTTTATGTTTAGCTTATTTACTTATCAAAAGTTTTCTTAAAAAGTTCATCTTTTTATTGTTTGATTTTAAAGTTTGCTTATTTCAAGTTGGATAAGTTGTTATTAGTGCTTATTTGATCCGTTTCATTATAGATTCGTTTAAGTTTTGGTGTTAGCTTATTTATAATAGCTTATTCCTTGGCTTATTTTCGAATTCCATTTAAATCGAAAAAGGGTAAACCCTTTTCCGATTAGAGCATTTCGATTACTTCCCCTATATTCCGATTGGCAAATCGGAAAAGGGTTTTAAGGGTTTCCGATTGCACCTCCCCCTATTCCGATCACCTAATCGGATTAGGGTTTAATATTCTGACAGGTGGAGCATTGAGTATTCCGATTGTGGTATTCTTGTGATATTCCGATTTGGGGGATATTGGTTACATTCCGATCTGGCCCTTTTCTAAACATTCCGATTAGTACTCTATCCCATATTCCGATTGGTATTATTTCTGAGATATTCCGATTGAGGGTTTTGGCAACATTCCGATTGGGGTTTGTTTCCCACATTCCGATTGCACCATTTACGTCATTCCGATCAGTAGTCGTTTATTACATTCCGATTAGTGCCTTTTCCCATTATTCCGATCACTCACTTTTAGCATATTCCGATTGGATGAGTTCATGTTTCTACAAAAGTTTCTAAGTGTTAGTTTTATTTAGTGTTCAAGTATCTTTCTTATATTGCCTTCAAGTTTTCAAGCATTTATTTTTAACTTGTTATTTTAGTATAATCTTTAAACTTCTACTTTACTCTACGACATTTAAATTACTTGATATTAGTTTAAAATAGATAATCAACCAAACCATTCTCTTGTTCACCAAAAGACAATTGAGTCGCACTCTAGACCGGTAATCAATTTGAAAAGACTTGGGACTACGAATTTTGATACGTGGTGTAAAAGCCTTGTATTAAATGGCGCCGCTACCGGCTCTTTTCGTTAAGATTAACGGTTTCTAGTGAGAGACGCATTGAATTTTGGGATCCGTTCTTTGAACGTTATTTTCCTTGCTTCAAAAATTTTTCAAAATCCATAAAAAATATAAAACTCTTCAAAAATACAAAAATATTAAAAAAAAAATTATTTAGATATTCACTCTATATATTTTTCTTTCTGCAGGTGTATGCGTACTAGATCTTCGAACTATTCTGAGCCCGAGACTCATGAAGATCTAGATATGGCTGGTGTTAATAACAACAATAATAACCCACCTCTACCCAATTTGAATAACAACAACAACAACAACAACAATGTCCCCCTACCTGATTTACGAACAATGGAGGAATTGTGTCAACCCACCATGAACGGACGCGGAGGCCCGATTGCGCCGATGCATGTCACGGCTCAGGAGTTTTCGTTGAAGCATCACATGATCCAGCAAGTGCAAACTAACCCATTTCGCGGAAAACCGGCTGATGATGCCAACAAACACCTCGACAAATTCATTACCATCACCCAAAGCTTGAAGTCGCCCGGTGTTTCTATGGATGACCTTCGCCTTCAACTCTTTCCCCACTCGCTTTCTCACCATGCCGAAAAATGGTTTGACCGTCTCCCAAAGAATTCTATTCATACTTGGAATGACATGACTCAACGCTTTTTGTCGCGCTACTTCCCACCATCCATGGTCACCAGTCTTCGTAACCAAATTAGTGGATTCATGCAAGACAATGATGAATCGCTCTTTGATGCTTCGGAACGATACAATGATTTGATCGACCGCTGTCCAAATCACAACATGCTCCCCGTCACTCTCATTGATACCTTCTACAATGGTCTCACTTTTCGTGATCGTGACACGATCAATGCCGCCGCCGGTGGTACTTTTATGAAAAGGAGACCGGAGGAGTGTAGAGAGTTGATTGAAAACATGACTACTCACCACAAGAATTGGGATTCATCTGCATCCTCAAGATCTAACCCGAGAGTCAATGTTTCTTCTACTACTTCCAATCCCGAGATGACTGAAATTTCTCGACAACTTGCTGAGATGAACAAGAATTTCATGACCATGGCCACAAACCACTTTCAACAAGCTAAAGCCGTTGCTATTTCTTGTGACACATGTGGTGGTCCTCATTCTTACAATGATTGTCCTTCTACCCAAGGCAATTTTTCTGAAAACGTTAACGCGGCATACGGTACTTGTCCCACGGGAGGCTATCAAGCTCGTCCTCAAGGAGACCGTAGCTTGCTAAGTTATCGTTCAAACAACTATCTTGCTCCACCCGGTTTCCCTCCTCCAAACCAAAACAAACAACAAAGCTACAACCGAAACAACCAATCCCAACCTCGTTAACAATCAATATCAATCCCAAAGAACCCCGTACCCAACTCAAGGAAATTCTCAAGCTTACCAAGCTCCACCTCTCAATCAACCGATGGCATTGAATCCAGACGTCGAGACGTTCATGAAGACTAATCGAGAGATGGTGACAAATCTTCAGAGTCAATTTGTCAACTTGAAGAATGACATGGCGAAACAAGGGAGCGATATTCGAGCCGAGCTAAGGAATGACATGGCAAAACAAAGCAATGAAATTCGCGCAGACATCAGAGACTCTTTCAGCACTCAAGCGCTTAACATTCGTGATATGATTGGTTCGCTCATCCAAGGTAATCAACCCTCTTCTTCGGGTACTCTTCCGAGTAACACCGTTGCGAACCCAAGAGGGGAGATGAAAGCAATCACTACTCGTAGTGGAAAAGGTTATACGGAACCCGAGCTTCCTACACCTCCACCCGTGATTGTGAACAAGGAAAAAGAGCAACTTTACCCACCTCCTTTGCCTTCTACCCTCATTTCCCCACCACCCATGGTTGTGAGTGATCCTACTCCCCTAAAGCCTTCTTCTTCATCCAATATACCTTATCCTTCAAGGTTGAGGAAAGAGAAGCAAAAGAGCAACGATGATATTCAAGTCTCAAACTTTCTAAAAATGTTTAAACAATTGAATTTTAACATCTCCTTTGCCGAGGCTCTCGCTCACATGCCCAAATACGCTAAGATGTTTAAAGATCTTCTAATTGACAAGAAGAAGCTTCTTGACATTGCTCAGACCCAACTTAATGAGAATTGCTCCGTCGTTCTTTTAAGGAAATTTCCCACCAAACTTGGTGATCCGGGTCGCTTCTTGATTCCTTGCAACTTCTCGGGAGTAGAGAATTGCATGGCCCTAGCCGATCTAGGTGCCAGTATAAACTTAATGCCTTTAAGTGTTTGGAAGCAATTATCTCTCCCCGAGCTAGTCCCGACCAAAATGACTTTGGAATTAGCCAACCGTACGGTTGCTTATCTAGTGGGGATAGCCGAAGATGTCTTTATTGGCGTTGACAAATTCACCTTCCCGGCGGATTTTGTTGTCGTTGACTACGAGATGGACCCCCGTGTTCCATTAATCGTTGGACGTCCCTTCTTGAGGACCGATCGCACTCTCATTGATGTAGCCGCGGGCGAAATAATCATGAGAGTTGGTGACAATATAATTGTCTTCAACATGGGTAAGATTTCTAAGCAACCTTATTCATATGAGAGTGTTAATGCTATTGATGTTCTCGATGAGGCTTGTGAAGAACATTTTCATGATGCTTGCAAAAGTACTCTTTCTTCTCTACCCAATGTTGAGACCGTTGTCTCAATTGCTCCGGCATTGACTCCTTTTGGAGAAAGTGACTTGGATGATTTCGAAGCCAGCTTGGGTCCTCTCGATATTAAGTATGATAATTCGTCCACCGATTTGGATGAAGACATTCATACTATTGAGAGACTTCTCAATGAAGACCTGTTTTCTCCTCCTTCTCCTAAAGAGGTGACTAATGATGATCCATCGTTAGTTACACCATCCATTGAGGATCCTCCTACTCTTGAGTTTAAGGACCTACCCCCTCATCTTGAGTACGTTTTCCTTGAAGACAACGAGAAGTTACCGGTCATCATCGCAAAGGACCTGAAAGAAGAAGAAAAATCCCGACTTATCGCCGTGTTGAAGAAGCATAAAAGAGCTATCGCTTGGAAAATCTCCGATATTCGCGGAATTGATCCTCACTTTTGCACACATAAAATTCTCATGGAGGACGACTTTAAGCCCACTATTCAAAGCCAACGAAGGGTGAATCCTAAAATCCATGAAGTCATCAAAAAAGAAGTTATCAAACTTCTTGATGCGGGTATGATTTACCCTATTTCAGATTCACCATGGGTTAGTCCAGTCCATTGTGTGCCTAAGAAATGCGGAATTACCGCTGTGCCCAATGCAAACAACGAGTTGATTCCTACCCGTCTCGTTACTCGGTGGGGAGTTTGTATAGACTACCGCAAACTCAATGATGCCACGAGAAAGGATCATTTCCCTCTTCCTTTTATGGACCAAATGCTTGAACGTTTAGCGAGTAATGAATATTACTGCTTTCTTGATGGTTTCTCGGGTTATTTCCAAATACCCATCGATCCCCAAGATCAAGAGAAGACAACATTCACTTGTCCCTATGGCACATTTGCTTACAAAAGAATGCCTTTTGGCTTATGCAATGCCCCTGGGACCTTCCAAAGGTGCATGTTGGCTATCTTCCATGACATGGTTGAGCAAACCATGGAAGTCTTCATGGATGATTTCTCGGTCTATGGGGATTCCTTCTCTTCTTGCCTTGCCAATTTAGAACGTATGCTTAAGCGGTGCGAAGACACTCGCCTTGTTCTGAATTGGGAAAAATGCCATTTTATGGTAAAAGAAGGCATTGTGCTAGGACACAAAATCTCTAAAGCCGGTCTTGAAGCCGACCGTGCTATAATAGATGTCATAGCCAAATTACCTCCACCTTCAACCGTGAAGGGTGTGAGAAGTTTTCTGGGTCATGCAGGCTTCTATCGTCGATTCATTCAGGATTTCTCTAAAATCGCTCGCCCGATGACCCACCTCTTGGAAAAAGATACTCCTTTTATCTTTTCTAAAGAGTGTATCGAAGCCTTCAATCTTCTTAACGATAAGCTAACTAAGGCACCGGTCTTGGTTACCCCTAATTTGGAGCTACCCTTTGAATTGATGTGCGATGCTAGCAACTTCGCTATTGGTGCGGTTTTGGGTCAAAGAGTGCATAAGCACTTCCAACCAATCCACTATGCTAGCAAAACAATGACGGGGGCTCAATTGCATTATACGATAACCGAAAAAGATCTTTTAGCTGTTGTCTATGCTTTTGAAAAATTCCGCCCCTATCTTGTTTTATCCACCACCATCGTTTACACGGACCATTCCACGTTGAAGTACTTGATGACAAAGCACGACTCTAAGCCAAGACTTCTTCGCTGGGTTTTACTCCTTCAAGAATTCAACATTGAAATTCGTGACAAGAAGGGTGCTGAAAACCTAGCCGCGGATCATCTGAGTCGACTTGAGGATCCATATCAAGGGGATCATTCGAACAAAGAGATCATTGACTCTTTTCTCCTTGAGACCTTAATGTCTATATATCTCAATCTTGATGACACCCCGTGGTTTGCCGACATTGCAAACTACTTAGCGGGTGGTGTTCTCATCAAAGGGTTAACATCCCAACAAAAGAAGAAGTTCTTGAATGATGTTAAGACTTACTTTTGGGATGACCTTCTATTCAAACAATGTGCTGATCTGATCATTCGTCGTTGTGTTGATGGACCGACAGCTTTGCATATCCTTGAAGCTTGCCATAAAGGACCCACCGGTGGTCACTTTGGTCCCAACTACACCGCTAAGAAAGTGTTTGACTCTGGATTCTATTGGCCCACCATTTATCGTGATGATCACGAAATGGTTAAGCATTGTGATGCTTGCCAAAGCCAAGGCAAGATCACACATAAAGATGAGATGCCTCAAAATATCATACAAGAATGTGAAATCTTTGACGTATGGGGCATCGACTTTATGGGGCCATTTCCATCCTCCAAAGGGAACAAGTACATCCTCGTAGCCGTTGACTACGTTTCCAAACGGGTTGAAGCTAAGGCTCTCCCTACGAACGATGTGAGGGTGGTTGTGAACTTTTTAAAGAAGCTTTTCGCTCGATTTGGCGTTCCTCGTGCTATTATCAGTGTCCACGGGACTCATTTTTGCAATGATCAATTTTCAAGAGTCATGGCTAAGTATTGTGTCAATCACCGTCTTTCCACCGCCTATCATCCCCAAACCAATGGGCAAGCCGAGATATCCAACCGTGGATTGAAGCGAATTTTGGAGCGTACTTTGGGAGAGCATCGCGCCGCGTGGGCCGATAAGTTAGATGATGCCATGTGGGCTTTCCGTACTGCTTATAAGACCCCGATCGGCTGTACGCCTTATCGTCTTGTGTACGGGAAAGCCTGGAACACAAGGCGCACTGGGATTTGAAGTGGGATAACTTCGACATCAACAAAGTCGGTGATCATCGCAAGATTCAACTCAACGAGCTCAACGAACTGAGGAATGAAGCTTACGATAACTCATTGATCTACAAGGAGAAGACCAAGATCATTCATGACGCAAGGATCAAGAACCAAGAGTTCCACGTTGGTGATCGATTCTTACTTTTTAACTCTCGGTTGAAGATCTTCTCTGGCAAGTTGAAGAGCCGCTGGTCTGGTCTATTCACCGTCGCCAAAGTCTTTTCATATGGGACCATTGAGCTTTCCCAGCCTAATGGGCCCAATTTCAAGGTGAATGGCCAGCGGTTGAAGCTGTACTTTGGTGAGGACATCTCTCAAGAGATGATTCCATCCCTCACCATGTTCCCCATGAACTAAATTGGGTCGAGTCAGGCTCGTGACTCGGTGAACAAAAACAAGCGCTTCTCGGGAGGCAATCCGTGATCTATCCTTTACTGCTTTCATAATAAGTGTAGGGGGAGCCCCGTATGTGTTTGTTGTCTTGTTTCTTATCTTGTGCAGGGATTCAAGCTTCAAAGAGCACCTTGATGACTTTTGACGAACCGTGATACCGTGTTCCCATCTTCCCGGTTCTATCCTAAACTCTTGTGATTCAATATTTCATATTTTATATGTTCACATTGAAATCACTTTAGTTGTCCTTTCCTTAGCAAGATTTAAACAAAATGCACAATGTCATAAGTGTAGGGGAGTTTACTCCCACATGCTTAAACATTGAGGACAATGTTTATATCAAGTGTAGGGGGACTTCTATCGAAGTAAGTGGTCTTTTCCATGAATTTGCCCTCATTTTAACCGGAAAATTTGATTTTTCGACGTTTTTCAAAATTTTTAATCCATTTTGGCCTAGTTGTATAGTTGTATTTTCCTTTATTGTGTTTAGTTTCTTTCCGTTGCTAAAATAAATTTTCAATAAAGTGGTTTTAAATTTTTCTTAGTCGTGAACATTTTGACTCAACCCGAGTTTACTTATCTAAGTTTACTCTAGCTAGTATCCTTAACGTGTTTAAGTCAAGTTTTGCTAGGCTTTTATATTGGGAGCTATAAAACGCGAAAGTCTTAACTCTCACGGGTTAAGAACAAGAACTTTTCGCAAGTTCCTATAATTGATCCTAGAGAGTTGTTTATCAAGGGAAATTTAAAATGCGATTTCTAAAACTTGAAAAAGTCTAAGAATTTGCAAGATCCTATAGATGACTCGAAAACCCAAAACTTTGATTTAATAGGCTAAGCATCCACGAGTCTCATCCCTTGAGATTTTAAACTGTGGAGAACGAGAGATGATAGAGTCAATTATAAGTTTGGTATTCTTTCGTGAATTTATGTGAGTTAATTATAAGCCTATTCTCCCTTCGCTTGTTAATAAATTTATCTGCAATAAATAAGGTTGTACGATTTAAAAGGTTACTTAGCTTCTAGCCCAAGATCGTTTAAAAGTTGCTCGGTACGGATTAGAGTTCATATCCAAGGCATAACTTATTGAAGCGGGATGCGAAGATTGGTGAGTCCGAAAAAGCCCTAACAAGGCATGAGGGCTACATTTTGTTGCTAAAGATCCAAAAGTCATGTGAAGAATCATTTATCGAAAATCAATATGAAGGATCGAGACACACGAAGAAAAGCAAATACTCCCCTAAAGATCATGGAGAAGTCTATCCAAAAAGGCCCTAACAAGGTATGAGGATAAATAGATCCAAGTCCTAAAAGGAGGCGGATCGTTGTATATCAAAGTCCAAAATAAAGATTGGAGAAAAATGAAGAAGTCGTGGTCCAAATATGAAGAATCTCTAAAAAATTCAAGTGAAGAAATTCCTATTATGAATAGAAGACCATTATTTCATGAACGTCTCTCAAGATTCGAAGTATGAAGTCGCTGCCATATATCGGTCCGAGAAAGGTCTCAAATCGTGAAGCGAGTTATGCCAAGATATGAACTTTATGAGGTCCCGAGAAACAGTTTTAAAAGATTTTGTCCTTTAGCTAACTATTGATTAAATCGTTCACTTTATTTTCGGCCTAAATAACTATCGAAATAAGTCAAACAATGCATTCTCGTGATCATTCAAGACAAAAATAAAATATAAGAGATACACCTAGGAATAAGGGAGTCTAAGTGAATAATTGGCCCACATGAATTCGTGTTGGTTTGCTAACTTATAATAACAATGATCTCGTTTTTAAGCTTGGTATGGGGAACGTGAAACTTGAGGATGATAAACGTTCATGGCAGCCAAAACCCAATGTAAGTCTTTAATTTCTTTACTTGTTTCTATCTTTTTATGTTTAGTATTTAATAAAGGCCAAGGTGGGTTATTTATGATGGAAAATATAAACCATGCTTTAAAATTAATGCATTGCATGAGGGCATTGCAATGGTCAAGTGTAGGGGATTTAATAAGTGTGAAAACACTTATCCTTTTACCACTTATTTCCAATAATAACAAGACCAAAACGTGTAATTTATGTCATAAAAGTCGGAATTATGCATGGTTTGTGTTTTTATTGTGTTTTAGGACCAAAATATGAAAAAGGAAGAAAACACGGGCTTTCACGGGCTTTTATCGAAGAAAACGGGAAAAGACGAAGTCAAAAGATCAAGAATGCAAAAAGAACGGAAGTCCAATACCTATTCTGAAGATTTATCGAAGAAAAAGTCTAAAGACGGAAGTTTAATGAAGTCGAAGAACTCAAGTCTAAATTAAAGAAGAAAATTATCAAGACAAGTTCAAATCTCGAGACGACGTCGAGAAAAGACAATGAATTAAATCGAGTCGAGAAAACGTGAAGAAAGAAAGAAAGAAAAGGCAACACATGCACTCCTTCCATTTTCCTATAAATACCCTCCTAATACACATTAGGAGGGGAGTTAGTTTTTAGTTGAAGTTTTCATTTTTCACTTTTCTTTCTAGTTTTAGAGAGAGAAAGTTCTCAACTTTCTCTCACTAAGTTTCATCTTTTCTTTTAATCTTTCAAGATTAAATCTTTATGTATTGTTGATTTCATTAATCAAGTTTAAGTTTAAGCTTTTAATCTTTCATCTCATTCTACCTTTCTTGATTTTAGTTAACTTTTGGTGCAAATTTCATTTGATCCGTGTTGTTCTTAATGATTTCGTGCTTAAAAAGTTAATCTTTTTATGCTTACTTAAGCTTTCATTCGAATAAGCTTTGAGATCTTTGTGCTTATTGGCTTATTTTTATGTTTAGCTTATTTACTTATCAAAAGTTTTCTTAAAAAGTTCATCTTTTTATTGTTTGATTTTAAAGTTTGCTTATTTCAAGTTGGATAAGTTGTTATTAGTGCTTATTTGATCCGTTTCATTATTTATCCGTTTAAGTTTTGGTGTTAGCTTATTCATAATAGCTTATTCATTGGCTTATTTTCGAATTCCATTTAAATCGGAAAAGGGTAAACCCTTTTCCGATTATAGCATTCCAATTTCTTCCCCTATATTCTGATTGGCAAATCGGAAAAGGGTTTTAAGGGTTTCCGATTGCACCTCCCCCTATTCCGATGACCTAATCGGATTAGGGTTTAATATTCCGACAGGTGGAGCATTGAGTATTCCGATTGTGGTATTCTTGTGATATTCCGATTGGGGGATATTGGTTACATTCCGATGTGGCCCTTTTCTAAACATTCTGATTAGTACTCTATCCCATATTCCGATTGGTATTATTTCTGAGATATTCCGATTGAGGGTTTTGGCAACAATCCGATTGGGGTTTGTTTCCCACATTCCGATTGCACCATTTACGTCATTCCGATCAGTAGTCGTTTATTACATTCCGATTAATGCCTTTTCCCATTATTCCGATCACTCACTTTTAGCATATTCCGATTGGATGAGTTCATGTTTCTACAAATGTTTCTAAGTGTTAGTTTTATTTAGTGTTCAAGTATCTTTCTTGTAAAATGTAAATCTATGCTTATGTTTTTAGAGAGAGAAAGAGATAGAGAGATGGTGGATTTCACACAAAGCTAGAGAGAGAAACTAAAAAGAACTATGTGAAAATTATGAAACCACGCACCCTCTCGATCAAAGTAGAGGGTTTATATACCCAAGCCCATGAGATGGGCTTGGGTTTACATAAGGCCGTCGGCCCATACAATCCATGGGCTCGGTTTTGGGCTTTGTTTGATAAATGTAAATAACTAAACTACGAGCTATAACATGGACTATTGTTGGAGTGACCAATCCTTTCTAATACGTAAGACGTATTTCCAACAATCTCCCCCTAAGGGAGGTCACTCCAAAGAAGGGCGTTACCCAAGTTACAATAATAAAATAAACCTAGCATACTATGCTTGTCTTGAGCTTGTAGTCTTCGTCTTTCTTTTTCTTTTTCTTTTCTGGTGAACATGCTGATGTGATCTTTGATATCAATCTTGAGAATTAATCTCTTGCCTTGATCTCGTGCATCCATCACTTGTGATCTTCGCCTCTTCGTGACACCATGTCCCACATACTTATACCTTTGTAATTCTTGAAAGCATCAGAGTTTGATACAGCGGAAGACTTAACTTTTAGGCTTTCTTGAATTAGATGAGATATTAAGTGCATAAGGTATAAGCATGCGGGGACGACTTCTTCTTGGATTCCGGAACGCCACCGTCTTCAAATGCCGCAACATAAGTAGACACGAACGAAATGGCTTTGAACATTTCATTCTAAATCGGTAGCATTTTACCTCCGGTCGGTGAAGACCGTTGGACGATATTAGATATCTTACCCGTGACGGATAGTTTCAATTAACTAACTTCCTGACAGGATTTCGCGGGTAAACCCGTTCTCTTTATTCGACCGTCCAAAGCTGATTGCGAACATAAAGAGTGAATCATTTGGATAATAATATCCGCATGATTTGAAGCCGTCAAGTCGTGTTCCTCGAACAAGTGAAATTCAATTAAGAACCGCACCATCGTTGCTTTCCAGTTGTCACGAGCTTGATTCGTATAGAATCTTGCAAGTTACCTACCAAGTGCTGTTTGAGGTTAACACTAGAAGGATTTCCACTCATCACCGTGAACACTAAGGCATCACTATGAGTGTTCTGGCAAGATCACTAAGATATTGCGTAGGGGCCTGGAACGTGTTTAAATTCAGTTAAGAATTAAACAGTTGTTGCTTTCCAGTTATCACAAGTTTGATTCATAAAGAATCGCACAAGTCACCTACCATGAGCTTTTTGATATTCGCTCAAGAAGGATTTCCATCTTCATTGTAAATACTTTCGTATTACTCGGATGTTCAGGCAAGATCATGAAGATTTTGCGTAGGACTCTTAAAATCTTTCTTACTTTTCATAGTGTGTGAAGAAGCAAGGAAATATGAAAGTGTGTCCTAATGAGATATTTGATGATCTCAAATGGCTCTAGACTCGATCGTGCATTTTGGATTTTAGTGATCGGAGGCTGGAGAGGAGTGCCACCATTTCAATACCAATTTATTCGGAGTGAATAAATCAATATATAATGCGTTGTCTCCGTGTGATTAAAACAAATATCTTTTGAGAGATATCTGAGTTAGCTGGGATGGGTTGTGCATTGCATCACTGGGTCCATGATGTCTATCTTCAATATCAAGAATCATTAAAAATGATCTCAATAGCATATGTATTGACCCGGTTTCTGCCTAAAGTTGTAAGGAGGGCTTCTTTCTTTACACCCTTTATCTTTACAATTCTTTTTCATTCTTCAACCCCTTCAATGCTTACCAATACGTCATAACTAGCACCTTGTTGTGATTGTTCCAGTGCTAACTTATGTACTTGGTTGGCATTCAGCTACGTTCACAATCTTTCTCCATCTTTCCTAAGGACTACTATTTATAGCTATGGAATGTCCTTGGGAAGATACCTCCGGTTCTAGAAGAATCATTAGACTTAACCTATCCTACCATCCTTATGTCACCACAATCTTCATCGTCGTGAAATAAATAGGTTTTGGGTAAGTATAAATCACCATGAAATCCATTTTTGATATGCAAATCCATTTTGCTCCCCCTTTAACATATGCCACGATATTCGAAAACATTTCGCACATGTCGGGATGAGTCAGCACATTAAGTCAAACCATTTGTGATAATATCCCATATTAAATCACATTTTCTCCCTCATATTAAAAATATTAACCCAATCGATGTTTTTAATATCAATTGATTTAATGAAGTTTTAACAAAGGTTTTGGGATGAAAAATGCAAGTCCGTGTTATCTTCATGAATTAAATGCATGAGATATGATATCGATTTGTAACATGATCACATATTCACCATATTAAAAAGAATTGACAAGGTTGGACCTGATAGATGAGAACATCATATGATAAGATCAAATGGTTCTTGTCAGTATATGTTGGTCGCCTCGTCACGTCTGAAGTCATCTCTTGACACCACATGTACGATTGGTATAGTCGTCTTGACACCAACTTGTGAATCTTGGCACGTTCGGTATCGAAGATTCTGAATGCTTGACAATTGATCCCCCTCAATTGTTGACCCGTGTTCTATTGAAAGAGTTGTAGTCGTCGGTTGAGTAGTCACATCGTCGAGTATGTAGATACCAATTGTAGATTGCTATGGTTGTAGAGATGATAGCTTCATAAAAACAAGACTTCTCTTGTTTTAACAAATAAATGCACTGAAACGTACATTAATTTGTGTTAGACCAAGTTATAAAGTAAACTTTATCCCTTACAAGGTTATAAAGTAAACCTTGCCCGAGAAAATTAATTCCCGTTGTGAGCCAAAGCTTTCATAAGAAATACTTGACTTTAATGTGAAAACCGGGTTGCAGTCTGAAATAACTACAAGCCATTTTGGCATGTTTTATGAAATATTTACAACTTTTGTACGAACTCTATTTATGGCGCCGTGTCGATATTAATCAACATTTCTAAGGCCGTAAATATTATCGTACCAAAAGACATGCCTTTGAAAAATAAAGTAAAAATATTTTTGGATTTTTATGAATTTTTCAATTTTTATGGTTTTTATATGGTTTTATATTTTTCTATTTTGCTTTTGTGGATAAAAATATAAACAATATATACAAATGATCACCAAGGATACGGAGAATAGCTTTACCACCACTATTCTTTCGCTTCATCTGCTAGTTCCTTAAGAGTCTCAGGCGAGAGGGTTCTCATTCCTAGCTTGTCGGCCAAAAATTCAATTCGAGCGCGATCTAAAGCCTTCGTGAAAATATCCGCCAATTGATACTCAGATCGGACAAAGTAAAGCTCGATTACTCCATTTTCCACTTGCTCCTTGATGAAGTGGTAGCGAATGTCAATATGCTTCGACCGGGAGAATTGAACATTGTTGCAGCATAAGGCAATTACACTCTTGTTGTCACAGTACATCGGAATTTTGTTGAAACCTAAACCATAGTCGGTTAATTGCGATCTCATCCAAAGAATTTGAGCACAGCAACCGGACAGAGCTATGTATTCTGCTTCCGTACTTGAAATTGCAGCGCTTTTCTGCCTTTTCGATGCCCAACTGATTAATCGATCTCCTAGTAGTTGCAAAGTTCCACTCATGCTACGCCTTGTATCTTGACAACCCGCTTGATCCGCATCTGCATATGCCATTAGTGCAATAGAAGAGTCCTTCGAATACCAAAGTCCCCGATTAATGGTTCCTTTAAGATATCGAAAGATCCTTTTAACAGTAGCTAAGTGTAACTCAGTAGGCCTTGTTTGATACCTGGCACACATACATATAGCAAACTGAAGATCAGGTCGACTGGCTGTGATATACAGAAGAGTACCGATCATTCCACGATAAAGTGTCGGATCAACGGCAACTCCATGTGGATCTGCATCAAGCTTAGTTCGTTCCACCATTGGAGTATCCACGGGGTCGTAATATTCCATCTTATACTTCTTAAGCGATTCAAGGGCATACTTGGATTGATTGATAAAGATGCCTCTGGGACTCTGAGATATCTGAAGACCTAAGAAGAATGATACCTTGCCCATCATTTACATCTTAAACTTGGAAGACATGAGTGTCCCAAACTCATCCGATAAGGTTTGGGTCGAGGCTGCAAATATAATATCATCAACATATATTTGTTCCATAATCATATCTTTACCTCGTTTCTGAATGAACAGCGTATGATCCACCTTGCCTTTTGCGAAGCCTTGTGTAATGAGGAATTGTGACAAAAGATCATACCATGCGCGTGGAGCTTGCTTCAACCCATAGAGAGCCTTCTTAAGCTTGTACACATGATTAGGATAATTAGGATTCACAAAACCATCCGGTTGTTGAACATAGACCTCTTCCTTAAGTTCACCATTAAGAAATGCCGTCTTCACATCCATCTGATAGACAATCATATTCATATGGGCTGCATAAGCGAGGAATAGTCGAATAGCTTCCAAACGGACAACAGGTGCAAAGGATTCCATAAAGTCGATGCCCAATAATTGCTTGTATCCACGAGCTACTAGTCGAGCTTTGTTCTTCAATATTCCGCCTAACTCATCGAGTTTCACCTTGTAAACCCATTTCAAAGTGAGTAACTACACTTGATTCGGGCATGGGACAAGTTCCCATACTTCAAGACGTATAAATTCATTAAGTTCTTCTTGCATAGCTTCTATCAAACAGGATTGAGTAAAAGCTTGTTGCCATGTCTTAGGTTCAACTTTAGTGAGAAAAGCATCAAAGTGACAAAACATTGCATTTTCTTGTAACTGACTTCGTGTGGATACCGGACGATTAGGGTCACCAATAATAGAATCTATAGGATGATCCTTTGTCCACTTGCTGTCATTTTCACGAATCCGTGGATTGGAGTAAACTGTAGAAGGAACTTCCTCTGAGGTGGACGACCCGGCTTGATTAGGGTCGGGAATTGGTACACCAAAGAATGGAAGTTCACGCATTTGAGCGAATTCCAAATCGTGATCATCATCATCCTCTTCATCATCAATAGGCATGACATGGGTAGTTGAAACAGGTGTTGGTTGAGAATTACTTGTTGATGGTATATCTAGACCAATTGTAGATGCAGACGTATCTGATTGTGCAACGGTTGCTGGAGCGACAACTTCGGTTATCGGAGCTATTACCTCAGGTTCTGGAGCAACGATACTTGGAGGAGTAAAGAATTCATCAAAGAACGGTTGAAACAACGTATCCCATTCATTCCTAGTAGGTGGTGTAAATGATGATGAAGTAGGGTTGTTTGGGACAAGACCAGAACTAATGTTACTGGGTCCCATTTCATGAAGTGCGGGTTCAGAGCTGCTTTGCTCAGAAGCCATTGCTGTCAGCTCATCAAAATCAACATTCATAGTTTCGAGGATCTTGCAAGAGTTACGGTTGTAGATTCGGTATGCCTTCTTTGCGGGTGCGTAACCAATGAAAATACCAATATCAGCCTTTGGTTGAAGTTTTCCCAAATTGTCACCATTATTATTTGGATAGCACAAAGAACCAAATACATGAAGATATGATAAATCTGGTACATTTCCATGGAGAAGCTCATAAGGTGTTTTACCATGGCGTTTACGAGTTAGTGACAGGTTTTGGGTATACACTGCTGTAGATACTGCTTCTGACCATAAAAACAATGGAGCCTTTGCGTAAATTAACATCGTTCGAGCAGCTTCCATAAGTGTGCGATTTCGCCTTTCAATGACACTGTTTTGTTGTGGAGTGCGAGCAACAGATGTTTCATGAGAAATGCCAACTTCTTCATAATAATCACGCAAAATTTGATTCACAAATTCGGTTCCATTATCTGTACGAATGCGTCGGACAGTAGTGTTGAGACGCAATTGAATCATCTTGAGAAATCCGATGATGAATTTAGGTGCCTCATTTTTTGCTTTAAGAAATTTTACCCATGTAAACCGAGAGTAATCATCGACAATGACGAGGATGTACTTTTTGCCACTAAGACTTTCAACACGCATTGGCCCATAAAGATCCATATGCAACATATAAAGTTTCTCTTGGTTGGTGTCTTCAGTCTTGGGTTTGTAAGACTTCTTAGTGCTTTTCCCCATTGTACACGCGGAACACAAATGATCCTTGTGAAATGATAGTTTAGGAAGACCACGAACAAGTTCGTTTTTCGCCAAGTGATTAATAGCGTCAAAGTTAAGATGAGATAACCGTCGATGCCATAACCATGACTTAGTCTTCGAAGCTTTGGAGAGAAGACATACGGGAGAAGCGGTCATCATATCTTGTAGAGACAAAGTGTACAAATTATTCCCTCGAGTACCTTTCAATAAATCAACCCCTTCCAAATTACGAATGAAGCAGGTATGCTCTCGAAAAGCAACTTCTAGGTTTGCATCACAAAATTGTCCCACAGAAAATAAGTTGTGACCAAGACCTTCCACGTAATACACTCTTGAATATAACATTCCCAATATGATATTCACCGTAACCCATTATCTTTGCAATATGATCATTACCAAATCGAACCGTACCAAGAAACTTGCTGACGAAATTTCTGAGCTGAGAGCGATCTCCGGTCATATGCTTGGAGCAACCAGAGTCCAAATACCAGAGAACAATTTGGACCACCTGTTTTCAATAACAACAGTAGACAATGCATTGGAAACTATTGGTTCCGGAGTGTTAGCATATATAGATATAGAATTATCAGAATTGCTAACATTTTTGAGACCCTTAGATTTCCTGCGTTTTCTAATGTCAGTTTTAGCACTAACAGGTTTTACTGTTCCAACGTTCTTAGGTTTTGGATTATTCGCGGGCACTACAGTGGGAGTAGACCTATTCAAAGGGCACTTTGTTCCTACAGTAGTGTTGGTGTCCCTAGTTAAAGGACACGCTTTCTTCGCTGTAGTGGGAGTGATCCTAGTCAAAGGGCACATATTTCCTACTATAGTGAAAGTCCTACCAGTGGGGCGCCACATCCAACCAACTTAGGTTAACACTTTCCCAGTCGGTTTCCATTCTAATCCATTTTTTCGGGCATGCATCTCATTCACATGGTCAATAAGGCAAGAATCATGACGACTAGAAAACATACATTCATTGCAATTTCAACATTTCAAATTAGAATTCACAGTAGGCTTAGAACGCTACACAACCGCAGAGCCTTTAGGTTTAGCTACATGATTCTTTTTATTCAAAACAGAAATAACATTCCTAGGATGGGCTTCTACTTTCTTCTTCACTTGACTACTAGATGGGGGCAAGATCCTATCATTCTTCTTGTTTCTTTTAAGCTTAGATCTTTGAGCCTTAGTAGTGGTGCTTACTCCTTTAGAAGGCAACACGGGAATATTAGAAGCTGGTTTTGATTCCGCCTTATCTTTAGTGACCAAAGTTTGAGATGGTTTAGTCCTAGGGCCCTTGTTAAGTGCTGTGACGGCAATAAGGGTTCTTTTGATTGCACTAGAGGACGATGCTGAGATAGTGGCTGCGTTATCCACAACATTCTTACCTTTGAGAGTACGAAGTGTTTCCTTTAACTCAGCCAAGACCAGGTTTTTATCACAAATTTGTTCACTCAAATCAGATATTTCCACCGACTTTTGATTCAGTTGTTCAATAAATGATTGATTCTATGCAGTGGTATGAGCACATGCTGGCTGTACTGAATCGAAAAGTCGTGTATTTTTCTGTTTTAAGTTATCAACTTTGGACAACATCTTGGAAACTCGATTATCTAGATCAAGTTTAAAATTCTCAGCGGCCTCAAGTACGTTCACACAGTGAAGCTCCTTAGATTTCTCTATGTCTATCGGCAAAGATTTAGCAACCTTGTCACTTGGCTGACGCTGTTTTGATTGTAAATTCAATCGAAAATTCTTTTCAAAGTTTGCATCATCGATATTAACACCTTCGAATGACGTTTCAAAGATTTCTTGAATAAATTGTTGCTTGCATTCAAGCGAAATACAATGTGTTTAAATCTCATCAAAACGCTTTGAAAGCGATGAATATGAATCTTGAAGCTTTAAAAATTCAGCGCCAGATTCGTGACAAGTACTATCTACCACAGTATCCACAGATTCAACATTATGCACAATAGAATCATTATCAACACTTGTATTCACACAGACATAAACTATATCATGAGACATCACTTGATTCAGAAGCAGATCATTATGGCGTGAAACCCTTTCTATTTCAAGTAAACTGTTTTCATAAGCATCTTCCATTTCATTGAAAACACGTCTAACTTCTTCTATTTCCAAAAACAAATCTTCATCAATATTACGAAGACAAGCTTTAACATTGTTTACAAACGGAACAATTTCATCTCGAAACGCAGCTCTAGTGTGCTCAAAGTTCCATTCACCTTCCGTTATGGCCGTGGCCGTCGTACGTTCCAAAATGACCTTGTCAAAATCGGCTAAGTGTTGGTGAACCGTATTTAAGTTAACAGACGCCTTACTTACCGGTGGAATTAACTTCGTTAAATCCTTTTTGACGAGTGTAGGAGATGTACTAGGAAGGTTTTCATTTGACAAACTTTGGGGCACAAGAACTGTTAATTCTGCTAATTCCTTTTGTAAGCAAATGCGTGTTTTTTTTCGAAAATTGATCTTTGTTATGTTGATCATAATCAATTGTATGGAATTTTGAAAGCATTTTAGAATGAGTTTCATCCTCAAGTGATTTTGTCTCCTCAGTACTACGAACATAAGGTGCTTCTTTCGATTTGCCAATTATAGTCATATCATAAAGACCGGGAATATATTCCTGAGCTTGTTTTGCATAACCGGGATTAGGTGGTAAATCTTGAAGACGCTTAAGTTCGAATTCTTTAAATGATTTAGTTAAAAGATGAACCTTTTCTGTGGAAGCATATTGTTTTAAAAGCTGTTGTTCTTTGAATTTAAGAAGTTTGGTAGAATTAATTTCCGATTCAACCTTTTTAGATTCGAGAATTTCGAAATCCATTTTAAGTTTCTGAAAATCATTGACAACCGACTCCTTTTCTTTTAATTCATTGGAAAGATTAGCTTTTAATGATTCTATTTCTTTCAAGTGTTCAATCTTTTCAAAACGAAATTGGTCAAATTCAGAACATGTTATTTTCTCTTCTTGAGGGACCATTTCAAAAGTTTTGACCTTTTCTTTATGCAACGCAAGCTCAGCAGTTAGGGTGGAATTCGTATCTACGGATTGTCGGAGTGCCATGTGCATTTGATCAATAGTATGTTTAGGCACCATTACCAAATCATGTTGTGCATAAGATTTCATACCTGTCGTAGCATTTGGTTGAGGTTCACTCAAATGTGTAGAATTGGGTACCACATCATTTGAGTTACTAGTTCCGGAATGCTGTTCGAGGTTGTCATTTTCATGCCCAACTTGATGTTGGTTATCATCAATATTATTAGATGTGGTTGGTACCTCACTCATGACATCAGAACTGTAGTGAGAGAGATTAGCAACGAGAGCAGCTTGGGCAGAGTGAATGTCATCACAATCCGAATCGTATGCATCAAGATCGTCCGCTTGATAAGCTGCATTAGAAGTAGAAACGACTGCAATGCCTTCAGTATCTGCTGCCCCTGGGTCTGCAAGAAATGCTAACTCCTCTGAATCCAAAATCTTCCCCTTAGACTGAGCATCAACCAAATACATCTTCTCACGAAACCATGCATCATCCCTTCTCCTTTTCGGCTGAGTGCATTCCATAGCCATATGACATTGTCCTCGGCAATTGTAGCAAGTCACAACATTCTTAGGACCAATAGGACTCCCATTTCCACTAGCGTGAGAATTCACAGCTTGATTGTTCCCAGTCCTTATAGGAGGTCCATATGAATTTTGCCTTCCCTGAATAGGTTGCACTGTCACATGACCATCTTGAACAGTGGCTTGTTGTCGAGGATTTGTTGAGGTGCGGAGCTGATTGTTTGTTGGTGGAAATCCTCTAGTTGCAACAAGTTTTGACAAGTAAGCGGTGAGATGGTTTAGTACATCAGCCGGCATATCATTTGGAGTAAAGATCGGTGCTTGGATTGGTGGAAGTTCATTAGAATAGAAAGCTTGTGCTGGTTGAGCTTCTATTGGAAAATATCCTTGCTGAGGAGTATAGCCCAATGGAGAAGTGTTGGCTTGTGATGGTGATGTTTGATATGGTGGTTGCTGTTGAAAAGATTGTTGATGAACACTTTGTTGATATTCTTGTTGTGGCCTCATTGGTGGTTGATAAGATGGTTGATGTGGTTTCTGATAGATGTGTGGTGGTGGTTGCTGCAAGTATGATGGTTGTTGATAAGTATAAGCCATGTTTTGTTGAGAAGCATACATTGCAAGTGGATCATGAACTTGAGGTGTAGACAACCTAGCCTCGATCACATGGCATTCGTGTTGTTGAAGAAAAGCTTGAAGTTGATCCACATTGGTGTTATGCAAGTCCTTAGCCAATTTAACATCTGTCACGTATTTTTTCCATTCTGGAGGAAGAGTGTTCAAATACTTGGTGTTCAATTGAAAGGTAGGGATTGCCATTCCATAGATATTAAGCTCATTCAACAATAGGGTAAATCTCAGATAGTAATCATTGAGAGTCTCCCCTGGCACATAGGCAAACTTATCAAAAGTATCATAAAGCTTACACTCTCGTTCTTGTTTAGTTAACGAGGTGCCTTGCATTAGCACACGAATTCTATCCCATAACTCTTTGGCAACTTTATGTTTGCTGACGAGTTTGTAGACATCTGGAGGAAGGGCTTGGAGAATGATGTTTGTAGCATACTTATCACATTTATCTTGAATCTTCATATCTCCAGTCAACTCACCCGTTGTGCGAGGACGAGTAGTCGTACCTTCCGTCACTGTACCATAATCTAATGGTCCATTGAGCACCGATGCCCAAATTAGATGTCCATTCTCCTTGTTCAACATATAAAGTTCCATTCGGGAAGCCCATTCCTCATACATAGTCTTCACCAACATTGGTGGACGATTATCCGTACCCGAGAGGATGGACTTATCCGTAAGAGATGTGTACTCCATTTCAATAAGTTAATATTTACAAAGTTGATCGAACAATGAAATAAGGGGAAGTGTTTTTATGGAATAATTTTTGGATTGTCGGAATGTCTAGATCGGAATGCCAGATCGGAAAGTCCAGATCGCAAAGCAAGGCTGTCGAAATGTTTAGATCGCAAAGTCCAGATCGTAATGTAACTTGGTCGGAATGATGGTGGTATCGGAATGCCTAGATCGAAATGCAATGCTGTCGAAATGTTCAGATCGCAAAGCCTGTCGAAATACTCAGATCGCAAAATCTATCGGAATACTCAGATCGCAATGCTCAGATCGCAAAGTAGCTGACAAAATTCAAGCAGAGTAACGACTTAAAATACTTCCTTATACCCGTCGGAATCCCAGATCGCAAAGTACGATCGGAATGTCCCGATCAGAATAAGTAATAAAACCCACGTACCGCAATGTAGAACCAAAACCCTTTCCGATGGTGATGGTTATTGCGATGGAAGCCCACGTTTCGCTTGTACTTTCCGATGGAGATTCTGCTTAAATTTCGGAATGAAGAACACACGACTTTTTTGCACTTTTGATCCAAGAAAGATGATGTTTTAACGAAAACCAAGATACCAAGAACAGTTTAACACGAATCCCTATGTTACACTACTTTAAACTTCGATCAAACACCAAAATTTTTTTGAAGATTCGGCTAAAAACAAACCAACAATCTACGAAATGTTTAGAACACAATACGCAACACAAAAACAAACCTATATCTCATCCCATGCTCTTGATACCATTTGTAAAATGTAAATCTATGCTTATGTTTTTAGAGAGAGAAAGAGATAGAGAGATGGTGGATTTCACACAAAGCTAGAGAGAGAAACTAAAAAGAACTATGTGAAAATTATGAAACCACACACCCTCTCCATCAAAGGAGAGGGTTTATATACCCAAGCCCATGAGATGGGCTTGGGTTTACATAAGGCCGCCGGCCCATACAATCCATGGGCTCGGTTTTGGGCTTTGTTTGATAAATGTAAATAACTAAACTACGAGCTATAACATGGACTATTGTTGGAGTGATCGATCATTTCTAATACGTAAGACGTATTTCCAACATTTCTTATATTGCCTTTAAGTTTTCAAGCATTTATTTTTAACTTGTTATTTTAGTATAATCTTTAAACTTCTACTTTACTCTACGACATTTAAATTACATGCTATTACTTTAAAATAGATAATCAACCAAACCATTCTCTTGTTCACCAAAAGACAATTGATTCGCACTCTAGACCGGTAATCAATTCGAAAAGACTTGGGACTACGAATTTTGATACGTGGTGTAAAAGCCTTGTATTAGGCAGCGATAGTGGCGTCGGCGGGAGTGGCACGGGAGGCAGCGGTAGTGGCGTCGGTGGGAGTGGCGGGAGTGGTAATGATAATGTCGACGGGTATAATGGCAATAATGGTTAGTATGCTTGTCTTGTTTTTCCTACCTTAGCATGCAAGTTTAATAATTGTAAACCACGAATTGCAAGTTTAATAAGTGTAACTAGGAACTTTGTACTCAGGTTGTGACATATGTATTTGTATTGATCGAGAGGTTACATGTTATTGTGTTTTGGTACTAGATTCGTGGTAGATTTTTAGTATTTGTATCTTCAGGTTTTGTATTTGTATTTCCAGGTTTTGGTAGATTTTTTCCGGAAAAATTCCGGAAAAAATCTGGAAATAGCCTGCTGTGGAGGCTGCTAAAAAAAGAAAATGTCAAAGTTTCCCTGGCGACATGTCGCCAGGGAAACTATACACTCGTTTGACTTTCAGAAAAGTCATCAAAGTTTCCCTGTCGACATGTCGCCAGGGAAACTCGAGCACAACGTTGACTTGTCAACGCCAGGCATTGACTTGTCAACGCTACGAATAGTTTCCCTGGCGACATGTCGTCAGGGAAACTCAAGCACAACGTTGACTTGTAAACGCCAGGCATTGACTTGTCGCCAGGGAAAAGTGAGGTTTAATAATCATTTTTACTTAAGTTTGTTAATCAGCCAACTTTTCCCTTGCATTAACAGATTGTGATGTGGTATATATACTTCATGAAACAACACCAATGAACCATCGTGACTTTTCCAGAAAGCAGTTATATCTATTAACATGATAACTGTAAAAAAAGAAACGTGATAGTGTTTCTTTAGCGTAATGAACAGGCACAAGGAAAACCATAATCTAGATTAAAAACTAATTCTAGATTTTCTTAGTTGTTTTAGTAAAGAGTATAACTAATTCATGTATATATTAGTTATACATATATTAAGCCTAATATATAAGACCTACAATTCACCATTCACTAGGATGTCCATTAGTAGGAATGGATCCAAGGTCCGTATATATTTAATTTACGCACATATTAACTTTTTAATATATATATATATATATATATATATATATATATATATATATATATATATATATATATATATATATATATATATATATATATATATATATATATATATATATATATATAGAATTAGAATCAAATAAGAACTAATTAAAGTTATAAAAATAAGAATCATTCAATAACCAATAGAATTAAATTATGGTAACTAAATGTAGTGTAATTAATACAAGAACTGAAAATTAAAACATAACAATAAATGTGTTGTTGGTATTTTTCATTTTTTATTTTGACTAAACATAAATGTTACGTTATTTCTAAGATATTGTACCACGTCGCATCAGTTATTTTCGAGATATTGTACCACGTCGCATCAGTTATTTTCGAGTTATTGTACCACGTCGCATTAGTTATTTTCAATATATTGTACCACGACACATCATTTATTTTCGAGATATTGTACCACGATGCATCAGTTATCTTTGAGATTGTATCGCGACGCATCACTAATTTTCAAGATATTGTATCACGACGTATCCGTTATTTTTTAGATATTGAACTACTAGATGGTGAAAAAAATAATGTAGTAAAATATCTTTGAATCTATATTTAATGATCATAATGTCACTCATTTAATATCATTTTTATTTAATACAACATTATAAATCCAACGGTATAGATTGGTTCTCATTTTAATAATTTAAAAAAATCTCTCACAATAACCCTCCTCTATATATATGTGTATATATATATATATATATATATATATATATATATATATATATATATATATATATATATATATATATATATTAAGCCCAATAAGACCTACTATTCATCATTCACTAAAATGTCCATTAGAATGGATATTAAGTAATTAGTAGGAATTGATCCAAGGTCCTTATAAACATGTTTTGCTTTCTTTTTTCAGGCGATGTGGGACAAGAACTTTACATGTTCCAACAATAATACCGAGGAAGTGGAGCATGAGTATGCCAATTGCAAACGGTGTTTGTAATACATACATTGTTTATACATCAACGGGGTTTTTTAAATACATTTTGACGAAATTGAATGAAGCTAATCACAATACAGAAGGAGTATTTTATTTTTCATTTTCAAGAATATTAAACCAAACATCAGAATGGGTTTAGTGCAACAACATAAATCTTGTCGTTGCTATACTATTTAATACTACCAATTATCACATTTAATTACAAAAAATCATATGGTCCTTATTTTATATACTCCAGCTAGTAGTATTATACCTATTATATTGATAAAACCTAAAAGGCGGCTAATACTGCCACTTGAATTTCCTCTATATATACCTTCCGGTAAATAATGAGATTCACTCAAGTTAATTAGTGCGATCCTATCTTTCGCTCAAAATTAGTACTAACATCGATATGGATTCTTTCACTAGTATGGACTTCGAATCGGTCGTCTTTCCATCATCCTTCAAGCCTCCTAGTGCTACTAAAACATTGGTCCTTGCAGGCGCTGGTATTTCCACATTTACATAACCATATATATATACTAATAATAATAATAATAATAATAATGTCTCCCTCCTTCATATATTTGAATGTAACGTTTCTATCATATGTAAGGTGCGAGACGTGTCGAGGTACAGGGGAAGATGGTGCAAGTTGCTGTGTCCTCCGTGTACTTGGAGGAAAAAGCTATTGAGTCACTTATCGTGAACTGGAAAGGCAAAACCGATGTCGAGTTGCTGGATTCCCTTGAATTTTTCAACCAGATCTATAATGGTAAGCCTTTGTTGATTTTGGAACTTTCTTTCTTTCTATCGTGAAAGAGTCCACTGATTCAGTTTAAGTAACTGCCGCCGCCGCTAAGTTACGTGTATTTTAGACACTAATATTGCAACATCATTTTTTCAATGTACAGGACCCTTCGAGAAACTAATATATGTTACATTGATGGTCCCGTCAACGGGTAAGTTTTTTACTCAAGTTGCGGCAGAAAAGATTGTTAAGGTCTGGAAAGATAATGCAACGTACAATGATGTGAATGCTGCAACCATCGAAAAGTATCACAACGTTTTCAAGGATGAGAACTTATTGCCAGGAAACTCTGTTATGTACACAATTCTATCTGATGGTTCGGTTGCGGTTAGTACATTTACATAATTAGAAATACATGTAGTCTTACATATGGAACTCCCTAAATTAACATAGTTCAACCGTGTTTTTTTAAATGTAGCTGAATGTTGTTAAAGATGGGATCATACCCGAAGCTCCAATTGGAGTACTTGAAAACCCAAATATGGGATCTACATTGATGAAAGCAATGCTTCAAAAGGATGGAGGAAGTGTCCCAGAAGCGAGGGAAAGCTTCGTCTCAAGACTTTCTGCTTTTTTAAACTAAAGGGGATGTTCAGGGGTCCCCTGATCATAAACCCAATTATGGGATCTACATGAGTGATTTATAATAATTTATCGTCAGCCAAGTTTGTACTTTATTTGAATAATACTAAATCTTTTTTTTACGACCCCCCTTCAATGTATCCTGAATGCCGTCACGATATCGTCAGTGACCGAACCATAAAACATTCCACTTGGTTGTCACATCAGTCGAAGCCTAATCCAATTCTTCACCCGGCCTAACATCACGTTAAGAAATTCCATGTTTGATTAGGCCTGGGCTCGTTATTCAAATATTCGACCATTCCTAGTTCGGGCTGAGGATTGTTTTAAGGCAGGGTTATTTATAAATGGGTTTATTTGGTTTAGATTTAACCATCAACGTCTCAAAACCATTTATTTCTGTTAAAATGTTTTTTTTTTCCAATATTAATCCAGTTATCAAACATGGAATGAGGATTATAACCACAATGCAACAAACAATCTAAAAATTCATGATCACGGAACACATTTCGAACAATGCTTCTTAATAAAATTATTGTTGTCTAATAGTCCCTTATTGTTGTCTAATAGTCCCTTGTCAATGAAGTTGCAACTTCAAATAGATCTTCATTCTATCTTGAAATTTCTTGATGTGGAATTTGACTACTTCAATAGTAGACTCTCTTACTTGCAAAGTTTTGTCCACTCCTTCCACAACACTCTCCCCATCCAAGTAAGGAATATGCAATGGGGGAGTTTAGCAATGAACTAGTTTAAAAGGTGTGACATCAATAAAAAGAATGCTTGTTTTTGTTATGCTTAAACTTAGCCAATTACAACCATTTGGCTCATTCTTTAGGCCTTCTTCTCTCATACATCTGAAGTAGCATTCCATGCATTTGTTGACCATTTATATTTGGCCATTAGTTTGTGGGTGATAACCCATTCACATCTTTAATACTACATTTATCAATTTGACCAAGGATTTTCAGAAGTTGCTAAAGAACACACTATCCTTATCACTCACAATGGCAGTAGGTAAGCCATGTAACTTGTACAGATTGCCCATCAATCATTGAGCAACAAAACTAGCATCAAATGGATGGTTAAGTGCCATGAAGTGTGAATATTTATCCTAATCCACTAATGATGCATTTATTATTTTATAAATTTTTATCAAGTTTTAGTTTATAAAACTCCGTCTAGTGACAAAGAACTAGTGGATAGAAAACTCGGTCATGTGAAGTATCAATTGGTAATTACAAGGTCGTCCAATGAGCTAAGAAATTTTTGGTTTTTAAATTTGAGTATTTTCATCATATAATAATAATAATTAAAACTAAGAATACCAATAGTAGAAAGGTAATAGCAAATATTGACAAAGAGAGGAAATTAACTAGCCTAGCTACTTTATTGTAATATAGTTGTGATTAGTTTATGTTATCAAGTTGTAGTTAGTGTGACTTTATTGTTATCTAGTTGTTATATAGAAGTGGGTGGGGAAGGGGTTTGAATAGTTTTTTGGTAAAAATTACTTTTTATTGTTTGGTAGACCCAATTTTTCTGAAATGCTGTTGATATTCAATTTGAGATAATAAGCTAAGTATGTAAAAAAAAAGTAAAGAGAGAGGAATGGTATAATCATCTACACGATTATTTATACGGGTTTGACACAAGAGCGTGTCTCTTGCCTATGTCCACTCTCCCAGTCACCTACTCAAAAGTTCACAACACGACGTTTCTTACATCTTTTATGGCACAAAGCTAGATATTGGTTCTAACAAGATGATATAACATATGACAACACAACATAACATAAATTCTTGATTTGATATCGTTCACCCGAGATCTTGATCACAAAGGATGGATCTTAGTTCTATACAAAAACTGTAACACCCTACTTGGATAAGTGGACCGTTACGTACTAATTATGGCGTGTCATCAAAGCATGCAAGGTAAATGTCTTAATCATTAAATGACCATAAAGGTAACCGAAAACAAACATCGGTTCCAAACATAAGCTCCACACAAAATGCATAAGTATAGAAATGTATGAAAGGACTAAAAAATGTCCAGCAAAGCAAAAGTATGTAAATACATTAAAAGAAGTGAAGACAAGGGAGCCTCCATCCATATGCACGTACTCTTGATGATCCTAGCTTTTCCCTTTAGTACTTGCCGTATTGGGACATAGAAAGAAATACGGCTGAGCAATACGCTTAGTGTGCGGATATATGACAATGAAATGTAAAGCATAAACATAAGCAAGAAATGAAATGAAATGAGGTACAACGGAATAAGTGTAAGTCCTGGAAAATCTGGTGTATCTTTTTAAACTGGTTTATATTCTGAAAAGATTTAAGTTTATTTTTTATACTAAAAGCTGTATTTTATATATGCTCGGAGCTCATATAGGTCATGAAGTATCAACGTGCATGAATACTTAGAGGGGTGACCTCATCATGCAATTAGAGGGGTTGCCTCTAATTAAAATAGTCTGGGTGGAGGGATTAACTCCATGTAACGGATGCAAGGCACACACCACAGTTACCATGTAATCTTGCTAAACTTATCCTAGGATTCACCCATTCACCCCACATGATAATAATAAAATAGGCCAAATAACTAAAAAAGGGACGCCGCGAGCAATCACTCTCACCGCGGAAGAGTCATAACGCTGGTGCCTCCAGTGTTATGGTCATGGTACCTCCATAAATAGGTGGAACTGGCATGCATGTATATAGCTCAGGAAATCTAAAATATTAATCATATAATTACTGTTTAGTTTAAGTAAACTACTGGGGAAAACAGATGGCTACAAACGGGGAAATCCTGTGTATAGGAAGAGAGTGTCCTTCCTGAAGGACGTAATATCCGTACCTTATGTCTAGTAATGAGGATGAAAATGAAAATGGAAAATCACTCTGACTTCACGATAGCTACGTAATTAAAGGGACATGAATAAGTTGTCTGTTTAACTTATATTTACTGATATTTAGTTCACTTGGCGTGTTCATTACTTATTATACTTGTTATTATTTAATCAGTGATTCTTAGTGTTTCATGTGTTATTGATTAGCGTATTTCATGTTTAATGTGTGATAGTACTTGTTATAACATATAAAGTAACATTTTAAAAATAGCAGGTTTTTATATATATAGTAACTTTCTAAAAATAGTAGGTTTCCATATATAGTGACTTTCCAAAAAAGCAAGTTTCCATAAATAGTAAGTTTACAAAATAGAAAGGTTTATATAATTAGTATGTTTCCATAAATAATAATAAGCTTATTAAATAAGTAAAATGATATAAGCTATAGTCTTAATAAGCATATTATATGTCATGACTATTATATAGTAAAGTTTAATTATATTTAATACTTTGTCTTAACATATGATTATTGATTAATAATAATAATACATGATATCATAAGTAATTATTAGTTAATAATATTATATGATTATAATAATTAAACGTTACCTTAAAGGACTTATTATATAATTAAATTAAACCATGTTATTAATTTAATTAAACCTTGGTTAAAATGAATATAAATTAATTAAGCTAAGTTTTCTTAATTAATTAAATGTACATGAATAATTATATTAACAATTATTTTATCCTAAGGTTTATTCAAATAAAATGGACATACATTGTATCATGGTTTTTATTTAAATAAATTATAACATAAGTCTTGGTTATTAATTAATTTAATTTACCATGTATTATTCAATAAATTAATTTATAAAAAATAACATGTTTAGCAAAATTTAGCCAAACACACCCACTGGTGTGTTAGGTCCTAACCGAGCCCCTATGAGACCCCACCGAGACCATGGGAGGTCTCGGTTTCCCGTCGAAAACAACACAAAACCACAATCGTGAGGATGTGGCTTGCGGCTGACGACCACCAATAGCCACCGGCAGGCCAGTCGGTGCCACTGCTGGTCCAAGGTTCACCCCGGCCTAGTCGGGTTCCCCCCTGCTATGCACATATTACCCATCGAGAGCCCCATAGCTCTCGGTTCCCACTGTTTGCCCAACAGTCCCCACCGTGGCGCTGTTTGGGGTGGCGGCTGCAAAAGACAAACACACGTCGACCCCTTGTGGGGTGCGGCTGTATGATCCGAACCACCACCGAGACCATCTTTGGTCTCAGTTTTCGTGAACCCGAACCGCCACCATGACAAATCTTTTAATTAACATGTTTTTAGTACTGGTTTTTAAAGATCTTGAGCATATAAAATAATTAAAAGATTAGGGAATAAAAAGATACTGAATGCATGAAGGATTAAGGATTTAGAACACAAATACAATACCGTATTTATTATCAAGATCAAAAGCCACAAATCGTCCTTGTGTGGGTTTCTTGGTGACGCCGCCAAAAGGATAAACCAAAGGAAGTTTTTAGGGTTTTTTAATGTTTTCTATAAAAGTAAATAATGAATCCTCTGGAGTGTATTTTGTTTACAATAGGGATAGCTTAATGGGTTGGGCCAAAAGCCCTTCACTTTCTTTCTTTTTGGACACTAAAACATACACACACATACATAATTTGTTTTTGATTTTTCGTGCTTAATTATTTATCATGTGTGTTCATATTTTACAGTCATGTTTTATTTCTTTGAATGTTTTAAGTATTATACGTACATACTTATCATGTATTAATAATAATATTATTATACGAAACTTGTTTTAATTAATTAATATACGTAATGTTCGTATTAAATGCTCATGATTCGTGTCGTATTTTAATTAATTGTAAAGTTTTAATTTAACCGTATTTTCATGCAATAAATGTTCTAAAGTATTTTAAAGCGGGTTTTAAAACTCTTCCCCTCTAAAAGAATTATTCGTCCTCGAATTAGAGATACGTTAAGCTGAAAAATGGCATACGCGAATCATAGCTAAAAATGAGGTAAGAAGTCCAGATATACTCCTTTGTTTCCCAAGTGGCTTCCTGCTCAGAATGGTCCCTCCAACGGAATTTGACAAATGGGATCGTCTTTCTCCGCATGACTCGAACCTGACCATCGAGAACTGCATCTGGTTCTTCAATATAGGATATATCCTCACGAATCTACTCTAAAGGATAAGAAACTGTGTGCAACAAATGGTAATTGTAAACTCTGAGTAAGGATACATGAAACACATTATGAAAATGAGATAGCTGAGAAGGTAACTCCAGATGATATGATATTTCACCGACACGTTCAAGGATTTCAAACTGTCTGATAAAACGAGGACTGAGCTTTCCCTTATGTCCAAAATGCTTGACGCCAGGTGCTGGTGATACCTTAAGGAAAACATGTTCACCAGGCTGAAATTCTAGAGCTCTATGATTTTTATGAGCATAGATCATCTGACGAGCACGAGCTTCCTACAGCTTCACCTTAGTGATGGCAACCTTCTCATTGGTCACCTCTATCATTTATATTCCCTAAATGATTCATTCTCCAACTTGATCCAAGCAGATTGGAGCACGAAACTTTCTGCCATAAAGCATCTTGAAAGGTGCACACTTAATACTCGCGTGCGAACTATTGATGTAGGAAAACTCCACCAAGCAAATGTAATCATCCCAACTCCATGTCCATTCCAATGTACAAGCTCGCAGCATGTCTTCTAAGGTCTGAATGGTACTCTCTGACTGACTATCGCTCTGAGGATGAAAGGTTGTGATAAGCTTAAGTCTGGTGCCCCAAGCTTTATGCAAACCTTTCCAGAATTTAGACGTGAAACGAGGATCTCTATCGGATATGATATCTGATGGAGTACAATGCAATCGCATGATCTCCTGAATGAATATATATCTGTCAATTTGCTAACTGAGAAATCTTTGCGAATTGGAAGAAAATAAGCTGACTTGGTTAAATGATCGACTATTACCTGTTATTACAAAAGTTGGATGATCCTTGCTAGACCCGAATTAGGCTTAATTCGGGTTAGCTGGGCTCCAGCTCCTGCACCAAGTGAAATATTTGGTTGGGATCCTACACACTAAAACAACACGCGTTAGGCTTACCGTGGGAATTTATCCCACGATTAGACTCTGGCGTGAGAGTAAGTAATCAGTTAGGGTTATGGAATCAGATGAGTTGAGAGTATGTAGAATGTAATCCCTTTGTGGAACCCTTGGGGGTTCCTTATATAGGCGGTGAAACCCTAATGGGCTGTCACCGATGCTTCGGCCCCAAGCAAAGGATAAGTACAATAATTAGTTTGATTGTTGTCTTCCAATTATGGTGAGTGTATATCCTCTACTTTGGGGTAAATCCTAATCATAATAAGATTATGATTCTGTCTAACCCTGTACCGGTCGTGACGGGCCGTGGGCTGCACACATGTATGCGGCTACTTTTCATTCGAAGCCCATAAGCTTTAAATGACATTAATCCAACCCATTAGTAACAGGCCGGATGCGGGTAGTACACGTGGGCCGGGTTTATGACCCGGCTGGGGACTATACGTTATCATGTCCCCCGAGTCTAGTTGTTACAGCCGTAGGCGGAATATCTAGACTAACAAGATGCTCCCCAGACGTAAAAAGAAATATCCTTAGGGAATGATGAATTTCAAAATTTTGTTTCGGCCGCACGTGGCAACCTTATTAGGAGTTTACTCCAATGATACCTCAGCCCCACGTGACGACCGAGAAAAATTAAATGCAGCATTGAATATGGTCTTACGTATGACCGCATATCCCGACACAATGGACTGTTCACCTGCCACTTGACTGACAAAGTGCAAACAGTCAGAACCTCGAGCGGCGTAAACTTCTGAGTCAGAAATGACACATGGGTCCCACCTGACTTTTCACTTGCCACTCGCATCCCAACCATATGATTTAGGATAGTGGCAAACACGTGTCATGAATCCAACGAACCATGACTTCCAAGGTAACCCAATAAATAATTCGCCCCCACGGTTGTGTGTGACACACAATATTTTCCTTCATTACTACCATTAAAGCTTTCCTTATTATCACCACCTTCTTATGCACGGATCCCTTCCTACGCAGGTTAGAATACCACGCCCTTATCTTTTTTATTTAGTAATGGCTCAAAGAAAGAACCCTTCTATTGGATCCGTTCTCAACGTAATGACTGAGGAGAAATTGGGGCACTTCTTCTCTGATTTCTTCATTCCTAGCACCCTACACCCTTCTCTCCCTGGTGCAGGGGACCTCATAACTGAGGCACCCCAAGGAAAGATTGGTCTATACACCCGCCTATTCGATGCGGCCAACTACCGCATTCCTTTCACTCGTTTCATCATAGATCTCTTAGGTTATTATGACGTACATATCACCCAACTACACTGTATAGGCGCATGTAAGATTAGCCAGTTTGAAATCCTTTGTCGCGCAAGAAGTATTCCTCCTACCGTAGAGTTATTTAGGCTATTTTATACCCCCAGTTTAGTAAATAGATGGCTTTCCTTTAAGAAACAATCCCCAAACACCCCCACAACCCACAATAAGGCCATGTACTCGCTGAAAAATTGGTACGACCATTACTTTTTCATCGACTCAATAGTGTGGCCGACCGATTTCATTTTTAAACATAGATTATCTCCTGACCCTCCTCCGCGCGCTGGTACATATAATCCCCAACATTCCCAAGAAATAGATAGGAATAGGACAGGGTTCCATAGGAATCTACCCGAATCATTCCTTTGTTTGCTAGGGATTAGCCGCAACTACTTCGACCCGTCCAACAAATATCCTGCTTTTTGGAGAAGGTGTGGTGAAGGTAGGTATAGCATCCGCACATCAAAGACATACATACACCTTTTGGCTATAACTAACATAATTTGTTTGTTTGACAGAAATGAACTTATTTGGGATCCTACGTCAGGGTAATCCAAAACTTATACCAGAGGGAGCCCGTCCTAGACGTGAGAATGAGCTACCCCTCCTCGAGCATACCCGAAACGTGACAATCGCCTTAGCAGCCGTACCAGACCCCGAATCTGACGAAGAAGATACAACACTCATGATGACCACCGTGGATTTTTACAATGAAGATGGGGACAACCTGATGCTAGAGGATGAAGCCGATCCCTCCTCTCCGCCTAAGACTGCTACCCCCGCACACGGGGAAGAGCAGGGTGATAACATTGAGAGGACCACCTCCAGCCTTCGCCAAATGTTGGGCGATGACGAGGAGGAAGTGCAACAAGTAGAGGAGGAGGAAGAAGAAGAAGCCCAACCCGCCCCCAAGCGTAACCGTAGGAAGAACAAGCGGGTAAGAAGAGTTGCTCAGGCTGAGGTCGGGGAACACAATGCCCTTGTGAAGAGACTGCGCGAGGATCACCCCCGCTATCAATCTGTTGAGAGCACCACCCAAGCCTCCGAGACGGCGCGGGCTACACCCGTGGATCCGGACATGCCGTTAACAAATGTAAGAACCATCATGTAAGTCTACCGCATTCGTTAGGTCAAAATATCCATTATCCAAGTAAAAGGTACGGACTTCCATAGATAATATTTAATATCTATTCCAATTGTCGTTGTAGGGATGAACAAGCTGGTGCCGCACCTACCCAAGAGGCACAGAAGGAGAAGGAGAAAGAGAAGGAGAAAGATAAGGAACCTACCCCGCACACGGCCGTGATCAGATCTTTCCCCGCCTTTGAGGAAGGTACCCCCCACAACTTCATAAGAGGCACCGGCGTCCGGCCCTCATACACAGTTCAACCCTGACAGGAAGATCACCACGGCTTTACGGATGAGACAGGCCGAAGAATGCCGTGACTATCTGAATAACTACATCCCTTCCGGTCTGGTAAAGGATGTAAATTCACTAAACCATGTGGACCTGGTGGATGAGTACAATGGTGCCTTGGTTCATCAAATGGCCATGGGTACTTCCATGCGGGTAAGATTTGAGGCCGCCTTAGAGCATGTTGATTCCTTGAAGAGGAAGGTTGGCCGAAGAGAGAAAATGATTGAAGACAATGAGTCCCAGATTGCCGCCCTTCAGTCCCAGCTCGCTACTACCGAGGCTACTATTAAAGAACAAGCAGTGCACGCCAATGCTCATGATCAACGTGTAGCCGAGCTTGAGACTGAACTGGAGACTGCAACAACTAAGGTATGTATCCGTACCGCATCATGCCCACATCACACTATCCTGCATTCTAATACTTGATGTATCACATACAGGTGACCGCGGTAGAAGCCTTGGCCAAGTCCTCCTCGGACCAAGTGTCCATCCTGACAAAAACGCTTGAAGACGCACATGCATTGATCTTGGGTGAGGATAGACTGAAAGAGGAGCTTTCCCATGAGAGGGTCGTGGCGGAACATGTGAAGGAGGCTTCCACACAAAAAGACACACTGGTGAATGCCCTTACCTCCGAGCGTGATGATGTATTGTATCCCCAACTACTAGCAGCCATTGCCGGCCGCAGGTGGATGGTAGGTCATGGGACGTGTCTGGCCGTCACGAAGGTGTTGGAGGCCCCACAATTCATTCAACAGTTTTCAGATCTCGTGTCGGATGGCATCGACCATGGCCGTCATGAGGGGATGGTCATGGCCTTAGAGCTAATAAGAAAGAAACAAAACTTCATAAAGGATGCCTTCTTCAACACTAGAGCAGCTAAGAAGATGACTGCCTCTATGGCCGCTATGCGAGATCTCAACTACCCCTTCTTGGCTGAGCTGGAAGCCACAAAAGATGCATCCAATAAGGAGGTTATGGAGAAGCTAAGTCTTGGTGCCTTTTCTCAGGACGAGGGACACTCCCGATCTCCCTTCATGTAAAATCCATGATTTTACCATGATTTTATGTAGTAGATTTCCACCCAATAATCCTAGAACACATATTCATATATTATGTTTCCTTAAGATGTGAATAAACATGTCTATCATGTAACTATACTTCTACATTCATCTTTGTTGAAAATAACATCACAACTTAAACCATGAACTCACAACTAAGTAAAACAAGTAATGAAGTGTGTTTTTAACTATAAACAACACTTAACAAATATGGAAACATACTACACAATGTACTTATAATGTAGGAATGCATGCATATTATAACATGCTTAAACTCTCATGGACTAGCCCAAGGTTGTGCTCTTTTTATTAGGACCAACATAAGCCCATGACCAAAGCCCATCCTTTTCCCCTTCTTTGGTGAGTATCACACGACATATGCTTGTGTGGAAGAAGGAGAGTTGCCTTGGAAAGGCAAAAGGGGACACTTGGCATGATATGTATTACCAAGGTAAATCACACCTTTTGCCATTCCTTTCCCTCTCTCCTCTTTAGGCTGAAACACATACCTTCTCACACACATGCAATCCAATCTTTTTCTCTCACCCTCTTCTCTCTCAAATCATACGGCTTAAATCCATATACATCCAAAACCAAGTATTAATTCCACAAAGATACTTGTCTCATCTTTACTACAAATCATTGGTAGTATCATTCTCTTGGAATCACTATAAACAAGCCCTATCTAAGTCATCAAGGCCATGACTTGGTTTGTTTTAGGGTTTTCTTCATCATCTTGAGTAGATCTCCAACCTCCTTGTTCATCTAGATCCTCTTTGGTACTTTTAGGCAAGAAAGGTATACACTACATGTTCTTTCATTTCTTCATGCTTGCATCATCATACATCTATAAACACAACTAAATATAATGTTAAAATCAAGATTTGTTAAAGCTATGACCATTATAGGTCACGGCATATTTATAAAAATCATGTTCATGATTTAAAATCTTTTAATAAGAAACCTATAACTTGTATCCTATGTTTTAAACTTGATTTAAAAACCATATGAGACGTTTTGCAAATCTAAATGTTGCATGAGTTAAAAATCTTGTTTTATGGGACTATGGTTAAACCAATAGTCATAGATCTCATAAAATGAACGTGTGTAACCTAAAAGTCTTGAAGACCATGACCTTAAAGGTCACGGCATACATGGCTAATGTATATGTGATTTATGTGTTAATTTTAAATGATGGAATATGAAATGATACATGTTAAATTGACTATTAAAAATCACAAAAATAACTTGTGGAATAAATGTAGCCGTGGGTTACATATGACCTAAAATGAATTAGATGTACATGCATGCTTATATTAACCATAGATCTAATGATAAAAACTAACTTGAGTATGTTAAACATAAAAACAAGTTTATAAAATCTTTTGGGAACTTTGGGAGGAGTCAATATAGCCGTGGGCTATATGTAGTCCCCTTGGTAAAATGGGAACCTTGGAAACATGCATGTCACCTAGATAATCATGATTATATTTTGCAAATATTTACAAGACTTAAAAACTAGTTAAAGTGACATATTGGAAATACCAAGATCTACAAATATAGCCGTAAGCTATATATGAGTGTACATGGATCTATGTTTGATTTTTAGGCCTAGACATAGTTTAGATCTCATTTTGAACTTGTGACTTATTTTCTTGATGTATATATAGTTAAATCTAATTTTGTAACACATATAAACTACATGCAACCTTAAAATAAGACTTAACTTATCTTAATAAGCTATAACTAATATTAGCCGTGGGATATAAGCTCCTACTAGGGCTTATGACCTACTTGTAACCTTATAACACACCTAGATCTAATTTAGTATAACACATAAAACAAATTGTAAGTTTTATTCATTTATCTAGATTGAAAACTAAATATTAATAAGCTCATAATTAGCTTATAAGAATATCCTAAGTAAAAATATACATAAAATGTAAATTAATGTTAATGGACTAATTAAGTCCATGAAAAGTTATTCTAAAACTTAAATGGACTCAATAAGCCCATTTTATAAACTATAGTAACTTAAATGGACTTAAGATCACACTTAGGCCCCTTTAACTAATTAAAGGGACTTAAAAATGTATTAAGCCTAATAAATGATTTAAAGGCCCATTTAAATAAATTACTGGACTTGATATATATTTAAGCCCACTAAAATAGCCCATTAGATGTTTAGCGCATTTAATGAGCCCATAAAAAGATTAAATGTTAAAATAAAAGTTTTTTATAATAAAATATAACTTATAAAAACCTTTTGGATGAAAATGAAAATTTACAAAACTTAAAGACTAAAACCGTAAACTATGAAACTTGTTTTGATAAACTAGTAAGCACAGGGACTAAAATGTGAATATCCAAAAGTCTAGGGTTTAATAATTACTAACTGTGGCAAATTAAACCCTAGGGACCATTTTGGGATGTTTCTAAAAGTTATTTTGTCATTTTGAAACCCTAAGGATTATTTTTGTAATTTACCAAAACCTAAAGAAGCCATAGGGGCTGTTTTTGTAATTTTTATAAAGTTACAAAACCTAGATAATACTAGGGGGACCAAATCTGCCATAAGCTGAAACTTTAGCAAGCCCTAGGTACTAAATATGTAAAATCCGAAAGTTTACTTGTTTAAAAATATGGAGGGACTAGTTTTGCCATGTTTCGAAACATTAACAAGCCCTAACCCTAAAATCTATTTTTAATTATAATAAAACATAGTTAAAAGTCTAGATCATAAGGATTAATGTATAAACTTAAGTTTGTGATAAATAAATTATTTTATAAATATTAAATAATTTATAAAAACATTAGAGTTAAATAAAATAACATGTTTTTTATGAAATATTTATTTATATTTGCTTTACAAAATAAATTGTATAAACGAGATGAATATGTATTATTAAAACATGTACTCATATACTTTTAAGAAATTAAATTATATGAACGTTAATTAAATCGAATGTTACTACGTAAATATATTATAAGTAAAACCCCTTATGTTTACTTAAATATAGAACTTGGTTATAAATTTAATAGGATGTTACTGATACAAGTACTATAAACATAGATTAATATTTTAAGTGAAACATTTTCTTTTATGTTTACTTAAATGTAAAACTTAATTGTAAGTTAAATGATTACTATAAATACATGTATGCTAACTAATATTAATAGTTAAACATTTTATGTTTACTTAGAAATGAAACTTATATAAATAAGTTTAAATGAATATTGATGCTACTTGAACTACGGTTATTTTGATAAATACCATAGTATGAATAAACTGAATAAAATTCGTATAAGCATACATATATGTTCTTTGAAGTATCTTATTAAGACTGTACTATCTGATTATGCATAACTTTTTTGTGAGCTTTTAATTGGATATCCGTGTTAAACAAGCAATTGCCTACTCCCAGGTGAGTTTACAGCCCCATATAAATTTTTATTAAACTTTCCCTTTTTGGGAAAGAAAATATGCAAACATATATTGGACATAACTGGATTGTATAAACTTGATTATGATTGATTATTATTGAAACTGTTAAATTGTTGTAAATCGCCCGAATGTTATAAATAGATCTATTAGGGATTGACCATTCCCGTCTGGGTGAGTCATGCTCGCTGTGCCTTGGCCGAGACAACAGACGTATACCATGTTGGAACTGGAATGGGTGTCTTTTTGTAAGACACTATGTCCTCATCTGTTGAGGACTATGGGGTTAAACTTTAGTTTCTAATAATAAACAAATGTTATTTACATTTTACTAAGAATGCTTTGTGCATTATTACTTCTATGATTATTGTATGTCCAAACTAATTAATTTATTAAAATATGTAAATTCACCAACTTTATGTTGACCCCCATTAGTATGTTTTGCACAGGAAAATGAAGTTAGTACGTGGTGTGTGCATGGTCTCAAGCATCTTAGAAATCTGCATCATAGGACTCGTCAGGGGTTCTATTTGGGAAACAAAAACAATCACCTATTGTCTTGTTTAAAACAATTTTTATTTATTTGTTTAAATAAACATGTAATCTGATTTGACTAACTTTTTATCTTATGCTCTATGGACTATATGCTATCGATCCACCCTTGTGATACCTCCGTGGATATTTCCGCATATTTTGACCCTACCTGGGGTGTCATAGAGAATGGTATCAGAGCATTAGTTATAGAGAACCAGATAAAATTTTAAATAAAATAAAAATAAAATGATTTTTCTTTTATTTAAAACTGGACAATAACTTATAAAAATCTTTTTGGGATTTTATTTTGGGACCGTATTAGTTAAGCATATAGATCTTAGGGCATTTTATGCTATGTGAACTAATTGTATATATATATATATATATATATATATATATATATATATATATATATATATATATGTTCACTAAACTTGATTATTAATATTGTTTAGTGAGGTATTGCTATATGTTAGACGTGCCAAACTTGAAAACTTTACACCACATAGTAAAATATTAAAATGAGAATATGGGTAATATTAAACTAACTTCACACTTACAAATTGATAAATAAGCTACTTACATGATAATGCATATATATATATATATATATATATATATATATATATATATATATATATATATATATATATATATATATATATATATATATATATATATATATATATATATATATATATATATATATATATATATATATATATATATATATATATATATATATATATATATATATATATATATATATATATATATATATATATATATATATATATATATATATATATACATATATATATATATATATATATATATATATATATATATATATATATATATATATGTATATATATATCTATATATATACATATATATATATATATATATATATATATATATATATATATATATATATATATATATATATATATATATATATATATATATATATATATATATATATATATATATATATATATATATATATATAAGTATAAATATTGGTAACCTTAAAACATTCTAATAATTGTTTAAAAGGGATATATTTCATAAAGCATGTAATCTAAATAATATTGTTCTTTGTTTGTAAGCTTATACTCACTTCAAACTTAAAATAATACTATTTCAGAGCATCATGACTCCGCCTACTGCATCCACGAGTCTTCTACCCAGAGCAGCACCTACTCCAGTTGTTTGTTCATCTCCACGATCGACGCAGTGTGGATGGTTGTCAGCCTCGAATTTAGAGGATGACCCAACCACCAAAGCTGTACTCCCAGAGGACCCTTTTTCCATCTCAGCATCAGCCACACTGGCCCCAACCTCCATGGAGGAGGACCGGGTCCCTTCTAGCATACCATCTTCCATACCTCCGTCCTTTTCATCAGGCTATTTCTCCAAACCCGCACCCGTCTCCACTTATGAGACCGGGGAAGGCTCCAGGACAGGACGTGTCGATTCCGTCAAGGCCCAGATCTCCGCATTGGCTGCACTCCATGAGCGAGAGATATCCGACCTCCGCAGCTAGTTGATAGTCAGTCAACAGAGCCATGCCGTCATCTATGAGCATCTCGACACTCTTTTCCGCACTATGAGGGGAGACTCCCAGACTGCTAAGGGCATCTAGGCTAGTACGGACGAGGCACTAAAGTGGTTATTGGATGAGAACTACCGCCTCCATCAGCGCATTCAGGTCATCGAGGTTCTGTAGTATCAGACCCATGCTGCCCTTGCCACTCAGGAGCAATCATTATCCATCTTCTTTGATCTCACCACTGTCCGGCATGATGGGGTTACTGGGGAGATGGCTTATCTCCGAGGGGTCGTCGATAGACTCCGGAACCAGCTACTGTCTACACTCCATACGCTCAGGGAGACCCGAACGACAGTTCGGACTTTATGGAACACCAGGAGGAATTTTGCAGCCCCATCACCTCCATCTGCACCGTCAGCCCTAACATCATCTAATGGACCATCCAGACAGGATTAGCATAAGACGTACTAGACTTCTTGTACGTCATGACAAGCATACGAGTTTCATCCCGTCTATCATGACATAGGGCCTTTGCACTTTTATCTCTTTTTCAGCTTTTGATGATGTAATCCTGTACTCATCTTTTCCTTTTCTTTTGGGACATGTAACTTTTGGATATGATGTTTTAAAGACTGTGTGTATCATACTTTGGATTAGGCCCGACCGGCCTATGAGTTAGATTGTGTTATGCTTGATGACTATTAAATTTCTCATGAAAATAACATGTAATCACTTTCTTTATTATATCTGCTGTACAATGTATTATATTATGAGATCTTGACAGATTATCCAAATTTGTTATGAAATAAGTGCATAGGTTTCCTCGTGCAAATAATATAAAAACTGTAATAACGCTTGAACTAATGATCTCATTTTGTATATGATTATAGACAAATGGTGATTACGAGGTCAAATCCCAATAACGCAACCACTTCCAACACCGACAATGCTGAATCCTCAGAAGATACTCGAAATGTCACTGCCGTACAACTGCGGGAAATGATAAGTGAAGGCATCACAGCAGCCATGGCAGCCAGAGGAGCTAATCCAAATGCAAACAATGATCCAAACTCTGATGCTCGCAGAAACAACACCAACAGGGGTTGCTCTTATCCCGACTTCTTAGAATGTAAACCCTCATACTACCGAAGGAAAGAAGGAGTTGTTGAAATGATGCAGTGGTTTGAAAGGCTAGAGACAGTCTTCCGCATTAGTGGTTGTGCTGACAAGAACAGAGTTAAGTTTGCCACGTGCACCCTACTTGAGAGTGCCCTTACCTGGTGGAACTCTGTGGTCGCTATCCTTGGACATGACTCTGCTTATACTCTCACTTGGGCCAACCTCAACGAAAGAATGACTGAGAAGTACTGTCCCAGGGGAGAAATGAAGAAGTTGGAAGTCGAGCTGTGGGATCCCAAGTGTAAGAACAATGATATCATTTGGTACAACCAAAGATTTCAAGAGTTAAGCTTGATGTGCACCAGAATGTTTCCTCTAAGGAGTGACAAGATTGAAAAGTATGTCAGCGGACTCCCTGACAACATTCATGATAGTGTGCTAGCTTCACGACCCACCACGGTTGAAGGTGCCATGGAATTTGCGACTGAGTTGATCAACAAACGAGCCCGCAATCTGTCCGAGAGACAAACAGACAACAAGAAAAAATCTGATGAAAACTCTCGTAGCCAGCACCAGCAGCCTTCCAAAAAGCAAAACGTTGGGCAAGCAGATGACACTACCCCCACAACCCGCACCAAGAACTACTCAGGGACAAAGCCCAAGTGTTCGAAGTGCAACTACCATCATGTTGCCGGTGGACAATGTCAAGGATGCTACAAGTGCGTCAAACAAGGCAACTTTGCTCGCGATTGTCCAACCAATGTTGCTACCTGAGGTCGACCCAACACCAATCCTGGAAACAGCAACAAGGGCAAGTCCAACGCACGAGGGAGTGGAAGTGGGCAACAGGGAAACCGAAACCCCACTGGTGGAAGCAATAGCGGACCGAAGAAAGCTGTGGTATGTTACGAGTGTGGAACCCCTGGGCACGTGAGACCTGATTTTCCCAAGTGGGCCAACCAGAAGAAGGACAACAAGGGAAATCCTTCGCAAGTGTACATGGCCGGCAATGCCCCAGCAAATCCAAGCTCCAACATCATACCTGGTACGTTCTTACTAAACCAATGATATGCATCTATCTTGTCTGATACATATGTAGACCAAAGCACTACAACTGCTAAATTTAGTAAGGTAATGGAAATCCCCCCGATAGTTCTAGATTACCATTATACGGTGAAATACTTGACGGAAAAGTTATGATAGTTAAACACCATCATCCGAGGTTGTTCCTTAGAAAATTTCCTAATCAACCGTTTTCACCAATCAGATCCTAGAAAGCCTTGATAACTTTGATGTTGTTATTAGCACAAATTGTCTAGCAAGCATCATGCGATTATTCTATATAACCAAAAATGGGTTTGTGTACCTTGGCGAGATGAAACCTTGATTATACTGGGGAGCCATAACCCCGATATAGTTAACACTAGATTTAGTGTCATCTCTAGCACCAACGGGCCAGATAATACTTGGTCCGAGAATATCCGATTTCCCTAACATGTTTCTTCCTTGCCTAACCCTGAAAGACACACCCGACTCAAAATGGGTGTATTTAGTAGGGTTACTTCCGCCACCTAGACAACCCTAAACCTGAAAGGCACATCCAACTCACAATGGGTGTACTTTGTAGGGCTATATTCGACATCCCCCGTAAGGAGATGTTGAATGTCCTATGTTTTTGGACATTCCTCTTTCCTCTTCGGGTCCAATTACTTCGACAATACCATCATCCATTAGACGCTGGGAGATGAGAATTCCTCTCTTTAGAAGTTACAACTTGTACAAATTTTGAACAAGTAATAGTGAATGCATGACCCTTGTTACGACACCCTGCAAGGCGCGCACTTATTTATTCTTGGTATCTTCTTTTATTTCCACCATTTGAGGTACTTCTTTTCTACGCCCCTCTCACTCAGCCTCACGGCAAAGGAAGCAGATTCTTTGTAACTTCTTACGCAAATTCCATCGACAACAATCTTAACCTCTTTGTTAGGTAGAAACTTTAGTACCATTAACTAATGTTTGTGTTCCGCTGGCTTGAGGTAAAGATCGTAAGTCTTTTCTTAAAGTTGTTAATATATGAGGGGTAAAAGTTAAACGTGTTTGTTTTACCTTCAACCCCCAATTTTTCATCCTCGGGTATGGAGATATAACTTGTATCTCACCCATGAAAAGGATGTAGAAATAGTGCGTCCCCAGATTCCCCAGCGTATGAAACATGTTGGCGTGTCCTCCTCATATTAGAAACCATTTGCAATGGATTTGTCATCCTAACCAAATCCACAACGCCATTGGTTTTCTCCCAGATCCTGGAAGGGTATAGCTACGACCCCGTTAAGCATCCGCTCCTATCCATCCACAACAGCAGTGTCCTTTACTGCTCAATCGGATGAATAGTGCGATCCGGATAAAGATCTTTATGCATTCCGTGCCTATCCATCCATAGTGGCAGTCTCCTTTACTGCTCAATCGAATGAATAGTGCGATCCGGATAAAGATCTCTATGCATTTCGTGCCTATCCATCCAAAGCAGTAGTTTCCTTTACTGCTCAATCGGATGAATAGTGTGATCCAGATAAAGATCTCTTTGCATTCCTCTCATATCCATCTACAGCAACAGTCTCCTTTACTGCTCAATCGGATGAATAGTGCGATCCAGATAAAGATCTCTTTGCATTCCTCTCCTATCCATCCACAGCAGCAGTCTCCTTTGCTGCTCAAACAAATGTATTGTGCGATCCAGATAAAGATCTCTTTGCATTCCTCTCCTATCCATCCACAACAGCAGTCTCCTTTACTTCTCAATCGGATGTATAGTGCGATCCAGATAAAGATCTCTTTGCATTCTCTTTTGTTCACTTATAATGACGGAAGGTTCCATTAATGCCAAATCGGGCATATAAGAATAACCTAGGTGTAGACCACTTCGTTTTCATGCCGCCATCCATACCTGAGAGAGAACCTGAAACGAATCATGTACTTAGAACATCTCTTACTTAAAAGATAACTAAGTTTTTAGTATCTTTGAGGACAAAGCTAAAATAACGGGGTGGTGCTGTAAAAATCCATGATTTTAACATGATTTTATGTAGTAGATTTCCACCCAATAATCCTAGAACACATATTCATATATTATGTTTCCTTAAGATGTGAATAAACATGTCTATCATGTAACTATACTTCTACATTCATCTTTGTTGAATATAACATAACAACTTAAACCATGAACTCACAACTAAGTAAAACAAGTAATGAAGTGTGTTTTTAACTATAAACAACACTTAACAAATATGGAAACATACTACACAATGTACTTATAATGTAGGAATGCATGCATATTATAACATGCTTAAACTCTCATGGACTAGCCCAAGGTTGTGCTCTTTGTATTAGGCCCAAAATAAGCCCATGACCAAAGCCCATCCTTTTCCCCCTCTTTGGTGAGTATCACACGACATAGGCTTGAGTGGAAGAAGGAGAGTTGCCTTGGAAAGGCAAAAGGGGACACTTGGCATGATATGTCTTACCAAGGTAAATCATACGTTTTTCCATTCCTTTCCCTCTCTCTCCTCTTTATGCCGAAACACATACCTTCTCACACACATACAATCCAATCTTGTTTTCTTACCCTCTTCTCTCTCAAATCATACGGCTTAAAGCCATATACATCCAAAACCAAGTATTAATTCCACAAAGATACTTGTCTCATCTTTACTACAAATCATTGGTAGTATCATTCTCTCTGGAATCACTATAAACGAGCCCTAGCTAAGTCATCAAGGCCACGACTTGGTTTGTTTTAAGGTTTTCTTCATCATCTTGAGTAGATCTCCAACCTCCTTGTTCATCTAGATCCTCTTTGGTACTTTTAGGCAAGAAAGGTAAACACTACATGTTCTTTCATTTCTTCATGCATGCATCATCATACATATATAAACACAAGTAAATAACATGTTAAAATCAAGATTTGTTAAAGCTATGACCATTATAGGTCACGACATATTTATAAAAATCATGTTCATGATTTAAAATCTTTTTATAAGAAACCTATAACTTGTGTCCTATGTTTTAAACTTGATTTAAAAACCATATGAGATGTTTTGCAAATCTAAATGTTGCATGAGTTACAAATCTTGTTTTTATGGGACTATGGTTAAACCAATAATCATAGATATCATAAAATGAATGTGTGTAACCTAAAAGTCTTGAAGACCATGACCTTAAAGATCACGGCACACATGGTTAATGTATATGTGATTTATGTGTTAAGTTTAAATGATGGAATATGAAATGATACATGTTAAATTGACTATTAAAAATCACAAAAATAACTTGTGGAATAAATGTAGCCGTAGGTTACATATGACCTAAAATGAATTAGATGTACATGCATGCTTATATTAACCATAGATCTAATGATAAAAACTAACTTGAGTATGTTAAACATAAAAACAAGTTTATAAAATCTTTTGGGAACTTCGGGAGGAGACAATATAGCTGTGGGCTATATGTAGTGCACTTGGTAAAATGGGAACCTTGGAAACATGCATGTCACCTAGATAATCATGATTATATTTTGCAAATATTTACAAGACTTAAAAACTAGTTAAAGTGACATCTTGGAAATACCAATATCTAAAAATTTATTCGTAAGCTATATATGAGTGTACATGGATCTATGTTTGATTTTTAGGCCTAGACATAGTTTAGATCTCATTTTGAACTTGTGACTTATTATCTTGATGTATACATAGTTAGATCTAATTTTTTTAACACATATAAACTACATGTAACCTTAAAATAAGACTTGACTTATCTTAATAAGCTATAACAAATATTAGCGTGGGATATAAGCTCCTACTAGGGCTTATGATCTACGTGTAACCTTATAACACACCTAGATCTAATTTAGTATAACACATGAAACAAATTGTAAGTTTTATTCATCTATTTAGATTGAAAACTAAATATTAATAAGCTCATAATAAGCTTATAAGAATATCCTAAGTAAAAATATACATAAAATGTAAATTAATGTTAATGGGACTAATTAAGTCCATGAAAAGTTAACATAAAACTTAAATGGACCCAATAAGCCCATTTTATAAATTATAGTAACTTAAATGGACTTAAGATCACACTTAGGCCCATTTAACTAATTAAAGGGACTTAAAAATGTACTAAGCCCAATAAATGATTTAAAGGACCATTTAAATAAATTAGTGGACTTGAAATATATTTAAGCCCACTAAAATAGCCCATTAGATGTTTAGCCCATTTAATGAGCCCATATAAAGTTAAATGTTAAAATAAAAGTTTTTATAATAAAATATAACTTATAAAAACTTTTTGGATGAAAATGACAATTTACAAAACTTAAAGACTAAAACTGTAACCTATGAAACTTGTTTTGATAAACTAGTAAGCACAAGGACTAAAAATGTAAATATCCAAAAGTCTAGGGTTTAAGAATTACTAACGGTGGCAAATTAAACCCTAGGGACCATTTTGGGATGTTTTTAAAAGTTATTTTGTCATTTTAAAACCCTAAGGACTATTTTGTAATTTACCGAAACCTAAAGAAGCCCTAGGGGTTGTCTTTGAAATTTTTATAAAGTTACAAAACCTAGATAATACTAGGGGGACCAAATTTGCCATAAGCCGAAACTTTAGCAAGCGCTATGTACTAAATATGTAAAATCCGAAATTTTACTTGTTTAAATATATGGAGGGACTAGTTTTGCCATGTTTCGAAACATTAACAAGCCCTAACCCTAAAATCTATTTTTAATTACAATGAAACATAATTAGAAGTCTAGATCATAAGGATTAATGTATAAACTTAAGTTTGTGATAAATAAATTATTTTATAAATATAAATAATTTATAAAAACTTTAGAGTTAAATAAAATAACATATTTTTTTTATGAAATATTTATTTATATTTGCTTTACAAAATAAATTGTATAAACAAGATGAATATGTATTATTAAAACATGTACTCATATACTTTTAAGAAATAAAATTATATGAACGTTAATTAAATCGAATGTTACTACGTCAATATATTATAAGTAAAACCCCTTATGTTTACTTAAATATAGAACTTGGTTATAAATTTAATAGGATGTTATTGATACAAGTACTATAAACATAGATTAATATTTTAAGTGAAACATTTTCTTTTATGTTTACTTAAATGTAAAACTTAATTGTAAGTTAAATGATTACTATAAATACATGTATGCTAACTAATATTAATAGTTAAAAAATTTATGTTTACTTAGAAATGAAACTTATATAAATAAGTTTAAATGAATATTGATGCTACATGAACTACTTTTATTTAGATAAATACCATAGTATGAATAAACTGAATAAGATCCGTATAAGCATACATATATGTTCTTTGAACTATCTATCAAGACTGTACTATCTGATTAGGCATAACTTTGGTGTGAGCTTTTAATTGGATATCCGTGTTAAACAAGAAATTGCCTACTCCCAGGTGAGTTTACAGCCCCATATAAACTTTGATTAAACTTTACCTTTTTGGGAAATAAAATATGCAAACATATATTGGACATAACTGGATTGTATAAACTTGATTATGATTTATTATTATTGAAACTGTTAAATTATTGTAAATCGTCCGAATGTTATAAATAGATCTATTAGGGATTGACCATCCCCGTCAGGGTGAGTCATGCTCACTGTGCCTTAGCCGGGCCAACAGACGTATACCATGTTGGAACTGGAATGGGTGTCTTTTTGTAAGACACTGAGTCCTCATCTGTTGAGGACTATGGGGTTAAGCTTCACTTTCTAATTATAAACAAATGTTATTTACATTTCAGTAAGAATGCTTTGTGCATTAGTACTTCTATGATTATTGTATGTCCAAACTAATTAATTGATTAAAATCTGTAAATTCACCAACTTTATGTTGACCCCCGTTAGTATGTTTTGCACAGAAAAATGAAGTTAGTACGTGGTGTGTGCATGGTCTCCAGCATCTTAGAAATCTGCATCATAGGACTCGTCAGGGGTTCTATTTGGGAAACAAAAACAATTACCTAGTGTCTTGTTTAAACAATTTTTATTTATTTGTTTAAATAAACATGTAATCTGATTTGACTAAGTTTTTATCTTATTCTCTATGGACTATATGCTATCGATCCACCCTTGTGACACCTCCGTGAATATTTCCGCATATCTTGACCCTACCCAGGGTGTCACACTTCACTCCCTCCCCCAGCCAACTCACTCTTCCTATTTATGAAGACGTCACCAGGATCGTAGTTGGTGAACAGCTATTAAGTGAGGTGCTGGAGGTGAATGCGGCTCAAGCTCTGGAACGGAAGGAACGTGGTGAGGTATTGCCCCGCCTAACTGAAGGGCAATGGGAGATAGGTAGGTTTCTCCCCCCCCCCCATGTAGGGTGCTCCCAAACTTGTTATAACTTCTGAATAATCTGGTCTGTAACCTAAATATTCGTCCGTGGATGTCCATGGCATTTTATCCTTTTGTAACTGTTATTGTGAACATTTAGAATAATATTTATAAGTCCGTGGTGGTCACGGCAATTTTGATAATTGGAAACTTGCTTATATTCTTTTTAGATATCATATATCTGTGTCGCATGACGTGTCACGTCTTACCTAGAATAAGACCAAGTCTATATTTTACTAGACGTGTGGCGTGCGTCTTTACCATGCAAAGCACTACGTGAGCGCAAAATATGGAAACTTATCACAACGTCTTGTGAGTAAGGTGTCTAGTAAGGATACATGATCCGCGTCACTGGGGTTGCATCCCCCTTATGCGACAAGTTGATATATTAGGTTCACTCAATCCTCTTACCCCCGCCTGGAGGCGCATAGTACATGTACGGTTTTGAATGAATGCATATGAATAAGAGATAGCAATAACAACTAAATCTATACGACAATAATTTGTTCATAGAATAAAAATAAGACAATAATTTGCACAAGAACAAGTCGTGGAGCTAGCTAGGCACCACGACATTTTATTAGAACGTTTACGATTTTGTTTTGACAAGAATGGATAAAATAAAGGGAACCTAGAAAGCATAAAAAACAAAACAAAGAGAACACATAGATCTTCATTGAAGCCAGCTATAGCTAAGGGTCCATACGGAAGCCGTAGCTTTTCAAAGATAGCATCTTTTAAGATTGCAGATATTCCATGTGCGTTCCAGGCCGTGGCCATCCATGTCACGCAACTTGTACGCGCCCCTTCCTAAGGCTTCCGTAACCTCATACGGTCCTTCCGACTTAGGGCCCAGCTTTCCTGTATTCTCCGCTCGACATGCCTCGTTGGCACGATAAACAAAATATCCCGGTCAAAAAGAAACACCTTTAACCTTGGCGTCATAATAAGCCTTCATCCGTGCCTTGGACTTGGCCTCATTGATAGCCTCTATTTCTCTTTTTTCCTCCAACAAGTCCAAATTAATCCGGAGTTGCTCGTCGTTCGTGACAACATTAACCTCTGCTGTGCGGATGGTCGATATTCTTATTTCGTTGGTATAACAACTTTAGTGTCGTAGGCCAGTGCACATGGAGTGTCCCCATTGGCTGTTTTAATCATAGTCCTATGTGCCCATAGAACATGTGGCAGTTCATCTACCCATTTGGCACTTCGTTCATCCAAGCGTGCCTTGATGACTTCACCCAAGCTTCTATTTGCTCGTTCCACAAGACCATTTTTTTGTGTATGTTTAACAGATGCGAAGCGCCGCGTGATATTCAATGCTGCGCACAAGTCTTTGAATGGATTATCTGCGAACTGCTTCCCGTTGTCCGAGATGATTTCTCCTAGCAAGCCAAAACGAAACACGATGTTCTCCCAAACAAACTTTTTAACTTTTTTGCCTGTGATGGATTTAACCGCCTTAGCCTCTATCCAGCGTGTAAAGTAGTCCATTGCGACAATCAAGAACTTAACTCCCCATGCAGCTACGGGGAAAGGTCCTGCAATATCAATCCCCTACTTATAGAATGGCCATGGGGATGTAATGGGTGTCAGTTCCTGATGCGGATGTCGCGATACTGGTCTGTGCACTTGGCAATCACTACATTTATGAATCATGTCGCGTGCATCCCTATGCATAGTAGGACAATAATATCCTGTGCGTAGAGCTTGAGCTACTACAGATCGGGGACCCGCGTGCATGCCGCATAACCCTTCATGTATCTCACTGATCACATAAGTAGCCTGGCGTGGCCCGACACACCGCAAGCACGACTGTAAGAAAGAGCGCTTGTAAAGAATACCTTCTTAAAGCTCGAAGTGCTGCGACTTCCATCTGATACGCCGTGCCACCTTTTCCTCATCCGGAAGGGTTTCGTCAGTTAAATAGCTAATGATCAGAGTCATCCATGTAGGTCCATCTTCTTCAACTATAGCTGCGACTTCCCCTTCCGTTATAGACTTTTCCTTTAGTATTTCTACCAAGACTTGCTTGGATAAGTGGGCGAAACTTGTAGACGCGATCTGGCTAAGAGCGTCCACCTTCTTGTATTCACCTCTTGGTACCTGTTTGATAGAAAACTTGCTGAAAGCAGCGATGAGTGACTTGAATTTCTCCAAGTATCGAACCATGTTGTCCTCCTTAGCTACGTAACCCCCTAGAATGTGGTTCGCGACAAGCCGTGAGTCCACTTAGACCTCAAAGTTGCGGACTCCCATTCTAGCGGCGATTTTTAAACCCACAATAAACGCTTCATATTCTGCCTCATTATTGGTGGGTGTGAACTCAAAGCGTAAGGCGTATGTAAACTCCATTCCTTCCGGATTCGTAAGGATGAGACCAGCTCCTGATCCACCCGTGCACGAGGATCTGTCCGTAAATAATACACATGGTTCTGCTGGAGTTTCCTCTCGTTGTACGACCGGTCCATCCTCATCTGGCTTCTCTATCAAGAAATATGTAAAGATTTAGCCTTTAACAGCTGTCCTTGGTCTATAAGAGATGTTATGCTCTCCCAACAAGATGCTCCACTTCTGTAGCCTACCGGCCACGTCTGGTCTGGAGATGACTTGTTTTATTGGTTGATTAATAATAACCACAATTGGGTTGATCAGAATAACAGTAAAAGGAAGACATAATAAGCAAGATCGAATAAGCTATTAAACAAATAAGCATGTGACTAAAAATTTAACTAAAACACGTATAAGAAAAAGGTAATAAGCTAAAATTTAAAGATTTTTGAAAACACTTAAATGAAAAAGAAATTCGAAAACAACTTTTTATTTTAAATAACTTTTATAAAAACTTAAGTAAATTCAAGATAAACACAAATAAGCTATAAACATCAATAATCCAAAACAATCAAAAGCATAAAAACATAACATTTAATCAAATAAGCAAAACAATAAGCACATAAAAATAAAGATTAAGCAAAACAAGAAAGGTAGAATGAGAGATTAAAAATAAGAACTTGATTAAAAGAAAAGATTCAACAACAAAATTAAAAGACTTACTTGAATTAAAGGCAAGAAATTAAAGGTGCAAGACAAGTAATTAAATGACAATTAAGTAAATGACTTGAAATAAAGGTGCAAGTAATGAAAAGGGTGGAAGACTAGTTTGTCAAGTTAGCCAACACCTCCTAATGTGACATTAGGAGGGTATTTATAGGAGATTAGGGAGGTAAGCATGTGTTGGAAGCTTCCTTCTTTCTTTCTTTCTTGTCTTTTCGTCTTTTAAATTCTTCGACTTTTTCGACTTTGTCTCGGGATTAATTAAACTCGTCTTGTAATTTCTTCATTAATTAGACTTGAGTTCTTCGGCTTTATTAAACTTCCGTCTTTAGACTTTTTCTTCGATAAATCTTCAGAATAGGCCTTGAACTTCCGTTCTTTTTGCACTCTTGATCTTTTGACTTCGTCGTTTGTCTTTTTCTTCGATAAAAGCCCCTGAAAGCCCATGTTTTCTTCCCTTTTCACATTTTGATCCTAAATCACAAAAAAAATACAAACCACGCATAATTCTGACATTTACGACATAAAATACACGTTTTGGCTTGGTTATTATTATAATTAAGTGGTAAAAGGGTAAGTGTTTTCACACTTAATAAAACCCTACACTTGACCATTGCAATGTCCTCATGCAATGCATTAATTACAAAGCAAGTTTTACATTTTCCATCATAATCAATCCACATTGGCCTTTATTAAAGAGACAAAATATTTAAAGGAAGAAAACAAGTAAAAAGATAAAAAACTTACCTTTAGGTTTTGGAATGTCATGAATGATTATCCTCCTCAAGTTTAACATTCCCCATACCACGCTTAAAAACGAGATCATTGTAATTATAAGTTAGCAAACTAACACAAACTCATGTGGGCCAATTATTCACTTAGACTCCCTTATTCCTAGGTGTATCTCTTATATTTTATTGTTGTCTTGAATTATCATGAAGATGCATTGTTAACTTATTTCGATAGTTATTTAGGCTGAAAATAAAGTAGAACGATTTGATCAATAGTTAGCTAAAGGACAAAATCTTTTAAAACTTCTTCTCGGGACCTCATAAAGTTCATATCTTGGCATAACTCGCTTCACGATTTGACACCTTTCTCGGACCGATATTTGGCATCGACTTCATACTTCGAATCTTGAGAGACGTTCATGAAATTATGGTCTTCTCTTCATAATAGGAATTTCTTCACTTGAAGTTTTGAGAGATTCTTCATACTTGGACCACGACTTCTTCATTTTTCTCTAATCCTTATTTGGGATTTTGATACACAACGATCCGCTTCCTTTTAGGACATGGATCTATTTATCCTCATACCTTGTTAGGGCCTTTTTGGATAGACTTCTCTATGATCTTTAGGGGAGTATTTGATTTTCGTCATGTGTCTCGATCCTTCATATTGATTTATGATAAATGATTCTTCACATCACTTTGGATCTTTAGCAACAAAATGTAGCCCTCATGTCTTGTTAGGACCTTTTCGGACTCGCCAATCTTCACATCCCGCTTCAATAAGTTATGCCTTGGCTATGAACTCTAATTATTACTGAGCAACTTTTAAACGATCTTGTGCTAGAGGCTAAGTAACTTTTCAAATCGTACAACCTTATTTATTGCAAATATATTTATTAACAAGCGATAGGAGAAAAAGCTTATAATCAACTCACATAAATTCATGAAAGAATACCAAACTTATAATTGACTCTATCATCTCTCGTTCTCCACAATTTAAAATCTTAAGGAATGAGACTCGTGGATGCTTAGCCTATTAAATCAAAGTTTTGGGTTTTCAAGTCATCTATAGGATCTTGAAAATTCATAGACGTTTTCAAGTTTAGAATTCGCATTTTAAAGTTCCCATGATAAACGACTTTCTAGGATCAATTATAGGAACTTGCGAAAAGTTCTTATTCTTAACCCGTAAGAGTTATGACTTTCGCGTTTTAAAGTTCCCTATATAAAAGCCTAGCAAAACTTGACTTAAACACGTTAAGGATACTAGCTAGAGTAAACTTGGATAAGTAAACTCGGGTTGAGTCAAAAGATTCACAACGTTTAAAAATTAAAACCACTTCATTAAAATTTATTCTAGCAAAGAAAGAAAATAACTATAATAAAGATAAAACTACTAGGCCAAAAATAGATAAAAAATTTTGAAAAATGTCGAAAAATCAACTTTCCCGTTAAAATGAGGACAAATACAAGAAAAATCCCACTTAACTTCTAAAGAAGTCCCCCCTACACTTAATATAAACATTATCCTCAATGTTTAAGCATGTGGAAGTAAACTCCGCTACACTTAGGACATTGTGCACTTTGTTTAAATCTTGCTAAGGAAGAGACAACTAAAGTGATTCCTATTTTAATATTGAATAATATAAATTAGTGATTCAAAAGAGTTTAGGATAGAACCGGTAAGACGCGTACACGGAATCACGGTTCGTCAAAAGTCATCAAGAATGGATCTTTAAAAGCGCGAATCCCTGCACATGATATGAAAGAAAACAACAAACACATACTAGCGTCTCCCCCTACACTTATTATAAAAACAAAGAAAAAGGATAGATAATGCGGGTTGCCTCCCGAGATGCGCTTGTTTTTGTTAACCGAGCCATGAGCCTGACTCGACCTTGATTAGCATAGGAAGAAGCTTGAAACACATCCACTGGGATCAAATACATGGTTTTCATCCATAAAATAGCACAAGCTTAAGGCAAACAAGGCAAGCTAAAGAAGCGTAGGCAAGGTTCCCTTAAGTAGTTGTTGAGCACGGTGGTAGCAAGGGTAAAGAGGTGCAAGCATATATCCATGGTTTCCAAAAATCTTTCCTTTTATTTCATCAGATGGATACTGAGATGGCTTGAAAATTGTAATATCGAGATCGAACACCTTTTTCTTTAGGGGAAAATAACACTCAGGCTCAGTATACCTTGAAGAGGATCCTCTCATAAATCGCACAATCTCATCCTGAGAAGGTGGATAGAGAGGTGTCAAGACATAAGTATTGCGGATATTGGTGTCTACCGGCTTCTTCTCCTTTGGAACGGGTTTCTTAATATCCGAAGGAGGATAAAGAGAATCATCAAAGTCTAAAGGATGAGAATCACTCTCATTTGGGAAGTAAGTGTTGAGAAAAGTAGCAAAATCTTCCTCAAATGAGTAATCATCCAAAGTAGGATCAAGGGTTGTTGGTGGAGGATCTTCATCAAACGTAGGTGCAAGGTCATCATGTGAAGAATCACTTGAAAGAGTATCGACATCGTCAAAATTAAAATCATCATATGTTGGCATGTCTTTATACTCAGAAGAAAAATCATTAGAATCATCCATGTCAGAACTAGAATCATCATCATAGTCATCATAAATTGGAGGAGATTCATGAATTGGTGGAGGATCTAAATTGGAGAGAGAATCATCCACATCATCTTGGAAAAGTGGATTGTCATAGCAAATATCGAAAAGAGGATTGTTGTAGACGACAAAATCATCAAGCACATTAATCATATTCGCTGATTCTGTTCCATTGGGTTTGGTTGTGATCTTCCCCATTTTAAATACTTGTGTATCATTCCCGACTCTTAAGATTAACTCACCTTCGGCAACATCGACTAAGGCTTTTCCGATTATCAAGAGTGGCCGACCAAGTATTAACGGAATATGAGGGTCCATTTCATAATCAACAACAACAAAGTCGACCGGAAAAGTGAAGGTGCCAACTTTAATAAATACATCTTCAGCAATACCAACAGGGTAAGCGAGAGTGCGATTTGCTAGCTCAAGAGTCATCTTTGTTGGTGTAAGGTCGGGTAATGATAGTGTTTTCCAAACACTTAAAGGCATCAGATTAATACTTGCCCCAAGATCAGCTAAGGCAGTAAATTCTTCTGTTTTGTTATAAATGCAAGGCAACACGAAACGACCGCGATCTCCAAGTTTCTCCGGAAGTTCTTTAAGAATGACTGCAGAACAGTTTTTATTTAAGCGTGTGTTGACAAACTCAGCCATCTTTTCCTTCTTGTTAAGCAATTTCTTAAACATCTTAACAAATTTAGGCATTTGAGCAAGAGATTCAACAAGGCTAAAGGTGATGGTCAGTCCCGAAATCTTCTTCAAATAGTTCGACACTTGAATGTCATCCTTGGTGAGCAATTTTCCTTTGTCTAAGCGAGAAGGATAAGGGATGTTAGGTTTATAGGTGGAAGATGGTGTGGGTGAAGGGTTTTTCTTGGGAACTTCTTCAGTACGAGGTGGAGACGGTAATGGAGAACTAATACTAGGCGTGGGAGTAGGCGGGATAAATGGTGGTGGAGGAGGTGTAGATGGAGTAACTAGGAGAGGGATAGATGGTCCTACTAAGGTTGCTCCACTGCGTGTAGTAATAGCACTCACATTCGCTCTCGGGTTGGTGACAGTATTTGAAGGAAGAGAGCTCGAAATAGAGGGTTGAGTAGTTGGTAAGAAACTAGCCAGCATATTCTTCAAATCATTTGTTTCAGTGCTAAAAGAGGTTTGTATATCATGTCGAAGCTCGGACCTAATATCATTACCTTTCTTAGTGATATCTCCTTTCAAGTTGATGATTTAGCTTTGTAGATTCTTAATTTGCTCTCCTTGGGTCCTCATGAAAGCTTCAACATCTTGATTAATAGGTGGTGCTTGATAAGCGGGTGGGTGATAAGGATTAGAAGCTCTAGGTGGGTTTGGGTTGCTTTTATTGTAGTTGTTGGGGTTGTGGTTTTTAGGAGAAAAACCGGGTGAAAGAAAGTTGTTAGAACGGTAACTTAGCAAGTTACGATCACCTTGAGGTCGGGCTTAGTAGTTTTCTGTTGAATAGTTACCATAAGCCGCATACACGTTTTCCGGATTGTCTTGAGTAGAAGGAAAATCAGTGTATGAATGAGAACCTCCGCTAGTCTCACAAGAAGTTGCAACAACTTTAACTTGTTGTTGTTGATTTGTAGCCAAGAGTTGCATGTTTTTGCTCATTTCGACCATTGTGCGGGTCAATTCGGTGATATCAGGGTTTGAAGAAGTAGAAGAAACATTGACTCTCGGGTTATTCCTTGAAGATGCGGATGAATCCCAATTTTTGTTGTGAGTAGTCGTGTTCTCGATAAGCTCTCTACACTCCTCGGGTCTTCTTTTCATAAATGTGCCACCAGCGGCTGCATTAATCGTATCACGATCACGAAAAGTTAAACCGTTGTAGAAAGTATCAATTAAGGTGACGGGGAGCATGTTGTGGTTTGGACATCGATCGATCAAAACATTATATCGTTCCCAAGCATCAAAAAGTGATTCATCAGGTTCTTGTGTAAATCCACTAATTTGATTCCGAAGGCTCGTGACCATGGATGGTGGAAAGTAGCGCGACAAAAATGTTGGGTCATCTCATCCCAAGTATGAATTGAATTCTTTGGAAGGGGATCAAACCATTTTTCGGCATGGTGGGATAAGGTGTGTGGAAATAGGTGAAGGCGAAGAAAATCCATAGTAACCCCAGGAAACTTCATGCTTTGAGTAACAGTAATGAACTTGTCGAGGTGTTTGTTGGCATCATCATTCGGTAATCCGCGAAATGGACAAGTATTTTGAACTTGTTGGATCATGTGATGCTTCAACGAAAACTCCGGAGCCGTGATTTGCATCGGCGCAATTGGTCCTCCTCGTCCATTTATTGTAGGTTGACACAACGCCTCCGTCGTTCTAAGATCAGGTGGGGGAACATTGTTGTTATTATTATTGTTGAGGTGCGGTGGGTTATTGTTTTTGTTCACACCTGCCATATCTAAATCTTCACGAGTCTCGAGCTCTGAATAAGTTGTAGATCTAGTACGCATACACCTGCAAAAGCAAAAGAAAAAGATACCAAAGAAATAGAGAATATATATGTACGTGTAAAAAAATAAAAATAAAAATCTTTTTGGATTTTTGAAAAATTTTAATTTTTATGGATATTTAACAATTTTTAACTTTTATGGATTTTTGAAAATTATTGAGCAAGAAAAATAACGTTCACGAGTTGATCTGTTCTTCTATCTTGATACCAACAATCATGTCTGACTTCTTGGTGAGAGGATCTGCCACTACATTCGCCTTATCGGGATGATACTGAGGATTGTTGTCATAGTCCTTGAGTACTTCCAACCACCTTCTCTGCCTCATGTTTAGTTCGCGTTGAGTGAATAGGTAATCACTTTCCAGATCGTCGGTGAGATAATTCTCCTCATAGTCCTTGTGATCAGTGAAGATGTCACATGATTAACCAAATAGGTAATGCCTCCAGATTTCAAGTGCAAAGACAACTACTGATAACTGGTTTTTCCTCAGTTAAACTATCGTTGAACCATACTTTTCGAATTGAAAAAGGGTAATTGTGCGACTCAGTCGTCTTTTGGTGAAAACAATAGATTGTCTTTGTGGTAAAGTAAAATGTGCAAAACTTTAAAGTAAATGATGGGTAAGTTAAACTAAAACTAATTAAAACGAAAATGGTGCAATATTAAAAACTTTAAAATTAAATGACTTAAAATTAAAGCGTGACGAAAAGTAAATTTGACAAGTTAATAAAAATGAAAATTTGAAGACTTAAAACAATACAAACATAAAAATTATACTAAGACAAAATATTAAATAAACAAACCCTACCGTCAGAATGGGATCGGAATCCCATCTTAATGAAGCTTACCTTCCCAATCGGAATGATCAGTCGGAATCCAATCAGAATAACCAAAAGGAATCCTAACGGAAAGCAACAGTCGGAATAACAAACCTTGGGAAGATCGGAATGTGGTCGGAATCCCCAATCGGAATATCAAATAGACAGTCGTTGGAATCTCCCTATCGGAATCCTTGCGTCCGAAAGCGATCGGAATCCTGGTCGTAATGCTGTCACCACAAGCCTAATCGGAATACCAAACAAACACCCCTGATCGGAATGTCAAATCGGAATCCAAAATGGAATCACAAACCCTTTTCCGATCCACTGATCGGAATGCCCGTCGGAATGCGAAGCCCATTTGCGACGGGTTTGATCGGAATAACAGTAAAAGGAAAACGTAATAAGCAAGATCGAATAAGCTATTAACCAAATAAGCACACGACTAAAAATATAACTAAAACACGTATAAGAAAAAGCTAATAAGCTAAAATTTAAAGATTTTTTAAAACACTTAAATGAAAAAGAAATTCGAAAACAACTTTTTAATTAAAATAACTTTTATAAAAACTTAAGTAAATTCAAGATAAACACAAATAAGCTATAAAAATCAATAATCCAAAACAATCAAAAGCATAAAAACATAACATTTAATCAAATAAGCAAAATAATAAGCACATAAACATAAAGATTAAGCAAAACAAGAAAGGTAGAATGAGAGATTAAAAATAAGAACTTGATTAAAGGAAAAGATTCAACAACAAAATTAAAAGACTTACTTGAATTAAAGGCAAGAAATTAAAGGTGCAAGACAAGTAATTAAATGTCAATTAAGTAAATGACATGAAATAAAGGTGCAAGTAATGAAAAGAGTGGAAGACTAGTTTGTCAAGTTAGCCAACACCTCCTAATGTGACATTAGGAGGGTATTGATAGGAGATTAGGGAGGTAAGCATGTGTTGGAAGCTTCCTTCTTTCTTTCTTTCTCGTCTTTTCGTCTTCTAAATTCTTCGACTTTTTTGCCTTTGTCTCGGGATTAATTAAACTCGTCTTGTAATTTCTTCATTAATTAGACTTGAGTTCTTGGGTTTTATTAAACTTCCGTCTTTAGACTTTTTCTTCGATAAATCTTCAGAATAGGCCTTGGACTTCCGTTCTTTTTGCACTCTTGATCTTTTGACTTCGTCTTTTGTCTTTTTCTTCGATAAAAGCTCGTGAAAGCCCATGTTTTCTTCCCTTTTCACATTTTCATCCTAAATCACAACAAAAACACAAACCACGCATAATTCCAACATTTACGACATAAAATACACGTTTTGGCTTGGTTATTATTATAATTAGAGAGAAGTGCAAAAATCATCCCTGTGGTATGTCGAAAAATCGAATTACATCCTTCGTTAACTTTTTGGACAACAGCCATCCCTCCGTTAGTGCGCGGGACACAATACATCCCTCATGGACTAACAGTGCAAATATTTTCTCGTTAAAAATTAACAAAATATTTTTTGAAACTATTTATGATAAGGTTCACAATACATCCCTGGGAAAGGAAAAAGACAAGAATATTTGCACCGTTAGTCCATGAGGGATGTATTGTGCCCCGTGTACTAACGGAGGGATGGCTGTTGTACAAAAAGTTAACGAATGATGTAATTCGATTTTTCGACATACCACAGGGATGATTTTTGCACTTCTCTCTTATAATTAAGTGGTAAAAGGGTAAGTGTTTTCACACTTATTAACTACTACTAATTCCATATCGTGGGTTAGATAATTCTCCTAATAAGGCTTAAACTGACGTGATGCATATGTAATCACTTTCCCATGTTGCATGAGTACACAACCAAGTCGTTTATCCGAAGCATCGCTATAAATCTAAAATCTACCTGTGCCAGATGGGAGAGTATGAATAGGTGCATATACTAACCGCTGCTTAAGTTCATCAAATCTATTCTCCCGCTCATCATTTTAGATGAATTTCTCTCTATTACGCATCAACTTGGTCAAAGGCAAGGCTAGCCTTGAAAAACTCTCCACAAATCGGCGATAATAACCATCTAAGCCCAGAAAACTACGAACCTCAGTTGCAGACGTTGGTCTTGTACATTTAGTGATAGCTTCAACATTCACATGATCCATGGTGATCCCTTCGGTGGAGACAATGTGGCCCATAAATGCCACCTTGTTTAACCGGAATTTGCACTTTGAAAATTTGGCATATAATTTCTTCTAGCGAAGAATCTATAGCACAATACGAAGATGTTCTTCATGGTCTTCCGTGGATTTAGAGAAGATGAGAATGTCGTCGATGTACACGATGACAAATTTTTCTAGAAATTCATGGAAGACGCGGTTCATTAAGTCCATAAATATCGTTGTAGCATTAGTCAGTTCGAAAGTCATGACTACGAACGCATAGTGGCCATATCTTATGTGAAAAGCAGTCTTAAGAACGTCCTGCTCTTGCACTCACGGATGATGATAACCAGATCGTAGATCAATCTTGGAGAAGTTCTTTGCACCTTGTAGTTGGTCAAACAGATCATCGATACGCGACAATGGAAAACGGTTCCTAATCGTGATCTTGTTCAACTCACGAAAGTTAATGCATAAACACATGTTGTAGTCCTTCTTCTTGACAAAAAGTACCGGTGCACCCTATGGTGATACACTCAGACGGATGAAACCTCACTCCAGTAACTCTTGTAGCTAGTCTTTTAGCTCCTTGAGCACTATGGGAGCCATGCAATAAGGAACCTTAGAGATTGGTTGACCTCTTGAGATGAGCTCAATGCCAAACTCTACTCTACGGATAGGTGGTATACCCAAAAGTTCTTCTGGAAATACATCGGGGTTTTTAGAAACAACTAGTTGATCTTGGATCGACGGAGCTTCGGCAGTAATATCCTGAGTCGTAGCTAAGAATCCTTCGCAGCCATGAGCTAGTAAAGCACTGGCTTGTAATCCGGAAATGATTTGTATAGACTTTCTTGGTATGAAACCATTGTGAATGTACTCTGGTGCTTGAACACCACCGAACATAACACGATAGGTATGACAGTCGATATTGGCATGGTGTTTAGCTAACCAGTCCATTCCTAAGATTAAATCAAAATCGCTCATATCTTGAGGATGTGCATCTACTAGGCGAATCTTATCATTAAATACTAAGTGAAGGTCTCTGTACACATGGGTAATGCGCACAGAGTCTCTCATTGACGTGGATATACTTAATATATTCTCTAGTGGTGTAGGTGTCTTATTAATACGGGAAGCATAAGCAGTGGATATAACTGAGCGAGTAGCACCCGTATCGATTAAAACACAGCAACATGTTCGTACGTAAATAGGATGCCAGTAATGGTACCTGTCGACTTATTTGCCTTATCTTTGGTCGTAGTGTAGACGCGACCTGAAGCTGGTGGTTTAGGAAGAGTAGAACCAGAAGTACCAGTAGTCTACCCCTTCTTGTAGTCCTTCAACATATGACCTGGTTGTGCACACTTAAAGCAAATGTCGGCAGCCTGACGACATGGTCCGGGATGTCTACGGCCACAAATAGTGCAGATAGGATGGGTATAACCTCCAGGAGGTACCCTTGCTACCTTAGAGCCTGTTTAAGAAGATATGTGTGAGACATGATTATTTGGGCATAAACATGACAACACTGAAAGCTTAAGATATAATACCAGATGAAGACGAGTTATTAGGCTGCTGACCCTTAGCATTTTGTTCATGCCCACTCGCAGAGTTCATATTTAGGATGCTCAGATGTTAGCATGTATGACATACAACAACTTAACATAGAAGAGTTTATGAATTTAGGGACCTTGTTGTTAGAATAGCTGGCATTGTTACGGTAATTGTCATTACCGTTGTTGTCTTATCCATATCGGTCATTAGTTAGACCGTGGCCGGTTAGGACCGGTCTCTGCCCTTCTGCCTGAAAGATACAATTGGATAGGACAATATATAAAATGAACGTACTGATTTGAATAAGATAATAACACTTGATGACTGAAATTTATACCTCTTCTCTAGACAAGCTGGCTCCCCATAGTCGTCTCTCTCATAGAGTATCTCCAAGCTACATGTTGCGTCTGCCACTTGTGACACATTAGTGAAAGTGCTACTAAGTAGCCGATCAGCAATCGAGGAGCGAAGGGCCCAGTGAAAGTGCTTCGCTTGTTGTTCAGCTGTACCTGCAGCAGCACCCAGAAATCCAGCTAAACTGAGGAATATCTAAATAACTGATTATATAACTTATTATAGAATAGTTCCTTGAATTGCACCCAAGTCAAAGTAGCTAACCATACATCACCTCCATTTGTCAGCTTGTATGCTCTCCACCAAGCTAATGCATCGACTTCGAACTTGTAGAAAGCCAAACGTTCCTTGTACACTCCATCACATCCTATGGCATCAAAGATTTTCTCCATGTGTGAGACCCAGTTTGCAGCATCAGATGGGACCTTAGCTTTCTCAAATTCCCGAGGTTTCTGCTTGTTGAATCTCTCCAGCTAGGTGTGTAGGGTTACACGTGGAGGAGGAAGAGGATTGTTCTGATGACTAGGTCCAGCTTGGAATTCAGCCCGTATTAATGCTCGGATCTGATGGAGCATGGTCAGATTGTGATGATTTCAACATCGCCCAAGCAGCTCTCATGAAAAATCTTTTTAGTCTATGGTTCAGAAAAAACATCTAAGGTACCAGACCTTATCAATGATATAAGTATTGTACCACATCAAGTTAGGAAAGAGTCTAATTATTGTACCACATCAACCGACAACTCTTACTAATATGAATTCCTCTGCTCAACATGATTTGGTATTGGTTTCTGCAAGTATGTTAAGCCAAATGAATACTATTGTCCTAGACACCCTCAACGTTAATCAAATTTGTCTACCGAGCTCACATTGTACAAAGAAAAAGTAAAAACTATGGAATTAACTCCTACAACAACATCTCTCATGAATCCCGAATTTGAAAATTTTCAAAAAATCCAAATGATTCATTTACAAGAGATTGAAAATTTTAAAGAAAATCTTTCTAAGGAGATTTAAGAAAAATAGTCGGTTGTCACTAATTTTTAGAAACTTAAAACAGATTTCAAAATACTCGAGTCTAAAAATGTTGAAACGGAAATTAATGCTTCCAATCAGGTTAAGAGGATAGATAATTTGCTTTTAAAACAATTTACTTTAGCTCACATGGTCCATTTGTTAACATCTTCATTTAAAGAGTGTTCATTGTCACGACAAAAAGATTAACCACCTAATCCAGGATATTCAAAGCGAGCTCTTATCCTCAACCCAAGACTTTACGATGCTACCAAATTAGGAAAGGTGTTGGAGTTTATTTATTGTCGTGATGATGATGAGTACATACCACTATTAGAAGAGAATCGGTCTAAAATGCTTTTAAAACATCCTAAACCGTTTGATTATGAAAAGTATAAAAGAGTACAACTTGATTTCAAAACTCGTTTTAACATACAAAGGGAATTTACTTCTAAACCAGCTTACGTGCCAACAACAGGGATCCCTAGTACGTCTCCTACACTTGTCGATAAGGAAGATCATAAGAAAATTCCAAAGGTTCTTAAACTAGTAAGTAAAGTACATATAGGCTTGAAAGGGCTACTATGATATTTTATTAATTTTGACAAGGTCATTAAGGAATGTACGACTCCAATGGCTCAAACCGAAGGAGAATGGGCCTTACAACACACGAAATCTGCGTTTATCGATTAGATTATTCCGTTTGTAGACAATCTTAAAGCAGGATTTGAATCTCTTGGTCAAAGTTTAAATTCCAAGCTTAAAGAAGTTCAAAGCGTTTTCTATAAAATGGACTATTTTTATGAGCTATTTTTTATTGAGAAAGAAAAGATTTTGTCTCAAAATAACCGAATCTTGGAACAAGTGGTGTCTTATGATATTATGAAACTCTTTGTGAATAAATGTGACGATGAGAATGTCTGTTGTGCGGATATTAATGAGAATGTAAATACTATGGTAAATATACTCCCTTGTCACAAATCTGACGCTGGTTTTTTAAAGCTTCAAGATTCTTTAAATTCACTTGCAAAACGTTTTGACGAACTTCAACAACATTTTATTTCTCTTGAAATAGAACACCAATCTAAACCTGAGATTCTTTTAATAAATGATGTTTGTGAAAATGAAGATCTTACAACCTTTGAAACTTGTTTGTTTAAATAAAATGCCAAAAGGTCAGAAGCGTGACAAGGTAATTAAGGTATTAGAGGATGAAATTGATAGACTTAAGAGAGAGTCCTTACTAGAGTCTATGAAATTAGAACTAGAGGCTGCAAAGTCTATTAACCATGCCTTGGAAAATAGAGTCATCTATCTTGGAGGAGAATTTGAATGAGTCAAATAGATATGTGCACAACTTTATTATTCCATAGAGCAAATATTTGCTTCAAATGAAGAACGATATAAGTCACTTGTTGACGACTCCAATCAAAAGTCTGCCATAATTTCTGAGTGTTCTACTTTCTGACAAAGGAAAAGAAGTTGTTGATAATGCAACTACCATCTCTGCAGCGTGCTATAGTGCTCACAAATCAAACCCAGTGGTGATTTATCGGAACCCGCTCTATAAGAATAATCCTTACACATATGCTGATTATATAAACAACGCAATTGAGCATGTGAATTTGGCTAGGGATATCTCAGATGAACTATATGAACTAGAACCCTTGAACACCAACTTTTATTCTGCGCATTTGTACATAGAACGAGTACAATATTGCGTAGCGTATCTTGGTTATATCGGAAAACCGGGTTCTACAATACTAAAACAAAAACACATTGCCATAACTCCATTCAACAAAACCCCAAGAGCTAAACCATCTTTAGCACAATCGACCTAGGTATCTTCAAAATCTGATACAAATGTTCCCCCAATGACATCTACAAGAGTAAATGTTACTACTAGGTCCCAAGGATCTCATGTCAAGAGAAATAGGATCAAGCCTTTAATAACAAGATTTTTGCTAGTTGAAAAGTTCGTTCTCGGTATCTCTTCGAATTGATCTCTGGTTAATTGTGCGACTCAGTTGTTCTTGGTGTATCAAATAAAAGAGTTGTCGTTGTCTAAAACTAATTAAAAATGAAACCTTGAAACCAATAGAAATAAAGTAAAGACGGTAAAAAGAAACAATGAAAAATAAAAACTTAGCGAAAAGTAAATTGCGAGAAAATTAAAAGGTAAATAAAGTAAATGATGCAAATCAAAACATAAACTAAAAGGAAAGCAAATAAAAATTCAAATAAAGAAAAAGACAGGAAAAATCAAACTTTAAAATAAAAGAAGAAAACTTAAAAATAAAAACAGAAAAGAACCTAGACAGAAACCTTGATTCGGAAGTTTAAAACTTCCGAATGAACTGGCTTGATCCAGAACTTCTAATGTTCCGGATGAAGCTTCCTTCATTCGGAAGTTTTGGACTTCCGGATGAAGAAGTATTCATTCGGAACTTTTGGACTTCCGGGTGAAGGAGTATTCATTCGGAACTTTTGACTTCCGGATGAAGCTTGCTTCATTCGGAACTTTTAACTTCCGAATGATGCTTGCTTCATTCGGAACTTTTAACTTCCAAATGAAGCACTTGATCCGGAACTTTATAGACTTACGAATGAAGGACTCTTGATCCGGAAGTTCTGGGAATACAGATACAGAAACAACCAAGCCGAAGAACAGGGGATATACAGTAACAACAATTTATCCTCAAATTAATCAAAATCAAACAAAAGATTAAACCAAAACAACCAATAAGCATCAACTAACAATAATCAATCAAAACAAATCATCAAAACTAACAAACATAACCAAATCAATCAAAACCCACTTGATTAAAATCATAAAAATTCAAGAACATGAACAATGAAAAATAAGAACAAATCAAACAAGAAAGGAAGAAGATGATAAATGAAAAGCTTAATTAAAAAGTAAGGATTCAATAACAAAAGCTTAAACACAAATTAAAATAGAGAGAGAAAGCATAAATCTAGAGAGAGAAACTTCCTACTCCTAATCTAATCCTAAAAACTAACCCAACCCTCTCACAACAAGTGAGGGTGGTATTTATAGGATAGGGGAGTGGTTGGTGGCTTCCTATTTCTTTCTTTCTTGGCCCTCGGTCTTTCCGTCTTTTTAAAATCTTCGACTTTTAAGACTTCGTCTCGGGATTTCTATGAACTCGTCTTGTAATTTTCTTCATAAATTAGACCTGAGTTCTTCGACTTTATTAAACTTTCGTCTTTGGACTTTTTCTTCGATAAATCTTCAGAATTGGTCTTGGACTTCCGTTCTTTTTCCACTTTTGATCTTTCGACTTCGTCTTTTGTCTTTTACTTCAATAAAAGCCCGTGAAAGCCGTGTTTTCTCCACTTTTCACCTTCTCGACCCTGAAACATAATAAAAACACAAACCACGCATAATTCCGCCATTTACGACATAAAATATACGTTTAGGTCCCGTTTTAATGTAATTAAGAGGTAGAAAAGATGGGTGTTTTCACACCTATCAAATCCCCTACACTTAACCATTGCAATGCCCTCGTGCAATGCATAACAATAAAGCAAGGTTTACACTTTCCATCATAATCAACCTACTTTGTCCTTTATTAAACAACTAAGGAAAATCAAAAAGATAGAAAATAACAAGATGCAATCAAGGAAGAAACATGTAAAGAAATCTAAGACTTACATTAGGGCTTGTGTGTCATGAATGTTTATCACCCTCAAGTTTCACGTTCCCCATGCCAAGCTTAAAAACAAGATCATTGTTAGTACAAATTAGCATAACAAACATTTACTCATGTGGTTCAATTAATCACTTAAACTCCCTTATTCCTATGGGTATCTCTTATTTTTTATTGATGTCTTGAATGATCACGAGGATGCATTGTTGACTTATTCCGATAATTTATTAAGGCTGAAAGCAAAGTAGGACGATTTGATCAATAGTTAGCTAAAGGAAAAAATCTCTTAAAACTGCTTCTCGGGATATCAAACAGTTATTATCTTGGCATAACTTGGTTCACGATTTGAGACCTTTCTCGGGCCGATATTTGGCATGTACTTCATACTTCATATCTTTAGAGACGTGCTTGAGATAATGGTCTTCTCATCGTTCATAGAGTTTCTTCACTTGGAGACTTTTGAGAGGTACTCCAACTTTGTTGACCACGACTTCATGATTATTTCTTCAATCTATATTTGGGATTTTGAGATACAACGATCCGTCTCCTTTTTGGACTTAGGTCTATTTATCCTCATACCTTGTTAGGGTATTTTCGGATAGACTTCTCCATCATCTTTATGGGAGTTGATTGCTTTTCGTTGTGAGTCTTGATCCTTCATAATGACTTTAGGAATAATGCTTTTCACATCACTTTGGATCTTCAACAATAAAATTGAATCCTCATGCCTTGTTAGGGCATTTTCAGACTCGCCAATCTTCGCGCCCCGCTTCATAAGTTATGCCTTGGCTACGAACTCTTATCATTACCGAGCAACTTTTAAACGATCTTGGGCTAGAAGCTAAGTAACCTTTCAAATCATACGACCTTACTTATTACAGATAATTTATTAGCAAGTGATGGGAGAAAAAGATCATAATTAACTCACATAAGTTAATGAGAGAATACCAAACTTGTAACCAACTCTATCATTTCTCGTTCTCCACAATTTAAAATCTCAAGGAATGAGACTCGTGGATGCTTAGCCTAATAAACCAATTAAGGTCTACATGGTTAAGGATACTAGCTAGAGTGAACTTGGATAAGTAAACTCGGGTTGAGTCAAAAAATTCACAACGGGCCTGATATATCTAAGATAACTAAACTTGTTAAAACCATTTTATTAAAATAAGAGAAAAATAGCAAAAATAAAGGGAACTACAACTAGGCCAAAATAGATTAAAAATTTTGAAAAATGTCGAAAAATTGATTTTCCGGTTAAAATGAGGACAAATACAAGGAAAATGCCACTTAACTTCGATAGAAGTCCCCCCTACACTTAATATAAACATTATCCTCAATGTTTAAGCATGTGGGAGTAAACTCCCCTACACTTAGGACATTGTGCACTTTGTTTAAATCTCGTTAAGGAAAAGACAACTAAAGAGATTCCTATTTTAATATTGAGAATTATAAAATAGTGAATCGAAAAGAGTTTAGGATAGAACCGGGAAGAAGGGAACACGGAATCACGGTTCGTCAAAAGTCATCAAGAGTGTGTCTTTGAAGCTCTCATCCCTGCATATGATAAGAAATAGAACAAGAAACACCATGGGGCTCCCCCTACACTTATGGAGAAAATAGATAGATAATTGGGTTGCCTCCCAAAAAGCGCTTGTTTTTGTTGACCGAGTCACGAGCCTGACTCGTCCCCGAATTAAATGGTCCATGGGGAAACCTCGAATGTGATACTGGGATCAAAGACCTTGTCCTCGTTCCCGGTTGACATTAACAAAGGAGAGGCGGGGGATAAGTCTTAAAAGGGAGAAAGGTCCTTTCAACATACGTATAGTATGTGAATTCAAGATCCACGGGAGGTGGGTTGGGTATAGTAAGCACATTGTCCTCCCCCAAAGACAATAGATGCTGAGCAAGCGGCAAAGCCGTATTGTTATCAATATCACCTCCCGGGTCAAAGCAGTCATCCTCCAAAATAATGGCTAAAGGGGAGGATGAAAGGTGCTCGGGAGGGGGACTTTGGTCAATACTTTCATGCAGCAAATTATCAAAAATAATGTCCCCCTCCGTGTCAGAGTCATCAATACCTGGAGGAATGGAGTGGATATCGATTTCTTCCAGCAATGGGTCATTATCTTCAACGGGAGGAATAGATGGAGGTAAAGACTTGGAAAGAGAAGGAGAAGTCAACGCTTCAATTTGAGCAATAAGAAGGTGCACTTTCCGTAATCCATCGCGAAGAAGCACGTCTTCTACCTCATCCACAAGATCATGTTCATCGGTGAACTGCTCGTAAACCGGAGAGAATAAATCGTCATTTTCTGCATCGCCCGGTGGAGATTGAGAAATTTCAAAAGTGAAATTCTCATAGCAGAGAGAAGAATCATCATCACTAGGATCGACCTCGTCTGTAAGAGCAACGTCGTCCTCAGGCTCCATAGCAGGTAAGTCACAAACCTCATTATCCAATACTTTGTCGAGACCAACATCACTAAGCTCATGCAACGAATCTAGATCCTTAGACGCAGTAGGAACATCGAGAGTAGGAGCAGCAACTTCAGAAGATGAGTTGAAAGTGCATACAGCATCATCGTCATCATCATCATAATAGTATTGACGCACAAGCGGAGGGGTATAATCACTAAGATTAGATACTTGCTCTTGTTGCAGTCGCCTTTCCTCGTCCCTAAGTTCTTTAAGCAAAACAACGGCTTCTTGAAGTTGCAAAAACAATGGAGTGTGTTTCTTCATTCAAGGTAGTGAGTTGTGGGTCAAGATTAATTTGCTGAGAGGATTGATGATTGAGGGTGTGATGTGGGGGCTCAAAGTGTTGAAAACCTGAATTGTAGCAAGGTTGTGGCTCATAGTTGTTCATCGGTTGGGAATAAATAGAAACCGGGTTTGGTTCATAATAATCCATAGGTGAAGAAAACTGAGGACACGGATTTGGCTCATAACAATTCAGTGGTTGACAATAATAGGTATCGTGAGGACCCCCACAGGTGTTGCAAACCGGGTATGGAGAAAAAGCAAGTGCGTCTTGTGGATAGCTATTATCATTGTCATAATTGTACCCCGGTTCTTTCCCGTGACCATACGGGTATCGAACCGGGCACGAAACATGCCAATGAGAATTGCTTCCACAATAGATGCACGGGGGAACAGGAGGTGGGTTCAAAAAGAATGAATTAGTCGAGTTGCACAAGGGACAAAATCCGAATTGTGTGTAGTCGATATCGTTTCCGCACCGCTCACATGTACACCATTGACAAGAGTTGTTCCCGGATAATTGTTTCCCACACCGGACGCAATGGACATAAAAATCCATAAAGAAAGATAGATAAGCGAGAAGAATATTTTTGGTGCAAAACTTTGAAAAAGAAATACTTTTTATGATTTTTCAAATGTTTTTGGATTTTTGAAAATTGTTGGACACGAAAAATAACGTTCACAAGTGAACGGATCCCAAAATCCAACGCGTCACTCACAAAAAACCTTCGATCTTCACGAAAAGAGCCGGCAGCGGCGCCATTTTAATAACAAGATTTTTGCTAGTTGAAAAGTTCGTTCTCGGTATCTCTTCGAATTGATCTCTGGTTAATTGTGCGACTCAGTTGTTCTTGGTGTATCAAATAAAAGAGTTGTCGTTGTCTAAAAATAATTAAAAATGAAACCTTGAAACCAATAGAAATAAAGTAAAGACGGTAAAAAGAAACAATGAAAAATAAAAACTTAGCGAAAAGTAAATTGCGAGAAAATTAAAAGGTAAATAATGTAAATGATGCAAATCAAAACTTAAACTAAAAGGAAAGCAAATAAAAATTCAAATAAAGAAAAAGACAGGAAAAATCAAACTTTAAAATAAAAGAAGAAAACTTAAAAATAAAAACAGAAAAGAACCTAGATAGAAACCTTGATTCGGAAGTTTAAAACTTCCGAATGAAGGAAGCTTCATCCGGAATTTAATAACAAGATTTTTGCTAGTTGAAAAGTTTGTTCTCGGTATCTCTTCGAATTGATCTCTGGTTAATTGTGCGACTCAGTTGTTCTTGGTGTATCAAATAAAAGAGTTGTCGTTGTCTAAAACTAATTAAAAATGAAACCTTGAAACCAATAGAAATAAAGTAAAGACAGTAAAAAGAAACAATGAAAAATAAAAACTTAGCGAAAAGTAAATTGCGAGAAAATTAAAAGGTAAATAAAGTAAATGATGCAAATCAAAACTTAAACTAAAAGGAAAGCAAATAAAAATTCAAATAAAGAAAAAGACAGGAAAAATCAAACTTTAAAATAAAAGAAGAAAACTTAAAAATAAAAACAGAAAAGAACCTAGACAGAAACCTTGATTCGGAAGTTTAAATCTTCCGAATGAACTGGCTTGATCCGGAACTTCTAATGTTCCGGATGAAGCTTCCTTCATTCGGAAGTTTTGGACTTCCGGATGAAGAAGTATTCATTCGGAACTTTTGGACTTCCGGGTGAAGGAGTATTCATCCGAAACTTTTGACTTCCGGATGAAGCTTGCTTCATTCGGAACTTTTAACTTCCGAATGAAGCTTGCTTCATTCGGAACTTTTAACTTCCAAATGAAGCACTTGATCCGGAACTTTATAGACTTCCGAATGAAGGACTCTTGATCCGTAAGTTCTGGGAATACAGATACAGAAACAACCAAGCCGAAGAACAGGGGATATACAGTAACAACAATTTATCCTCAAATTAATCAAAATCAAACAAAAGATTAAACCAAAACAACCAATAAGCATCAACTAACAATAATCAATCAAAACCGATCATCAAAACTAACAAACATAACCAAATCAATCAAAACCCACTTGATTAAAATCTTAAAAATTCAAGAACATGAACAATGAAAAATAAGAACAAATCAAACAAGAAAGGAAGAAGATGATAAATGAAAAGCTTAATTAAAAAGTAAGGATTCAATAACAAAAGCTTAAACACAAATTAATCTAGAGAGATAAAGCATAAATCTATAGAGAGAAACTACCTACTCCTAATCAAATACTAAAAACTAACCCAACCCTCTCACAACAAGTGAGGGTGGTATTTATAGGAGAGGGGAGTGGTTGGTGGCTTCCTCTTTCTTTCTTTCTTGGCCCTCGGTCTTTCAGTCTTTTTAAATTCTTCGACTTTTAAGACTTCGTCTCGGGATTTCTATGAACTCGTCTTGTAATTTTCTTCATAAATTAGACCTGAGTTCTTCGACTTTATTAAACTTTCGTCTTTGGACTTTTTCTTCGATAAATCTTCAGAATTGGTCTTGGACTTCCGTTCTTTTTCCACTTTTGATCTTTCGACTCCGTCTTTTGTCTTTTACTTCAATAAAAGCCCGTGAAAGCCGTGTTTTCTCCACTTTTCACATTCTCGACCCTGAAACACAATAAAAACACAAACCACGCATAATTCCGCCATTTACGACATAAAATGTGACAAATCTAACATTTTCAGGTAGTGAAATATTTTCTCGTATAATATTTTGAAACTTATTTTTGTGTTGGTTGACGAACTCACAATTTACGGATTTAAATTTGGGCTTACGTGCATAATTTGGCGTCTTTTACGACTAAACCGGAAACCTTAGGATTACGTATTTACGTTTTTGAACTCCGTTTTTGATGAGACAATTTTTATTGGATTCGTTTTGTGACGGTGATTCATAATTTAAAAAAACGTTTTTCGTAAAACGACCCGAGGGCACGCAAATCGAGAAAACTAGAATCGAGAAATACCCGTAAACTAGTGAGATGGGACAAAAGACTTTGCCCCACCCCACTAGCAATATGGGACGGCAATATGACACCACCACACATATGTGGCATCAAGTCTTAGCTAGCTTACAACATGTGTAAGCATATGCTTACACATTAAGCTAACTCTTTTACCACTAAACAAAAACTAGCAACTTGTTTCATTCCTCTCATTTTCTACATGCAAACCACTCAAAAATCCTCTCAACACTCTCCTTTGTGCCGTCCCAAATAAGCTAACAAACACCATCATTGATCTTTTCTAGCCATAAACCACATGTTTACTAGTCCTATTAAGGTGTTCTCTTGAAGCCTTGATCATTTGGTGGCCATATTAACAACTTTGGAGGTGATTTGCTTGTGTCCTAGGGCTGATTTTCCAACCTATGTTCTTGATATTTGATGGTCTTGGAGATACTTGTTGTGTTCATCAAGTTCTTGCCTTCCTAAAACAAGAAATCCACTTGGATTGGTAAAGAAGATCATCCTCTACATTTTTCTCTTATTATTTTGTAAAGAACAAATGTATTTTCTTTCATTTTGTATATGTATATGATGTATATATGATGATAAAAATGTTGTGTGGGGATCAAGTGTTGATAAACATGCTTAAAAATGATGATAACCATAAGAAATGAAGCTAAATCTTGACTATTTAGTTGGCTGTATAAAAACAGTAGATAACTAAAAGATGAACTGATAAAATTGCATTGTTTGATCTATTTACAGTAAGTAGATGATGTTATACACATGTGAGAGTTGTCCATGCAATGGAATCAAAATAATAAGTGAGATATGATCAAAACAAGTTAGGTGGTGTAATCTGAATAAGCAGTTTTGTAGGGACTGTTAAGGCAACTTAGACTCAAAATGGGCAGTAGCTATAACTAAGTTATATGTAGCACATATTATGAAGAATTTGTTATCCAAAAATGAGCTTCTAAGTCATTGTAGAACTCTAGATATGGTAAAAATGGTGAATATGAAGTTAAAAATCAGATTTTGGAAAATAATGTTTATTATTATTATATAAGCACTCACATTATAATGTATAAAATGTAAAAATATAAACCCACTAACTTATAAAACTTATTTATATAAATGTAATAAAAGGTTAATTAAATGGGTAAATTATATAAATGGTGGTAAAATAATATTTATAAGTAATAAAAACTATAAACTTGATTTTTACGACTTTTTCGGCTATCGCCGTAAAATTAACGTTTTTCGCCAAATAAAACTTAGACGACCAAACCCGTCTAATGTAAAGTTTATAAAAGTTGTATAATGATGTATAAGTAACTAATACAAGTAAAAACCGATAAAACCCGAACTATAAGAATTACGGACATTTACGAGCTAAATAAACATATTGGACTAATAATTGGACTTAATAAGATAAATACTTGTAAAAAGAGCTTATTGGGCTTAACCCATTTGGGCCCAACATGAAAAATATATATACTGATAATATAGGTATAAAAGGGATTAAAACAAGTTAAAGAACTTATACTAAGCTTAATGGACTTAAAATAGATGAATAGGTAAAACTAGTAGACTAGTAAAACGTTACCAAAACGTAAACGCTAAAATGAGTAAACAAGGATGTACAAACCCACTTGATCATCATCATATGTACAAAATAATCATATGTATATTGTTATTTTGATAAAAGTCATTGGACCGAGTCTAAGACCGATTATTATTTATATAGGTTTCCGTGACCGAAGCACGCCCATAGCCGATAATCCGCCTTTCATTAACAACGTGAGTTCATAGCCTCGCACTCTTTTAAATGTTTTATAAAATGATTTGTAAACCCGCGAGGGAGATAACATGCTAGATTTTTATAAAAATAGAACACAAGTAGTCCCGATTGTATGCTTAATGATATGGACCCGAATGATGCTATGACCCTATATTCGAGACTAAAAGGATTATTAGTAGTTAGGTTATGTCACTTAAAGTCTCATTAGCATGAATTGTGAACTACCGGGATTTGGTAGACGCTTATGCATTTGATAGTACTATTTGGGGACGATCACCCCAGTTCGCGCCTTGACGGTTGATCCCCGTCGTACCACATTGATTGGTAAGCGAATTTATGTATGAGAAGATTCCATAGCGTGATTTTTGTGACGACACGCTAACTTAGGTGGGCAAATTGTTTGTCGGGTTCGCGGCCCGCTGTTTTCACAGTAAGGTAACAATGTCATGCGGCTAATAATAATCCTATACAACGTATGCTATAAGACATAAATAATAAACGATAACGACGCTATTACGATGAATATATTACCTAACATGGTAATATAGAGACTACGGTCTCATGGACGGTTTCAGATGTATGCTTGATTTATATATTGCCTGACTAGCAATATGTGGACTTACTTCCGATATTATACTTGTGTTCTGATTTTAAATGATTGTAAATGATTGTTTTATATAACGGTTTTCATTAAACTCTATGAATTCACTCGGCATTCGCTGATATGATTTTTGCATGTTTTTATCTCAGGTGCTTGAAGGTAATTCGGATGGAGATCGACTCTGATGGCCCACACTTAATATTAAAAATGTTCATTCGATCTGTGTTTTTTAAACTTAATGACCTGTATAATTTGGGACCTGTTGTACGCTTTTGAAACTTTTTATCGAATGAATGTTTGTTAAACCTTATACAACCATTTTTATGTGTTGTCTATGATTGGAGTTATTGTGCTATCCCGTAACACTCTGAAAGACCCTTCCGTTGTACCGATACGAAAAATGAGAGTGTTACAGTTTGGTACCAGAGCTCTCGTTGTAGAGAACAAAAGATTTAAAAAACCAAGGTTTTGAACAAAACTTTTCAAAATCTTTTGACAATGAACATTTGAGAAAATATTTGAAAAATCTTTTGACAATAACGGTGTCAGAGATCTCCGACGTTACCAACAAGCCCTATTGAGAAGATATATATTTTGATATATATAATTTAATTTATATATATGTATATATCGTGATTTCATTATGTAATTGTTTAACTAGTATGTTATCCTAATATGAGATAAATATATATAAATGCAGATTGTCATGGCTGACCCTAATATTCCTGTAGAAAACCATGCTATTCCCGAACCTAATATAGAAGATGATCCTTATTTAGACTTAGTAGATTTTGATATTGATGATGAGAAGGAACCATTTGAGGATCCCGAGCCCGAGTTAGGACTAGGAGATCAGATTGCCCCTCAGGTTGACTTAGTAGAGAATGAGATTGAGAATGTGGGTAATGAGAATGTGGAGATTGAGAATGCTGATATTGAGAATGAGGATGAGATTGGGTTAGATAATTTAGATGATGAGATTGACGACGAGGATGTCGAGGAGGATGTAGGTATAGATGTTGAGGTTGATGACGATGAGGAAGCTGAGCTTATTTATCCGTATGATGTTCCAGAGGGCGAGCCTTTGCCCCCACCAGTTTGTTTGTCTGATTCTGAGGATGAGTTACCTAGGGATGAAATGTCTGAATCATCTGAATCTGATTCTGAATCAGAGGAGGATGAGGATGACGATGCACCTGACGGTACCGATGGTATTGCTACTCGTAGATGTGAGATAGGAGAGTCGTCTAGTACTCGAGAGGCTACTCATATTGATGGTCTTGCACCATGGGCCTTGAGACGTGATCTAGATGCTTCCCGTGTTAAGAGTTGTGTGACAGAGGTTGGATTAGGTGTTGTTCAGACTCAGGTTGCTTATTTGGAGTCGAAGGCTAAGGTTGGCGAGAAAGAGCGAGAATTGCTTAGTTTGGATTTGAGTGATGTAGAACGTGGTTTGAATGAGGCTTTTAGGAGGTTATCTGTTTTGGAAAGTGGTGAGTATGCTGCAATGAAGAAAAAGGTGAATACTATGGAGATTCAGTTGAGTGTGGCTCGTGCGATGCGTGAGAAAGCTGAAAAGGAGTTGAATATATCTGTGGGTTGGAACAGTAGATTTTATGCTGACATGGTTGAAAGAGGAGTAATTCGTAAGCGCCCAGCTGAAGATGTGTCTAGTGATCGTCCGGCGAAGATTCAGAAGACGATGGATGATGGACCATCTGGCGGTTCTCAGTAGACCAGTCTGTGTTTAGTAGTGACCTTTATATCTTTTGTGCTTGTAGCTTTGACTGAACCGACTTGTTAGTAGTAGACTTGGCACGAATTTTGAGTGTATATAGTGCTAGAACTTTGATATGGATGTACTAAGACAATACTTTTGTTTCAATTCGAATGAAATATGTATCTTGTCTTGAATTCCATATTGTGCCTTATTTGTATCTTGATTATGAATTCGATCCATATTATATGAATCCTTTGTTGGATGAATGCTTAATACTTTGAAATTGTGAAATTATAGAACTATGCCGCCCAAGAAGGCTGTGACTGAGGATGATGTACGTAGGATTATTACGGAGCAAGTTACCGCATCTATGACTGAATTTATGGCAAATGCTAGAAATGAAGCTGGCGGTAGTGGAGCTGGCGGTAGTGGAGCTGGCGGTAGTGGAGCTGGCGGTAGTAGAATTGGCGGTACTAATGTGAATGTGAATGCTAATAATGTGAATGCTAATGCTGGAGGAAATATAGGAGGACTTGGAACGAATGCACCTGAAGTTGGTGGCTGTACTTATGTGACGTTCATGAAGTGTGAACCTCTACCTTTTAATGGAACTGAAGGTGCTGTAGGATTAAGCCAGTGGATTGAAAAGATTGAATCGGTGTTTAGGATTAGTAAGTGTAAGGAGGAAGATAAGGTAACTTTTGCTATGGCTACTCTTAAAGGTCGTGCGTTGACTTGGTGGAACGGGAGAATTGCTTTCATGGGTCTTGATGCTGCTAATGCTACTCCTTGGGCTGAAATCAAGAAGTGGATGAATTTGGAGTTTTGTCCTCGTAGTGTGATAATTAGGTTAGAACAAGAGTTGATTCATTTGAGAATGAAAGGTGTGGACATTGATAGTTACACGAATCGATTCCATGAGTTGGCCTTGCTATGTCCTCGATTGGTTGAACCCGAAGAGATCTGAATTGAGCAATATGTTAAAGGGTTGACCAGGAATATCCGGGGGGACGTAACATCATCGAAACCACTAACCATTGATGATGCTGTTCGAATGGCTTACCAACTCATTGGACAGATAATTCAGGATAAGGAAGATGAAGCCCGTGTTGGTGAGAAAAGAAAGGGAGACGGTGATCGTGTAGATAGAGGTGATTATAGGAAGAATTTCAATCGCTGTCAGAACAAGAGAAAGGGGAATGAAAATGCTCTTACCAACAACACACCGCGCAACGATGATAGATGTCCTAAGTGTGGCAACAAGAGGCATGCTGGCGACTGCTGGAAGTGCCGAAATTGCGGAAAGCTTGGACACAAGGTTGAAAGGTGTAAAAAGGGAACCATTTGCTTCAACTGTAATGAAGAAGGTCATAGGAAATCGGAATGCCCCAAGTTGAAAGCGATTGTACCTGGAAGAAACCCCCAGGGTGGTATCTACCAACTTGGAACAATTGATGTGAAGAAAGAGGATCCGAATGTCGTTACCGGTACGTTTTTACTCAACAATCATTATGCTGTTGCTTTATTCGATTCGGGTGCCGATAGGAGCTTTGTATCCACTAAATTTAGTGCCCTTATTGATATTGAACCTGTTGAGATAAGTACCAGTTACGAGGTGGAATTGGCTGATGGTAAATTAGTGAAAACTAATAAGCTATTAGAAGGATGCTCTCTAAATCTCTTAAACCATTCCTTTCCGATTGATTTGATGTTGATAGAATTAGGTAGTTTTGACATTATTATTGGTATGGATTGGTTGTCGTTGAATAATGCTACTATTTTATGTGGAGAGAAGAAGGTTAAGATTCCTCTTAGGAATAGGACGTTAGTAATTGATGGTAGTCGAGGTGAATCCCGTTTGAAAATCGTTTCATGTATTAAAGTCCAAAAGTACATCAGGAACGGTTGTGAGTTATTCTTAGCTCAAGTGACCGGGAATGAGTCTAGGGAGAAACGATTGGAAGATGTACCTGTTATTTATGAATTTCCTGAGGTATTTCCTGAAGATTTACCCAGACTTCCACCGATAAGGCAAGTAGAGTTTCGAATCAATTTAATTCCTGGTGCTGCACCGGTGGCACGTGCGCCTTACCGATTAGCCCCTTCTGAATTAAAGGAGTTATCTGAGCAACTTAAGGAGTTGTCTGATAAAGGTTTTATTCGATCGAGCTCGTCGCCTTGGGGAGCTCCAGTCTTGTTCGTTAAGAAGAAGGATGGATCTTTTCGTATGTGCATTGATTATAGGGAACTGAATAAGTTGACAATTAAAAATCGATATCCTTTACCTAGGATTGATGATTTGTTTGATCAACTGCAAGGATCTAGTGTGTATTCTAAGATAGATTTGCGGTCAGGATATCACCAACTTCGCGTCCGTGAAGAAGATATTCCTATAACTGCATTTAGAACTCGTTATGGACACTATGAATTTCAAGTAATGCCATTTGGGTTAACTAACGCACCTGCGGTTTTCATGGATTTAATGAATCGAGTGTGCAAGCCCTACTTGGATAAATTTGTGATTGTGTTTATTGACGATATTCTAATCTATTCTAAGAATGAAGATGAACATAGAGAACATTTGAGGATTGTTTTGAAGTTGTTGAAGGATGAAAGGTTGTATGCTAAGTTTTCGAAGTGTGATTTCTGGTTAGATTCTGTGCAATTTCTTGGTCATGTGATTAACAGAGATGGAATTCATGTTGATCCTGCAAAGGTTGAAGCTATTAAGAATTGGTCTGCACCGACAACGCCAACGGAAGTGCGACAGTTCTTAGGATTGGCTGGCTATTATAGGCGATTCATTAAAGAATTTTCTTTGATAGCTAAACCCTTGACTAAGCTTGCTCAGAAGAATAAACCTTTCGTTTGGGGAAGTGATGAAGATGGAGCATTTCAGACATTGGAGCAAAAATTATGTAGTGCGTCAATCTTATCATTACCTGACGGGAGTGATGATTTTGTAGTGTATTGTGATGCATCTCTTAGAGGTTATGGAGCTGTTTTGATGCAGAGAGAGAAAGTGATAGCTTATGCTTCTAGGCAATTAAGGAAGAATGAGGAGAATTATACTACTCATGATCTTGAGTTAGGAACTGTAGTCTTTGCTCTTAGGTTGTGGAGACATTATCTGTATGGCACCAAGTGTACGGTATTCACCGATCACAAAAGCCTACAGTATATTCTCGATCAGAAGGAATTGAACATGAGGCAACGAAGATGGATAGAGTTGTTAAGTGATTATGATTGTGATATAAAATATCACCCAGGAAAAGCCAATGTTGTTGCTGATGCGTTGAGTAGGAAAGATAGAGAGCCTATCAGGGTGCGTTCTCTAGTCTTGACCGTGCACAATAATTTGCCTGAGCAAATTAGAAATGCACAAATAGACGCTTGTAAGAAGGAGAATTTTGTTAATGAAGGGTTCCGAGGAGAAGGAGATCCTTTAGAGGTTAGAGCTGATGGAGTGAAATGCTTAAGAGGTCGTATGTGGTTACCTAAGTTTGGAGGCTTAAGAGATTTGATTATGTTAGAATCCCATAAATCTAAGTATTCCATTCATCCGGGATCTGATAAGATGTACCATGATTTGAAGAAGTTGTACTGGTGGCCGAATATGAAAGCTGACATAGCTATGTATGTTCTTCAATGCTTGACTTGTGCTAGAGTTAAGGCCGAACATCAAAAGCCATCAGGACTACTTCAACAACCAAAGATTCCTGAATGGAAGTGGGAGCGAATTACGATGGACTTTATCACCAAGCTTCCTAGAACATCATCTGGAAACAATTCGATTTGGGTTATTGTCGATAGACTAACCAAATCAGCACACTTCATTCCGGTTAAGGAGCAGTTCTCACTGGAGAAGCTGACTCGAATATACCTTGATAATGTTGTATGCAAGCATGGAGTGCCTGTATCGATCATTTCAGATCGAGATCCTAGATTCGCATCGAATTTTTGGAAATCTCTCCAAAGATCTTTGGGAACGAATCTCGACATGTGCACTGCTTATCACCCCCAGACTGATGGGCAGAGTGAAAGGACGATACAAACACTGGAAGATATGTTGAGAGCTTGTGTGTTAGACTTTGGTAAGAATTGGGATAAACATTTGTCGTTAGCAGAGTTTTCGTATAACAATAGTTACCATTCTAGTATTAAGGCTGCACCGTTTGAAGCTTTGTATGGTAGGAAGTGTAGATCTCCTGTATGTTGGAGTGAAGTTGGGGATACCCAGCTCACGGGACCGGAATTGATCCGGGAGACTACGGAGATGATAGTTCAGATTAAGAAGAGGTTGTTGACTGCCCGAAGTAGACAGAAAAGTTACACGGATGTGCGGCAGAAGCCAATGGAGTTTGAAGTGGGTGACCGAGTAATGTTGAAGGTATCGCCATGGAAAGGCGTTATAAGATTTGGAAAGCTAGGAAAATTGAATCCCCGTTAAATTAGACCCTTTAAGATTTTATCTAGAGTAGGTCCGATGGCTTACAAACTAGAGTTACCCCCAGAACTTCATGGTGTTCACAACACATTCAATGTATCTAATCTGAAGAAATATCTAGCAGTGAGTGATGAGAAAATTCCGTTAGGTAAGGTTCGAATAGATGGGAAGTTGCATTTTATCGAAGAGCCCGTAGAAGTTATGGACCGTGAGGTAAAGCAACTGAAACAAAGTCGGATACCTATTGTCAAGATCCGATGGAATTCAAAGCATGCACCGGAGTATACTTGGGAACGAGAGGATGAAATGTGGTAGAAATATCCGCACCTCTTCGATTTCAATAAGACACGGACATCCAAATGAAATGGATCACGAGGACGTTGATCCCTTTTAGGAGGAAAAGCTGTGACAAATCTAACATTTTCAGGTAGTGAAATATTTTCTCGTATAATATTTTGAAACTTATTTTTGTGTTGGTTGACGAACTCACAATTTACGGATTTAAATTTGGGCTTACGTGCATAATTTGGCGTCTTTTACGACTAAACCGGAAACCTTAGGATTACGTATTTACGTTTTTGAACTCCGTTTTTGATGAGACAATTTTTATTGGATTCGTTTTGTGACGGTGATTCATAATTTATAAAAACGTTTTTCGTAAAACGACCCGAGGGCACGCAAATCGAGAAAACTAGAATCGAGAAATACCCGTAAACTAGTGAGATGGGACAAAACACTTTGCCCCACCCCACTAGCAATATGGGACGGCAATATGACACCACCACACATATGTGGCATCAAGTCTTAGCTAGCTTACAACATGTGTAAGCATATGCTTACACATTAAGCTAACTCTTTTACCACTAAACAAAAACTAGCAACTTGTTTCATTCCTCTCATTTTCTACATGAAAACCACTCAAAAATCCTCTCAACACTCTCCTTTGTGCCGTCCCAAATAAGCTAACAAACACCATCATTGATCTTTTCTAGCCATAAACCACATGTTTACTAGTCCTATTAAGGTGTTCTCTTGAAGCCTTGATCATTTGGTGGCCATATTAACAACTTTGGAGGTGATTTGCTTGTGTCCTAGGGCTGATTTTCCAACCTATGTTCTTGATATTTGATGGTCTTGGAGATACTTGTTGTGTTCATCAAGTTCTTGCCTTCCTAAAACAAGAAATCCACTTGGATTGGTAAAGAAGATCATCCTCTACATTTTTCTGTTATTATTTTGTAAAGAACAAATGTATTTTCTTTCATTTTGTATATGTATATGATGTATATATGATGATAAAAATGTTGTGTGGGAATCAAGTGTTGATAAACATGCTTAAAAATGATGATAACCATAAGAAATGAAGCTAAAATCTTGACTATTTAGTTGGCTGTATAAAAACAGTAGATAACTAAAAGATGAACTGATAAAATTGCATGGTTTGATCTATTTACAGTAAGTAGATGATGTTATACACATGTGATAGTTGGCCATGCAATGGAATCAAAATAATGAGTGAGATATGATCAAAACAAGTTAGGTGGTGTAATCTGAATAAGCAGTTTTGTAGGGACTGTTAAGACAACTTAGACTGAAAATGGGCAGTATCTATATCTAAGTTATATGTAGCACATATTATGAAGAATTTGTCATCCAAAAATGAGATTCTAAGTCATTGTAGAACTCTAGATATGGTAAAAATGGTGAATATGAAGTTAAAAATCAGATTTTGGAAAATAATGTTTATTATTATTATATAAGCACTCACATTATAATGTATAAAATGTAAAAATATAAACCCACTAACTTATAAAACTTATTTATATAAATTTATAAAAGGTTAATTAAATGGGTAAATTATATAAATGGTGGTAAAATAATATTTATAAGTAATAAAAACTATAAACTTGATTTTTACGACTTTTTCGGCTATCGCCGTAAAATTAACGTTTTTCGCCAAATAAAACTTAGACGACCAAACCCGTCTAATGTAAAGTTTATAAAAGTTGTATACTGATGTATATGTAACTAATACAAGTAAAAACCGATAAAACCTGAACTATAAGAATTACGGACATCTACGAGCTAAATAAACATATTGGACTAATAATTGGACTTAATAAGATAAATACTTGTAAAAAGAGCTTATTGGGCTTAACCCATTTGGGACCAACATTAAAAATATATATATACTGATAATATAGGTATAAAAGGGATTAAAACAAGTTAAAGAACTTATACTAAGCTTAATGGACTTAAAATAGATGAATAGGTAAAACTAGTAAACTAGTAAAACGTTACCAAAACGTAAACGCTAAAATGAGTAAACAAGGATGTACAAACCCACTTGATCATCATCATATGTACAAAATCATCATATGTATATTGTTATTTTGATAAAAGTCATTGGACCGAGTCTAAGACCGATTATTATTTATATAGGTTTCCGTGACCGAAGCACGCCCATAGCCGATAATCCGCCTTTCATTAACAACGTGAGTTCATAGCCTCGCACTCTTTTAAATGTTTTATAAAATGATTTGTAAACCCGCGAGGGAGATAACATGCTAGATTTTTATAAAAATAGAACACAAGTAGTCCCGATTGTATGCTTAATGATATGGACCCGAATGATGCTATGACCCTATATTCGAGACTAAAAGGATTATTAGTAGTTAGGTTATGTCACTTAAAGTCCCATTAGCATGAATTTTGAACTACCGGGATTTGGTAGACGCTTATGCATTTGATAGTACTATTTGGGGATGATCACCCCAGTTCGCGCCTTGACGGTTGATCCCCGTCGTACCACATTGATTGGTAAGCGAATTTATGTATTAGAAGATTCCATAGCGTGATTTTTGTGACGACACGCTAACTTAGATGGGCAAATTGTTTGTCGGGTTCGCGGCCCGCTGTTTTCACAGTAAGGTAACAATGTCATGCGGCTAATAATAATCCTATACAACGTATGCTATAAGACATAAATAATAAACGATAACGACGCTATTACGATGAATATATTACCTAACATGGTAATATAGAGACTACGGTCTCATGGACGGTTTCAGATGTATGCTTGATTTATATATTGCCTGGCTAGCAATATGTGGACTTACTTCCGATATTATACTCGTGTTCTGATTTTAAATGATTGTAAATGATTGTTTTATATAACGGTTTTCATTAAACTCTATGAATTCACTCGGCATTCGCTGATATGATTTTTGCATGTTTTTATCTCAGGTGCTTGAAGGTAATCCGGATGGAGATCGACTCTGATGGCCCACACTTAATATTAAAAATGTTCATTCGATCTGTGTTTTGTAAACTTAATGACCTGTATAATTTGGGACCTGTTGTACGCTTTTGAAACTTTTTATCGAATGAATGTTTGTTAAACCTTGTACAACCATTTTTATGTGTTGTCTATGATTGGAGTTATTGTGCTATCCCGTAACACTCTGAAAGACCCTTCCGCTGCACCGATACGAAAAATGAGAGTGTTACATAAAATATACGTTTAGGTCCCGTTTTAATGTAATTAAGTGGTAGAAAAGATGGGTGTTTTCACACCTATCAGCCTTCTACTAGTATCACCCTGAAAAAGAAAGTAGAAGTACACCATAGGAATGTTATTTCAAATTTGAATAAAAAAATCATGTTGCTAAAACTAAAGGCCCTACGGTTGTGTATCAGCATAAGCTTAAAGTGAGTTAAAATGTTGGAATTGTAATGCATGTATGTTTTCTGAGCATCATGATTTATGTCTTGTTGATCACGTGAATGAAATGTATGCCATTAGGAACAACCTTGAATGGAGGCTAACTAGGAGAACTCGTGACAAAGTTAGATGGAAATGTGCCATTTACTTTAGATGGAAACATGTGCCCTTTAACTAGGAATAAATCCACTGAGTTTAGGTCTCAGTGTCCTTTAAATAGGAACAATAACCCCTTTAACTAGGTCTGCCCCTACTACAGTGCCTACTAGTGAAGAAATATCTCAGGACCATAGGCAACTTGAATCTAATACGACAACTAGGAAGAAAATTTGGATATCTAAGAAACCTCATGGTAGCAAATCTATGATAATTATATATGTACCTGCTAACAAAAAGGAATAACTAGATTTCGATACATCGTCTTTGTCTGATTATATTTTCAGGTGGTCCAAATCATCTTCTGGTATTTGGACTCCGGTTGCTCCAAGGATATGACCGAATATCACTCGATGCTCAAAAACTTCACCCATAAGTTTCTTGGAACGGTTAAATTTGGTAATGATCACATTGCAAAGATCATGGGTTATGGTGAATATCAGATTGGAAATGTTACGGTTTCTCGGGTATATTATGTGGAAGGACTTGGTCACAATTTATTCTTCGTCAGACATTTTTCGGATTCAAACCATGAGTTTGCTTTTCGAAGACACCCTTTTTTCATCCGTAATTTGGAAGGAAAAGATTTGTTGAAAGGTTCTCGAGGAGAAAATATGTACACATTGTCTTTACAAGATATGAAGGCCACCTCTCTTCTATGCCTTATCTCCTAAGCATCTAATACCAAGTCATGGTTATGGCATCGTCATTTATCACATCTTAATTTTGATGCTCTTAACAACTTGGTTAAAACCGAACTTGTTCGTGGTCTTCCAAAGCTAAAATTTAACAAGGGTCATCTATGTTCCACGTGTTCAATGGGGAAAAGCACCAAGAAATCATACAAATACAAAGCCGAAGACCCCAACCATGAAAAACTATATCGTTTGCATATGGATCTTTGCGGGCCAATGCGTACTAAAAGTGTGAGTGGTAGGAAATATATCCTCGTTAATGTGGATGATTTCTCAAGGTTTAAATAGGTCATATTTTTACGCACCTGATTTTATTATCGAGTTTCTCAAATTAATTCAAGTGCGTCCAAATGCTACTATTCACTGTATTCGTACAAATAATGGAACTGAGTTCGTTAATCAAACTCTTCATGATTATTATGAAGAAATTGGAATTTCTCATGTAACATCCGTTGCTCTCACTCCACAACAAAACGGTGTCGTTGAAAGACGCAATCGTACCCTTATGGAAGCTGCTAGAACTATGATGATTTACGCAAATGCTCCTTTATTTTTATGGGCAGAAGCAGTAGCAACCACATGTTACACACAAGAGCACTCTATAATTCGTTAGCGCCATGGAAAAACAGCTTATGAGCTTCTTCATGGACGAAAACCCGACGTATCATTTCTACATGTGTTTGGTTCACTTTGTTATCCAAACATCAACAATGATAATTTGGGTAAACTTGAACGGAAAGTTGATATAGGAATTTTCATTGGTTACTCACCCGTAAAGAAAGCATACTGAATTTACAACCGTCGTTTTGGTAAGCTTATAGAAACTATATATATCGACTTTGATGAGCTAACTACGATGGATTATGAGAAACACATCTCTGAACCCACGCTTCATGAAATTAGACCCGTTTTATTAGTTCCTTAATGGTTCCCAATAATCCGACTTCTCCATCATTTACACGATCTACACAACCCGAATGTGATGAATTGTTTAAACCGATTTTTGATGAATTATTTAATCCTCCAAGTGACAATGCTCTAGAAGTAATAGTTTATGTGATAACCTAAAACCAAGGTAACTGCTTAATCTTATTTTACAACTATTTTTGTAATTTTTGATGAGTTTGAATGATTTTTATTTTTGAAGGTTTAGGTTTAAACCGATGATAGGAGACTTATATTTTTTTTTAATAAGTTAAGGAGTATTAGCAAGCGTGATGTCGATGGATGCCCAATATTTTACGTTCTATTGTCGATTGTTCGGTGTTTGTCATTTTCGATGTTTTCTTTTGAATGACGTATTAAGTCGAGTCGGGAGAAGAAATTATTATATTTTAGATACGTTTTAACTCTTGAGAAGTATTCTTATGAAACCCAAGCCGCGTGAATATTTTCAAAATTTACTAACAGTCATTTCTCGCTTTTTAGCTAACTATTTTCATTTTGGACCAAAACTATCATAAATTGACAAAAGGGGTCCCTCCATCAGTATATAAAAGCTCAAAATTCACTTAACTTTCTCATAGTTACACTTAACAAGAAAAATCATCCACCCATTTTCTTTCTTTCTCTTAATCGTCACCCCCTACACCACCTTAAATCAATTTTCATTCAATTTTGAGTTTGATCTAATCAAAAACAAATTAAGTCCCATCCTTATTATTTAAAGGAGCTTCGTTTGGTACTAATTTAAGCCACATGCATGAAGTTTGATGTTTTTATAAGAATTAGGGTTGGTAGGTCAAGTAAATGATCATGCATGCATTATTTGATGATGATCAAGTGATGATCATGCTATTTTTACAAAACATGTGTTTTTGATCTTGGGTTTTTGATTTAGGGATTGATACAAGTGTTAGGAATAAGTTATTTTGTTATTAGGGTATTAGTATGATGATAAAAATGGTTGATTTTGATTAAAAACATGGTTTCATAAAAGATTTTGAAGGGTGATTTAGATCAGTAGGATAAAGGGTATTTTTGGGTAACTTATTATTTTATTACTTCATAACTAATCCCATAGGGTTGTAGAGATTTCCATTAGCTTCGATTTGACATAAAGTAGAGCTTCTAGCTCCAAACGAGCGAAAAGTTATGAAAGTTTGATTATTCGTGTACCGGGAAACGAGTATCGGCACAACATGTAGTTGTTATCGATATTTGGACCGAATCTTGGGGACTATAGAATGAGTTTTGAAATGAGTCAAAGACTGATGTAAAAGTGTAAAACCTAGATGGTGAGTCTATTTTCAAACCTAAGTGTCGGTTTCGGAAATGGAGTCGCTTATAGAAGTTAAAACGGTTGTATGAATCGATGACATAAAACTGTCCGGTTTTTTTAGCTCAAAGATGAGTCGGGCAGGGAACTTTAAAACTAAATTCTTTTAACCAACTTTTGGGAGAACTTTCTATAGATAGTAAGTGAGATCTCGGTGTAGTATCATAAACTTTTGACGTGTCTAAATGGGGTAAATGAGCTAGTACATTTGGTATGTGCCGGCAGATTTTTATCGAGAGTATAGAGTAATAAAGTAAATGTGTTGAAGAGTATAATAGTATCACCTATATCGTTTTCTCTCGAGTTTGTCTTGATTTTATGAGTTTCAGTTTGATATTCTTATGTATGATTTATTTCTTCGAGTTTATTATTAATGAACGTGTTTTATTTGATAGGTTGTGGTTCTCGTGTTTGAAAGGCATCATCTATCATCGACGATTATCTCGCTATGTCTCTTATACTAAGGTAACTATGTAGCCTCGCTTTTCATGCTAGCTACTAAATGTTATAATAACCGCGAGGGGATACATGCTATTTGGAAATAAATGAACACAAGTCATGATTAATTGTTTGGACATGTATCTTGCCTATGTTGCCTTGAATTGTATTGAGTACGTTGTTGCTAAAGACCCTAAATTCATGAACAATTAACTAAGTGCTGACTTGATGTTGTGAGTTGGGAATAACCACTTCTTCAAATGATAGTACTATTGGGTTGACCACCCTATCTGAGACCAAGGCATTACGTTGAGTAACCTCCGGGAAGGATAATTTACGAGAATGAGATTTAGGTATACATCTAGCAACTAATACCCTAGAGGGGTAATGGTTTTATCTAGTCATGTTGGCATTTGGCGTGGTTGACTAATTGGTTAATGGGTCGGTGTCATGAGCTTAAATACAATGAGTTACCTTGATATAGATTGTATGTACAACAATTCTATAAATTGATTATGATTGATTTTCTTCTTGTGTTCAAAATGTTATTTGTTAAACCTATGGACTCGCTCAACATTATTATTGACTCGTTTAAGCATGTGTTTCAGGTAATTGAAGGTGATTGATGGAGGAGCTTTGCTGTGGATGTTGTGGGTTGGTAATAACTAAGAATTTAGTTGATTAAAAATGTTGCTTTTGCAAGATCTTTGTTTGCGTTGCTCGAACCCAATTATATATGTCGTTGTTTCGTTCTCGGTATCTTCGCGAATCGATAACGGTTCAAAGTGGAAAAGTTGTAATTGGTAACTAAAAAGGGGGAGCTTTGATCTATATCTACTTAAAAGGTAAGTGCGAAAAGTAATAAAAGTAAACTGAAAGTAATGGTTGAAAGTAAAACTAGAATTAAAATTAAACAGTAAATCCCTTCCCTTGGACAAACAACTCATTCGGAATAAAACTATTGATCCAGAATATTCACTTCATCCGGAATATAACTCTTTACTCGGAATAATAAATACCACCTTCATTAGGAATAATCGTTGATCCGGAATAAGAGCTTGATGCGGAATATATATCCTTCATGCGGAATGTTTGTTTATGCGGAATAACCTTTTATCCGGAATAAAGTGCTATTCGGAATAATTAAAAACCAAGATTGATTCGGAATAAATAAAGAAAATTCGTTGATCCGGAATATTAGGTGATCTGGAATAAAATTCTATCCGGAATAAAAAGGTTGATCCGGAATAAAATTCTATCCGGAATAAAAAGGTTGATCCGGAATAAAATTGGTAAGAAGCTTTATTCGGAATAATTAATTTACTCGGAATAAAACTTGATCCGGAATATAAGGGTTGATCCGGAATATTTGATATTCCGAACCAAAGAGCTTGATCCGGATTATAATCACAAAACCCTTGATCCGGAATATGGTGTTGATTCGGAATCTGGGCTGTGAAACAGTAACAAGAACGAAGAACAGGGGAATAACAAACTCCACGAATTTAACCAAAATCCACTAAGTTTTTAATCAAAACATAAACCAATTTAACCACTAATCATTTACCTATGATAAACATCAATCCAAAACAACAAAAACATAAAACCCACTTACTTTTGAAGATTAAAACCAATAAAATAAAAACCTTAGAACTTTGAATCAACAAGAAAAGGAAGAACAAGATGAAATAGAAACTTGTATTAAGGATTAATATTCAAACAAACAAAATGGAAAGATTAACTTACAAGATTCTTGAATTAAAAGGACAAATGAAAAATCACCAAACACCCTAATGGTGTTGATGATGCTACGAAATAAGAGAAAAACAAACAGAAAGAAAAACTGGTCTCTAAAATGTGAAATGGGAAGGGTATTTATAGGGCTTGGCTTGGTTTGGTTAGTGGGCTTTCTCCCTTTCTTTTCGTCTTCTCGTCTTTTCAGAAAAGTTGACGTTTTTGATTTCGATTCGGGATTTGTCGACGAATAAATTCAAACGTCTTTTCATTTCTTCATTTAATAGACTTGAGTTCTCCGACATATGTAAATCTTCCATCTTTGGTCCTTTTCTTCGATAAATCTTCAAATAGGCACATCGACTTCAAATCTTTTGCATCTCTTGGATTATAGACTTCGTCTTTTCGTCTTTCTCTTCGATAAAACCCGTGTAATCCCATGTTTTCTTCAATATTTATCCGGTTGGCTCTGAAAACACAACAAACACACAAACCACGCATAATTCCAAACAAATGACATTAAATACGCGTTTTGGTCTTGTTTTAGCAAGAAATAAGTGGTAAAATGATGGGTGTTTTCACACCTATCAAATCCCCTACACTTAACCATTGCCATGCCCTCATGCAATGCTATAATTTTAAAGCACGGTTTACATTTCTCATCATAAATAACCACCTTGGCCTTTATTAAATTCTAAGCACTAAGGAAACCAAAAGAACAAAACAAGTAAAGTATTTAATGACTTACATTGGGGTTTTAGATTGTCATGAATGTTCCTCATTCTCAAGTTTCACGTTCCCCATACCAAGCTTAAAAACGAGATCATTATTATTATAAGTTAGCAAAGTAACACGAACTCATGTGGCCCAATTATTCACTTAGACTCCCTTATTCCTAGGTGTATCTCTTATATTTTATTTTTGTCTTGAATGATCACGAGGATGCATTGTTTGACTTATTTCGATAGATATTTAGGCTGAAAACAAAGTGGGATGATTTAATCAATAGTTAGCTAAAGGACAAAATCTTTTGAAACTGCTTCTCGGGACCTCATAAAGTTCATATCTTGGCATAACTCGCTTCACGATTTGAGACCTTTCTCGGATCGATATTTGGCAGCGACTTCATACTTCGAATCTTTGAGAGACGTTCTTGAAATTATGGTCTTCTCTTCATAATAGGAATTTCTTCACTTGAAGTTTTGAGAGATTCTTCATCTTTGGACCACGACTTCTTTCATTTTTCTCCAATCTTTATTTTGGACTTTGATATACAACGATCCTCCTCCTTTTAGGACTTGGATCTATTTATCCTCATACCTTGCTAGGGCCTTTTCGGATAGATTTCTCCATGATCTTTTGAGGATTTTTTGCTTTTCGTCGTGTGTCTCGATCCTTCATATTGATTTTCGATAAATGATTCTTCACATCACTTTTGGATCTTTAGCAACAAAATGTAGCCCTCATGCCTTGTTAGTGTAACACCCCCAAATTTATACAACTCAATACAGCGGAAGACTCGTTGGTGTTACGGGATATCACATTACTCACATCATAGACAACACATAAAAATCGCGTCGTTTAATAATAAAAGCATTTCCATTCATAAATATCAATGTTAAATCGGTCCCAAGTCATTACATTTCATACAAAGTTTTACAAAATATTTGAATGGAAAATATTGTTTAAGTGCGGGCCATGAATTCTTGTCGTCTTCCCGAGAATTACCTTCAAGTACCTGAGATAAAACATGTTAAAAGAAAAGGTCAGCGATAACACCGAGTGAATTCATAGAGTTTAATAAATTCCATCAATATAACTTTGGTATAAAATTAGTACCAAAAAACAATTCGTACAAATCATTGTAATAGGCCGAAAAATAGCCAAAATCGTTTTATACAAATCTTTGTAATAGGCCATAAAATAGCCAAAGTCATTTTATATAAATCCTTATCGAAAATCATAATATAGGCATTTGCCTTAAAAATTATTATACGAGCCAATGTCGTAAAAACATCATACAATACGTCTTATGACGTTGTATAAAATCAAATAAAAAAACCGTTATATGAATATGGTTATGAAAACCAAAACACAAACATAATATCAATAGTATGACCCCGTATTGCTAGTCAGACAATACTTCGTAATTCGGTGCGTCTAATAGTATTTCATTAGTTTTTGGATTATTATAAGCCGCATGACATTGTTACCTTACTAAACCAACAACGGGTAGCTAACCCGATACTCAATTTGCCCATCTAAAGTAGCGTGTCGTCACAAAGGTCACGCTATGGAAATCTTCTCATACATAAATTCGCTTACCAATCAATGTGGCACGACGGGGATTAACCGTCAAGGCGCGAACTGGGGTAATCGTCCCCAAATAGTACTATTAAATGCATAAGCGTCTACCAAATCCCGGTAGTTCCCAATTCATGCTAATGGGACTTTTAGTGACATAACCTAACTTTAATCGGGTCATTCAATCATTCGGGTCCAAAATCAATAACAAACAATCGGGACAAATGGTGTCCTAATTTTATAAAAACTAACATGTTATCTCCCTCGCGGGTTTATAAAACATTTATAAAAACATTTAAAAGAGTGCAAGGCTATGAACTCACATTGATGTGGGAAGGCGGGTTATCGGCAATTCGGACGTACGGTACGTGCTTCAATCACGGAAACCTATATAAATAATAATCGGTCTTAGACGTTTGTCCAATGACTTTATAAAAATATCAATTATGTATACATATGATGATTATATATATATGATGATCAAGTGGGTTTGCATATTCTCATTTACTCATTTTTGTGTTATGTGTCTATAACTTTTATACTAGTTTACTAGTTTTACCTATTTATGTATTTTAAGTCCAATAAACTTATTATAAGTTATTTAACTTATTTTAATCCATTTTGTACTTATATTATCAGTACATAAACTTTCAAGTTGGGCCCAAATGGGTTAAGCCCAATAAGTTCTATTTATGGGTGTTTATCTTATTTAGTCCAATTATTAGCCCAAGTATTAATCCAATATGTTTACTTAGCTCGTTAATGTCCGTATGCCCTATAGTTCGGGTTTTATCGGTTTTTACTTGTTATACATGTCTATATATCAGTATATAAGTTTTATAAAGTTTTCATTAGACGGGTCCAACCATCTAAGTTTTATTTAACAAAAACGTTAATTTTACGGCGATAGCCGAAAAAGTCGTAAAAATCAAGTTTATAGTTTTATAACTTATAAAACTTAACAAGTTACCATTTTTATAAAATTTCCACTTATTTAGCCTTTTACATACTTATATAAATAATATCCGTAAGTTAGTGGGTTTTTATTTTATATTTTATACTATTAAATTTTGAGTGCTTATATAATAGTATTATTCTTTATTTTCCAAAAATCTGATTTTTATCTTCACTTTCACCAAAACTGCCATATCTTGAGTTCTATATGGAGATATAAGCACAAATATTTGTCACATAAACTAAATGATATGTGCTACATTTAAATCTTCTATAGCTACTGTTGAATCATCTTCTAAATATTTTCTAAAAATCATCCAAAACAGTAACTTCAGATTTATACCCTAAACTTGTTTTGATCATATCTCACTCATTACAATGATTCCATTGCATGGCCAACTCTCACATGTGTACAAGACCCATAGCTTACTATAAATACATTCTACTTCATCATTTTATCAGTCCATGACCTGTTTACTTACTGTTTTATACAGCCATGTAAATTAATCAAGATTTTAACCTTATTTCTTATGGTTTTTCACCTTTTTAATCATATTTATCAACACCAAATCCCCACATAACATTTTTATCATCATAAATATATACAATAGGAAATAAAATACATGTTTACATAATCAAAATAACAAGAAGATGAGGAGGACAATCTTTATACCACCATGATGATGTAGGTTGATCAAAACATGGATTTTTGATGGAGAAACTTGTGCATATCCAACACCATCTTCAAGAACACCATTCTTCATGAACAACTGGTGGAAAATCAGCCCTAATACTCCATGGAAACTCCTCTTTGATGTTATAACTTACACCAATCTTCATCATTTTGAATGGAGATTAACATATGTTGATTATAACATATGTTTATGGTTAAAATTTGTATGAAAGGGGTGTTTTGGTGGAGATGAGGGACGGCATAGATGAGTGAGAGAGAGAGAGAGTTGAGTGGTTTTTGCATGTCACAAATGAAACTAGGTGTGTTGTGTTGGTGGTTTTAGTTAGTGGAAGGCTTACTTAGTAAGCTAAGAACATGTGTAAAACTTTGTGAGATAAACTTGACACCTAAGTGGTGTTGAGTTGCTAGTGTTGGCCGGTTTTGGAGTGGGGTGGGACAAGTGTCCCACTTGTCTCATCCCATTTATTTACGGGTACTCCTTGATTCTAGTTTCCTCGATTTACGTGCCCTCGGGTCGTTTTACGAAAAACGTTTTTATAAATTATGAATCAACGTCACAAAACGAGTCTAATAAAAACTGTTTCATCAAAAACGGAGTTCGAAAAAGTAAATACGCAATCCTAAGGTTTCCGGTTTAGTCGTAAAGGACGTTAAAATAAAATCGTAAGTCCTAATCTCTTCTCGTAAATTCGTGAGTTTATGAACCAACACAAATTTAAAACTCCAAAATAATATTCACAGATAAATTTATTTTCTGAAATGTCGGACTGTCACCAAAGATGGTGTATGTAAACGTAAGCACGTAACGTTGAATCCTCCGGTTTAGACGTTGTCGATGCTACTTCAAGACGTAAATCCAAATTTCTTCCCAAAAATATGTGAGTTCATATTGTAACATTAAAATAATGTTTTTAAATAATATTCGAGAATAGAATATCAATCATAAATTGACGGATTGTCACAACATTTACCCCTAAACAGGATCTTTGTCCTCAAAGATCATCTTACCTTACTACTTGCTTCTTATAGAGTTAAAGCCATGTGGGTATTTCCTCCACACTCGGTCTTTTCTCACAAGTACAATTCATTACAATACGCGAGTTTCAGCAAACATAACTACGGGAATAAGATCAGGCTAAATGTTGACTTACTTTTTCTATCCATGATGTTCACGGGTTTTTGATGAATGCAACTTTTCACCGATCTAAGCTCTACTAAGAATAATCAGATTCTCACTTGATAAATATTTTATCAAGTTCGATTTGCGAAACATAATTCACGCAGTCTTTGAAGTCCTAGGGTAGATCCAGCTGATATGCCTTTCAATCCCAACTTTTACATCATCTCAATGGTCCCATACAACGGGGACTTATATCCCATGATTTGTCAGATCATGAATTCATTTTTCCAAGTTTAAAATTTTGTGGCATACCTTCGCTACCCATTTGGCACTTCAAGATCTACATTTCACATTCACATAACCTCCTGCCCACCACCGGCAGTCGGTAATCAAATCCTAATTTCAGCAATCATTTCAGATCTCGCGGGTCAGGTATTTTGTAAGGTTAGGTTCGCCATCATAGGAAACCTTAAACCTAAAAGACATGTCCAACTCACAATGGGTGTATGTCGGATGTCTTCATTTCAATTCTTGCTTACAGATGCTCTAATATAGATCCTAACAAGATTCGATCTCAATCCTAATACGATAATTATCAATGATAATATCTTAAAAGGAAAACGATTATATGGTCTATTACCAAAGGTCAATCATTCAAACATAAAATAGCAGTTATATTACCTTGTATCGTTACTTTACCTCGTCCCTTCGATTTGGGGTGGTATATAGTACTCTCATCAAGGTTCGTTCTCAATGATTTCTGAGCAAATCTCTAGAAATTCGATGCGAAGCGAGTATCTTGATAAATATGTTCGATACAGGCACACTATGTTTACATAACTCTTTTGCATTTATCATTAACGAGAATGATATTAGCAGATTTGGTCAGTCTGTGGACGATGACCCAAATCGAATTAAATTCATATGATGACCTTTGCAATAGCTAGACGTTTACTAATGTATGAGGCGATCTCTGCCTTCATAATTTGTCATTAGTACAACCTCTTCAGACAAAGATACTCTTAGTCATAAAATGACATAAATACTTATACTTACAAATTCCAACATAACTATATCTCACAATCTCCATATTTATACAATCACAAGTGGTCTTTAAAATATTTAACGCCATCGGCTTCTAAATTCTAATGGTTCAAATTAGTCGTGAATCCCTCTATATTATCCTTTTTACAACCATTGTTTATTTTATATCGTTCGCCAATTTATTTTGCACCTTCATTATTAAGGAACACATCCTAATTGGTTCTTTATATTTTATACATAATGTGTCAGTGTCTATATTCACTTCTCTTGATGATGATATAATTATCATGTCCATAATTCACTCAGGTATTCTTTATATATTATGCGTCAGTAATTACGTTCACCTTCCTGATGAAATAAATATCACAACCGTATTTATTCAAGATTCTTTCTTCATATCTTCTATGTTTTAGTTTCTTCTAAACTATCATTTTTATCCGTTTTACTCAATCCGTCGTCTAAAGCGTCGATAATTATTATAATTAATTAAATAATTATTAGTTAATTTTTATGAAACGTAAACGTAAAATTTTTAAATTTCTTAGTTCGACCAATTATATAAAATGTTCAAAATAAATTTGAATTTAATTATCACGATTTTTATTAATTTACTAAAAATAATTAGTGAGATTCGTAAATGGTCGAAAAATCTTTATTTATACTTTGGTCACAATTTTCTTAGTTGAAAAGCAAAAATTTTCGTTTCAAATTCCAAGTTTAAGGTTTAAATGGTTTCCTTAATCCTCCTTAGATTGTCTTAAGGTATACACAAACATTTACCCCTAAACAGGAGTTTAGTTAAATGTTTTGTGTATAAGGGAATAATCCTTTTGAAATCCTTTGTTAAAACATTTGTCAAAACATATTTCCATTTTCTTTTTGGTAAAACCCAAAGTCTTAAAAGGGCTCTAAATTTTTGAAGAGTCAATATAGATTCCATTATCTTATATATTAATCACATGGTCAAATCATGTAAAGGATTAAGTCTTAATCATATGTTAATTATTCAAGGTACATGTTTTTATCGTTCGGCCAATTCAGGGCAATCTATAAATAATTATTAAATCATTCTTATTCTTATAAACAAATAAATGGTCCTTAATGATCACGAGCATGAATTTATCAAATTACAGCTTACACACGTGATTCACCAAATTTATGAATACTACATGTGCATTAGTCAATCCAAACGACATCACGTGAAACTCATAATGTTCATTACAAGTACCGGATGTAGTGATTGGAATAGATAATCTTTTTCGCAGATGCGAAGTTGGTGATAACCATGCTATGGATCAAATTTGTTAGAACCTTGGGTTCGGGCAGGAACCGACTAACTCTTCGATTTACAATCTCAGAGGGAAGCCGGGTTAAATGATTGAACAATTCTTCCATTTCGAGTTATGGATATCGCTTTCGATTGTCAATTTACTCAGTCATAGTAATCTATAAATATAAGGAATGATAACACCATAGCTCTTCAGGATGACAGGCTTGGTATAATAAAATCTTTCTCCGACAACTCTCTCAGTTGTACGGTAATTCCTTTAATTTAGATGGTGCTGACGTACAGTGCACAAGCCACAGGTGCAACACCGGAAATATAATCAATACCAATTTCGAATTGCCTTAATGGCGAAAGTCTAGGTAAGTCATCAATAAATACTTCCTAAAGTTTCAGATAACGAAAACATCGTTTAATAAATTCATATTAGGTTCTTCTAGATGACAATATCTATAACCAGTTCACAACCATTCACGGTATAATTTTAAGTCTAATGCAGGACATGGTCATCCATCAAGAATTATTTAGATTACTTTTGATAATCAACATCTTATCTTTTAGGGGAATTCAATTCGAGCTCTCATTAATTAAGACAATGTCGTCATGTCATAATCAATCAATACATTCTACTGGCACTATCAACTTTCCAGTTGCATTGCCGTCGATAAGATGTGAACTTCTCAAAAGACTAATAATAATTCATAATCCTTCGCAAATTCAGGAGACATAACTAACCTTAAAAGAGTAAGATCAACGCATAATCTATGCGAGAGAATTTCAAATCAGATACAGACGAAAACATTTAACGAATATGAATATATTCCATGTTTTCATAATTTGAGTACGCATTCAAAAGCTCCTCGGATCGTTACCCGGGTCATTCAGATGAAATCAAATCAGAAGAAATGATAAGAACGTCAATATATCCAGTGGGGTATCAACACTGGGTAATCAGATACTTTTCCTAAGAATCTCTCTACGGGAGAATTGGACAAGAACGGAATATCAATTTGTCAAATAAGACAAATTCCACAGATGAGTAAATTCGACTTAGAAGAATAGATGCTACAGGCACATATGTAGGTGTCCCTAACATTATGTCCCTATTTTCACTTCTTGCAGATCTCATAAAACGTAATCTTTCACAATCTTCAAAGAAAATTTAGTGTTTATTAATTAGTTTTAAGGTAACTACTAATCAGTCTTGCATAGTCCATTCCAAATTGTATGTAGGCGCGCAACTATATACAATTTCAAGATTAACGATGCAATACTCAGTTCGTCAAAACTTTATAATCATGTTTACAAAGATTTTCCTTGTTATGAAAACAATTAAGTTTTCCAAGGTGTTTTATAAACAACTTCATTTCGATAACAATCACTTATAAATCTCACTTTGAATAATCCTTATAGTGATGAAAATTAAATTTTCTCAAAGGATACCGTTTTAAATTTATAAAAACAATGTGTGATCTGCAAAAGAGTGATGAAGAGTTGTTCACAATGAACTTAACTACAATATGATAGGAAATGAGCTTTAGCCAAATAATCATGAGGTTCATGATCTCGATGGCACTCAAAAGAATAATCCACAACGTAACTCAAATCGAGATAAGTACTTGTTCAATGGTTGCATCACTAATGCGAACATTAGGATGAAGCAATAAAGGATAGATAACATCGATACATGTAGAATTTAGCAATCAAAGGTAGTCTTCTTCGTTAATCACAAACAAGTCAAAATTGTACCGTAACACATTACGTGTCACTATGTCATACAATTCTCAGAACTCATCCTACCAACTGATATCTCAGTTAAGTTAGGGATTCTTAAAAGATACCACAATGAATACTAATCTACAAGAGTCATTTGGTGTTCCACATGTCCTAGAAGATCCATCGGTCTCAATTCAGAAGAAGATTTCTTCAATTTATTTCTTGGACACTGGGCATCCTCGTTAGTGGACAATGGTCTAGGAACAACCCTTAACACAAACCTACAATCAATTAAAACCTTATAATTCAATCACATGACTTAATAATTTCCTCTTAACAATCTCATATTCCATATAGGTTAAGTTTTACTTTATTCAAGTTTCGACCAATTTTATACTCAAATCGACATCCTACCTTATTCTCCAATACTTACAACCTTATTCTTCGACCTTGTAAAGGCAATACAATCTCAATATGAATCAACACTTAATTTCCAATCCTATTAGCTATTACAACGACAATTATCAAATGAGTCATTAATATGAAATGACTTGATCATTCAACTAGACTTCTCGGAAAGGTATTAGTGGCATGAGGCTTTTGGGTAATGGTTCCAATAACAGCCTCAAGTGCAACATTCACCCTTTCGATTTCAATTTAAGAATTGGATGACAACGAATCAGATGACACCTTTCCAGGTGGTAATGTTTTGTCAAACTCCACTCTATAAGGAAAGATCGTCATGACATCGATATCAGATTTAATCTCGCCAATTCTTTTTCAATATTACAATCAACTAATATCTACATTTCTACGAATATCAACCATTTGTTGGGATCATAAATATCCACAACTTGGTTTTAGATCTAGGATAGCTAGAATTCCTACGAGAATAGCTTCGACTAATTTACTAGGGGATTTAGGGTTACTTGTGACAATCTACGTCGTATAAATACCTCGTATAAAAATCAAAATAATTATCAATCAATCATGTAATAAAATTACATCATATGTATATATATAATCCAAGTTATATATATATTTAAATAACACTTCTCAGTCTTGGCCTTGTCGGTAACTCGGGAATTCTTCGGCACCGTTATAGTCAAAAGATTTTTAGACATTTTTATAAAAATGTTTATAGTTAAAAGATTTTGAAATGTTTTATTCAAAACCTTGGTTTTAAAAATCTTTCGTTCTCTATAACGAGAGCTCTGGTACCAAACTGTAACACCCCCAAATTTATACAACTCAATACAGCGGAAGTCTCGTTGGTGTTACGAGATAGCACATTACTCACATCATAGACAACGCATAAAAATCGCGTCGTTTAATAATAAAAGCATTTCCATTCATAAATATCAATGTTACATCGGTCCCAAGTCATTACATTTCATACAAAGTTTTACAAAATATTTGAATGGAAAATATTGTTTAAGTGCGGGCCATGAATTCTTGTCGTCTTCCCGAGAATTACCTTCAAGTACCTGAGATAAAACATGTTAAAAGAAAAGGTCAGCGATAACTCCGAGTGAATTCATAGAGTTTAATAAATTCCATCAATATAACTTTGGTATAAAATTAGTACCAAAAATCAATTCGTACAAATCATTGTTATAGGCCGTAAAATAGCCAAAATCGTTTTATACAAATCTTTTTAATAGGCCATAAAATAGCCAAAGTCATTTTATATAAATCCTTATCGAAAATCATAATATAGGCATTTGCCTTAAAAATTATTATACGAGCCAATGTCGTAAAAACATCATACAATACGTCTTATGACGTTGTATAAAATCAAATAAAAAAACCGTTATATGAATATGGTTATGAAAACCAAAACACAAACATAATATCAATAGTATGACCCCGTATTGCTAGTCAGACAATACTTCGTAATTCGGTGCGTCTAATAGTATTTCATTAGTTTTTGGATTATTATAAGCCGCATGACATTGTTACCTTACTAAACCAACAACGGGTAGCTAACCCGATACTCAATTTGCCCATCTAAAGTAGCGTGTCGTCACAAAGGTCACGCTATGGAAATCTTCTCATACATAAATTCGCTTACCAATCAATGTGGCACGACGGGGATCAACCGTCAAGGCGCGAACTGGGGTGATCGTCCCCAAATAGTACTATTAAATGCATAAGCGTCTACCAAATCCCGGTAGTTCACAATTCATGCTAATGGGACTTTTAGTGACATAACCTAACTTTAATAATCCATTTTATTTCATCTATCGGTTCCATTAGTCATTTATCGGGTCATACAATCGGGTCATTCAATCATTCGGGTCCAAAATCAATAACAAACAATCGGGACAAATGGTGTCCTAATTTTATAAAAACTAACATGTTATCTCCCTCGCGGGTTTATAAAACATTTATAAAAACATTTAAAAGAGTGCGAGGCTAAGAACTCACATTGATGTGGGAAGGCGGGTTATCGGCAATTCGGACGTACGGTACGTGCTTCAATCACGGAAACCTATATAAATAATAATCTGTCTTAGACGTTTGTCCAATGACTTTATAAAAATATCAATTATGTATACATATGATGATTATATATATATGATGATCAAGTGGGTTTGCATATTCTCATTTACTCATTTTTGTGTTATGTGTCGATAACTTTTATACTAGTTTACTAGTTTTACCTATTTATGTATTTTAAGTCCAATAAACTTATTATAAGTTATTTAACTTATTTTAATCTATTTTGTACTTATATTATCAGTACATACACTTTAAAGTTGGGCCCAAATTGGTTAAGCCCAATAAGTTCTTTTTATGGGTGTTTATCTTATTTAGTCCAATTATTAGCCCAAGTATTAATCCAATATATTTACTTAGCTCGTTAATGTCCGTATGCCCTATAGTTCGGGTTTTATCGGTTTTTACTTGTTATACATGTCTATATATCAGTATATAAGTTTTATAAAGTTTTCATTAGACGGGTCCAACCATCTAAGTTTTATTTAACAAAAACGTTAATTTTACGGCGATAGCCGAAAAAGTCGTAAAAATCAAGTTTATAGTTTTATAACTTATAAAACTTAACAAGTTACCATTTTTATAAAATGTCCACTTATTTAACCTTTTACATACTTATATAAATAAAATCCATAAGTTAGTGGGTTTTTATTTTACATTTTATACTATTAACTTTTGAGTGCTTATATAATAGTATTATTCTTTATTTTCCAAAAATCTGATTTTTATCTTCACTTTCACCAAAACTACCATATCTTGAGTTCTATATGGAGATAGAAGCTCAAATTTTTATCACATAAACTACATGATATGTGCTACATTTAACTCTTCTATAGCTACTGTTGAATCATCTTCTAAATATTTTCTAAAAATCGTCCAAAACAGTAACTTCAGATTTATACCCTAAACTTGTTTTGATCATATCTCACTCATTACAATGATTCCATTGCATGGCCAACTCTCACATGTGTACAAGACCCATAGCTTACTGTAAATCCATTCTACTTCATCATTTTATCAGTCCATGACCTGTTTACTTACTGTTTTATACAGCCATGGAAATTAATCAAGATTTTAACCTTGTTTCTTATGGTTTTTCACCTTTTTAATCATATTTATCAACACCAAATCCCCACATAACATTTTTATCATCATATAATCATCATAAATATATACAATAGGAAATAAAATACATGTTTACATAATCAAAATAACAAGAAGATGAGGAGGACAATCTTTATACCACCATGATGATGTAGGTTGATCAAAACATGGATTTTTGATGGAGAAACTTGTGCATAGCCAACACCATCTTCAAGAACACCATTCTTCATGAACAACTGGTAGAAAATCAGCCCTAATACTCCATGGAAACTCCTCCTTTGATGTTATAACTTACACCAATCTTCATCTTTTTGAATGGAGATTAACATATGTTGATTATAACATATGTTTATGGTTAAAATTTGTATGAAAGGGGTGTTTTGGTGGAGATGAGGGACGACATAGATGAGTGAGAGAGAGAGTTGAGTGGTTTTTGCATGTCACAAATGAAACTAGGTGTGTTGTGTTGGTGGTTTTAGTTAGTGGAAGGCTTACTTAGTAAGCTAAGAACATGTGTAAGACTTTGTGAGATAAACTTGACACCTAAGTGGTGTTGAGTTGCTAGTGTTGGCCGGTTTTGGAGTGGGGTGGGACAAGTGTCCCACTTGTCTCATCCCATTTATTTACGGGTACTCCTTGATTCTAGTTTCCTCGATTTGCGTGCCCTCGGGTCGTTTTACGAAAAACGTTTTTATAAATTATGAATCAACGTCACAAAACGAGTCTAATAAAAATTGTTCCATCAAAAACGGAGTTCGAAAACGTAAATACGTAATCCTAAGGTTTCCGGTTTAGTCGTAAAGGACGTTAAAATAAAATCGTAAGTCCTAATCTCTTCTCGTAAATTCGTGAGTTTATGAACCAACACAAATTTAAAACTCCAAAATAATATTCACAGATAAATTTATTTTCTGAAATGTCGGACTGTCACCAAAGATGGTGTATGTAAACGTAAGCACGTAACGTTGAATCCTCCGGTTTAGACGTTGTCGATGCTACTTCAAGACGTAAATCCAAATTTCTTCCCAAAAATATGTGAGTTCATATTGTAACATTAAAATAATGTTTTTAAATAATATTCGAGAATAGAATATCGACCATAAATTGACGGATTGTCACAGTTAGGGCCTTTTTGGACTCACCAATCTTCGCATCCCGCTTCAATAAGTTATGCCGTGGCTATGAACTCTAATCCATACCGAGCAACATTTAAACGATCTTGGGCTAGAAGCTAAGTAACTTTTCAAATCGTACAACCTTATTTATTGCAGATAAATTTATTAGCAAGCGATGGGAGAATATACTTATAATCAACTCACATAAATTCACGAAAGAATACCAAACTTATAATTGACTCTATCATCTATCGTTCTCCACAATTTAAAATCTCAAGGAATGAGACTCGTGGATGCTTAGCCAATTAAATCAATGTTTTTGGTTTTCGAGTCGCCTATAGGATCTTGCATCTTCTTAGACTCTTTCAAGTTTAGAATTTGCGTTTTAAAGTTCCCTTGATAAACGACTCTCTAGGATCAATTATAGGAACTTGCAAAAAGTTCTTGTTCTTAACCCGTGAGAGTTAAGACTTTCGCGTTTTAAATCTCCCTAAATAAAAGCCTAGCAAAACTTGACTGAAACACGTTCAGGATACTAGCTAGAGTAAACTTAGATAAGTAAACTCGGGTTGAGTCAAAATATTCACGACTTTGAAAAATTTAAAACCACTTTATTGAAATTTTATTCTAGCAAGGAGAGAAAATAAACATAACAAAGGAAAATGAAACTATACAACTAGGCCAAAATAGATTAAAATTTTTGAAAAATGTTGAAAAATCGAATTTTCCGGTTAAATGAAGGCACTTTAATGGATAAGTCCACTTAAAACTTTGATAGAAGTCTTCCCTACACTTAATATAAACATTGTCCTCAATGTTTAAGCATGTGGGAAAAGTCTCCCCTACACATATGACATTGTGCACGTTGGTTAAATCAAGTTAAGGAGGAGACAACTAAAGTGATCAACTTCAAAGGTGAGTATGAAGAAGATTGAATCATGATAGTTGAGAGATAGAACCGATTTGTGGATAACATGGGAGCACGGTTCTTCAAAGATTCCAAGAGTACACTAATCCCTGTAATCACATCACCATACAAACACAAGCAACCTATATAGCTCCCCCTACACTTAGGATGAAAAACGGGAAAGGGGGATAGATACTCGGGTTGCCTCCCGAGGAGCACTTGTTTTTGTTAACCGAGTCACGAGCCTGACTCGGTCCCGAACTAAATCAAGGGAAACGTGGTGAGGGATGGAATCATCTCATGAGAGATGTCCTCACAAAAGTACAACTTCAGACGTTGGCCATTCACCTTAAAATTGGGCCCATTTGGCTGAGAAAGCTTAATGGTGCCATAAGGAAAGACATTGGTGATGGTGAATGGACCAGACCAGCGGCTCTTCAACTTACCCGAGAAGATCTTCAACCAAGAGTTAAAAAGTAAGACTTGATCACCAACGTGGAACTCTCGGTTCTTAATTTTAGCATCATGGATAATCTTGGTCTTCTCCTTATAGATCAATGAGTTCTCGTAAGCTTCATTCCTCAATTCATGTAGCTCGTTGAGTTGAATCTTGCGAAGATCACCGGCTTTGTTGATGTCGAAGTTAGCCCACTTCAAGGCCCAATATGCCTTATGTTCCAGCTCGATGGGAAGGTGGCATGCTTTCCCGTACACAAGACGATAAGGTGTACAACCAATCGGTGTCTTATAGGCGGTACGGAAAGCCCACAGAGCATCATCAAGTTTATCGGCCCACGAGGCCCGATGCTCTCCCACAGTACGTTCCAAAATTTGCTTCAATCCACGGTTGGATATCTCGGCTTGACCGTTGGTTTGAGGATGGTAAGCGGTGGAAAGACGGTGATTGACACCATACTTAGCCATGACTCTTTCAAATTGATCATTTCAAAAATGAGTCCCGCGGTCACTGATTATAGCACGAGGAACACCGAATCGAGCAAACAGTTGTTTCAAGAAATTAAAAACCACCCTAGCGTCGTTAGTGGGTAAAGCTTTGGCTTCAACCCATTTAGAAACGTAGTCAACGGCGACAAGGATGTATTTGTTTCCTTTAGAAGAAGGGAATGGCCCCATAAAGTCGATGCCCTATACATCAAAGATTTCACATTCTTGTATGAAATTTTGAGGCATCTCATCTTTATGTGTGATCTTGCCTTGTTTTTGGCAACAATCACAATTTTTAACCATTTCGTGAGCATCACGATAAATGGTGGGCCAATAAAATCCCGAGTCAAACACTTTTTTGGCGGTGTAGTTGGGACCAAAGTGACCACCGGTGGGTCCTTTGTGGCAAGCCTTGAGAATGTCTAAAGCTGCAGGTCCGTCAACACATCGGCGAATAATCAAATCAGCGCATTGTTTGAAGAGAAAAGGGTCATCCCAAAAATAAGTCTTAACATCATTCAAGAACTTCTTCTTTTGTTGGGATGTTAACCCTTTGATGAGAACACCACCCGCTAGGTAGTTTGCAATGTCGGCAAACTACGGGGTGTCATCCAGTTTAAGATTTATAGACAATAAGGTCTCAAGGGGAAAAGAGCCATTGATCTCTTTGTTCGGATGATCCCGTTGATATGGATCCTCAAGTCTACTTAAATGATCTGCAGCTAGGTTTTCGGCTCCCTTCTTGTCACGAATTTCAGTGTTGAATTCCTGAAGGAGTAAAACCCAGTGAAGAAGTCTTGGCTTAGAGTCGTGCTTAGTCATCAAGTACTTCAACGCGGAATGGTCCGTGTATACGATTGTGGTGGATAAAACAAGATAGGGGCGAAATTTTTCAAAAGCATAGACAACAGCTAAAATCTCTTTTTCGGTTGTCGTATAATGCAATTGAGCCCCCGTCATTGTCTTGATAGCATAATGGATTGGTTGGAAGTGTTTATTCACTCTTTAGCCCAAAACCGCTCCAATAGCAAAGTCGCTAGCATCGCACATCAACTCAAAAGGTAGCTCCCAATTAGGGGTAACCATGACCGGTGCCTTAGTTAGCTTATCCTTAAGAAGATTGAAGGCTTCGATACACTCTTTAGAAAAGATAAAAGGAGTATCTTTTTCCAAGAGGTGGGTCATCGGGCGAGCGATTTTAGAGAAATCCTGAATGAATCGACGGTAGAAGCCCGCATGACCCATAAAACTTCTCACACCCTTCACGGTTGAAGGTGGAGGTAATTTGGCTATGACATCTACTTTAGCACGGTCGACTTCAAGACCGGCTTTTGAGATTTTGTGTCCTAGCACAATGCCTTCTTTTACCATAAAATGGCATTTTTCCCAATTGAGAACAAGGCGAGTGTCTTCGCACCGCTGAAGCATACGTTCTAAATTGGCAAGGCAAGAAGAGAAGGAATCCCCAAAGACCGAGAAATCATCCATGAAGACTTCCATGGTTTGCTCAACCATGTCATGGAAGATAGCCAACATGCACCTTTGGAAAGTCCCAAGGGCATTGCATAAGCCAAAAGGCATCCTTTTGTAGGCAAATGTGCCATAGGGACAAGTGAATGTTGTCTTCTCTTGATCTTGGGGATCGATGGGTATTTGGAAATAACCCGAGAAACCATCAAGAAAGCAGTAGTATTCATTACCCGCTAACATTCGAGCATTTGGTCCATAAAAGGAAGAAGGGAAATGATCCTTTCTCGTGGCATCATTGAGTTTGCGGTAGTCTATACAAACTCTCCACCCAGTAACGAGACGTGTAGGAATCAACTTTTTGTTTTGATTGGGCACAACGGTGATTCCGCCTTTCGTAGGCACACAATGGACTAGACTAACCCATGGTGAATCCGAGATGGGATAAATCATGCCCGCATCAAGAAGTTTTATAACCTCTTTTTTGATAACGTCATGGATTTTAGGATTCACCCTTCGTTGGCTTTAAATTGTGGGCTTAAAGTCGTCCTCCATGAGAATTTTATGTGTACAGAAGTGAGGATCAATTCCGCGAATATCGGAGATTTTCCAAGCGATAGCTCTTTTATGTTTCTTGAGAACTTCAATGAGACGAGTTTTCTCATCGGCTTTTAAGTCCTTAGAAATGATAACGGGAAGTTGATCAATGCCTTCTAAGAAAACATACTCGAGATGAGGAGGTAGGTCCTTAAGCTCAAGAGTAGGAGGATCCTCAATAGATGGTGTAACTAACGATGGATCATCATTAGTCACCTCTTTAGGAGAAGGAGGAGAAAACGGGTCTTCATTGAGAAGTTTCGCAATTGTACGAATGTCTTCATCCCAATCGGTGGAAGAATCATCATACTTAAGATCGAGAGGACCCAAGCTAGCTTCAAAATCATCCAAGTCACTTTATCCAAAAGGAGTCAATGACGGAGAAATTGAGGCAACGGTCTCAACATTGGGTAGAGAAGAGAGAGTACTTTTGCAAGCATCATGAAAGTGTTCTTCACAAGCCTCATCGAGAACATCAATAGCATTAACACTCTCATATGAATAAGGTTGTTTAGAAATCTTACCCATGTTGAAGACAATTTTATCGTCACCAACTCTCATGATTATTTCGCCCGCGGCTACATCAATGAGAGTGCGACCGGTCCTCAAGAAGGGACGTCCAACGATTAATGGAACACGAGGATCCATCTCGTTGTCAACGACAACAAAATCCGTCGGGAAGGTGAATTTGTCAACGCCAACGAAGACGTATTCGACTATCCCCACTGGATAAGCAACCGTACGGTTAGCTAATTCCAAAGTCATTTTTGTGGAGACTAGATCAGGGAGAGATAATTGCTTCCAAACACTTAAAGGCATTAAGTTTATACTGGCACCTAGATCGGCTAGGGCCATGAAATTCTCTACTCCCGGGAAGTTTCAAGGAATTAAGAAGCGACCCGAATCACCAAGTTTGGTGGGCAATTGCCTTAAGAGAACCGCGGAGCAATTCTCATTAAGTTGGGTCTGAGCGATGTCAAGAAGCTTCTCCTTGTCACTTAGAAGATCTTTAAACATCTTCACGTATTTAGGCATGTGAGCGAGAGCCTCGGCAAAGGAGATGTTAAAATTCAATTGTTTAAACATTTTTAGAATGTTTGAAACTTGAATATCATCCTTGCTCTTTTGCTTCTCTTTCCTCAACCTTGAAGGATAAGGTATATCGGATGAAGAGGAAGGCTTTAGGGGAGTAGGATCACTCACAACCGCGGGTGGTGGGGGAATGGGGGTAGAATGAAAAGGAGGTGAGTAAAGTTGCTCTTTTTCCTTGTTCACAATCACGGGTGGAGGTGTAGGAAGCTCGGGTTCCGTATAACCTTTTCCACTACGAGTGGTGATTGCTTTCATCTCCCCTCTTGGATTCGCAACGGTGTTACTCGGAAGAGTACCCGAAGAAGAGGGTTGATTACCTTGGAAGAGCGAACCGATTATATCATGTATGTTATCCGCTTGAGTGCTAAAAGAGTCTCTCATGTCTGCACGAATATCATTGCTTTGTTTCATCATGTCATTCCTTAGCTCGGCTCGAATATCGCTCCCTTGTTTCGCTATGTCATTCTTCAAGTTGACGAATTGACTCTTAAGATTCGTCACCATCTCTCTATTAGTCCTCATGAATGTCTCGACTTCTTGATTCAATGCCATCGGTTGATTGAGAGGTGGAGCTTGGTAAGCTTGAGAATTTCCTTGAGGTGGGTATGGGTTTCTTTGGGATTGATATTGATTGTTAGCATGAGGTTAGGATTGGTTGTTTCGGTTATAGCTTTGTTGTTGGTTTTGGTTTGAAGGAGGAAAACCGGGTGGAGCAAGATTGTTGTTTGAACGATAACTTAGCAAGCTACGGTCTCCTTGTGGACGAGCTTGATAGCCTCCCGTGGGATAAGTACCGTATGCCGCGTTAACGTTTTCACAAAAATTTCCTTGAGTAGAAGGACAATCATTGTAGGAATGAGGACCACCACATGTGTCACAAGAAATAGCAACGACTTTAGCTTGTTGAGTTTGGTTAGAAGCCAAAATTTGCATACTTTTGCTAATATCAAGAAAAGCACGTTCCATGGCGGACATGTCGGTGGTGGAAGAAGTAGATGAAACATTGACTCTCGGATTAGATCTTGAGGATGCGGAGGAATCCCAATTCTTGTGGTGAGTAGTCATGTTTTCAATCAACTCTCTACACTCCTCCGGTCTCCTTTTCATAAAAGTACCACCAGCGGCGGCGTTGATCGTTTCACGATCACGAAAAGTGAGACCATTGGAGAAAGTATCAATGAGAGTGACGGGGAGCATGTTGTGATTTGGACAACGGTCGATCAAATCATTGTATCGTTCCCAAGCATCAAAGAGCGATTCATCATTGTCTTGCATGAATCCACAAATTTGGTTACGAAGGCTCGTGACCATGGATGGTGGGAAGTAGCGCGACAAAAAGAGTTGAGTCATGTCGTCCCAAGTATGAATAGAATTCTTTGGGAGACGGTCAAACCATTTTTCGGCATGGTGAGAAAGCGAGTGGGGAAATAGTTGAAGGCGAAGTTCATCCATAGAAACACCGGGTGATTTCATGCTTTGGGTGATGGTAATGAATTTGTCGAGGTTTTTGTTGGCATCATCATCCGGAATTCCGTGAAATGGGTTAGTTTGCACTTGTTGGATCATGTGATGCTTCAACGAAAACTCCTGAGCCGTGATATGCATCGGCGCAATCGGGCCTCCACGTCCGTTCATCGTAGGTTGGCATAGCTCCTCCATGGTTCGTAGGTCGGGTAAGGGTGGATTATTCATGTTGGGATGGGGTGGATTATTATTGTTGGGGTGTGTGGAGTCTATGGATCGTTAGACTCAATGGTTTAGACCATTTATCTAGGATTATATCAAGTTCTTATGTAATCAAACATATCGGAATTAGAACAAGATATAGGAACAAGATGTTATGAACAAGATGAATTTCCCCAATAATTACTTGTATTAAATATTAAAACAAATAAACTCTAGGCGTGTATGCATTAAATCCCACGCCTAGAACACGAACTCAATTGTAGGTTACATTGTAAAAGATGAAGTGAATGCAAAACCTACGTATGTTTTCTTTATAAAGTAGAAAACATAGCTTACAAAGAAAGCTATTAAAATAATAAAAACACTCCACCAGCTTGTAATATTTAACTTTGGGAAAAGTAGTCCTTGTCTTCTTATTTTGTTGTTTTTGACGCATCAACTCATAATTTTGACCCAACAATCTTCCTCTAATTGATGATGTCAAAAACACTTCCCCTTAAGCTCGCATTCTTTGTAAAACATATAACACCAAGGATAAACAGATTGCATTGTGTAGACTTCTTCCCCTTTTTGACATGATCCAAATAGGGGTCTTGTATGTAAGCAACCTTGATTTCGACCATTGCTTAAATAATACCACACCACTAGTACAAGTTTTCTATGTCTGAAATTACCCTCCATGAAGAACAGCAGGATGAAATTAAATGAATTTGAGCTATAGAAACTCACACAAGTTATAGTAAAACTAATGAGCAGTAGTAAACACCTTCACCTTAATGTTACATGTAAATGATTAACACATGAACAATTTAGCTTCCCCTTAAATTGTGTTAATCATTCTTGAATCTTCAAATTCTGTAGGCTTTATGTAATGATCACATATGAAGATATCTAATTACGACTTACTTGATGATGAAGTAGAATAACCCGAACTTGCGTTCCATGTCTTGTACTAAACATGTAACAAAGAACTTATACTCATGGCACAAAGTATAAGTAGACCTCGATCCCTTGTCAATATTCTCATCCTTTGTGAGACACTGAGCACGATAATGTAACTCCTTCAAGTGTTATGACAAGTCTTCGTCACCAACCATTAAAAGCACGAACAAGTTACCTTAAAAGTCAATGACTGGAAGTTTACGACTTTAAGATATGATAGAACACAAACTCGCGAAAATCTACTTCGTCTTCAAACAAATAATAAAAACTTTTCTTCGTAATCAATGGAAATAAAACGAGCCTTTATACCTTTAAGACCTAGGTTGCTGTGAATAAACCAAACTTCAAACCAAAAATCTCTCCAAAACTATCTCAGTGGCTGCGTACAATGCTGTCAGTGGCTTAAATACAAGTGTCAGCGGCTAAATTTCACGTGTCAGCGGATAAGACAATCTATTGTCATGTGTCAGTGGCTAAACAACTCCTATCATCGGCTTAAAAAATATGTGACAGTGATTAAAATATATACCTCACTGTTAGAACAGTAGCCTCTAAAACAATGAATTATTCTCATGTCACTTTCTACAACTCACTTTAATCTATGACAGTTCACTCAATAACCATGTATCCATGCATCCACACTTGCGTTTCTTTTCACAAAATATACTAGTATTGGACAATATCCATATCTTGTGATCTTGTATCAACAGTTTAAACAAAGCAAACCATTGATCCCTTTTTGCTTCTTCGTGTAAACACACAATTATCAAATAAACCACAATATATTGTATCAATATTTGAAAAATACTCACGTACTTTGTCTCTATCACAAGTTGCCTTCAAACCACTTTTAACTTTAACAATAGCCAATACTTCACGTCTGTTTCTTGCAATATATTGGGACCAGAAGACGAATTCACATGTCAAATAAAGATCGAACTGCTATTCCTTTTCTTTGCTGCTCAGTTGTCCCTATCGTCTGTTGCTACACCTTTTTTAATTATGGAAAACATGTCCAACATGAAAGTATATCCTGCTGCATAACCCAAATATTACACACGCATAATAATCTCTCAATAGTTTCCATATTTCACGTAGTTATAGCTTTTATACTCCCTGAAAACTAGGGATTCTTCTTCTAATCCCTGAATATACGCCCATATATAATTAAGGAGAATATTTGTCATACCTAAAACCCAGGATATTCACAACGATGATATCCTTAATTTATGCAATCCCCAACCGCTTCAAACCTTATTGCTAGGCCAAACACGCTCATTATTTACTATATCATCTGAAGATATCGCATCCATAATATATCACGTATAAAACACATAATGCAATATCTTACTAAAACTTTCGGATCCCATATCTTCTTCATCACACGTTTTTATCCTGTTATAGCAGCTAGCCACGTCCAAAAGGATGATCTAATATAACTTGCTCGTATAATCATTGATACAAGAACAAATCATGTATCATTGTGACCATCGTTTTCAGTTTATCCAAGCAGACATGAACAGATTCAGATCGATGATGCTTGTATTTTAGGGTTTATTCAAAAACCCTAATAATAATGACAATGATGAAACGAATCAGCAACAGAAATCTTCATCTTGAATCAGAAACATAGACCAATTCGAATCACACATACTTAATCGATCAAGAACAGTAGCAAGCAAAACCCAAAATAGCTCAATAAGAGAAACCCTAAAACTGATCTTTTAGCAACACTAATTCTATCGCAGATCTGTCATAGATTTTTCACAGATCTTACAAACCGTTGCTAAATCGTCCCTAAACTGTCACGAATTCCTGACAACAACTTCACAGCAACACGGACACGAACATAATGAAACACCTTGTAGATCCTAGATCGAGAGCCACCTGCTCTGATACCAATTGTGGAGTCTATGGATTGTTAGACTCAATGGTTTAGACCATTTATCTAGGATTATATTAAGTTCTTATGTAATCAAACATAGCGGAATTAGAACAAGATATAAGAACAAGATGTTATGAACAAGATGAATTTCCCCAATAATTACTTGTATTAAATATTAAAACAAATAATCTCTAGGCGTGTATGCATTAAATCCCACGCCTAGAACACGAACTCAATTGTAGGTTACATTGTAAAAGATGAAGTGAATGCAAAACCTACATATGTTTTCTTTATAAAGTAGAAAACATAGCTTACAAAGAAAGCTATTAAATTAATAAAAAGACTCCACCAGCTTGTAATATTTAACTTTGGCAAAAGTAGTCCTTGTCTTCTTATTTTGTTGTTTTTGACGCATCAACTCATAATTTTGACCCAACAGGGTGGGGTGGATTATTATTGTTGTTGTTGTGTACACCGGCCATGTCTAAATCTTCGAGAGTCTCAGGCTTTGAATAAGACGTTGATCGAGTACGCATACACTAAAAAGAAAATGCACGAGAAAATATTTTTGGTTTTTATAGGTTTTTTAATTTTTTTGTATTTTTGAAAATTTTATATTTTTATGGGTTTTGTTTTTTTTAAATTTTTGTGCTTGAAAATAACGTTCCCGAAAGAACGGATCCCAAAATGCAATTTTTCTCACAAGAAACCGTTGATCCTTACGAAAAGAGCCGGAAGCGGCGCCATTTTAAAACTAAGATTTTAGTTGATTAAAAATGTTGCTTTTGCAAGATCTTTGTTTGCGTTGCTCGTACCCAATTATATATGTCGTTGTTTCGTTCTCGGTATCTTCACGAATCGATCACGGTTCAAAGTGGAAAAGTTGTAATTGGTAACTAAAAAGGGGGAGCTTTGATCTATATCTACTTAAAAGGTAACTGCGAAAAGTAATAAAAGTAAACTAAAAGTAATGGTTGAAAGTAAAACTAGAATTAAAATTAAATAGTAAATACCTTCCCTTGGACAAACAACTGATTCAGAATAAAACTACTGATCCAGAATATTCACTTCATCCGGAATATAACTCTTTACTCGGAATAATAAATACCACCTTCTTCGGAATAATCGTTGATCCGGAATAAGAGCTTGATGCGAAATATATATCCTTCATGCAGAATGTTTGTTTATGCGGAATAACCTTTTATCCGGAATAAAGTGCTACTCGGAAAAATCAAAAACCAAGCTTGATTCAGAATAAACAAAGAAAAGTCATTGATCCGGAATATTATGTGATCCGGAATAAAATTCTATCCGGAATAAAAAGGTTGATCCAGTATAAAATTCTACCGGGAATAAAAAGGTTGATCCGGAATAAAATTGGTAAGAAGCTTGATTCAGAATAATTAATTTACTCGGAATAAAACATGATCCGGAATATAAGGGTTGATCCGGAATATTTGATATTCCGAACCAAAGAGCTTGATCCGGAATATAATCACAAAACCCTTGATCCGTAATATGGTGTTGATTCGGAATCTGGGCTGTGAAACAGTAACAAGAACAAAGAACAGGGGAATAACAAACTCCACGAATTTAACCAAAATCCACCAAGTTTTTAATCAAAACTTAAACCAATTCAACCACTAATCATTTACCTATGATAAACATCAATCCAAAACAACAAAAACATAAAACCCACTTACTTTTGAAGATTAAAACCAATAAAATAAAAACCTTAGAACTTTGAATCAACAAGAAAAGGAAGAACAAGATGAAATAGAAACTTGTATTAAGGATTAAGATTCAAACAAACAAAATGGAAAGATTAACTTACAAGATTCTTGAATTAAAAGGACAAATGAAAAATCACCAAACACCCTAATGGTGTTGATGATGCTACGAAATAGGAGAAAAACAAACAGAAAGAAAAACTTGTCTATAAAATGTGAAATGGGAAGGGTATTTATAGGGCTTGGCTTGGTTTGGTTAGTGGGCTTTCTCCCTTTCTTTTTGTCTTCTTGTCTTTTCAGAAAAGTTGACGTTTTCGATTTCGATTCGGGATTTGTCGACGAATAAATTCAACTCGTCTTTTAATTTCTTCATTTAATAGACTTGAGTTCTTCGACATATGTAAATCTTCCATATTTAGTCCTTTTCTTCGATAAATCTTCAAATAGGCCCATCGACTTCAAATCTTTTGCATCTCTTGGATTATAGACTTCGTCTTTTCGTCTTTTTCTTTGATAAAACCCATGCAATCCCATGTTTTCTTCAATATTTATCCGGTTGGCTCTAAATACACAACAAACACACAAACCACGCATAATTCCAAACAAATGACATTAAATACGCGTTTTGGTCTTGTTTTAGCAAGAAATAAGTGGTAAAAGGATGGGTGTTTTCACATCTATCAGTTAGCTTTTGAAGTATTGTGGTCTAAGACAATTTCCATCCTTTTATTGTTGAACAATTTGTTTAATGTTTATGTACTGTACTGAAACTTGTTGGTTTGACGGCCGACATCCGTGGGACTAAACGCTTTACTCTGGTGTTGGTTTAGAACATTATGGGATGAAATTTATGTTTTAGACATTGTGTGAAATCTTAATTATATTTTATGTGTAAGCGTCTCTTTTGAGTCGTTCAATATACCTTTTATGATTATACTTGTGTTTAGTACCCAGTTATGTATTTCTGCTACGCAATGTGAATTGGGGGTGTTAAAGATTGGTAATCAGAGCTACAAGTTATAGAGAACTAGGTCGATTTTGAAAATTCTCCTAAACTATAACTTTGGTGTCAAAAGTATTTATTTTTTTCAAAAGCACACAACTTCTCTACAACGCTCCGGCAAGATCACTTTTAGTTTTGTTTTGTATTATAGATGTATCCCTTAGAACTGAAATGATTTCCCGAGTATTTAGTAAGTAAATACTATGATATCGTATCAAGGTTATTGAAAGTGCGCTGAGTGCTTGTCATTATCATATTTTATTTTGTGAGCACTACATAAACATCATTTGCATTGCATTGCATATCATGGGTTACGTATAACATTTGTAATGCATGATTTTGCATTAATAGTTTCTAACAATGACCTTTAGTATCCTTAAATCCCTATAATTGTAGAAAATGGTTGATATACCACGTAATGACGATTGGATTGAGATGAATTACATTATAGGAGGTGAGGAAGTAGATAAATTTTGTGCTAGTGATGATGAGGATCTTTATGAGTATTTGGATGATGGGATTGCTCCTGATGCAGTAGGACAGACTAAGCCCAAATTGATTCAAGGTAATTATGTGTCGAGAGCTAATGTGGTGCCATCGACTGTTCAGGATTGTTAGCGACCTGTTGTACATTCTTCTATGCCTACTTGTGATGTTTATTTGGGTGGTATGCCTAGGGTTTCCCGTGTCAGAAATGATTTCTCTACTGAGTCAAGAAATGCTGCTAATGCCCAATCTATCCATGATGATATTGCTAAGGTGTATTGTCCAGGTCCTAGATCTTATGAAGATATTTACTGGTTTCTTAAAAAGTTTGATAGGTATGTGTTTGAAAGGTATGTAGTTGAAACCCGAGTGATCAAAAGGTTTGAGTAGAATGAGAGTTAGTTTGACAGGTTTCTTTCTAGTATGAGAAGGTCATAGTATGTTAGAGCAAGGGAAATGGATGAAGTTGCTAGTCAGCGAGCGATGGTGTTGAATCTGAGTGCGCAATTTGAAAGGTTCCGTGAGTAGAAAGAAAGGAATGCAAGGGTATATGTGTGGAACTTGCCCGTGAGGCATTTTTCAAGTCAAGGTGTGGTAATTCGTGATATGCCAAGTCGTGTTGAAGCTCAGATGTTGGTGAAGCCGTGTGAAGGAACAAGTCGAAAAGGAAAGGAGAAAGTAGACTGGTACTATAGTTTGTGATGAGTTCTTTATATTGTCTTTATTAGCCTTTTTGTAATAGAACTTATGTAGTCTGGTACTGTAGTTTGTGATGAAACTTAATGACTCTTTATGTTTGCCATGATGAAGGGTCGTAGTGACACTACTTGTCACAATTTTGTGGAACTTTTCCAATGCAATCCAAATTACCTTCATGATCTATGATTTGTCTTTTAGTTCTTTTGTGATTTGGTTGATGATTCATTGTAGACTGTGTTGGTTGTGCATGTAGTATCCATGATACGTCTTGATAGAGAAATCCTTCTTATTATCTTGATATGAATACTTGTTTTCTTTCATTTGTAATGTCAGAAACATGCCTCCGAAATTGACAACTGCTACTATGTGTACTATGATTGAGGAAGCTATTGCTAGAGCACTGGAAGCTAAACATGCTGCAAGGAACAAAGAGACTGAGAATAGGAATGCTTTTGGTCAAGCTGGAGGTAATGCTTCTGCCCAGCAAGTTCAGAATTAATGTTCGTACACTAGTTTCATGAAATGTGGACCTACCCAATTTTGTGGTACTGGTGGTGTTTTGGAGTTAAGAAGGTGGATTGAGAAAATTGAAAGTACTTTTGAAATCAGTGGATGTTAAGAAGCTAGTAAGGTAAAGTTTGTTGCAGCTACTTTTTTAGGATGATGCTTTGAGTTGGTGGAATAGTCAGGTAGCTACATTAGGTTTGGTTGAAGCTAATGACAGAACATGGACTATGTTGGGTCAAAAAGTTGATGTGGCAGAAACTCAAAAACGAAGAAAACATGAAGATATTTGTCTAAGCGTTGTCAAGAGCAATTTAGGCGTTGACAAGAACAAATCCAGCGTTGTTGGCTCAAGAGTTGTCATGTGCAATTCAAGCATTGTCACATGCAATTCAAGAGTTGATAGAAATGTAGACAAGAAGCTTATGGAAGATTCTATTTTGGTATATATGCAGGATATATTCTGTATATGTTTATCTAAATAGAAGATTTACTTGTTTATATGTTTTTATCTCTTGTAAACCCTAATCCTTACACTATAAAAGGAACCAAGGGTCTTAGGTTTTATTCATCAATTCATTCACAATGTAAACCTAAAGCGTGTGTGCACTAGACGTGGGATTCAATGTATACACGTCTAGTGGTTGTTTATTATTAATATAATGAACAACCCTTTTGTTTCAATTCATGTTATTGTGCCTAAACACCTTGTTAATGTGTCATGTTCTAATTCCGCTTTGATTATTTAATCATATGAACATGATGCATTCCTAGTAGCTTCAAAGATCCGGAAACCAAGGTTTCTACAATTGGTATCAGAGCCTCGTGGCTCGTGATGCTAGGACCAACAAGGTGTTCGTGTATGGTGAAAAGAAGAAAAATCCGTCTATGGTTTTTCTGGACGTTTTTGTGTGCGCAGCAGTATTCAGAAGGTCATAACTTTTGATTGAACCGTTGGATCGTCATGAAATTTTATATGTGTGTTCTACATACATGTATCTAAACATACACTGGAGGGATTGTCAAGTTTTATCCCCAGGAAAATGTTATTAAGCGTCAAAGTCAGCAGTGAGTGAATGCAGTTTTCTGTGGACAACCATGTTCAAAACACGATCTCTCCTTTGTTACCGTTGGATCTTCGTGATTTTTGAGCTATAGATTCTTTGCACTTGTGTCGAGGATCTCACCGAAGCGATCTTAGATTTGAGCTTTCAATATCGAGATACAGTATGTCGAATATTGCTGCAGAGAAAGAAGTTTTTTTGTTTTAGGGTTTGTTTAAAACCCTAGATCAATTAAACTTAAGAAGGTTGATAGCAGCGGTCATAAAATATTGTTTTGGAACAAATAATATTAAATCACGTCAGATCTTGATGTTCCTTTATTAGAATGCATTATGGTCCATATGGGAAAACAAGGTATCGTTTATACTTTATTTTGTTAACCGATCCAAGCATGACAAGTAGTGAAGATGTTGATGTGAGTACATCACGTGTGTACAAATTCAAGGAAGCAATATATGGTCCACATGATATCTCACGCAGGATTGTTTGAAAAAGAAAGTTGTGTCACTGTTGGGACCAGTAACCAAAGAAAGAGACAAGATTAAGGTACTATTTCTATGTCTCAAAATAAACGCCAATTGGTTTTTGTATTGAATCGAGACATCTCTGTCTTGGACAGTGAGACATCCTGGTCATTCTTGTTTGATATTAAGGTACTACTCTTGCGTAGTAAAACTGCTATATGTTCAAAGGAAGACCAATCAGAATACATATGTGGCCCACAGTTTTTGAATGAAAATTATGGTCCCAACAGCAACGTGGGATAGACTTTTGCTTTACATTTTGTGTTGATCCCAAACTTAGATCGATTAGCTTTGTGTATACGATATTAGATCAAGTATAACACGTAGAGAAACCTTTGTTATATGCTTTGTGAATCTAAGTATTATGCGGAATTTAATACTTAAACAAGAACACAAGATGTAAACAAAACTTTCACTTTGATTATGAATATCGAACTTGCTTACAATGAAAGATGTTTACGAATGAAAACTTGATACTAAACATTAACCTAAAGGCCTTCTTTTATAGACTAAGAAGCCTTGTACAATAAGCTACGTATCAACTATTCTAGGTAAAGATAAACATAGAATATACATTGTCGTTTCTATCCTTACTAGAAGTATTCTAGAATATAATAAACGTGTAGCTCACATCTTCCATCAGTGCTTGTCTTCAATCTGTCAACGCTTGACTTTAACTTGTCAACGCTTAAGCTGTCAGCGCTCACTTTGCTCTTGTCAACGCTTGAGTTGTTCTTGTCAGCGTTCAAGTGATCTGGCCTTAATTTATTCCCAACAATCCTCCCCTATACTTGATATCCACTCTTATGATCAAATTTCTGAATAAACATTAAGAACTTGGAGGAGTCTGACAAACCTTATCATATTGGTAATAAATAAATCTGATCAAATTCTTTGCCACGTCACTTGTATAATCTATCTCCAAATGGGTGTCCTTCATCTTCTCCAAAACAGCCTTGGATATGAAATACTGAGCATCTACAAGTAAATACTCAGCAAACTTTGTAGAACTCAAATGGTATACACCAGCAGCTGAATATAACCTCCATTGAAGACCACTGAGGTCATCTTCAAGATCCTTCCATATTTCAGGATCTTCCTCATTTGTCCCATACATTCTTTTGAATGTGGTCCAAAGTTTTATTCCATTAGCTGAAGTTGGTGCTTCAGCCTCATACTTGGTTTCCAACAACCTCCAAAGGTCCACCAAGTCTTCTCTATCACAACTTGCAAATAAAGATATGAGAGTGGTAAAAGTGTGTACCTCCTTGCCATATCTTCCAATCTTCCAGAATCCACATTCATCCTCATCATAACTCACAATTGGATTCCTGGAATCTAATGGTAGCACATGCACTATATCTGAAGCTTCTAATGGGGAGAGCTTGAGGCTCTTTCTAATAACTGCTTCACTTGGATATAGTTGATTCGTATCTTTTGGAAACTCAAGTGTAAATCCCTTCTTCACTGGTCTGGGAACTATCATAGCTTTCTTGATTTCCATCTCTTCTGCAAGTTGCTCCTTTCTTTCATCTGAAAGAAGTCTGAAAGTGTTTTCTTCCTGCACTTTCACCCAAATAGGATAAGCCCTATGTTCCAACTCATCAAATGTCAAAGCCTTCAGCTTCTGATGTGTCCATCCAACTCCATGACATTTGAGCAACATAAAGTAGAGCTTCCTTCTATCCATCTTCAACTCAGAGAGAATGTTGCTTGCCTTGTGCTTCAAAATCACCATACAATCCTTCTAAACTCTAAGAAGAATTTCCAACCCCCATATCTGATCTGAAATGGTCAAGTCTGGATTATCCATACAGCTTTCTTCCCAAGAATTGTACATCTGAACCACCTCTGGCATATCAAAATCAATCTGCAACGTTAAATCTCTCAACTTTTCCCTAGCAAGCTCATCACCATACTCAAGTCTTTCTGGCTCAACAATCATCACACTTAAGTCTGAGCTAGCCCCATCACTTTCCTCTTCAGAAGTCACAACAAATGGTGACTTTTCCTTTTCACCTTGTTCCATCATTTGCTCAGCCAATCTTCTATCAAATTCAACCTGAGCTGCATTCTTTGGAACAATTTCTTCTACCAACTTACCCTTACCCTTATCTGATGGTGCAATGGTTGGTAAGGTAGATGGTAATACCTGAGTAGGAACATCCTTGATGATAGATGATGACTGGAATACATCACCTCCATATACAGATCTGTCAACGCCCAAATTTCCTCTATCAGCGCCCAAAATACTTCTATCAGCGTCCAAACTTGTCTTGTCAACGCTCAAATATTTTCCCTCAGCGCCTTGTGTAACCTCTCTCAACATTGCTGTAAATGATAAATTTAGATTGGTTGGAGAGATTAAGGACGTATCAAAACCTATTTGTTCCTTCAAAGTAGTAAGAGCTTCAGCAACATCCAATGATTGACCATCTTGACTGCTCTTATCACTCAGATTTCTTTGATCTTCCTCCCCTTTGGAAGACTCCTCCATTCCTCCCTTTGCATGAGCACTCTCCAAAACAACAATCCTCTCACTCAATTGCTTGAGTTCAAGGCCTTGTAAGCTGACAATTTGTACTAAGTCTGCATTCTGCTTTTGCAAGCTAATGCAGACAGCCGTCAATTCCAAAAGAGTCATTGGTTCCAGTCTGCCCTCTTCTGAAATGGGGATTTGACCTCCCAAGTCAGGTTCATTGGGCATGGATGAGGACTTAATTATGGTGGGACTGTCTTGGCCAGCTTCTAAGCCAGAACCAATAGTCCCAGCCTCATCCAGGTCACCAGCCACACTTGTGGTGGTGGTTCTCTCTGCTTCATGGCTAGGACCACCAGAGGAGAACTCTCCAACAGTCCTTTGGCGTTTGATCAACCTATATTCAGGTGGTGTGGATGATGGTGTGGAAGAATGGGTAGATGCGGGTTGGTTAAGGGGTGTTTGGGATTGTGATGGTTGGGTGTCAGCGTTGGAAATAGGCACATCAACGCCCACATTAGATGTGTCAGCGTCAAAGGGTTCTTGGTCTATTTGCATTTGTTCAGGTGAGGGTAAAGGTTCAGGGATAGGTTCAAGTTATGGTTGTGGGTCAATATGAGGTTGGGGGTCTGGTTGAGGTTGTGCTGCTGCAATAACAGCAAGCATGGCTGGGGTTAAAGGTAAGTCTCTATGAGGTGGTGAATTCATCTTGGTAAAAATAGCTTTCTTTTGTTTAGGGATTTTATAAAAATCATTGTGATCCCTTGAACAATATCTTTGATCATCAAAAATCATTTGCAGAAAACGGGGATAAGCTAAAGTCATTTTTGTCCCCTTGTTTTTACACATCCCTTCAAAAATCATTTTGGAATAGTTATATTTTTGCCCTGTTGCAATACACACAATAGCAGTTGCAATGGATCTATTGATCTTATTGTGTGCAGTACATTTGGGACTCAAACATTGAAGGAGAATGTGAATGAGGTACTTCCAGGCTGGGGGAAATTCCTGCTTATGGTACTTGTTAAGAGTACCTTCATCAGGAATAGGGTATCCCAAAGCCCTAAGCCCTTGTTCTATTTCAGTTATGGGAAGAATGGTTATACCATCAGCATCATCAAGATGCAAGGCCTGGCGTACCAAGGCCTCAGTAACCACCCAAGATCTCCCATGAACAATAGAAGTTAATGTGGTCACTCCATTAACTGTTGAGGAACTAACAGTGTTCCAAAACTGTTTAATGTGTGTGACTGGAATGAGTGGTGCATGAGAAAGAGCATACCTTAATGGGGATGCGTTCAAATACGCCACCATTTGTGTGTATTGAGGGAACAAAGTATTATCAGCAACAAGATAAGCAATCATGTTGTGTTGAGACTTGAACCCCAAATCCAATTCTGCTGAGTTAAATCTTGGTGCCATTGATGAAAGCTATTAATTTGAAGTGTAGAAGATGAAGGTTGATAAGAGAAAAGTGTTAGACAAGAATTATAGATACCCTGTTTAAAAATAGGAGCCAAATTTATAGGAGATGAACAATGCATGTGATTGGCCCAAAAATAGGCAAAGATTTTCAAAAACTAATCATGAAAATATTGAAAAAGTTATAAGTTATCTCATGCATTTAATGATAGTAACAACTCCTAAAATTACGGCTTGAAAATATGTCAAAAAGTAACAACTGGGTAGGTCCCATTGAGTGTCAACGGTCAAATATAACCCATCAACGCCCAACGGCTATAATCCTGTCAACGTTCGCCTAAAGCCATATCAGCGTCCAATTTGGTCACAACAGCGCTTGGAAAAATCTTGTCAGCGTCCAAAAATAAAATTGTTTTAAAAAGTGAAAAATGACCTTAACAAGTAATTTATCCTAGAGAAGATAACCAAAAGCTGATAATTATCATAGGGCGGCAAGCACTGTCCAGTTATGCACACTTGCATAAGCAAGATAGACATAACAGTCCTCTAGTGTCCCTTGCTAACCAAAATGATTAACAACCAAGTTACCTTATAAAATCCTTGTTACTCCCAGGTAAATCCCTTATGAAAACCATTCCCAAGTCTCCCAACAGACCACAACCAATTCTAGGCCAAAAATGTCTTGGCAGCATGCAAAGTTGATATACTATGCATGCTACAGTGCCTCATGGTTTAGTAAAACTAACCTTACTCACCTGTGGACACAATCTAGAATTGTGATAAGAGTATCATATGGATACCCAAAAATCCTAAAGGTTCCTAAAACCTCCCCTTAAACAAAGATACAAAGAGTTTGCTAAAAAAACATGCATGAACATAAAAAAGTTATGTCAAGATAGGAATGAAACATTCCAACCATCATCCATAAATAAAAACTTGTCCAAATGCTTCTCCTTTGATCCATAAGCAACTCTGTATCCAATGGTATACTGCTAACACCATCTGCACATTTAGATTGAAAACCACAAAACTAACATTGTTGCTGACAACGCCCCGATAACACATAACAGCATTGAAGGAAGCTTTGTCAGCGTTAGACAATTATATTGCTGACAACGTTGTAAAAACACTTATCAGTGTTCAAACAACCTTTGTCAGTGTTAGAAAAATATAGTGGAAAATCTAAATCATCAATAAGACTAATAATAGTAATGCATCATCCTGTACATACTTTTACAAAAAGAATCCAAAACACATATTAAGTGAGATTAACCATTCCAATACTTGTTACCAAGTATTGAAATCTTCCAGTATCAAAAGGTTTAGTTAATAAATCTGACACATTTTCCTCAGTGTCAACCCTATCTGGTTGTATTAAACCTTTCTCAAAGCAATATCTTATAAAATGGTATATAATTTCTATGTGTTTAGTTTTAGAATGATGTACAGGATTCTTAATGATGCATAAAGTGCTATTATTGTCAACAAATATCTTAGTATGCATGAAATTATACCCATAATCCAACAGCTGGTTCTGAATCCACAACACTTGACCACAACATGCTGCTGCAGCCACATATTCTGCTTCAGTTGTAGAGTTAGCCACCACTGTTTGTTTCTTGCATTGCCAAGATATTAATCTGCTCCCAAGAAATTGACATCCACCAGTTGTGGATTTCCTATCAAACTTGTCACCACCATAATCACTATCTGAATATGCAATCAGCTCCAATGGTGAATCCTTTGGGTACCACAAACCAAGATTAGGGAAACATCTTAGGTACCTAAAGATCCTCTTCACAGCATAAAGGTGACATTCTTTGGGAGTCACTTGATGGCGTGCACATGCACACACAACAAACATGATATCAGGTCTGGAAGCAGTAAGATACATCAAGGATCCAATCATGGATCTATAATGCCTGACATCAACATCTTTCCCATCTCCAATCTTTCCCCAAGGGTGTTCTCTATCCATAGGAGTAGAAGCCCTCTTTTCATGTGGAGAAAAGCCAAACTTCTTCAAGATTTCAGCAACATATTTGTCTTGGGAGATGAAGATACCCTCTTCTTTCTGCTGAACTTGTAAACCAAGAAAGAAGTTCATCTCCCCCATAGCACTCATCTTGAATTTGTCTGTCATGAGCTTGGAGAAATCCTCACTCATCTTTGGATTAGTAGACCCAAAAATGATATCATCAACATATACCTGCACAAGCAACACATCTTTGCCTTTCTTCTTTGTAAATGGTGTCTGATCTATGGTGCCCCTCTTGAATCTATTGTCCACTGAATATGTAGACAAAGTACCATACCATGCTCTAGGGGCTTGATGAAGGCCATACATAGCCTTTTTGACTATATACACTTTATTTGGATGCTCAGGATCCTCAAAACCAGGAGGTTGCATGACATAAACTTCCTCAACTATGGTGCCATACAAGAATGCACTCTTTACATCCATTTGATAGACTATAAAGCCCATGCAAGATGCATAGGCTAGAAAAATCCTAATAGTCTCAATCCTTGCAACTGGTGCAAATACTTCTTCATAGTCTATCCCCTCCTCTTGTGTATAACCTTGAGCCACTAACCTTGCCTTGTTTCTGACCACAATACCTCTTTCATCTCTTTTGTTCCTGAGAACCCATCTTGTCCCTATTGGTCTGACATATCTAGGACAATCAACTAGCTCCCAAACATCCTGAATAGCAAATTGGTGAAGCTCATCCTGCATTGCTTCCACCCAACTTGGTTCTTTGAGATCATCAAATATCTTCTTGGGTTCTTCTTGTGACAGAAAACATGCAAACAAACATGCTTGCACAAGAGGGGTATCAACCTTCTTGTGTATATTGGCAATAAATCCACCAAGACTTTGATGGGATCTTCTTGTCTGAACTGGAGTCATAACATCACCAATGATCTGAGATGGGGGGGGGTGATTCTTCATTGTGGAAGTGAGAACTCCTCCTTCAAAAAGTCTGGTGTCCTCAACTTCACGCTCCATGTTGCCAATATCTTCTTCATCAGACTCTCTTTGAGCAACTGGAATCTCTTCATGGACAGTGGAAGGTCCACCTTGTTCAAAAGTGGAAGAGAAAAGATGCCCATAAGTGTTGTCAACGTTTGAATCTTGGTTGTCAGCGTCTGGGCTGACAGCGCCTGAAATGTTGTTGTCAACGTCTGAATTGGTCTTGTCAGTGCTAGATTTGCCTTTGTCAGCGCCTGAAGAACCATGCATGTTTGTATCTGGTGGTGTTTGGAAACCAACATTAGCTTGTCCAGCAGCAGCAGCAGCAGCAAAAGCATCAGTCCAAATGGGAATTGTGACATATTCAAATGTAGGAGATGCCTTTTCTGCTTGTGACCCAACCCTTTCATCAACCTGTGTACCTGAAACATGAACAACTTGTTCCTCCACAACATTTGAAGTTACCTTCACAATGTCTGGATTAGTGACAGGCATATAATTTAAAGTTCTAGATAAGGGTTCCAAATCAAACAACCAATTAGGACCACTTTCAGGATCACTAGGTTTATTCTCTAAGAACCTAACATGTACTCTTTCAACAATACGTTTGTCCTGCTTAAGATAAACCCTATAACCCTTGCTCTGCACTGAATACCCCATGAAGTAACCTTCATCATCTTTTGCACTAAATTTCCCTAAGGCATCACTAGTGTCTAAGACTACTACATGACATCCAAAAGGTCTGAGAAAACCAATATTAGGTTTTCTTCCCCAAAGTAGCTCATAAGGTGTCTTGTTCTGAATTTTGTTAACCAATGCTCTATTTTGCACATAGCATGTTGTATTCACAGCCTCAGCCCAAAAGGCTATGGGAAAGTGAGCATCAGCCAACATTGTTCTAGCTGCTTCAATTAGGGTTCTATTCTTCCTTTCAGCAACCCCATTTTGTTGTGGGGTTCTAGCAATACTAAACTGCCTAGTAATTCCCTTCCTGGCACAAAAATCAGCTAGCTTCTTGTTCCTAAATTCTCCACCATTATCACTCCTAAGCATCTTAACCTCATTGCCAGACCTTTTCTCAATTTGAGTGTTAAATTCAATAAGAACATCAGCTATGTCACTCTTCATAGCTAGAAAGAATGTCCAAGTAAACCTAGAAAAGTCATCAGTGACAACAAAACAATATGACTTGCCATTCAAACTTTCTATATTAGTTGGACGAAAGAGGTCCATGTGAAGCATATGAAGAGGTCTGGAACTAGTATGCACCTGCTTGGACTTGAATGAGACCTTGTGCTGCTTGCCTTTAAGACATGCAACACAAGAGTGGTCATTGTGGAAGGCCTTCTCAGGAAAACCATCAACTAAACCAAGCCTCACAAGTCTATTTATATTTTTAAAGTTTATGTGCCGTAGTCTCCTGTGCCACAAATTACTTTCATCTACTGAGGCCTTAGCATAAAAACAAGACATATTTGTATTCACTTTAATCCAATTTAAATTCACATTGTATATGTCCTTATGCCTAGGTGTTCTATACTCAATATACTTCTCATCAAGGATCTTATAATCCTTGCTTAACACCAAACACTCAGTATCAGTGAAAAGAACCTTATTTTTGTTATCACACACTTGTGATACACTAAACAGATTATAATCCAGTTCTTTTACCAGGAAGACTTTCTCAAAACGTAGATTATTGGTAATAAGGGTTCCTTTGCCTGTGATGGTGCCGTAGCCCCCTCCGAAGTATACCTTATCACCATCTTTAATAGGAGAGAAGTTAGTCAGATAGTCTTCCTTTCTTGTCATGTGCCTTGAGCATCCACTATCCCAATATCCATAATCATTGATCTGCTTTTGAATGCCCTGCACATAAAGAAAACAAATTAGTTTTCTTTGGGAACCCAAGTCTCAGAAGACTTTGATTCATCTGGTTGTTCAATAAGAACAGAATTAGTTCTCACAACAACCCCATTCTCATCCCTTTTTGGATGAAAAACCCAGTTAACCCCAATTGGTTTTGTAATGACTTTTGAAATGTAATTAAACCTGTTGCAAGTCATTGAAATTCCATTATTATTAGGGTTTTGATCTGTCTTGGGTCTCCATGTTAAGCTTGAAGAAGCTTTAGACCCCTTACCTTGTGGCTGCAAATACTTAGGTCTGGACACGTTTCTGTCAGCGTTGTATTTTGTCCTGTCAACGCTGAAATTACCCTTGTCAGCGTTGAACCTAGGGTTTGCTACAGGAACCCATTGCCTATTTGACCAGGTATTTGTCTTTTGAAAGGGTCTTTGTCCATAAGTGTTAGACCTTCTAGTGAAGAATGGGGCTGGTCTAATCACTTGTGGACTTTGCTGCACACAAGGTCTGGGTCTGACAACGTTTGACTTCCTAACAACGTTGACTTTCTTCCTATCAGCGCTGAAATTGTTCCTATCAGCGCTGGCTTTGGGAGCGTTGACACACTTGTATGCCAAATGTGAAAAGCTACCACAAGTATAACAGGCTTTCTTAGACACATTCTTAGGTCTAGAAGCAAAGAAACCTGTTCCATGATTGTTAACTTGGCTCTTGGGTGACCTATTATTCCTATACATCTCTGCATATTTAATGGTAGGTCTTCTAACAGTGTTGGAGCCTAGGTCAACAGCTTCACCAGTAACTGGGTGAGTAACCTTAATGGGTGGAGATTCATTGGGACTTTCACATAGCAAACCTCCCTTAACAAATAAAGTAGGGTTAGCTTTCTTCCACTCATTTAGGTCAGTCAGTTTTTGTTGATACTCTTCTACTGGGGTGACAACTCTTGGTAGAGGAATGAATTCCTCTTCTTGGCATTCTGGTATACCAGTCCAAGATAAATCCTTTCTAAGGACACCATAGAAGTCACCAGCTGGTGGTGGAACCAGAGAGTAATCATTCTCATTCATCCCAAGCCCAGTCATATCCTTAGGATCTCTTTGTTTAGCTACACAGTCTCCTAGGGCTTGGGTGGCTCTATCAAATCTTTGAATCTTGAGGTCAACATTATCTTTATTGTTAATGGCCTCATCTAACTTATCCTGTAGGTCTTTATTGACCTTTGACATGATATTTCTAATATCCATACTACCCTCTAGCTCATGTTTTAAGATATTTATCTTATCTATTAAATCAAATTCCATTTTCTTGTATTCAGAAACGGTTTTCTCAGTTTCAGTAAGAGCTAGTTGGTAATTGGATAATTTACACCTTTCAGTGCTCATATCCTCTTTTAGTTTTAACACCTCTTTGTTAAGTCTGTCAGTGTTTACCCTACAACCTTTGCTACAAAAAGCATCATCATATACCTCATTATCAGATGAAGAGGAGGAGTGTGCCATGAGAGCATATTCAACATGCTCTTCTTCTTCAATATCAGCAATCAAAGCTTTGTCCTCTTCAGCATCCTTAGTCAGATAGCTCCAATCCCATCCAGTACCATCAATTCCTTGAACTGCAACCATGGCTTTGGAGTCTTGAGCTTTAACAACCTGACTTGAGGGTTTACCAGCATCAGATCTTCTAGGAGATCTGCATTCCCTCATGAAGTGCCCCATACGATGACAGTTGTAGCACTCAACTTTGGATTTATCAAATCTAGCAGTGTCTTTAGCATTGAAGGTCATCTTCTTCTTGAACCTTCTATTCCACCTATTTGCTCTTATACTAGCAAGAGCCATGTTCCACTTGATGTCCATCTCTTCCAAGTGTTCATCACTTATCTGCTCAAGGTCCTCATATGTAATCACTGAACCATTGGGCAAAGAAGCAATGTAAGCACAAACAGTATCCAAATCCAAACCAGCAGGTTAACTCTTGGGGAGTCATTCATAAATGTGTCAGCGTTTGAAAAGGAGACGTTGACAGGACTTGTTCCAGCGCTGACAAATGATGATCCAGTAACTGGATGCATAAAAGAGTCATTCTGATTGAATTGACCTTCACTATGAGAGAAGAAGGCCATGTTGCTGGTGCTAGTTTTGCTTGAAAGAGTTTCATCTTCCAACAGTCTTAGTTTGTTGTAGATGTCATCAAACGAAGAGCTCTTGTAAGTATTATTGGCAAGAATAGATCTTGCCTCAATCTTCCATGTCTCACCAAGACTTTTCAGAAAAGTAGCATTGGTGTCAATATCACCAACTTGTGTCCCCATGAAGGACAATTTGCTTGTGATGTCAAGCAATCTGCTTCTCACACTGCTCAGTTTCTCATTGGGCTGAGCTTTGAAGACAGCATAATCATGCAGAAGTTGCTTTTTCTTTTCTTCCTTAGTTTCTGCATTACCACCATATGCAACTTCAATTGCTTCCCAAAGATCCTTAGCAGATTCATAGCTTCTATATTTGTGCTGATTTTCTTGTCCCAAAGAGACTTTCAGAATATTTAGGGCTTTCATGTCAGCCCTTTTCTTTGCAATATCTTCAGCACTTACAGCTCTACCATCTCCAGGTTTTTCTTTCTTATCTTCATCAGGACATCCTTCAACAGCTGTTCTTGTCGCAATGGCATTCTGAATCTTTTGAGCCTTATTGAATGAGTTTCCATATTCAATAATGTCCCAGAGTGTGTAGTCAAAGATCCCCAGATATTGTTCAAAGTTAAACCTCCATAAGTCAAAGTTGGTTGCATCAAGCATGGGAATCTTGATGTTTGGTAAGGATGAGGAGGAGGAGGTTATTGCTTCAGACATGATGTTTTTAGGGTTTTGAGAAAATTAGGGTTTTGGAGTTCGTATATCGTTCTGGTGTTCTTCAAAGATCAAAAGTTTCTCAACAAGCTCTGATACCACTTGTTGATCCCAAACTTAGATCGATTAGCTTTGTGTATACGAGATTAGATCAAGTATAACACGTAGAGAAACCTTTGTTATATGCTTTGTGAATCTAAGTATTATGCGGAATTTAATACTTAAACAAGAACACAAGATGTAAACAAAACTTTCACTTTGATTATGAATATCGAACTTGCTTACAATGAAAGATGTTTACGAATGAAAACTTAATGAAAACTTGATACTAAACATTAACCTAAAGGCCTTCTTTTATAGACTAAGAAGCCTTGTACAATAAGCTACGTATCAACTATTCTAGGTAAAGATAAACATAGAAAATACATTGTCATTTATATCCTTACTAGAAGTATTCTAGAATATAATAAACGTGTAACTCACATCTTCCATCAGTGCTTGTCTTCAATCTGTCAACGCTTGACTTTAACTTGTCAACGCTTAAGCTGTCAGCGCTCACTTTTCTCTTGTCAACGCTTGAGTTGTTCTTGTCAGCGTTCAAGTGATCTGGCCTTAATTTATTCCCAACATTTTGATGACTATTGGTATGAGATTATGTAGAGCAAGGTTTATCTTCCTGATTTTTAGGGATATTATGCTGAAATATTGGATGTGATGGGACATAGTTCACGTAGGTTTCAATATTAGTCTGTTTTCATGTGACATAAGAAGAGTGTGTGAAGATCACGTTCAAAGGTTGATTTCTGTGTTCACCTGGAGTTCTATTGGTCAAGATAAAATAGGTAATAGAGTATTCAATCTATTTTGAATATGGGATATATGTTACATATTTTGAATGTGGAATGGATATCCACACCCGTATATTGTGTTCATTATTTGAATAGGATATTTTGTTTTCCTATTTTTGTGGGTTACATGCGTGGGTAGAACAGAAGTGTAATATAGATAAATATTACTACTCATATGACGTATGAAGAAAGTATAAATATGGTACGGCTACTGGTACCTATTTCATGACTTAAGGAAAATGAGTCGCTGATATTTGTTATTTAAGCGCTGACGTTTGTTATTTTGACGCTGACAAGGAATAAGTGAACGCTGACAGAAATAGCGTTGACATGAGTTGTCCGAGAAACGCTTGCTCAAGCGTTGATAGGTGTTGTCCGATATGTGACAGTACACATAGAAAGGATATTGGACAAAGAAGGTTCTCGGATAACAAAAGAATAGCTGCTGTTGAGAAAATTGGTCCGTTTTTAGCACACAAAAAGGTGGAAATTACACACGAAGGTACATGGAATCTCCGTTTTAATTTAGAATATCATGTTGATATTTATGGCTTGGATACTTTTGAAAGGGATTAATGATTTTAAGGCGAGTTAGCAACGATTCATGAAGTAATTTATTGGAGTATGTAATCGGGATAGCCTTGTGAAAGAGTTATTCTTTAACAGCTTTTACATATGAAGATATTGACTTGTCATGAAGAGGTGTTAGCTTAAGGGGAAGAGTTCTTATGGTAAGTTTGATGATTGAAGAAGATTTTCGCGAGTTTATGTTCTATCATATCTTAAAGTCATGCACTAGCGTCTTTAAAGGTAACTTGTTCGTGCTTTACATGGTTGGTGATGAAGACTTGTCATAACACTTGAAGGAGTCACATTATCGTGCTCAGTGTCTCACAAAGGATGAGAAAATTGACAAGGGATCGAGGTCTACTTATATTTAATCATTAGTATAAGTTCTTCATCACGTGAATAGTACAAGACATCGAACATAAGGTTGGGTTATTCTACTTCTACATCAAAAATATTATATTAATTGTTCTTCAAGATCATTACACAGAGCCTACATTTGGAGAATCTTCAAAGATTGCATACATTGTTTACTTTCCTGTTGATGTGACAAAAAGGGGAAGAAATACATGCTACACTTGAGGGAAAGCAATTTGAAGATCATGTATAACTTACAAGAGATACACATAGAGTTTTGCCACTATCAACTAGGGGAAGATTGTTGGGTCAAAAAGTTGATGTGGCAGAAACTCAAAAACGAAGAAAACATGAAGGTATTTGTCTAAGCGTTGTCAAGAGCAATTTAGGCGTTGACAAGAACAAATCCAGCGTTGTTGGCTCAAGAGTTGTCATGTGCAATTCAAGCATTGTCACATGCAATTCCAGAGTTGATAGAAATGTAGACAAGAAGCTTATGGAATATTCTATTTGGATATATATGTAGGATATATTCTGTATATGTTTATCTAAATAGAAGATTTACTTGTTTATTTGTTTTTATCTCTTGTAAACCCTAATCCTTACACTATAAAAGGAACCAAGGGTCTTAGGTTTTATTCATCAATTCATTCAAAATGTATACCTAAAGCGTGTGTGCACTAGACGTGGGATTCAATGTATACACGTCTAGTGGTTGTTTGTTATTAATATAATGAACAACCCTTTTGTTTTAATTCATGTTATTGTGCCTAAACACCTTGTTAATGTGTTATGTTCTAATTCCGATTTGATTATTTAATCATATGAACATGATGCATTCCTAGTAGCTTCAAAGATACAGAAACCAAGGTTTCCACAGACTGTAACCAAGGGACCGTTGGTGCTGAGGGATAATGATGCGGTTGCTTATACGAAGAGGTATTCTGATTTGTGTTTGTTGTGACCTGATTCTTTTGCTGATGATTGTAAGATGGTGAAGTAGTATATCAGAGGTCTATCTATTAATATCAAGGGAGAGACTACTTCGTCGAAACCCAAGACTTTTGATGAATCAGTTCAGATGGTTTATGTTTTGATGGATGTTAATCTGCAGGATCGAAAGGATAGTATTGCTGAGGGGAATAAGAGAAAGTGGGAAGCTGCACACTCAAATCAAGGGCATAATAGAGGAGGTTATCGGAAAAATAATAACCAAGGGCCAAATAGGAATCAACAATACAACTTTAGGAGGAATGATGGTGTTCGTGCTGCTACTGGAACACAAGGAAATAAAGTGAACCCGAAGTGTGGTCGATGCACTTTGTATCATGTTGGAAATTGTCCACCTGCTTGCAACAAGTGCTGGAAGACCGGACATAAAGTGGCAGACTGTAGGCAGAAGGGTGTGGCCACTAGAGCCAATGCTGTCACGGTGGTTAATTGTTTTAGATGCGGAGGCCGTGGACATAAGCAAGGAAACTGTCCGAGGGTTGGCGCTCGATAGGGAGGCAATGTTGTTGTTGTTGCTGATGGGACTACTGCTCCAGCATATGTCGTGGGAGATTTTGCCAAACCTCAAGGGCCAAATGTGGTGACTGGTATGTTCTTACTCGATGCTTGTTATGCTAGTGTGTTATTTGATATTGGATCTGATAGAATTTTCGTAGATGTTAGATTCAGTCAGCTATTGGATAGAGAGCCAGTAAGATTAACAACTAGTTATAATGTGGAGTTAGCTGATGGTAATGTTGTTAGCACTAGTTCTATACTTAAAAGGTTGTTCCTTGAAGTTAGGTAATTATGTGTTTAGTATTAATTTAATGCCCATAGAATTAGGATCTTTTCACGTGATTATTGGTATGGATTAGTTAGTTGCGAATGGTTGTTTGTGGAGAGAGATTAGTTCAAATACCGTTAAGGAATAGAATATTGACTGTGAAGGGTGATGAGTGTACTTCTTGTTTGAGAGTTGTTTCTTTTTTAAAGATGATGAGGTATTTGGAAGAGGGTTGTGAAGTATTTCTTGCTCAGATAAGTAATGATGGTGTGAATGAAAGGAAACTGGAGGATGTGCCTGTGATTAGAGAATATCCTGAATTTTTTCCTGAAGATTTATCAAGATTACCACCACATCCTGAAGTTGAATTCCGTATTGACTTAGTGCCGGGAGCTGCGCCTGTTGCTCGTGCACCGTAACGTTTAGTGCCATCCGAAATGATGGTATTATCTGATCAGTTGAAGGAATTGATGGACAAGGGATTTATTAGACCGAGTTCCTCGCCGTGGGGTGCTCCTGTGTTGTTTGTTAAGAAGAAATATGAATCGTTTCGAATGTGTATTGATTATCGGGAACTTAACAAATTAATTGTCAAGAATCGGTATCCATTGCCGAGGATTGATGATTTGTTTCATCGGTTACAATCGTCAAGTGTATACCCGAAGATCGATTTCAGATCTGGGTATCATCAACTGAGAGTTAGGGAATAAGATATTGTTATAACAGCTTTCCGTACTCGATATGGACATTTTGAATTCCAAGTGATGCCTTTTGATTTAACGAATGCGCCTGCCGTATTCATGGACTTGATGAATCGTGTGTGCAAGCAGTATTTGGATGAGTTTGTTATCGTATTAATTGACGATATTCTCATTTATTCCAAGAGTGAAGAAGAACATGAGAACCATTTAAGGATAATTTTGGAATTGTTAAAGAAAGAGAAGCAGTATGTGAAGTTCTTTAAGTGCAAGTTTTGGTTGAAATCAGTGCAATTCCTAGGACACGTGATTGACAATGAAGGTGTTCGTGTAGATCCTGCTAAGATTGAGGCTATCAAAGATTGGTCGGTATCAACAATGCCGACTGAGGTTCGCCAATTTCTTGGTCTAGCTGGGTATTATAGAAGGTTTATCGAGAAGTTTTCACTAATTTCTAAACCATTGGCCAAGCTTACTGAAAAGAATCGAGTGTTTGAATGGGGATTGGAAGAAGAAGCTGCATTTAATACGCTAAAGGATAAGTTGTGTTATGTGCCGATTTTGTCTTTACCAAAAGGATATGAAGATTTTGTGGTGTATTGTGACGCGTCTCATAAAGGATTTGGAGTTGTGTTGATGCAAAGGGAGAAATTGATAGCTTATGCGTCGAGACAATTGAGGAAGCATGAAGAGAATTACACTACTCATGATTTAGAACTTGGAGCTGTGATTTTAGCTTGGAAGCTGTTGAGACACTACTTGTATGGAACCAAGTGTGTGGTTTTCATTGGTTATAAGAGTAGACAACATATTTTGGATCAAAATGAATTAAATATGAGACAAAGGAGATGGGTAGAATTGCTGAGTGACTATGACTGCGAGATTCGTTACCACCCTGGTAAAGCGAATGTGGTAGTTGATGCACTTAGTAGAAAGGAAAGAGAGAAGTATTTAAGAGTTAGAGCTTTCGTAATGATGGAACGTGTTGATTTGACAGATGTGATATTAAAAGCCCAATCAAATGGTTTGAAGAAAGAGAATATTGAGGAAGAAAATCTGGGTTGAATGTTGAAACTGTTGTTTGTAATAAGGCCGAATGGAATGAGATTTTTTGAGAATAGGGTTTGGTTACCATGGTGTCCGTCTGAGGAAGGTGATTTAGGAGTGCGAGATTTAGTGATGCATGAATCTCATAAGTTCAAGTGTTCAATACATCCTAGATCGGACAAGATGTATCAAGACCTTAAGAAAGTGTATTGGTGGACGAATATGAAGGAAGATATAGCCCAATATGTTAATAAGTGCTTAACTTGTGCGAAAGTAAAGGCTGAACATAAGAACCCGTCTGGATTATTAGTGCAACCTGAAAGTCCTGACTGGAAATAGGAGAAGATTACTATGGATTTTGTTACAGTTTTTCCAAGGAATTCTAATGGTTGTGATATGATATTGGTGATTGTAGATAGATTGAATAAGTCTGCTCACTTTTTACCAATGAAGAAGACGGATAGTATGGAAAAATTGAGGACAGTGTATGTGAAGGAGATTGTTTGTCGACATGGTGTGCCTTTGTCGATAATTTCAGGTCTTGATAGTAGGTTTACTTTAGAGTTTTGGGAATCTCTACAGATTGAGTGTGTAAACACTTATCCTTTTGCCACTAAAATAAATGAAAAACAAGACCTAATCATGTGTTTAATATCGTAAAAGTCGGAATTACGCGTTGCTTGTGTTTCTGTTTGAAATAGGTACAAAAGAAAAAAAGGAAAGAAAACACGGGATTTCACGGTCATTTATCGAAGAAAATGTGAAAGATAAAGTCAAAGGACCAAAAAGTGCCAAAAGAATGAAGTTTGGAGGGCTAAAAATGAAGATTTGATGAAGATTTTACAACAAGGACCATTTTTGCCAATCTCCAAAGTCATCCACTAATAAACCACATTGAAGAGCAGAAAATTACGAAGCCAACGGTCCCGACCTCGCGTCGTAACTCTTTACGGTTTGTTTTCCAATTAATTTTTAATGTTTAATTAGTTTTTAAATAAAATTAATTTGTTTTTAAATAAATAAATAGTTTTTAATAAATTAAGTATATATAAAAAATAATTTCCGAAAATAAATAAATAAAATAAAGTTTTTATTAAAATTAATAAAATAATTTTCGTTAGAATTATTATTATTATTATTATTATTATTATTATTATTATTATTATTATTATAACTTATTATTATTATTATTATTATTTTTTTTTTTTTTTTTTTTTGTATCGAAATTCCAATTTTATTAATCACACAAAATTGGAAGGGAGCCGCAAAACAAGTTGCGCGCCCACCCCTTTTTGAATACAAAAACTAAGTCTAGACATCAAAAAACCACCACTCCTCGCGTCATTAGAATGACAACCACCTAACCGCTTAAGACGCGAGAGAGTACCCATCGCCTCCTCCTCAAACTCCCCGAAAGTCGAAAAGGCGAATGGAATAAACGAGTAACCATGCTCAGCACAAATAGAAGAATACTTCCTCTTCTTCTTCTGAACAGCCGACTGCAAAGCACTCCTAGGAACCCACGAATCCAACCCCGCCCCTGCAAACGGACAAACCCCTGTAACATCTAAACACGCATCTTTGCCCTGGGACCAATTGTGTAGCAATAAATCTGCTGGCCGAAGATCACGCCCACCATCAGAAACAAATCCCATATCAGCTTCTTTCCTCACCGACACACCAACCTTAGAACAAATATCAAACAACACATCACGAACAAGATTGTGCCGAAATTAACCCCCAAATCACTAGCACAATGAACAGCATGATCACCCCACAGATCCATCCGATGTACATGGCAACCCGAGCACAAAGAACCATCAGGAAATAAAGGAATCGACAAACGATAACACAATACCGCACGAAACTGTCTCGGGTTCATCCGATGTCCCAGCCCATCAATCGGAATAGTGAAGAGGTAATCTTGCGCATGAGGAGCACGCACACAGCTGAGAAGTTCCTCCTGACGACGACTCAACCCGAAACGCGACGTCAAACAACCATCAATGAAACCAAAGTAACTCTTTGCCAAAGACTTCATAAACTGGGGGACAGGAGAGCTAGTGGTGAGAGAGAGAGGATCGACACCACAATAGGTCGAGAAAGCATCAAGAGCAGACTGAAAAATAGGGCCCGGCGAAACAATCCCAGACCTCGCCAAAATCCGATCCTGCAAATCACCAGACTGTAAACGAGAAGCAATAAAGGCAAAGCACCTGACATCCTCAGCACATAAGACCCCTAGGCCACCAATACTGATAGGAAGAGTAGCAAGACGCCACTGCAAATCACCAAACCCAGGCCCTGAACCCGTAACAATCAACTCCAAAGACGCGCGTAAGGCCTGATCAAACTGTGACAAGACACCCTCAAGAAACCCAGGGGGGTAAGTCCTCAAAGCATACACCAACTTTGAAACACCAGCACAATAACGAAGGAGAAGAAGTTCACATTGCGGGTCATCAAGCCCCCTAATAGCCTCTAACAAAGAAATAGCCTTAGAAACCCGACGCGCAACAAAATTACCAGCAAAACCTAAATCACGACTAATAGAGCCACCAAGAAGCTTGACACCAGACCTAAGACGAGAAATAGAAGCAGGGAAGAGGCCATCTACCAACCCCCGAGGATCCTCCACCGGCCAGAAAAGCTCAGACTTATCAACGTTTAGACGTAGCCCACGAGCCGGTCCCTCCATACTAATAATATCCAAAGCCTTAGCAACCATAAGAGTATCACCAATAATAGTGTCGTCATCAAGGTACCATGCATAAAGGGAGAGCTCACACGCCTGATGAATAACATGAACAAGTGGATGCAGAGCAAGAGAGAATAATAAGGGACCCAATGGATCACCCTGCTGAACCCCCTGACAAGACCAAAGAATAGAATCCCCATAATAAAGCCGAGCTGGCCGAGAATAGCAAAACTCCACCCAAGGCGAGATAGCCGGACACCTCAGCCGAACTTCATGAATAATGGTGCTCCTATCAACAAGATTAAAGGCATTCTGAAAATCCACCCAAAGCATAGAAAGTCCGGCCTCATCCCCTCTCTCCTCCACAAACCTGCTGACAGAATGAAGAACCGCCTCACACCCACCTGGCACCCCCACACCAATCTGAAAATCATGCAGATAAGAGGTCATCGATTCCCCAACAGAGTCTTGAGCTTTAATCTATATTATTATTATTATTATTATTATTATTTATATTTTTTTACAACAAATTGGATGGGAGTCGAGATACTATCTGCGCTCTCACACCTTTAGCAATAGCAAACCCTATTCTATGGAAAATATGAACAGCAGCACGCGCTCCAATGTCTTGAGCCTTAGAAAATCTCTGGATCCTCTTCAGCAGCGCAACTGCATCTTCCTGTAACTCACCTAGAGAAGAAAAAGAGAAAGGAAGAAACCCATATCCGAGGGCTGCACACTTAGCCAAATACTTTCATCGTTTACGTTGTGCAGCATCAATCACAACTCGTCCAGGAACAAAGTCATTCATCCCCGTACGAGTCAAAGGAGAAGAACCAGTCAGATCAACGCACACATCTTTACCTCACTCCCAAGAATAAAACAAAATATATGCCGGACGTAAGGCACTATCAAGTCCACCATCTAATCCAATAGTAACTTCCTTTCCGACAGATATCCCTGAACGGTAACATATATCAGCAAGAGTATCACGTACCAAATTGTGACGATGCTTAATCCCAACGATGCCAGCACACGATACGACATGATCCCCAAATATTATTATTATTATTACTATTATTATTATTTATAAAACCTGGTCAACAGGTCAAGCAGGGTCAATGGTCAGTCAAACAGCTAACATAAATGGGTTATATTTATTTTTGTGCGTAATATAAACTGAAGGTATGCATGCCCCAGTGGCTGCGTCCTTCAGCTTTGGGAGCACACACCCGAGTTCGAGCCCTGCTTGGACAAAGGTTGGGTGTATATTACCATTGCCACGTGGCACCACCTTAGTGGTCCACGTGGCCGACCCGAATCAGAACAAAACCGGTCCAGACCCGAACCAGAACCAGACCGGACCGGTTCAGACCGGCCGGTACAGACCCGGTCCAAACCCGAACCAGAAACAGACCCGGTTCAAACCGGTTTAAACCGGTCCAAACCGGCTGACGTTAGCGATGACATCAGCACCACGTGGCGGCGGCCGGCTAATGCTAGCGCGCCACGTGGCACTAACATTCTCTGAAAATTGAAGGTCCCAGGTGGCAGTCCGAGGTTCTAGTGGCGGCGCTGACACGTCAGTCTGACGTGTCAGTACTAGGTGACAGGGAATTGCAGACCTGGCAGTGAGGCAGTGGCGGCTGGCCAATAGAAAGATGACACGTGGCGAAGGCGCCGCCACGTCAGTACGATGTTGTAGTAGTGGCAGATGACTCAGGGCGGCTGGCCAATCAATGTGTGACACATGGCACCTGGCACGCGTCAGTACGAGGTCAGAAGTGTGGCAGAGTATACATGCATAAGATCCCATAGCTTCTAGAAGATTTCGATAATGGACAGCTGGCCATGGGTGCGTATCTTTGAAGCTAAGGAAAAGCTGTGAATGGACAAAAATACCCCTGGTCCATTAGCTTATATAAACCCCCACCCTCTCATTTGTAACAAGTTAGTTAGTTTTAAAAGTTAATTTTCTCTCTAGTTTTCTTTGTATTTTCACTTTCAAAAATAGATGTAATTTTATTTTAAGCTTTGTAATCTTCAAGTTTTTAATAAAAGTCAAGTTCTAGCTTCATCATATTCTCATTCTTCCTTTCTTTTTAATTTTATAATAATCTATCTTATTAGTTTGGGATAAGTTTTTGTAACTTTTTTTCAAATAAGATTAGATTTATATAAAGTTTAAAAGAATTAATTTTATTTTAAGCTTATTGTTGCCTTATTTTAGTAGATCTAGCTTGTTTGTGGAGTAATCATTTAATTAGCTTTTTAGCTTTTTAAATCTCATAAGTCCTATGCTTAGGCTTACGACTTATTTATAAGCTAGCTTTTTATTTAAGCACTTTTAGTTTTTATTAATTAGTTTTTTTAGATCTATTAGATTTAAGTATTAAAAATTAAAAAAATACTTTCAAAAACCAAAAAGAATAATTAGATCTATTACTTTTTCATAATAAAAAGTTTAGATATATTAGTTTAGATTTTAAAATTTAAAGTATTTTTATAAAACCTTAAAAAATAGTTAGATCTATTAGGTTTTTAAATAGATTAAGTAGATCTATAATTTTTAGCTTTAAAACTTAAAATACTTTTATAAAACATAAAAAATATTTTAGATCTATTAGTTTTAATTAAATCTCTTAATAATTTAATAATTATTGCTTAGTATCCTAACCTTTTATGTTTTCTTTGATCTCGGCGTATCGATCTATCATCTTTGAAGAAGAGCTTATAGTTGATTAATTCGGTTCAAGTTGATATGGTATGATTGATTTGGTTAGAGATTGATTTGGGAGGTCGTGTACTTTACGGGCCAAATTTGGGTTTAGCTTTTGATAGTTTTGGTATTGGGAGGCCGTTTACTTAACGGGCCATATTTTGTTGATGTTGTTGATGTTATTTGTTTTAGAGCGGTTTTCTACGAACTACGGGTACTAAAGCTCTCCTTTTTATTTTTCTAGTTTAATCGCTTTAGTTTTATTAATTAGATCGTTATAGTTTAAATTGTTTTTAATAAAAAGTATATTTTTTATAAAAATCGGTTTAATTACTTTTAGTTATGATTATTTGTGTTAAAAATAGTTTAAAAGTTTTTAAAATTGGATTTCATTTAGATAAGCTCATTATTAGTAAAAAGTTTACACCTTTTTGTGATTATTAAGCATATTAGTATATAAAGCTTGTAGTTTTATCATCTAAAAAGATTAATAAGCTTAAAAAGTTGAAGCTTTATGCTTATTTTTAAGTTTATCTTTGTGAATTCATTTTTTCGTCACTATTACTTGATATTACGTGCTTGCATTAGATTAATTTCGCATTTAGATTTATTTTTAACTTTAGTTTATTTTGTTGCATCTATATTTAAATTTGTAGTTTAATTTTTACGTTGCATTTTAGATTAATCTTACGTGAATTAATTGCGCTTTTATTTTTATATAGTCCTTAGCCTATATATTTTCCCCATTTTTTCGCTTAAATAGACATAGATTACCAAACAAGTTTTATTAACCAAAAACGATTAATCTCTACGTTAAAATTGGATTTCAATTCGAGTCGAGTCGAGGAACGAAAAAAATAGAGATAAAAAGAATTGAAAAATTCATACATTAAATTGGCGCCGCTGCCGGTTCGCTCGTTACGATTGACTATTTTTCGTGAGAAGGTTTGGATTTTGGGATCCGTTCAATTTTGAACGTTATTTTTATTGTTAAAAAATAAAAAACATAAAAAAATCAAAAACTTAAAAATACAAAAAAAAATTAAAAATCATCAAAAGCAAACTCTTTCCTAAGATTTGCACCAAAAAAATTAAAAAAACCCAAAAGTAATACTTTTCCTAAAGTATTACACGAAAAATATTACGTATTATTGTTATTTTTCTTATTTTAATTCCTTTCATTTGTGAATATATATTTTTCTAAAAAAAAATACAAAATGATTTTTCTTTTACTATATTGTATTACGTAGAACAATCAATTTACCTACTTCCAAATAAGACTTTAGTTGGGATTTCATCACCTAGCTATTGTATTTGAATCCAAAACGAAAAAAAAGGCAAAATAGATAAATACTAGTAAAAAGTTTGAACTCGATTTATACAAACTATAAGGTGGGTATAAGGCGACGCGCTATAAAAGGCCATCTAAGAAAAAGGTTTTTAAGTGCTTTGTGCCACCTCGTTTCCCCGCTTGCTTGTGCGTATATTGAGAGGGACGAACGATTATTGGTTTGCCAACTCAAGTAGTATTACGTATATATTTTTTGTAGCTTTTTAATATTGAACCTCGAGAGGGATAAACCCTTTCCTCTCAAAGTCGACCGAGGTATCCTACCTCATTCCTCGAGTTTAGTTGTATGCGCACTCGCGCGCGTGCACACATACCGAGTGGTGTACCAAATATTTCTAATTCTTCCAAAAAGAAGAAGAAGAACAAAAAGACCGTCAATCAAACCGATCCCGAGAATCGAGCTTTGAACAACACGATGGCAATGGATAATCGACCAATGATTGAGATTCTACAATCTCACGTTGGGGGAAATCATGACGCGATTGTGGTGCCCGATATTGGAGCGAATAAGTTTGAACTAAAAACGGGTTTATTCAAATGGTTTCCGCTACACCATTTTTAGGCCGTACCAATGATGACCCACACGCTCATATAAAATGTTTCATACAATTGGCAAATACCGTCAAATACAATGGGTTGCCACAAGAGGCCATTCGTTTACTCCTTTTTCGTTTTTCCCTCGAGGGACAAGCCCGGATTTGGCTTGATAAGGAACCACCCCAAAGTATCACCACATGGATTGATTTAGAGACCAAGTTCATTAACTATTTTTTCCCACCATCACAGACCACTGCTTTAAGGAATGACATCATTACCTTTGAACAAAAATATGGGTAAACATTTAGTGAGTTTTGGGATCGTTTTAAGGAGCTTTTACGAAACTGTCCACAACATAGTTTTACAAAACTGCATCAAATCAATACGTTTTACAATGGTTTAACTCTTAATGACCAAGACACACTTAATAGTGCCGCGGGAGGTAATATTCGTGTGAAATCCACTAACGAGGCTTGGGCAATAATTGAAAACAAGGCAAAAGTACAAACCAAGAGTGTTAGGGCTACTATGGAAAGTGCTAGTACTAGTGAGGCCAACAAGAAAATTGACAAGCTTACTTCAATAATGACCGACATTGCTTTTCATGTTAAGAACAATGTGCAAGTGAATGCCTTAAAAGAGACTTGTGAAACATGTGAAACTTGTGGTGGACCACATTCGTACTATAATTGTGACAAGGTTTATAATCAACAACAACAAGTTTATTCTTATAACACCAATGAAAATGAGAGGGTTCACTTTAAACCAAACGTTGATGTTAACCATTTGTCTTATAAGAGTACTAACTATTTGGATCCCCCGGGTTTTGTAGCTCCACAAAGACCACCCCCACTGATATTGAAGTATTTTAGAACCTTGTTTAGGAAAACAAAGCGTAATTAGGGTAAGTATTAACAAGTGATTTAGGAAAACCACAAGTTATGACCCAAAGTGGGGATCGTTCTCAAGGAAGCTTGGTGTGTGTGTCGAGAGATGATTAATGATGTGATTATGATTATGAGAAATGAAAATAGAAATGAGGTAAGAAGAGAATGACGGTTACGATGACGAATTAAACTAAGACGATAAAGTCGTACACGTAAAACCGTAAAAAGTAGCAAAATAAAAAATTTACCCTAAAAATTCCTAGAAAATTGAAATAAATCCTAAATAATGTAATTAGAGTTTACAAAAAATCAAAAATCACTCAAACCTTTTATTTAATTAAATAATAATTTTTTAATGCTAATTAAAGCCCAAAAATCGATTTAATTAACAAAAATCCCAATATGAGATTTTTTCAATTGTAAACCTCTAAAATGACTCAGCTTAATTTAAAACTATTTTTGAAAATTTTAAAATTAATTAAAACTATTTAAAAACAATTTAAAACTATTTAAACTTAAAATAATTATAAAAATTTATCTAACGACAATAAAAATATTCAAAAAATTGTAAAATTCTTAACTTAATGTATTTAACCTAAGAAAAATATAAAAACTTGAAAAACCTAAATTTTAATTTTTAATAATAAAATAATAATAAAATAATATTAAATATCCAAAATTTATAAAAATTCTAAAAACTTGCAAACTAGCTTATTTTAACCTATTAAACTCAGAAATGAAGTTGAAATTACCTAAATACCCCTAATGAGCCTAGAATGGGCCAAAAGTCCAAACAGTTAGCTTAATGGGCTGATTAAGGCCCAATAAGAAAAATTTGTCCAAATAAGCCCAAAAACTCCTATCTGACTCAAAATTTGATTTTAAAGACAAACTCTGAAGGCCTAAAAACTGAAAATGAGTATAAGCTAGCTTATTTCAAAACATCATATTCTTAATGGGCTTTTTGGCCCATTAAGCTATAAGATGATGCCATAAGCTCAAATTAGACACACAAGCTTCTTTTGAGTTACTTAATAGTTCTGTAAAAAAAAATTTGAAATAAGCACAAGGAATAATCCTGAAAAAGCAATAAGCTATCTTCACAAAACGACAAAATAGTCGTTTTCGAGTTCTAGGCCACCCAAAGAGCTGATTCAAGTTTCAAAAGCTTTTAAATGACTTAACTAAGCTTAACCAACAAAAAGTTTTCAAATATGTTCACTCAATAAGCTGGAATAAGCAAATAAGCACTTAATTAAAAGTCAACTTTAAGAGTTTTCTAGCAAAAAGTCAAAGTCAAGGTCTGATAAGCTCCAGTACAATCAAATGGGTCAAATGATGAAGATTGATCACAAAAAGTAAGTTGTTGCAGGTCTGGATAAGCCCATATGGCTTATTAATAAGATAAATGAAAAATTACAATAACAGGGGCTAGTTTTGGTGTCTGAGCAGTGGAAACTTTTTCCACTGCTTGACTTCTTTGACTATTTGTCTTTAGTGACTTTTTTGTGGATTCGAGTTTCACAAAGGGACCTAAATGATCAGTTAATCATAAGGAGTCAATAACAATCACAAAAACACAATCAAAATCAGCCAATTAGTACAGTTAATTCAAAACATCAGCAGATCTAGCCCAGACATGAACAAATAAGCAGTTATGGTTCAATAAGCACTTATAGCACAATTCAGCCAGCCAAACATCACCAAATGCATACACAAGCTATAATAAACTTAAATGAACAAGTCTAAACAGGTTTCATGCAACGACTCAAAGCCTAGATCAAGATTCAAGCACACAAAGTTACTGATGAACTATGAACATGCAGATTTTTACTTTTGCTGATGTACTTGACCAACAAGCCAAATTCAAACACTAAAATCTATCACATAGGTTGTATTAACAATGATTTAACAACTTTTAGCCCTAAGCATGCATATATTCTAAGTATTACCAAAATCTTAGGTCAAAATCAGTCAAATCCAATGAGATATAGCACAATGTTTGATTCAAGGGTTTAAGCCCAATAACTTGCAGAAACTAGTACTCAACCAAGTCAATAACAGATAACAAGCATAAACAATAACTTTCAACAACACAATAACACTCAATGATCTTAAACAGATAATCCCAAACACCCCTTATCTTTTTCAAATCAATTTAAAACAAGTGTAAGTGTATTTTAAGACCACCCAAGCCCAATCAAACACATTAACAAGTATAATATGCAGTATTGAACAAGATTAGACAACAAATTCAACAAGAACACAAGTAGCACACAAAATCACCAAGAATCAAAATTTTAAGCAGAATTTGGGTAGAATGGTACAAACGATGTACATCCACACCCATGAATTTTGAGCTTATGTGCTAGCAAGAACAAGCACAAGCTTCCACACAAATTCCTGCTAAGATGGAACAAAGTAAGAAGCACAATTATCAAAAAAAGAAAAGTGAAAAATCCTTGATTAATGCAACCTTAGTTCCCCACACTTGATTATCCCCAAGTTATAAGCTTCACAACACCTTGATATCACAATATCAGGATGCTATGATCAGTTTTATAGCCCAAGAATTCCAAGGTTTGAACAAGACTTAGCAAAATATCAAGATTATAGGAAAATATGCAAACTTTGGCACAGTCCTTTGAAAACAGGTTTTAGGATTCAAGATTACATAACAAAGAACAATAACAAGCAAATATAATGATTGGCACTTGAGCTTTCTTCACAATTTCAAACACATTTCATTAAACTGAATATATGATTTACAGAAAAGTGAACAAGGAAAATTCAAGAGCAAACTAAAATGTAGTGATGCTAATGCCTTATATAGGCTACAAGAAACCTAAATGCTGAATAAAAAACGTAACCCTAATGGTATAGAAGTCCCCAAAATGCCCTTGTCTTGTTTGAATATTTTGAGGATCATGTGACTGAATTTGGCTTCTTGCATGAGGTGGCAAGGTAGAATTGCATCCAATGGCTTATAACAAGCTTAAAATGTAAGCAGGAATGAGGATGGTTGGATGGCTGTCAATTTTTTGGCGTTTTGTTCATCCTTGGTGCAGGGGAATCTCATGTGGGGTTCCTTGTTGATGTAGCATGTGTTTTTAAGGTTAGGATGTGATTATGGGATGCTTAATCATTAATCTGGAGGTTTATAGGGCTTAATTACAACACAATTAAGAAAACCCAATTGTGTTCTTATGGTGAATAGTGGAGGTTTTGATCCGGTTTTGGGTTTAAATAACATGTTAAGCACCATTTTATTAAACTAATCAGGTTATTTTAATTAGTTGTGAGCGGGATGATGATGTGGAGTAATGGTGGAAGCTGATTGGTGGAAAAGGGTGAGTGGGACACGTGTTGGATGTGGGTTGGTCTAGGTAACTTCCCTTGTCTGCCCATATTAACCCCTCATCTATCCATTTCCTTTCACTTGCAAATAAATAGGCCAAATCCGTATTTCCTTTGTTATGGAAGTTTCATTTTTCACACTTTTGCCCCAAATACTTTTCCAAAGTATTTTCAGGGGTATTTCTTGCCAATTCATGATTCTTGAAGGGCTATTTTGGCATTTTCTTCATTGATAATGGTCTTGACTTGTTTGTTTGACTTATTGGAGGACTTAATTTGCCAAGTCATGATTTATGAGGGACCATTTTTGCCATGTCTTCAAAGTCAAGGGTCCTTTTGGTAATTTTGACATTTTTAAAGGACCAAACTTGTATTTTCTTATAACTTGAAGTCCTTCATGGTATGTTTGACTTTAAGGATGATTAATATTAACAATTTAGTTTTGTTGAGGGACTAAAATTGCCAATTCTTCAAAGTAGAGGGCCCTTTTTGCAATATTTACAAACTTTAGGGACCAATCTTATAATTATGAAGATACAAGGGTTTAAAGTGTCAATTCTTCAATATTGGAGGACCCTTCTTGCATAATCTTCAAATCTTTAAGGGTTTTCTTTGGAAAATCTTCATTAGGGCTTGGTTCAATGTGCGGCTTCGTTTCCCGTGTTCGTTTTTGCATGATTCTTGTGATCGTTTGTCATTTTCTCAATATTCGTACCTAAAATACACAAGCATATATTTGGCCAATTTCATGATATTTTATGCATTTAAAGCTCTATTTGGACGATGAGACTATGTATAAAAGCAGTCTCATCAATCTCCCATACTAAACCATTGCCGTGCCCTCACGCAATGCTAGAATAAAGTATGGTAGCATCTCCAAAATTCACTTATATTTACTTTTATTGAATGATAAACTAGCTACACTACTACTATTACTACTACTACTTGCGTTTTAGATATGATGTATGATTTTCATCGCAAAATGGGACGTTTAGGTTCATAGAACAAGAACACGTGAATGCTTCGTTAGAAATAATTTCACCGTCCTCGATTTTCACCCAGTTCCATGCTAAGCGTGCAACGAGATCATTGTCATTATAAGTTAGTAATGCTAACACTACTCATATGCCCTAATCACGCACTTATCCTCCCATTTTCCTAAGTTGTATCTCTTATATTTTATTTTGTCTTGAATGTTTCACGAGGATACATTGTTTGACTTATGCGATGATAGAGATTTAGGTCTAAAAATAGAGTCCTAACGGTGTAACCAAGACCATCAAATTAATAACCCCTCCTAATAGACAACGATGCCAAAATATTAAGTCAACAAGAAGGATCGATAAACACGGTTTTATAACCGTTTGGAACATGAGACTTATTACCAAGACTTTTATATGCCCCCTAACGGAAGGGCCTTATTATCATAGGTTTACCTCCATCTTTTATTCAACTTCGCCATGAAGCTTTTATTATGACTTCCGTCTTGCCTTGCCTTTTATTATCCACCTCATCGGTAGTTTTATTAGCCAAAGACGTATATCCTCACGCTAAGGCGAAATTTGGATCTTTAAAGCTTCAAAGATTAAGGCTTGATTTACTTTCAATTTTTCATAGATTTTTGGTCTTGTGAGCTTCAAATTGTTTGCTTGATTTAGGTGAGCACTTGAAATCTTATTATTGGGTGAAGCTTTCGATTATTCGGGTTGCCAATACTTCAAAACCGTGACGCTGGCGATACCTTAATGTCTTCCCAATTTAATTACATGGAAGCTACTAGAAAAGACTAGAAACCAATAATCAAGACTAAACCGCTAAGTCAATATTTATTAAGCAAAAAATATTTACAAGCGAAGGGAGAATAAGCAAACAACGAGAACACATGAGTTTTTGAAATAATACGAGTACTCTACGTTTAGCATAGTAACTTATAATTAACTTTATCATTTCTCGTCCTCATTTATGAGACTTAGCCTAATGTGAAGTTAAGGAATCGAAGCTAAGTTCTCAACACGCACGGTCGAGTCAAAAATTACTCTTATTCTCGCCATCGGAAAACCTACATTCGTGTCTTTAAACACTTATGAAACACGAGAAAATTTTTAAAATTTGGCCATTTTTAGCCTTATTTTGCAACAAAACGATAAACAAAAAGATAAACTTTGGAAAGCGTGAAGGTTTGGCAAGGCTAGTATCTATTCACCCCCCATACTAAAGTTAAACATTGTCCTCAATGTTTCGAGTCTAGGGGTGCAAACACCCCCATACTAGAGACGTAGTCGAATACCTAATCTAGCATGTAAAGGGTGTAACCATTAAATTTAAAGCCGTTTATGAAGTGTGCTATAAACCTATGGTTAGAACATCAAAGGATATATCATGGATATTGAGAAATTCTTCAAAGCAAACGATCGAGTGCTCCTATAAAACGAACACGAGAGGCTCCAATCGTGAAGATATTGATCATCTAAAATACACAATCCACAAAAAACCACGGAACAAAGGTTGGAAGGGCACAAATCCCCACACGTTACTACATTAGAAAGCGATAATATGTACATAGGGTAAGCATGGGACTCCCCCACGAGGCACCTCGTTTTTTATTACCGAGTCATGAGCTCGACTCGATCCCCTCAATACTAATTATCATTGGGGAAGGTGATTTGGTCGAGGTATTTCAAGGATAGAACTTCCCCGCCAAAGTAGTTCTTCAATCTATCTCCATTCACCTTGAAATTTGGGCCATCATTTTGAGTTAGCTCGATGGTCTCATATGAAAAAACTTGAGTCACAGTGAATGGACCGGACCAACGGGATTTCAACTTACCAGAAAAGATTTTCAAACGAGAATTAAGAAGCAAAACTTGATCCCCAATGTTAAAAACCCGGTTTTTAATTTTTTAATCATGCAACATTTTAGTCTTTCCTTTATAAATCAATGAATTTTCATAAGCAATATCCCTTAATTCATCCAATTAATTTAATTTCATTTTCTGGTGTTTTCACACGGTCTCCATGTCATCATTACAATGCTTTAGGGCCCAATAAGCCTTGTGTTCGAGTTCAATTAGCAAGTGACAATTCTTCCCAAACACTAGCTTATAAGGAGTGCACCCGATGGGCGTCTTATGAGCGTTCCTAAAGGCCCATAAAGCATCGTCCAACTTATCCGACCAAGATTGTCGGTTTTCCCCAATCGATATCTCCAAGATCCTATTCAACGCTCGGTTTGAAACCTCGACTTGCCCACTCGTTTGTTGTTGATAAGCCGTAGAAAGACGATGTGTAACCCCATATTTCCTTAGGACCCTTTCGAATTTGTCGTTACAAAAATGGGTTCCATGATCGCTTATGATCGCACGAGGGGTTCCAAACCGAGAAAACAAGCTTTTCAAAAACTTGACAACCACACGAGCCTCATTAGTGGGCAAAGACTTAGCTTCCACTCACTTAGATAGGTAGTCAACGGCGACAAGGATGTACTTATTACCACGAGATGATGGGAACGCCCCCATAAAGTCGATGCCCCAGACGTCAAAGATCTCACACACTTGGATGATATTTTGTTTCATTTCATCTTTTTGTGAGGCTTTTCCTTGTCGTTGGCATGAGTCACACGACTTCACAAGTTCATGTGCATCTCGGTAAATAGTAGGCCAAAAGAAACCGGCATCAAAGACCTTCCTAGCCGTGAGATTAGCACATTGGTGACCACCCATGGGTCCCTCGTGACAAGCTCTAAGGATGTTAGAAGCTTCGGTACCAAAGACACAACGTCAAATAATTTGATCCGCACAAGTCCAAAACAAGTAAGGGTCGTTCCAAAAGTAAAACTTGACGTCACGAAAGAATTTTCATTTTTCTTGAGTCGTCATACCCTGGATGATAAAGTTGCCCGCATGGTAATTTGCGATGTCCGCAAACCATGGGGTGGCAGAATCAAGTTTATAATTCACTACTCCAAGTGTCTCGAGCGGAAATGTTTCGGTGATTTCCTTGGGCTCGTAAACACTTTGGTAGGATCTTCCAAACGAGAAAGATGATCGGCCGCTAGATTCTCGGCTCCTTTTTTGTCAATAATTTTATGATCAAATTCTTGAAGGAGGAGAATCCAACAAAGTAATCTCGGCTTTGCATCTTGTTTAGCCATAAGATACTTGATAGCCGAATGGTCCGTATACACTATGCATTTCGCCAAGACGAGATAATGTCGGAATTTCTCAAATGCATACACCACGTCAAGGAATTCCTTCTCCGTTGTAGTGTATTCTAGTTGACCCTTGGTCATCGTCTTGCTAGCATAGTGAATAGGCAAGAAGTGTTTTTCATGACGTTGCCCCAATACAGCCCCAATAGCATAGTCACTAGCATCACACATGAGCTCAAAGAGGATGTTCTAATTGGGAGCAACAAGAATGGGAGCTTCAGTAAGTTTCCTCTTAAGGATTTCAAAGGCTCGTACACAATCTTCGCCAAAGACAAAACGTGCATCTTTTTCAAGGAGATGTGTAATGGGTCGAGAGATCTTTGAAAAATCCTTGATGAATCGACGATAAAAATCCGCGTGGCCTAGGAAACTCCTAACTCCCTTAACGGTTTTGGGATGAGGTAATTTGGCGATGACGTCTACCTTAGCTTGATCTACCTCAATCCCCGCTTTCGAAACCTTGTGCCCTAAGACGATTCCACTTTTAACCATAAAATGACATTTTTCCAAATTAAGCACAAGGTTGGTTTCCTCACAACGCTTCAACATTCTCTCAAGATTCGACAAACACGAAGTGAACGAACTACCAAACATGAAAAAGTCATCCATGAAGACTTCCATCGTCTTCTCGATCATATCATGAAAAATAGCCATCATGCACCTTTGAAAGGTTCCCGGTGCATTGCAAAGTCTGAATGGCATTCTACGATAGGCAAACGTTCCATATGGATACGTAAACGTAGTTTTTTTTTATCACGAGGATCGATGGCGTTTTGGAAGTAACCGGAAAAACCATCTAAAAATCAATAGAAATCATTTCCCGTAAGACGCTCCAACATTTGGTCCATGAAGGGCAAGGGAAAATGGTCTTTACGAGTGGCTTCATTCAACTTACGATAGTCAATGCACACTCTCCATCTGGTCACGAGTCTAGTGGGAATTAACTCGTTGGCATCGTTTGGCACAACGGTCATTCCTCCCTTCTTAGGGACACAATGAATAGGACTCACCCAAGGGCTATCGGAAATAGGGTAAATCATTCCCGTGTCAAGGAGTTTTAGGACTTCCTTTTTGATGACGTCGTGAATTTTGGGGTTCACCCTCCTTTGACATTGGATTTCGGGCTTGTAATCCTCCTCCATTAAGATTTTGTGGGTACAAAATTTGGGATCGATCCCCTTAATGTCGGATAAATTCCACGTAATTGCCCCTTTGTGATCCTTTAGAACATCGACAAGTGCGGTTTTTTCATCATCCAAAAATTCTTTCGCAATAATAACCGGCAACTTGTCGTCCTTCTCCAAAAAGACATATTCGAGATGAGGAGGTAAATCTTTCAACTCGAGGATAGGTGGTTCTTCAATTGAAGATTTGGGATCGATACTCATAACCTCCTCGGGTGGAGGGAATGGGAAATCATTGAGAAAATCCTTGATAATCGAAAAGTCCTCATCATTGTCGAGGTCTTCGTCACAAGTACGTGGAACATCAAATTCTTCCAACGTAAAACCACCACCTTCAAATGGAGTGAAGGTTGGTGTCGAATTATCAAGAATGGGATCTAACATAGTGGGATTGCCACTATTTTCATCATCACCAAAACCTAGAACTTCTTGTGAAAATTCCTCGCAAACAACTTCGATCATATCAACGAGGTTTATGGTTGCAATGGAATAAACATGAGAAATTTGAGAGTTTTGAGGTGCGTTTATAACAAGTTCCTCGTCGTTGAATCGTAAGGTGATATTTCTAGCATGAACATCAATCAAAGCCATAGACGTATCTAAAAACGAACGACCTAAAATGAGAGGAACTTGAGGATCCGTGGGAATATCGACAACGATAAAGTCTACCAGATAATAGAACTTTCCCACTTTCACAAAAAACGTCTTCCGCCAATCCACATGTGGGAATCATGGAATGGTCGGCCAACTCAATAGACATTAGTGAAGGAGTAAGATTAGGAAGATTGAGCGACTTGAAGAATGCAAGTGGCATCAAGTTAATACTAGCACCAAGATCGGCCAAGGCATAGCATTCTTCCATATCTTGGATTGCACAAGGAATCAAGAATTTACCGGGATCACCGACTTTTTGAGGTATGCGGTTAAGATAAACCGATGAACAACTAGACAATTGTGGCAATTTCTCGTTGTTGTTCAACATAATCTTAAAGTTAGCGGCAAATCGAGGAATCATGACCAAAGCATCGGTGAAACTCACATTAAAGTGCAAATCACAAAACATTTTCATAAAAAGCTCAAATTGGTAGTTGTCGCGCTCTTGACATTTCTCCTTTCTAAGTCTCGATGGATAGGGCAAAGGTGGTGTGGGTTGAGGCATAGGCATAGCCTTTGGAATCTCGGGTTCCAAATGTGGTAATGGGTCAACCGTAGGTGTGGCATGAGCGGTACTTCATGGGATTTGGACATGCTCCTTTTCGACCACCACCTCGGGTTCTTCCTCAATTGCATCCTCCGTAGGAGCAATTGGTTAAGGAGTCGGTTCCTTGAGTGTCTTACCACTACGTGTGGTAATCACTTTCATCTCTCCCTTAGGGTTCGATATGGTGTTGCTAGGAAGACTACTCGAAGATGGTTTGCACATAATAGCCTCAAACATAGATGAAATTTTTTCCTCAAACATGGATTGCCTCTTCTTGTCCTTAATCATTTGTTGCTTAATTTCATGTTGCCCTTGTTCCATTTTTTGTTGATTTTGTTGTAACCTAGTTACATTTCCTTCCATTTTGTTTGTATGGATTTTAAGCTCTTTTGCCAACTCATTTTTCAACTCCTTCTTCAAGTCGTTCTTAAACCCGGATCTTAGGCTAATGATTTCTCTTTGAATGTTGTCAAACATAGCATCGTTTCCATTAGCGTATTCAACAAATTCATTTGGAAGATCTTTCAAAGTTTGCAAACCTTTGTTGTGGTTTTGAAAATCACTTTGATTTTTGTTTGAAACTTTATTATTAGCCCCTCGATTCCCATAGTTTCCTTTGTATTTGCTTTTAAAACCAACTTGATTGTTTCGATAGTTGTAGTTAGCATTTTGATTTGAAGCAAAACCCGGTGGAGTCAATTGATTAGAGCGGGTAACTTGACCGTTTTGGTTGTAATTTCCCGTGGCCGCGTAGGTACTCGAAGTGTTACCACCGTTGGTAATGCACTCGGAGAAATCATGACCTCCACCACAATACATACATGAAGCCACAACCGCTTTAGCCGTAGCGGGAGCACTTTGTTCTCCAACTTTGAATTAAATTAAAAGTCCTTTAAGCTTATCAAAGATTTTGTTTTCCAAGTTCGCCTCAATTTGGCAAGCCTCGATGGTATTAGACAAAGAAGGTGAAGCCGAAGACGAAGCCTTACGAACACTCGACGTTCTACGAGGACTATACACCTTAGATATATTCTGAATTATCACCAAAGCTTCCTCAACCGTTTTACACAAAAAATTACCACCCGCGGCGGCATTTAGATAATCCCTTTCATGATCATTAAGTCCATTGTAAAATGTGTCAATTTGATGCAAGTCGCAAAAACCCGTGATGAGGACACTCATGTAACATTTCCTTAAACCTATTCCAAGCCGTTGAAAAGCTCTCGTTAAATTCTTGTGAAAATTTTGAAATCTCGTTTTTCAAATGCGTAGTCTTAGAGGGCGGGAAAAATTGGTTCACAAATTTTGAAACGAGATCCTTCCACGTCAATATAGAATTGGGTGGCTCTTTCTCTAACAAAATTTTAGCGGTCCCTGCTAAGGAATACGGAAAAAGCATCATCTTAATCGGGTCATTAGCAACATCCTTAAATTTGCAAGTGGCGGTAAGACGATTGAATTGGCGGATATGGTTGTGCGGGTTGTCCTTTTCATCACCATGGAATTTGTGGTTTTGGATCATCGACAACAAACCCGTTTTCACTTCAAAATTCTCCGCAAGGATAGCGGGAATTACAATAGCCTCTCCATGGTGGGTGCTTGAAGTAACTCCATCATAGTTTGATTCTCCATGGTTGGTTCCTCTCTTACGATAGGTTCGTCAAGAGGAGACTCCTCACTAGAAAGATTAGGAGTAGGTTTTGACTCCTTTCAGTTTCTTCGTTTACGTGCACGTCTTGCTGGTTGCGGGTTTGCATAAATGTCACGTACAACGAGGGGATGAGCAAAGAAGATTCTTTTTGGTGTTTCGTATTTTTCCAATTTTTTTGTGGTTTTTGATTGTTTTTACTTTTTTGGATTTTTGTGATTGTATTAAGTGGACCAAAATCTACAAATCTCCTCCTTAATCAAATCTCTTGATTAAAGAAGCCTCAAGGAATGAAAACGATCACGTGAAGTGAACGCCTTCGATGACTTTAGAACGTTGGTGGAACACCAAAACGTTCAAGAGGGTTTAATCAAATGAAACCAAGAAAGTATATATGATACTTAATAATACTTTGGGCGGTAAAACCCTCGATTAGCTTTCAATCTCAAAATACTCACAAGCAAGCGGGGAAACGAGGCGGCGCGAAGGACTTAGGAGCCTTTTTCCTTAGGGTATATTTTATAATACCCGCCTTATACCCACCTTATAGTTTGTATTTTTCAAAATCGAGCTTCACGAAAGTATTTATCTATTTTTGCCTTTTCTTTCTTGTTTGAGATTCGAATACAATGATTCGGTAATGACCTCCCAAGTCAAGGTTGTGTTTCCACACTTTTGGAGTACTTGTGTATTTATTGTTCTACGTATACAATATATTAATAATATTCACACAAAAAACGAAAAACTGATAATACGTATTAGTAGAGTGCTACTAATACAAATAGATATTATGCCTATAAAAACAACAATTGCGAAATCAAAACACAACACGCCTCCCCGACAGCGGCACCAAAATGATATTGATGTGTTTTACAACCTTGTTTAAGAAAACAAAGCGTAATTAGGGTAAGTATTAACAAGTGATTTAGGAAAACCACAAGTTATGACCCAAAGTGGGGATCTTTCTCAAGGAGGCTTGGTGTGTGTGTTAAGAGATGATTAATGATGTGATTATGATTATGAGAAATGAAAATAGAAATGAGGTAAGAAGAGAATGACGGTTACGATGACGAATTAAACTAAGACGATAAAGTCGTACACGTAAAACCTTAAAAAGTAGCAAAATAAAAAATTTACCCTAAAAATTCCTAGAAAATTGCAATAAATCCTAAATATTGTAATTAGAGTTTACAAAAAATCAAAAATCACTCAAACCTTTTATTTAATTAAATAATAATTTTTTAATGCTAATTAAAGCCCAAAAAATCAGTTTAATTAAAAAAAGCCCAAAATGAGATTTTTTCAATTATAAACCTCTAAAATGGCTTAACTTAATTTAAAACTATTATTGAAAATTTTAATATTAATTAAAACTATTTAAAAACAATTTAAAACTATTTAAATTTAAAATAATTATAAAAATTAATCTAATGACAATAAAAATATTATAAATATTGTAAAATTCCTAACTTAATGTATTTAACCTAAGAAAAATATAGAACTTGAAAAATCTAACTTTTAATTTTTAATTATAAAATAATAATAAAATAATAATAAAATAATATTAAAAATCCAAAATTTATAAAAAATTCTAAAAACTTGCAAACTAGCTTATTTTAACCTAATAAACTCAGAAATGAAGTTGAAATTACCTAAATACCCCTAATGGGCCTAGAATGGGCCAAAAGTCAAAACAGTTAGCTTAATGGGCTGATTAAGGCCTAATAAAAAAATGTTGTCCAAATAAGCCCAAAAACTCCTATCTGATTCAAAATTTGATTATAAGACAAAACTCTGAAGGCCCAAAAGCTGAAAATGAGTATAAGCTAGCTTATTTCAAAACAGCTTATTCTTAATGGGCTTTTTGGCCCATTAAGCTGTAAGCTGATGCCATAGCTCAAATTAGACACACAAGCTTCTTTTGAGTTACTTAAGAGTTTTGTAAAAAGAAATTTGAAATAAGCACAAGGAATAACCCTGAAAAAGCAATAAGCTATCTTCACAAAACGACAAAATAGTCGTTTTCGAGTTCTAGGCCACCCCAAGAGCTGATTCAAGTTTCAAAAGCTTTTAGATGACTTAACTAAGCTTAATCAACAAAAAGTTTTCAAATAAGTTCACTCAATAAGCTGGAATAAGAAAATAAGCACTTAATTAAAAGTCAACTTTAAGAGTTTTCTAGCAAAAAATCAAAGTCAAGGTCTGATAAGCTCCAGTTCAATCAAATGGGTCAAATGATGAAGATTGATCACAAAAAGTAAGTTGTTGCAGGTCTGGATAAGCCAATATGGCTTATTAATAAGTTAACTAAAAAATTACACTAGCAGGGGCTAGTTTTGGTGTCTGAGCAGTGGAAACTTTTTCCACTGCTTGACTTCTTTGACTATTTGTCTTTAGTGACTTTTTTGTGGATTCAAGTTTCACAAAGGCACCCAAATGATCAGTTAATCATAAGGAGTCAATAACAATCACAAAAACACAATCACAATCAGCCAATTAGTACAGTTAATTCAAAACATCACCAGATCTAGCCCAGACATGAACAAATAAGCAGTTATGGTTCAATAAGCACTTATAGCACAATTCAGCCAGCCAAACTTCACCAAATGCATACACAAGCTATAATAAACTTAAATGAACAAGTCTAAAAAGGTTTCATGCAATGGTTCAAAGCCTAGATCAAGATTCAAGCACAAAGAGTTACTGATGAACTATGAACATGCAGATTTTTACTTTTGCTGATGTACTTGACCAACAAGCCAAATTCAAACACTCAAATCTATCACATAGGTTGTATTAACAATGATTTAACAACTTTTAGCCCTAAGCATGCATATACTCTAAGTATTACCAAAAATCTTAGGTCAAAATCAGTCAATTCCAATGAGATATAGCATAATGTTTGATTCAAGGGTTTAAGCCCAATAACTTGTAGAAACTAGTACTCAACCAAGTCAATAACAGATAACAAGCATAAACAATAACTTTTAACAACACAATAACACTCAATGATCTTAAACAGATAATCCCAAACATCCATTATCTTTTTCCAATCAATTTAAAACAAGTATAAGTGTATTTCAAGACCACCAAAGCCCAATCAAACACGTTAACAAGTATAATATGAAGTATTGAACAAGATTAGACCACAAATTCAGCAAGAACACAAGTAGCACACAAAATCACCAAAAATCAAGATTTTAAGCAGATTTTGGGTAGAATTGTGCAAACCTCATGGATGTAGATCCACACCCACGAATTTTGGGCTTATGTCCTAGCAAGAACAAGTACAAGCTTCCACACAAAATCCTGCTAATATGGAACAAAGTAAGAAGCACAATTATCAAAAACAGAAAAGTGAAAAATCCTTGATTAATGCAACCTTAGTTCCCCACACTTGATTATCCCCAAGTTTTAAGCTTTACAACACCTTGATATCACAATATCAGGATGCTATGATCAGCTTTATAGCCCAAGAATTCCAAGGTTTGAACAAGACCTAGCAAAATATCAAGATTATAGGAAAATATGCAAACTTTTGCACACTCCTTTGAAAACAGGTTTTAGGATTCATGATTACTTAACAAAGAACAATAAAAAGCATATATAATGATTGGCACTTGAGCTTTCTTCACAATTTCAAACACATTTCATTAAACTGAATATATGATTTACAGAAAAGTGAACAAGGAAAATTCAAGAGCAAACTAAAATGTAGTGATGTTAATGCCTTATATAGGCTACAAGAAACCTAAATTCTGAATAAAAAACGTAACCCTAATGGTATAGAAGTCCCCAGAATGCCCTTGTCGTGTTTGAATATTTTGAGGATCATGTGACTGAATTTGGTTTGTTGTATGAGGTGGCAATGTAGAATTACATCCAATGGCTTATAACAAGCTTAAAATGTAAGCAGGAATGAGGATGGTTGGATGGCTGTCAAATTTTTGGCATTTTGTTCATCCTTGGTGTAGGGGAATCTCATGTGGGGTTCCTTGTTGATGTAGCATGTGTTTTCAAGGTTAGGATGTGATTAAGGGATGCTTAATCATTAATCTGGAGGTTTATAGGGCTTAATTACAACATAATTAAGAAAACCCAATTGTGTTCTTATGGTGAATAGTAGAGGTTTTGATCCGGTTTTGGGTTTAAATAACATGTTAAGCGCCATTTTATTAAACTAATCAGGTTAGTTTAATTAGTTGTGAGTGGGATGATTATGTGGAGTAATGGTGGAAACTTATTGGTGGAAAAGGGTGAGTGGGACACGTGTTGGATGTGGGTTGGTCTAGGTAACTTCTCTTGTCTGACCATATTAACCCCTCATCTTTCCATTTCCTTTCACTTGCAAATAGATAGGCCAAATTTGGATTTCCTTTGTTATGGAAGCTTCATTTTTCACACTTTTGCCCCAAATACTTTTCCAAAGTATTTTCATGGGTATTTCTTGCCTATTCATGATTCTTGAAGGGCTATTTTGGCATTTTCTTCATTGATAATGGTCTTGACTTGTTTGTTTGACTTCTTGGAGGACTGAATTTGCCAAGTCATGATATATGAGGAACCATTTTTGCCATGTTTTCAAATTCAAGGGTCCTTTTGGTAATTTTGACATTTTTAAAGGACCAAACTTGTAATTTCTTGTAACTTGAAGTCCTTCATGGTATGTTTGACTTTGAGGAGGATTAATATTGACAATTTAGTTTTGTTGAGGGACTAAAATTGCCAATTCTTCAAAGTGGATGGCCCTTTTTGCAATATTAACAAACTTTAGGGACCAATCATGTAATTATGAAGATACAAGGGTTTAAAGTGTCAATTCTTCAATATTGGAGGACCCTTCTTGCATAATCTTCAAATCTTTAAGGGTTTTCTTTGGAAAATCTTCATTAGGGCTTGCTTCAATGTGCGGCTTCGTTTCCCTTGTTCGTTTTTGCATGATTCTTGTTATCTTTTGTCATTTTCTCAATATCCGTACCTAAAATACACAAGCAACAAACACAAGCATATATTTGGCCAAATTCATGATATTTTATGCATTTAAAGCCCTTTTTGGACGATGAGACTATGTATAAAAGCAGTCTCATCACCCACCCGCCCAAAATAGGAACCAAGTTCCTCAAAGAGGAAATTTTCAAGGGAATGCAAATCAAGGGAATTTTAATGGTCAAAATCAAGGAAATTTTAATGGTCAAAATCAAGGGTTTTAAAATAATAACTTCAACCAAGGTTTTCATAATAACAACGGTTTTCAACATCAATATCAAAATCAAGGGTTTAACAATCAAGGGTATAATCAAATGAACATGCATAATCCTCAAATGGACTTGGTTCTACAAAAATTGACCGAACATGAGATAACTATGAAACAAATGCAAGAGTCCACCGATATGAAGTTCGTGCAAATGTTGCAAGCCCTTAGACCCCAAGGAGCCTTACGTTGTAATACCGAGATTAACCCTCGTGCTAATGTGAGTGCTATCAATACTCGAAGTGGATCCACTTTAGTGGGACCTTCCATCTCTTCTCCCATAAAGGAGAGACAAGGCCCGTAGGTCATAATGAGTAATCCTACTCCCCCTTCGGTGATTCCTCCCACTACCACTCCTAGTACTAGTTCTCCATTGCCTAATGAGCCTAACTCTAATGTTGTTCAAGAAGCGAGTCCTTCTCCTTCTCAACCTTCAACTTCAAAGTCCAATATCCCTTATCCCTCTAGGTTAGACAAGGCTAAAGTGCTCACCAAAGATGACGTTCATGTTTCCAACTTTTTGAAAATGATTTCTCAAGTGAATGTTAACATTAGCCTTATTGAAGCACTTGCTCAAATGCCTAAATTTGTGAAAATGTTCTAAGATTTGCTCAATAAGAAAGAAAACATGGTTGAGCTCGTTAATACTCGTTTAAAAGAGAATTGTTCCGCGATTCTTCTCAAAGAGCTTCCCAAAAAGCTAGGAGATCCTGGAAAATTCGTGTTACCTTGCTCGTTTCCTCAAATTGATGATTGTATGGCTTTAGCGGATCTCAGCGCTAGCATCAATCTAATGCCACTTTCGGTATGGAAACAATTATCATTACCCGAGCTTGTACCGACTCGTATGACTCTCGAGTTAGCTAATAGAACTCTCGCATACCCCGTTGGTATTGCCGAAGATGTTTTTGTTCGAGTTGGTACATTCACTTTTCCCCTGGACTTTGTCGTCGTCGACTATGAGATGGATCCTCGTATTCCGTTAATACTTGGTAGACCATTCTTATGATCCGGAAAAGCCTTAGTTGATGTGGCCGAAGGGGAGTTAATTCTTAGGGTTAGGGATGAACAAAAAGTTTTTAAAATGGGAAAAATCATAACTAAATCAAATGGAAAAGAGTCGGTCAATATGATTTATGTTCTCAATGAAGATAATGAAGAGATTTTTATTAATCCTTTTGTAATTCAAAAGTATAATCAAAATGATTTTGTGATAACTTCATCCCTTCCTTTAGAGCCTCAAAATTTTGAAACTCCTATTTATGATACTTATAGTGCTGACACTTCTTTAAGTGATCACACTATCTTCGGTTTAGACGACCCATCTTTTGACCCACCCACTTTTGACCCACCCATTTTTGATCCACCAATCTTTGATACTTACGATGATGACACTTCTTTAAGTGATCTCATTCTTTTTGATGACCCATGCAAAAATGATTGCGGTAAATTTAGATAACTTGCTTTAGGAAAAACAAGCAACTAAATATGAGCGGTAAGTATCGAGTGACGGTTTAGGAAAACCGTGCACTAATGACCCTCAATCACTTAAAAAGAGATGAAAGATTCGTTTCCCAAGGAGGTATGGTGTTGTGAATTAACTTGTATGTATTTGAGATTAATATTGATGAGAATGAATGACGGTTTCTTGGAACTTATACTATGACGTAAAAAAAACGAAAACGTAAAACCGTAGAAAAATTACTAAAATTAAAAATTAATAAAACCAAAAACAAAATCAAGAAAAGATTAAAAAAACTAAAACAAGTCTAAAATAATATAAATAAAGACAAAAATCCAATAAAGATATTTTAAAACCTTTTATTAATTAAATAATTAATTTTAAATGCTAATTAAAGCCCTAAAATTAAATTTAATTAATTCAAATGTCAAAAATATGATTTCATTGAATAATTACTCAACTTATATTATTATAAGACTAAAAAGTAATTTTCTAAAAATTAAAACCTATTAAAATTATTTTTAAAACTCTAAAAATAAATAAAAACTAATTAAACTTAAAATAATTATAAAAATAAATCTAAAAGCTATAAAATAATCTAAAAATGGAAATAGTCCCAATTAATGACAAAGAACCTAGGAAAAATGAAAAAGAAAGAAAAATAAAATTTTGAAAATTAATTAATAAAATAATATTAAAATACTCCAAAAAACATAAAAGTCACTAGTTGCGCCGCAACTAGTGGGGTCTTGCGCCGCAACAAGTGTTGTGAGATCACCAAGGTCAGCAGCACCTTCAGTTGCGCCGCAACAAGTATGACTTGCGGCGCAATTCGTGTTACGGGAAAAACTTTGGCCTGCAGCTCCTTGTGTTGCGCCGCAATCTTCTGTCTTGCGGCGCAATTCGTGTGACGTGTCTGGTTGTTTTGCTGATGTTCAAGCTTCTTCCAAGTATGATACAAGCCAAGAGGACTTGGCAATGAGCTTTGTTTGGAGATATTGTTGGAACAATTGGGCACCCTTGTGCTCAATGAAGCACAAGGAGTCAATTAACACACAATAAACAACAAGAATCAAAGATCAACAATCAAAGATCATGCACAAAGTTCATCACAAATCAAGCAAATTAACACTTATGCAGATTTTTAACACCCTTTATCCTTTTAAACACTCCAAATTTACTCCAAACTTGATCAAATGATTACACAACAATAAAACAATCTATCTCAAACCTTAATCAAGTTGTCTAACATCTTTTAGCAACACAAATCAATGATTGTACCCTGCTTAAACCTGTTGCCAAACACCCTTTAAACTTCTAAAAACCAACTTTTAACATACCAACATGCTTACAAAGGCTACCAAATTGATATCAAAGCTTCATAACATGTATATCAACTCAAAATAACATCAAATCAACAGCTAAATCACACTTAAACACATAATCAAATAATATCATATAAACTAGCACTTTTATGAACTTTTTCAAGGTAAAAGGAAGATACCTTAGGTTCTTACATCCAAGAACCTAGAGGATGAAAATCCTCCTCCAATCCAACCCGGGTTGGAGCTGAACCAAATCAACAAACCTTCAACCTATTGTAATCACAAAACAAGAAAACAACAAAATAATATAACAATATATATTTTTTTATGTTTCCTTTTTCTTCTTTCCAAAATACTTTCAAAACCTTTTTAATCTTCTTAAAATGTTTCTATAACACTTAAATCACCAACAAACATGAACCATAAACACCCAAATACCTTTGAGAAGATTTTACCAAAATCTCTCAAAATCTCAAAACCTTAAACAACTTTGAAAATCAAAGTTGCTTAACCATAAACAAAGTGGAACTCAGAATCAATCTCCTCACAACACACAAACTTTTAAAAACAATAAAAAAGGAATTACACTTGAATATTTCAAAAACCAAACTTTTTATTTCTTTAAAAAGGAATTACATGTGAGAGACTAGAAACTGGAACAAGGGCTTCACACAAGTTGTGAGCTCCTTTTATAGAGTCCTAAGAAGATACTAGAAGGCTAAAAACATAAAACCCTAATACATAGAAAATCCCAAATGTGCCCTTGAATGATTTTGAGTGCATATGAGCTGTCCATTTGATCTTGGCCTTTAAATTTTGCTTTGTGAGCAAGCATATCATCTTGGACGTTCATTTTGCCACGTCACTAGTCTTGGAGGTTAAGAAATGATGTGATTGGTGGATTGGGGAATTGGGGTTTTGGTGCACATGAGTGGGATGCAGGTTTTTAGGAGTGGGAAGGGTTTTGGAGTGTGTGAATTAAGTGTGTGCAAGTTTAATTGAGTTTTACCCAAGTAAATGTGAGGGTAAAATCTGGGGTGGTAAGAATGATGAATAGTACCCATTTGATCCGAATTTAAGGGAACAGTAACATGTTAGGCGCATTTTTTTTTAAATTGTTTCAGGTTTGGCACTTTTGGTCCTTGTCTTTTGGAATTTTTGGCTTTTAAAGATTTTCAGCCTAAAATTCGTCTCTCCCTTGTATTTAAGTTTCATCACTTGACAATTTTGGCACAAACTTTCTCCAAAATGTTTCCAAGGACTATTCTTGCTATTTTGAGTATTTTAAGGGCTGAACTTGGACAAAGTTGATCTTCAAAGGTCTTCAATGAGTCTTTCACTTGTTGAGGGACCATTATTGGCAATTTGAAATTGTTGAGGGACTAATCTTGCCATTTCTTCAATCTTGAAGGACCTTTTTGCAATTTTGACAAACTTAATGGACCAAACTTGTAATTATGAATATACAAGGGTTTTAAGTGTCATTTCTTCAATAAATGATGATCAATCTTGCTTGTCTTCAAGTCTTCAAGGGTATTTGATGAAAATTCCATGATTAGGGCTCGGTTCTTTGTACGGCTTCGTTTCTCGTGTCCGTTTTTCCTTGTATCTTGTGATCTTTTGTCTTTTTCACGATATCCATACCTAAAACACACAAGTAAACAAACACAAGCACATATATGGTATTTTATGACATTTTTGTGCATTTAAAGCCCGAAAAGAACGATGAGATCATGTATAAATGCCATCTCATCACTCCCCCATACTAAGCCATTGCCGTGCCCTCACGCAATGCTAAGAATAAAGTATCTAAGCATCACCAAAGTTCAATTTTATTAACCTTTATTGAAGAGTAAAAGACTTGCAACATAATACGATGATGTGAAAAGACATAATGTATGATTTTCATCACCAAAAGGTGACTTTTAGGGTCTAAGAATAGAAACAAGTTAATGTCCCTAAGAGTAAATTTCGTCATCCTTGATTGTCATACATTCCATGCTAAGTGCAAAAACAAGATCATTGTTGGTACAAGTCACAATGCTAACACTACTCATACGTCCAAATTGTGTAATACTTTTTCTCCCCGCAATCCTAGTTATTATAAAAGGAAATGGGTTACTAGCATTTTTTATCTATTTGTCATGGATCACAAGTGATTCATATTGACTTATTTGAGTAGTTATTAGTCCGAAAGCAAAGTAGCACGATTTGATCAATAGTTAGCCGAAGGACAAAATCTTTTAAAACGGCTTCTCGTGTATCTCCTTAAGTTCATATCTTGGCATAACTTGTTTCACGATTTGAGACCTTTCTCGGACCGATATTTGGCATGTACTTCATACTTCAAATCTTGGGAAGACGTTCTCGAAATTATGGTCTTCTCTTCATATAATTGGAATTTCTTCACTTGACGTTTTTGAGAGATTCTTCATATAGGACCACGACTTCATCATTTTTCTTCAATCTTTACTTTGGATTTTGATATACAACGATCCGCCTCCTTTTCGGACTTGGATATATTTATCCTCATACCTTGTTAGGGTCTTTTTGGATAGATTTTCTCCATTCTTTAGGGGAGTAATAGCTTCTCGTCGTGTGTCTCGATCCTTCATATTGATTTTGGAACAATGATACTTCACATCATCTTTGGATCTTTAGCAAAAATAGAGCTCCTCATGCCTTGTTAGGGCCTTTTTGGATGATCGCCAATCTTTGCGTCCCGCTTCAATAAGTTATGCCTTGGCTATGAACTCTATTCAACCCCGAGCAACTTTTAAACGATCTTGCGCTAGAGGCTAAGTAACCTTTCAAACCGTACGACCTTACTTATTGCAATTATGATTTATTCCTAATGCATTGATCTTATGGGAAGAAAAAGCCACAATTAAAAACACATGAGTTTTTGAAAGAACACTTTCATGTTCTACGTTTAGCATGATCACTTGTCTAACTCTATCATTTCTCGTTCTTCACTATTTAAAGACCTCTAATTAAAGAGACTCGTGAATACTTAGCCATGCAAGTCAAAATTAAGCCAAATTTGGATTAGCTTTCATTAAGACTATATCAAATCAAAGTTTTGGGTTTTCAAGCCACCTATAGGATCTTGCACTTTCTTGGACTTTTTCAAGTTTAGAGAATGCGTTTTATAGTTCCCTTGATAAGTGACTTTCTAGAATCAATTATAGGAACTTGCGAAAAGTTCTTGTTCTTAACCCGAATGAATTAAGACTTTCGCGTTTTAAAGCTCCCTATATAAAAGTCTAGCAAAACTTGAATTGAGCGGGTTAAGGAATGTAAATGGCTCCAAATGCCCATCAAGTCAAAAATTAACTCTTATTCTATCCATCGGAAAATATACATTCGTGTCTTAAAAACACTTATGAAAACTAAGAAAAATTTTAAAATTTGGCCATTTTTAGCCTTATTAGCAAAACAAAACATTGAAAATTGGAAAACGTGAGGGCGTAGCAAAGCAAGTACCTATTCACCCCCCCATACTAAAAGTAAACATTGTCCTCAATGTTTCGAGTCTAAAGGTGGAGCACCCCCATACTAGAGACGAAGAGTCGAATGCTTAGGATCTAGCATGGAAAGGGTGATCAACAATATATCTAAAGCCGTTTATTAATTATGCTAAAAGATAATTGTTAGAACAATAAAGGATATGTCATGGAATCGTGAAAAACTTCTTCAAACGAACGATGGAGGCTCACGTAAACGAACACGAGAGTCTTCAATCGTAGATGATGATGATGATCTAGATAACACAATCACAAACAACCACGAGACAACGAGTTGGAAGGGTACAAGTCCCCTTATTAGTGAACATAAAGCATAAAGATAAGCATGGGATCTCCCCCACGAGGCACCTCGTTTTTGATTACCGAGTCATGAGCTCGACTCGATCCCCTCAAAATGTGAACATTTAGGGATATCATGGTGTAGTCAATTTTTTTTTTGGCGGGGCTTACATGATAAACAAGGCCCAAAAAGCAACCGGTACAAAGGACTAAGTCCTTAGGTGATGCAAAATACCGGGGTCGAAAATGGCGTTCTCGTTCTCATGGAAAAAACAATTCAACGTTACTTGAACATGTGCCTTAAACTCAAAGAGTTTGAAGAAAATAGATGAGAAGTAGAAGGGTGAGACAATTGGTAAGACAAACGTTTGAGCTACTCGAGGTAGACTCGCACCAAGCAAATAGAAAGTTTTTACATTTATTGCATCGGTGGAAGACCGAGATTTCCCTTTACATGAAATTCCGGGATCGAAAATCTCGTCCTCGGTGGACAAGGATGAGGGAACATAAGGGGCTTCCCCCATACTAAAACCACACAAAACATCGTCAAAAGGAGTAGACGAGTTTGTAGTACTCAAATCACGCGGTGATGACGGAGTTAGATTTGTAGAAAAATCAATTAAATTACATTTAAGATCTTTTCCTTTTTTATCTTTTGAACTCTCCTTATGAAAACCCTTTTTAATTATGTCGAAAATATTCGGTGTTTCTAAGACGATGTTAGTCACACTAAAAATTCTCACATTTTGAAACCGTTTTGGTTTTGGTGGTGGCAAGTTCTCAAAACGTTTATCGACGAAGAAAACCTCCCCATCGGGGCCAACATATTCATCATCCGAAAGATCTTCCGTAGAAACCGGCAACTTATCAACACTTTTCAAAAATGAAGGTGAAGGATTTTTTGATTCAAATATTGATGGTTTCTTCTTTGTAGGCTTTACACTCATAACCTCCACCGGCGGAGGAAATGGTAGATTGTTTTTGGAGACATTCCCTAAAACTCTTGGTGAAAATTCTTTGCAAACGACATTGGTCGAGTCACCATGGTTTAAAGTTGCAATAGAATATACATGAGAAAGATTGGAGTTTTGTGTTGCATTGATGACAAGTTCTTCTTCATTGAAACGAAGGGTGATTTTTCGAGCATGAACATCGATAAGTGCTCGTGATGTATCCAAAAATGAACGACCCAAAATTAGAGGAACTTTTCGATCGATGGGAATGTCTACAACGATAAAGTCAACGGGATAGTAAAACTTTCCGACTTTAACGAAAACGTCCTCGGCTACTCCACATGCCATGATCGTAGAATGATCGGCCATCTCGATGGACATGTTCGAAGGAGTAAGAGCCGGAAGCGAAAGCGATTTGAAAATCTCGAGAGGCATTAAATTAATACTAGCACCAAGATCGGCCAAGGCGTAGCATTCCTCCAAATCTTGAATTGCACACGGAATCAAAAATTTACCGGGATCACCGACTTTTTGTGGTATGCGGCTTAGAAAAACCGAAGAACAATTAGCAAGCTTTGAAAGCTTTTCCTTATCGCTCATCATACTTTTAAAAGTGGAAGCGAAACGAGGCATGTATAACAACGCGTCGGCTAAACTCACATCAAAATGCATTTGTTGAAACATCTTAATAAAAAGCTCGATTTGTTGTTTGTTACGTTCTTGCATTTTCTCTTTGTTTCGTCTTGAAGGGTAGGGTAAAGGTGGTGTGGGTAGGTCATTAGGCAACGGCCTTGGAATCTCGGGTTCCACAATTGGTATTGGTTCAACCGTAGGTGTGGTATGAGCGGTACTTCGTGGGATTGTAATGTGCTCCTTTTCGACCATCACCTCGGGTTCTTTCTCGATTTCCTTCTCCGTAGAAGTACTTGGACGAGAGATTGGTTCCTTGAAAGTTTTACCACTTCGTGTAGTAATAACCTTCATTTCTCCCTTCGGGTTTGCAATGGTATCACTAGGAAGACCACCCGAAGAAGAGGGCTTACACATGATTGCTTCAAACATCTTAGCCATTCGGTCCTCAAATTTTGATTGCCTAGCATCCGCTTTCAATAACTCTTGCTTAATCTCATGTTGTCCTAATTCCATTTTTTGTTGGTTTTGTTGAAGACGTTGGACATTTCCTTCCATTTTATTAGCATGAGTTTTAAGTTCATTAGCAAGTTCATTTTTAAGCTCGTTTTTCAACTCGGACCTTAAGCTAATCATCTCACGTTGCATATTATCAAATTTAGCATCATTTGCTTTTGCATAATCCAAAAATTCTCCTTGCAAATTTTTCGTGTGAGCATTTTGAAAACCTTGTGTAGTATTTTGAAAATCACGGTTTTGGTTTTGATTAGAGATTTGTCCATTCCCACTTTGATAATTCCCTTTGTTGTAATTGCGTGTGTTGCCTTGGTAATTACCTTGGTTGTTGTTTCGATAATTATTAGCATTTTGATTTGGTGGAGCTTGATTTTGGCGGGAACCTTGGCCGTTTTGGTTGTAAGTTCCCGTTGCTACATAAGCACTCGAAGTGTTACCATCCGCGGTAATGCACTCGGATAAATCATGAGCTCCTCCACACGATAAACAACTCTTAGCAACCGCTTTAACCGAAGCGGAATTGGAAGCTTCTTGAGCCTTCCAATGGGACATTAGATTAGCAAATCTATCAAAAAACCGATTTTCCTCATTAGCTTCATCATGTAAGGCGTTAATGCTACGAGACGATTGTGATGACGATGACGAACCCATATTGGCAACACTCGGTGTGTTACGAGGGCTATAGACCTTAGATCGATTTTCAATGATTTGTAAAGCCTCATTTGTCGTCTTACACAAAAAATTACCACCCGCGGCGGCATTCAAATAATCTCGTTCATGATCATTAAGCCCATTATAAAAGGTATCAATTTGATGCAATTCCGAAAAATCATGATGAGGACATTCATGTAACATCTCCTTAAATCGTTCCCATGCCATTGAAAAACTTTCATTGTTACGTTGCACAAATCGTGAAATCTCATTTTTTAAGTGTGTTGTTTTCGATGGTGGAAAAAACTTGTTCACAAACTTAGAAACGAGATCGGCCCATGTCAAAATAGAATTTGGCGGTTCTTTCTCGAGCCAAATTTTAGCGGGTCCATCCAACGAATATGGAAACAACATCATCTTAATGGCGTCATGTGGAACATCTTTGAATTTGCTAGTGGCCGTGAGACGGTTGAAATTCCTAATATGGTAATGCGGGTTGTCTTTCTCATGACCTCGAAATTTGTTTGCTTGTAGCATCGACATTAAACCCGTCTTAATCTCGAAATTCTCCGCAAGGATGGCGGGAATAACAATGGCCTCTCCAAAACCCTCGGTGGGTGCTTGTAGCAACTCCATCATAGTACGATTAGCCATTACGACTTCTTGTTCTATAATAGGTTCAACAATTGGAGGTTCTTCAACAATCAACGATTGATTGGCTTGCTTTTGAAGACGTTTACGAGCTCGTTTAGCTTGATTACGAGTGATCATAAACTTCACGAAGAATGGGAGGTGAGCAAAGAAGATTCTTTTTGGTCGTTTTGTGGATTTTTAATTTTTTTTTTGTGTTTTTGATGATATTTAATTTTTTTGGATTTTGGTGTATCTTCGTAGACAACAATCTACAAAATCTCTCCTCGAATCAAACTCTTGATTAAAGAAGCCTCAAAGGAATGAAAACGATCACGTGGAGTGAACGCCTTCGAATGACTTTAGAACTTTGGTGAAAACCAAATTGTTCACGAGGGTTTAATCACAAAGAAAACCAAGCAAATATAGTATACGTATTAATACTTTGGGCGGCAAAACCCTCGATTAGCCTTCAAAATCAAAATACTCACAAGCAAGCGGGGAAACGAGGCGGCGCGAAGCACTTAAGAGCCTTTTTCCTTAGGGTATATTTTATAATACCCGCCTTATACCCACCTTATAGTTCGTATTTTTCAAAATCGAGCTTCTCGAAAGTATTTATCTATTTTTGCCTTTTCTTTTTGTTTGAGATTCGAATACAATGATCGAGTGATGAAATCCCGAATCAAGGTTGTGTTTTCACACTTTTGGAGATATTGTATTTTTATTGTGATACTTAATACAATATATTAATAATATTCACAAAGAAAAACCGAGAAAACCGATAATACGTGTTAAGGGAGTTCCACTTAACACAAATACTATTATGGATAATATCAAAAACAAAATTTTCCAAATTAAGACACGACACACCTCCCCGGCAGCGGCGCCAAAAATGATTGCGGTAAATTTAGATAACTTGCTTTAGGAAAAACAAGCAACTAAATATGAGCGGTAAGTATCGAGTGACGGTTTAGGAAAACCGTGCACTAATGACCCTCAATCACTTAAAAAGAGATGAAAGATTCGTTTCCCAAGGAGGTATGGTGTTGTGAATTAACTTGTATGTATTTGAGATTAATATTGATGAGAATGAATGACGGTTTCTTGGAACTTATACTATGACGTAAAAAAAACGAAAACGTAAAACCGTAGAAAAATTACTAAAATTAAAAATTAATAAAACCAAAAACAAAATCAAGAAAAGATTAAAAAAACTAAAACAAGTCTAAAATAATATAAATAAAGACAAAAATCCAATAAAGATATTTTAAAACCTTTTATTAATTAAATAATTAATTTTAAATGCTAATTAAAGCCCTAAAATTAAATTTAATTAATTCAAATGTCAAAAATATGATTTCATTGAATAATTACTCAACTTATATTATTATAAGACTAAAAAGTAATTTTCTAAAAATTAAAACCTATTAAAATTATTTTTAAAACTCTAAAAATAAATAAAAACTAATTAAACTTAAAATAATTATAAAAATAAATCTAAAAGCTATAAAATAATCTAAAAATGGAAATAGTCCCAATTAATGACAAAGAACCTAGGAAAAATGAAAAAGAAAGAAAAATAAAATTTTGAAAATTAATTAATAAAATAATATTAAAATACTCCAAAAAACATAAAAGTCACTAGTTGCGCCGCAACTAGTGGGGTCTTGCGCCGCAACAAGTGTTGCGAGATCACCAAGGTCAGCAGCACCTTCAGTTGCGCCGCAACAAGTATGACTTGCGGCGCAATTCGTGTTACGGAAAAAACTTTGGCCTGCAGCTCCTTGTGTTGCGCCGCAATCTTCTGTCTTGCGGCGCAATTCGTGTGACGTGTCTGGTTGTTTTGCTGATGTTCAAGCTTCTTCCAAGTATGATACAAGCCAAGAGGACTTGGCAATGAGCTTTGTTTGGAGATATTGTTGGAACAATTGGGCACCCTTGTGCTCAATGAAGCACAAGGAGTCAATTAACACACAATAAACAACAAGAATCAAAGATCAACAATCAAAGATCATGCACAAAGTTCATCACAAATCAAGCAAATTAACACTTATGCAGATTTTTAACACCCTTTATCCTTTTAAACACTCCAAATTTACTCCAAACTTGATCAAATGATTACACAACAATAAAACAATCTATCTCAAACCTTAATCAAGTTGTCTAACATCTTTTAGCAACACAAATCAATGATTGTACCCTGCTTAAACCTGTTGCCAAACACCCTTTAAACTTCTAAAAACCAACTTTTAACATACCAACATGCTTACAAAGGCTACCAAATTGATATCAAAGCTTCATAACATGTATATCAACTCAAAATAACATCAAATCAACAGCTAAATCACACTTAAACACATAATCAAATAATATCATATAAACTAGCACTTTTATGAACTTTTTCAAGGTAAAAGGAAGATACCTTAGGTTCTTACATCCAAGAACCTAGAGGATGAAAATCCTCCTCCAATCCAACCCGGGTTGGAGCTGAACCAAATCAACAAACCTTCAACCTATTGTAATCACAAAACAAGAAAACAACAAAATAATATAACAATATATATTTTTTTATGTTTCCTTTTTCTTCTTTCCAAAATACTTTCAAAACCTTTTTAATCTTCTTAAAATGTTTCTATAACACTTAAATCACCAACAAACATGAACCATAAACACCCAAATACCTTTGAGAAGATTTTACCAAAATCTCTCAAAATCTCAAAACCTTAAACAACTTTGAAAATCAAAGTTGCTTAACCATAAACAAAGTGGAACTCAGAATCAATCTCCTCACAACACACAAACTTTTAAAAACAATAAAAAAGGAATTACACTTGAATATTTCAAAAACCAAACTTTTTATTTCTTTAAAAAGGAATTACATGTGAGAGACTAGAAACTGGAACAAGGGCTTCACACAAGTTGTGAGCTCCTTTTATAGAGTCCTAAGAAGATACTAGAAGGCTAAAAACATAAAACCCTAATACATAGAAAATCCCAAATGTGCCCTTGAATGATTTTGAGTGCATATGAGCTGTCCATTTGATCTTGGCCTTTAAATTTTGCTTTGTGAGCAAGCATATCATCTTGGACGTTCATTTTGCCACGTCACTAGTCTTGGAGGTTAAGAAATGATGTGATTGGTGGATTGGGGAATTGGGGTTTTGGTGCACATGAGTGGGATGCAGGTTTTTAGGAGTGGGAAGGGTTTTGGAGTGTGTGAATTAAGTGTGTGCAAGTTTAATTGAGTTTTACCCAAGTAAATGTGAGGGTAAAATCTGGGGTGGTAAGAATGATGAATAGTACCCATTTGATCCGAATTTAAGGGAACAGTAACATGTTAGGCGCATTTTTTTTTAAATTGTTTCAGGTTTGGCACTTTTGGTCCTTGTCTTTTGGAATTTTTGGCTTTTAAAGATTTTCAGCCTAAAATTCGTCTCTCCCTTGTATTTAAGTTTCATCACTTGACAATTTTGGCACAAACTTTCTCCAAAATGTTTCCAAGGACTATTCTTGCTATTTTGAGTATTTCAAGGGCTGAACTTGGACAAAGTTGATCTTCAAAGGTCTTCAATGAGTCTTTCACTTGTTGAGGGACCATTATTGGCAATTTGAAATTGTTGAGGGACTAATCTTGCCATTTCTTCAATCTTGAAGGACCTTTTTGCAATTTTGACAAACTTAATGGACCAAACTTGTAATTATGAATATACAAGGGTTTTAAGTGTCATTTCTTCAATAAATGATGATCAATCTTGCTTGTCTTCAAGTCTTCAAGGGTATTTGATGAAAATTCCATGATTAGGGCTCGGTTCTTTGTACGGCTTCGTTTCTCGTGTCCGTTTTTCCTTGTATCTTGTGATCTTTTGTCTTTTTCACGATATCCATACCTAAAACACACAAGTAAACAAACACAAGCATATATATGGTATTTTATGACATTTTTGTGCATTTAAAGCCCGAAAAGAACGATGAGATCATGTATAAATGCCATCTCATCAACCCACCTCATGATCTTAATGCACCTCATATCTCTATGAGTGATTCTTCCATTATGGAGACTCCTTTTGACTATTATACCCCAATTTTAGAAGTCATGACTCTTAAGGAGGATCCTCCACTCTTAGAGATCATTCCTAATTTAGAGGACATTCCATTTGAGGAGGATTTAGATATCTTTCTAAATACATATTTTCCTCACGAGGATGAGTTTTCTTAAGACTCCGATGATACTTATGTTTTCACATCAAGTTTGGAAGAGGACGACTTTCCCACTTTGGATTATGATGATATTTTGAGCTTTAATGTCAAAACCTCTTGCTATTTTCTTGTTAAGGAACCGATGTTTGATCCCAGAATAGGGACTCTTGTACTTTCATTGCCAAATCACCTTACCCTTCTTTATGAGAGACTTTTGACTAAGGGTACCCCATTTTTCTTTGCCTTGTGTGATTTTAGCACCTCGGGGTTTATTTCCTTTTGTGATGGAAATTATGTGTTTGAACCAGGTGGATTTTCATGGGGTATTTCTTATATGACTATGTTTTACCCTTTATCATGGATAGATTATCCTCCCTTAGAAATCTTGGTTTTCCCATGATTTTTCCCATTTGAATGATGATATTCGGGAAATCGAGTTGAGCTAGAGACTCGTGATAAATAAATCAAGCATCGTTTAACTAGGTTAGATTTTTACCTTTCCCACCTTTCCCACCCTTTTTCACCTTCACCCATTTCCGCCAGTAAGTGTAGGGGGAGCCACGTAGGTTGTGTTTTGTGATGTTGTGCATAGATGTGTGCTTTAATGATCTACTTTTGGTGTTTTTGACGTGACCCGTGTTCCCGTGTACCCGGTTTCTTCGATAAGTTTTTTCTATTTTGATTCATACATATATATATAAATAAGTTGAATAAATGTAATCACTTTAGTTGTCTCTTCCTTAGCTCGATTTAAACAACGTACTCAATGTCCTAAGTGTAGGTGAGTTTATTCTCCCACATGCTTAAACATTGAGGGCAATGTTTATCTTAAGTGTAGGGGGATTTCTATCGAATTTTAGTGAACTTTTCCATGAATTTGACCTCATTTAACCGGAAAATTTAATTTTTCAACGTTTTTCAAAATTTTGATCTATTTTGGCTTAGTAGTATTTCCATTTATTTTCTTTTTTCTTTCCTTGTGTCATCGCATCGTATTTATATATTCCATTTCTAGAATAAAGTCAAAAAAATAAATAAATAAATGAATAAAATTGTTTTAACAAGTTTAGATATCTTTGTTATATTAGGCCCGTCGTGAATATTTTGATTCAACCCGAGTTTACTTATCCAAGTTTACTCTAGCTAGTATCCTTAACCATATGGACCTTAATTGGTTTATTAGGCTAAGCATCCACGAGTCTCATTCCTTGAGATTTTAAATTGTGGAGAACGAGAGATGATAGAGTTGATAATAAGTTTAAGGGTTAATTCTTGCTTATATGAGTTTTTGTGGCTCTTTCTTCCCGCTTGTATATTTAATTGCTTAATAAATGAGGATTTTTACGGTGTAGATTCGATATCTTATCTCTTAGCCAAATCTTTTATCTCTTTGTAATTAAAGCATGAACGCATTGGGGGTGCCAGCGTTGTGGACTTCTGACTAAGGTGGCTCATAACCACTAAGTAGGAGGTATTCAGACCATGGGACCGCAGAATTTGGCCTAATATATATATCATAAATAAAGAAAGAATAAGAATAAAACATGACCTCAGGAGCCTTAGGGTGTGGGGCATGTAGCACGAACCTTGTCATTAGAGCCTTAGGGTGTATGGCATGGTAAGTGTTGAATAAAAATTGATCAAAAATCAATTCCCTTGTTTATGGTTCAAGGAGCCTTAGGGTGTGGACCATAGATGAGGAGCATTTTCACATCTTAAAGAGCCTAAAGGGTATATGATGTGAACTTGCTAAACTCCACATAAAGTCTACATGACTTTGGAGGAATTAATAAGTAGTACTATTGGCCAAATTTCGGATCCGGGATTTTATTCCCCAAATCGTGTTAAATTATCCTTGATGTGGGCTTACTTTAGTGAAAACATTTTTTGAGGACGAGGTTAGGTTCTGAGTATCGGGTTTGCACCATTTTGCCTTCATTTTTGGACTAATAATTATTAAATAAGTCAAATGAGCCTACGGGTGAATGACAATCTTTAAAATCTAGAGATACAACTTAGGAATTGGAGAAGGAGTATTACACAATTGTCTTATATAAGTGGTTTTAACTTGAGAACTTATGGTAAACAATGATCTTCTTTTTAAGCTTGGTATGGGGAACGTGAAAGTTGAGGGTGATTAACATGACACCAAAGCCCTAATCTAAGTCTTAGATTTCTTTACGAGTTTCTTCCATCAAATAATTTCCAAGTTAATAAATTATTATAACTTTTGTTTCTTGAATAAAGTTTTTATCTTTAGTTCTTTTTATTGTAGTAATAGTATATTGTAATAAAGGCCAAGATGGGTTAATTATGAGGAAAATATAACTTTATGATTTAAAATTATGCATTGCATGGGGTCATTGCAATGGTCAAGTGTAGGGGATTTAATAAGTGTGTAAACACTTATTCTTTTTCTGTTAAAATAAATGAAAAACAAGACCTAATCATGTGTTTAATATCGTAAAAGTCGGAATTACGCGTGGTTTCGTGTTTTTGTTTGAAATAGGTACAAAAGATCAAAAGGAAAGAAAACACGGGATTTCACGGTCATTTATCGAAGAAAAAGTCAAAGATAAAGTCAAAGGACCAAAAAGTGCCAAAAGAATGAAGTTTGGAGGGCTAAAAATGAAGATTTGATGCAGATTTTACAACAAGGACAATTTTTGCCAATCTCCAAAGTCATCCACTAATAAACCACATTGAAGAGTACAAAATTGCGAAGCCAACGGTCCCGACCTCGCGTCGTAACTCTTTACGGTTTGTTTTCTATTAATTTTTTTAATGTAATTAGTTTTTAAATAAAATTAATTAGTTTTTAAATGAATAAATCATTTAAAAGAGTGCGAGGCTATGAACTCACGTTGATGTGGGAAGGCGGTTATCGGTGATTTGGATGTACGGTACGTGCTTCAATCACAGGACTTAACGGATTCCTCTTAACAATCTTACATTCCATATAGGTTAAATTTTATTTCATTCAAGTTTCGACCAACTTATACTCAATGCGATATCCTACCTCATTTTCCAATACTTTCAACCTTATTCTTAGACCTTAAAAGGGCAATAAAGTTCGATATGAACAACAATTAATTTCCAATCCTATAGCTCTTACAACAATAGTTACCAATTGAGTCACTAGTATGAAATGACTCACACATTCAATTAGACTTCTCGGAAAGGTACTAGTGGCATGAGGCTTTTGGGTAATGGTTCCAGTGACAGCCTCAAGTGCAACATTCACCCATTCGATTTCAATTTAAGAATTGGGTGACAACGAATCAGATGACACCTTTCCAGGTGGTATCGTTTTGTCAAACTCCACTCTATAAGGAAAGATCGTCATGACATCGATATCAGATTTAATCTCGCCAATTCTTCTTCAATATCGCAATCAACTAATATCAACATTTCTACGAATATCAACCATTTTGTTGGGATTATAAATATCCACAATTTGGTTTAGATCTAAGATTGCTAGAATTCCTACGGGAATAGCTTCGATTGATTTGCTAGGAGAGTTAGAGTTTCTTGTGACAATCTACGTCGTATAAATACCTCGTTTAAATATAGAAATAATCATCAAACAATCATGTAATCAAATTACATCATATGTATATATATAATCCAAGTTATATATATATATATATATATATATATATATATATATATATATATATATATATATATATATATATATATATATATATATATATATATATATATATATATATATATATATATATATATATATATATATATATATATATATATATATATATATATATATATATATATTAAAATAACACTTCTCAGTCTGGCCTTGTCGGTAACTCGGGAATTCTTCGGCACCGTTATAGTCAAAAGATTTTTAGACATTTTTAGAAAAATGTTTATAGTTAAAAGATTTTGAAATGTTTTATTCAAAACCTTGGTTTTAAAAATCTTTCGTTCTCTATAACGAGAGCTCTGGTACCAAACTGATTTTCGGTAATAATTTTATACCGATGTTATATTGATGGAATTTATTAAACTCTATGAATTCACTCGGCGTTATCGCTGACCCTTTTCTAATAAATTAAATATATATATATAATAATTTCCGAAAATAAATAAATAAAATAAAGTTTTTATAAAAATTAATAAAATAATTTTCGTAATTATTATTATTATTTTTTATTTTTTTTTTTAAAAAAAAAGGGATTTACAACAAATTGGATGAGAGTCGAGATAATATCTGCGGTCCCGACCCTTTAGCAATAGCAAAACCTATTCTATTGAAAATATGTACAGCAGCACGCGCTCCATTGTCTTGAGCCTTTGAAAATCTCTGAATCCGCTTCAGCAGCGCAACTGCATCTTCCTGTAATTATTATTATTATTTATAAATGGGTTATATTTATTTTTGTGCGTAATATAAACTGAAGGTATGCATGCCCCAGTGGTTGCGTCCTTCAGCTTTGGTAGCACACACCCGAGTTCGAGCCCTGCTTGGACAAAGGTTGGGTGTATATTGCCATTGCCACGTGGCACCACCTTAGTGGTCCACGTGGCCGACCCGAACCAGAACCAAACCGGTCCAGACCCGAACCAGAACCAGACCGGACCGGTTCAGACCGGTCGGTCCAGACCCGAACCAGAACCAGACCCGGTTCAGACCGGTTTAAACCGGTCCTAACCGGCTGACGTCAGCGATGACGTAAGCACCACGTGGCACTGACATACTCTGAAAATTGCAGGTCCTAGGTACTATAGCTTTGGCGGCTGGCCAATAATGATGCGACACGTGGTAGTCCGAGGTTGCAGTGGCGGCAGTGACACGTCAGTCTGACGTGTCAGTACTAGGTGGCAGGGAATTGCAGACCTGGCAGTGAGGCAGTGGCGGCTAGCCAATAGAAAGATGACACATGGCGGAGACACCGCCACGTCAGTACGATGTTGTACTAGTGGCAGATGACTCAGGGCGGCTGGCCAATCAATGTGTGACACGTGGCACCTGACACGCGTCAGTACGAGGTCAGAAGTGTGGCAGAGTATGCAGGCACAAGATCCCATAGCTTCTAGAAGATTTCGATATAAACAAGAAAAAATGGACAACTATCCATGGGTGCGTATCTTTGAAGCTATGGAAAGGCTGTGAATGGACAAAAATACCCCTGGTCCATCAACTTATATAAACCCCCACCCTCTCATACTTAGTTTTAAAAGTTTATTTTCTCTCTAGTTTTCTTTGTATTTTCAAGCTTTGTAATCTTCAAGTTTTTAATAAAAGTCAAGTTCTAGCTTCATCATATTCTCACTCTTCCTTTCTTTTTAATTTTATAATAATCTATCTTATTATATTGGGATAAGTTTTTGTAACTTTTTTCAAATAAGATTAGATTTATATAAAGTTTGAAATAATTAATTTTATTTTCAGCTTATTGTTGCCTTATTTTAGTAGATCTAGCTTGTTTGTGGAGTAATCATTTAATTAGCTTTTTAGCTTTTTAAATCTCTAAGTCATAAGCTTAGGCTTACGACTTATTTATAAGCTAGATTTTTATTTAAGCACTTTTAGTTTTTATTAATTAGTTTTTTTATATCTATTAGATTTTTGTTTTAAAAATTAAAAATACTTTCAAAAAACCAAAAAAAATTATTAGATCTATTAGTTTTCATATTAAAAAGATTAGATATATAAGTTTAGAGTTTAAAATTTAAAGTATTTTTATAAACCTTAAAAAATAGTTAGATCTATTAGGTTTTTAAATAGATTAAATAGATCTATAATTTTTAGCTTTAAAATTTAAAATACTTTTATAAAACATAAAATTTATTTTAGATCTATTAGTTTTAATTAACTCTCTTAATCATTTAATAATTATTGCTTATAATTTTAACCTTTTATGTTTTCTTTGATCTCGACGTATCGATCTATCATCGTTGAAGAAGAGCTTATAGTTGATTAATTCGGTTCAAGTTGATATGGTTTGATTGATTTGGTTAGAGATTGATTTGGGAGGCCGTGTACTTTACGGGCCAAATTTGGGGTGGTATTGGGAGGCCGTGTACTTAACGGGCCGTATTTTGTTGATGTTGTTGATGTTATTTGTTTTAGAGCGGTTTTCAACGGACTACGGGTACTAAAGCTCTCCTTTTTATTTTTCTAGTTTAATCGCTTTAGTTTTATTAATTAGATCGTTATAGTTTAAATTGTTTTTAATAAAAGGTATATTTTTTTTATAAAAATCGGTTTAATTACTTTTAGTTATTATTATTTGTGTTAAAAATAGTTTAAAAGTTTTTAAAATTGGATTTCATTTAGATAAGCTCATTATTAGTAAAAAGTTTACACCTTTTTGTGATTATTAAGCTTATTAGTATATAAAGCCTGTAGCTTTATCATCTAAAAAGATTAATAAGCTTAAAAGGTTGAAGCTTTATGCTTATTTTTAAGTTTATCTTTGTGATTTCATTTTTTTGTCACTATTACTTGATATTACGTGCTTGCATTAGATTAATTTCGCATTTAGATTTATTTTTAATTTTAGTTTATTTTGTTGCATCTATATTTAAATTTGTAGTTTAATTTTTACGTTGGATTTTAGATTAATCTTACGTGAATTAATTACGCTTTTATTTTTATATAGTCCTTAGCCTATATATTTTCCCCATTTTTTCGCTTAAATAGACATAGATTACAAAACAAGTATTATTAACCAAAAACGATCAATCTCTATGTTAAAATTGGATTTCAATTCGAGTCGAGTGGAGGAACGAAAAAAATAGAGATAAAAAGAATTGAAATTTTCATACATTAACATATCATCCGGAGACTGATGGACAAAGTGAAAGGACGATTCAAACATTAGAGGATATGCTTCTAGCGTGTGTGATTGATTTTGGAAGTAGTTGGGATAGACATTTTCCATTAGTGGAGTTTTCGTATAATAATAGTTAACATGCTAGTTTTAAAGCCGCATATTTTGAAGCTTTGTATGGACGTAAGTGTAGATCTTCAGTTTGTTGGAGTGATGTTGGAGAGAGTCAACTGATTGGACCTAAAATGATATTTGAGACGACTGAAAAGATTGTTCAAATTAAGAAACATTTGTTATCTACCAAAAGTAGACAAAAGAGTTATGCTGATAATAGGAGGAAACCGTTAGAATTTGAAGTAGGAGACATGGTTATGCTGAAGGTATCTCCATGGAAAGGAGTGATTCGTTTTGGAAATAGAGGAAAGTTGAGCCAGAGATATATTGAACCTTTTAAGATTATTCAAAGGATTGGATTGGTTACCTGTAAGTTAGAATTATCGGATGAACTTAGGGCTATTCATAACACTTTTCATGTGTCTAATCTAAAGAAATGTTTAGTAGAAAGGGATTTGGTGATTCCTTTGGAGGAAATTCAACTTGATGATAAGTCGAATTTTATAGAAGAACCTGTAGAGGTTATGGATAGGGAAGTTATGAAATTGAAGCATAGTAGGATTCCAATTGTGAAAGTGAGATGGAATTCTAGACGTAGACCAGAGTTCACCTAGGAACGTGAGGACTTATTTAAGGATAAGTATCATCTTTTTTTTAGAGTAGGGTAAGCCCCAGGACGTCGCTCTCTTTAAGAAGGAGGGGATGTCATATCCTGAAACCGAGGTCATTGCTTAATCTTATTTTACGGCTATTTTTGAAATTTTGTATGACTTTGAATGATTTTTATTTTTGAAGGTTTAAGTTTAAACCGATGATAGGAGACTTATATTTCATTTTTAATAAGTATAAGGAGTATTAGCAAGCGTGATGTCGATGGATGGCCAATATTTTACGTTTTATTGTCGATTGTTTGATGTTTGCCATTTTCGATGTTTACTTTTGAATGACGTGTTATGTCAAATCGGGAGGAAAAATTATTATATTTGAGATATGTTTTAACTTTTGAGAAGTATTTTTATGAAACCCGAGACCCGTGAATATATTCAAAATTGACTAATAGAAATTTCCCGCTTTTTAGCTAACTATTTTCATTTTAGACCAAAACAATCACAAATTGACAAAAGGGGTCCCTCCACCACTATTTAAAAGCTCAAAATTCACCTAACTTTTTCATAGTTACACTTAACAAGAAAAATCATCAACCCCTTTTCTTTCTTTTCTTAACTGTCACCCCCTACACCACCTTCAATCAATTTTTATTCAATTTTAAGTTTGATCCAAACAAAAACAAATCAAGTCCCATCCTTAGAATTTAAAGGAGCTTCTTTTGGTTCTAATTTAAGCAACATGCATGAAGTTTGATGTTTTTTATAAGAATTAGGGTTGGTAGGTCAAGTAGATCATCATACATGCATTATTTGATGATGACCAAGTGATGATCATGCTATTTTTACTAAAAACTGTTTTTGATTTTGGGTTTTTCATTTAGAGATTGATACAAGTGTTGTGAATAAGTTATGTTGTTACTAGGGTATTAGGATGATGATAAAAATAGTTGATTTTGATTAAAAACATGGTTTCATGCAAGATATTGAAGGGTGATTTAGATCAGTTGGAAAAAGGGTATTTTTGGTACCTTATGATTTGATTATTGCATAACAATCTGCATAGGGTTGTAGAGAATTAGATTAGCTTCGATTTGATATAAAGTACAGCTTCTAGCTCCAAACGAGCGAGAAGTTATGAAAATTTAATTATTCATGTACCGGGAGACGAGTATCGGCACAATATGTAGTTGTTATCGATATTTGGATCGAATCTCGGGGACTATAGAATGAGTTTTGAAATATATCAAGGACTGATGTAAAGGTGTAAAACCTAGATGGTGAGTCTAATTTCAAACCGTTTATAGAAGTTAAAACGGTTGTATGAGTTGACGACGTAAAACTGTCCGGTTTTTGTAGCTCAAAGACGAGTCGGGCAGGGAACTTTAAAAGTAAAATCTTTTAGCCAAATTTTGGGAAAACTTTTTATAGATAGAAAGTGAGATATCTGTGTAGTATCATACACTTTCGACATTTCTAAATGGGGTAAATGAGCTAGTACATTTGGTATGTGCCGGCAGATTTTTATCGAGAGTATAGAGTAATAAATAAATGTGTAGAAGAGTATAATAGTATCACCTGCATCGTTTTCTCTTGAGTTTGTCGTGATTTTATCAGCTTGAGTTTGATATTCTTATGTATGATTTATTTCTTCGATTTTAGTATTAATGAACGCGCGTTATTTGATAGGTTGCTGTTCTCGTGTTTGAAAGGCATCATCTATCATCGACGATTATCTCGCTAGGCCTCTTCAACTAAGGTGAGTCTGTAGCCTCGCTTTTCATGCTAGCTACTAAATGTTTTAATACTCGCGAGGGGGATACGTGGTATTTGAAAATAAATGAACACAAGTCATGATTAATCGTTTGGACCCGAATGTTGCCTATGTTGCCTTGAACTATATTGAGTACCTTGTGCTAAAGACCCTAGATTCATGAACTGTTAACTATGTTCTGACTTGATGTTGTGAGTGGGGAATAGCTGCTTTTTCAAATGATAGTACTATTGGGTTGACCACCCTATCTGAGACCAGGGCATTATGTTGACTAACCTCTGGGAAGGATAATTTACGAGAATGAGATTTGGGTATACATCTAGCAACTAATGCCCTAAAGGGGCAATGGTTTTATCTAGTCATGCTTGCATTTGGCGTGGATGACTAATTGGTTAAGAAGTAATTATCATGAGCTTAAATTCAATGAGTTGCCTTGATATATATTGTATGTACAACAATTCTATAAAATGATTATGATTGATTTTCTTCTTGTCTTCAAAATGTGATTTGTTAAACCTTGCCACTAGCTCAACATTATTGTTGACTCGTTTAAGCATGTGTTTTAGGTAATCGAAGGTGGTTGATGGTTGAGCTTTGCTTTGGATGTTGTGGGTTGTCTTTTGAAGTATTGTGGTGAAAAACAATTTCTATCCTTTTACTGTTGAACAATTTGTTTAATGTTTATGTACTGTACTGAAACTTGTTGAGTTGATGTTCGAGATCCGTGGGGACTTAACGCTTTACTCTGGTGTCATATTAGTACATTATGGGATGAAAATTATGTTTTAGACACTGTGTGAAATCTTATTTATATTATATATGTAAGCGTCTCTTTTGAGTCGTTCAATATACCTTGTGTGATGATACTTGTGTTTACCACCGAATTGTGTATTTCCGCTGCACAATGTGAATTGGGGGTGTTAAAGTTTAGATTCATGCCGTTGTTGCTCAAGAAAATGGAGCTCAATCTGATGCATCTAATCTCACTAATGGACCTTGATAGGTGTGAAAACACCCATCCTTTTACCACTTATTTCTTGCTAAAACAAGACCAAAACGCGTATTTAATGTCATTTGTTTGGAATTATGCGTGGTTTGTGTGTTTGTTGTGTTTTCAGAGTCAACCGGATAAATATGGAAGAAAACATGGGATTGCACGGGTTTTATCAAAGAAAAGGACAAAAAGACGAAGTCTATAGTCCAAGAGATGCAAAAGATTTGAAGTCAATGGGCCTATTTGAAGATTTATCTAAGAAAAGGACCAAAGATGGAAGATTTACATATGTCGAAGAACTCAAGTCTATTAAACGAAGAAATTAAAAGACGAGTTGAATTTATTCATCGACAAATCCCGAATCAGAATCGAAAACGTCAACTTTACTGAAAAGACGAGAAGACAAGAAGAAATGAGAAAAGCCCACTCACCAACCAAGTTCAAGTCCTATAAATAGGAGTCCCCTTCATTGTTTAGAGCTAGTTTTTCATTTTTTTCCCTTTTTTCTTTCTTTTGTTTCGTAGGAAACCAACACCATTAAGGTGTTGGTGATTTTTCATCTTTGTTTTCACAAATCTTGTAAGTTTTAATCTTTCCTTTTGATTGTTTAACCTTAATCTTTCAATATAATCTTTCATTTAATCTTGTTCATATTTCTCTTGTTGATTTAAAGTTTTAAAGTTTTATTTTGTTAATTTTAATCTTCAAAAGTAAGTGGGTTTTGTGTTTTTATTGTTTTGGTTTGATGTATATCATTAGTAAATGATTAGTGGTTAAATTGGTTTAAGTTTTGGTTAAAACTTGGTGGATTTTGGTTAAATTCGTTCTTGTTTTATCTCCCTGTTCTTCGCGTCTTCAAAATCCCCAGATTCCGAATCAACACAATATTCCGGATCAAGGGTTTTGTCATTATATTCCGGACGAAATATTATTCCGGATAAAGCTTTTTCTTAGTACATTCCGAACGAGCTAAGTTTTCCGAATCAAGGCTTTTTGTTAAAATTATTCCGAATCAATCGATATTCCGGATGAGTGATTATTCCGGATGAAGCATTTTCTTAATTATTCCGAATAAAGGTTTTTCTCTTAAATATTCCGAACCAAGCCATATTCCGAACCAGCTGATTTCATTTTTATTCTGAACGGGCAAGTATTCCGGATGAAGGTTTTTATTCCGCATGAGCATTCTAGCATTTTATTCCGAACCAACCATTATTCCGAATAAACACATTATTCCGGATCAAGTTACTATTCCGGATGAGCAAACATTCCGGATCAACAATTTATTCCGAACGAAAGGTTTTCAGTTAGATATTCCGGAGGAGCCTACTTCCCGAATGAACAATTTATTTCGGATGAAGGGATATTCCGCAAGAAGGTATTATTCTGAATGAGTGTTTTGGTTATTCCGGATGAGCAGTTTATTCCGAATGAACTTTAATTATTCCGAGTGAGCAATTTTTCCAAGTTAAGTTACTTCACTGTTTTACTGTTTTACTGTTTAAGTGTTCAAGTTTAATTCAAGCTTTATTTTTATTAGTTGTTTTTGGCTTATTTTCTCTTCTGCACGCACTTAATCCTTTTTAATAGAATAGAAAACCAACCCCTTTTTTAGTAACCAAGAACGATAATTCCACTTTGAGCCATGATCAATTCGAGAAGATACCGAGTAACGAACTTTCAATCTAGTAAAATCCCAGTTATCAAATGGCGCCGCTGTCGGCTCTTTTCGTAGAGATTAACGGTTTTTGTGAGAAAATTGGATTTTGGGATCCGTTCACCGTGAAAGTTACTTTTTCATTTAAAAATTTCAAAAATCCTAAAAAGTATAAAATTTTCAAAAATACAAAAAAATAAAACACATAAAAAACCAAAAAGATTTCTTCTTCGTTATTTCTTTTGCAGGTGTATGCGTACACGATCAACGTCTTACCCCGAGCCTAAGACTCTCGATAACTTAGACATGGCCGGTGTACACAACAATAATTATAATCCACCTCAAAACAACATGAATAATAACAACAATGAACCTCTACCGGACAATCGTCCTACGATCGAACTTTTACAAGCACATGTAGAGGGCAACAACGATCCTATTTTCATACCCGCGATTGCAGCCAACAACTTTGAGCTCAAATCCGGATTCATTCAAATGGTCTCTGCTCAACCATTCTTGGGGCGTACCATTGATGATCCTCATGACCACATCAAAAGGTTCCTTCAACTCACGAATACGGTCAAATTCAAGAGGGACAAGCCCGACATTGGCTTGCAAAGGAACCACCACAAAGTATTCTTACGTGGACGGACTTAGAGACCAAATTCATAAACTACTTTTTCCCACCCTCTCGTACTACCGCTTTACGGAATGAAATTATTAATTTTGAACAAAAGTACGATGAGACTTTTAGTGAATCTTGGGACCGTTTTAAAGACCTTTTAAGAAAGTGCCCACAACATGGTTTTACCAAAGTGCACCAAATTAATACTTTTTACAATGGTTTAAGCATGAATGACCAAGATTCACTAAATAGTGTCTCGGGGGGTAATATTTTGGTTAAGTCTTCTAATGCCGCTTTGGATATTATTGAGAATAAGTCTAGAGTGAAAACCAAGAGTGTTCGGACCAATGCCGCTAGTGCTAGCACTAGTGACAACGACAAGAGAATTGACAAACTTACTTCGCTTATTGAATCACTTGCTGTCCACACCGCTAACAATACCAAAAGCATTAACCGAACAACAAAACCAACAAAACCAATCAAAACCAATCACCGTACCAATCAAAACCAACAACAAAACCTTAACCGAACGAATCAAAACCAACCTCGAGCACCATACCAACCACCTCAAAGACAACCATATCCACCTCAAAATCCTACTCAAGTTTACCAACCCGCTCCTTACCAACCACCTGCTTATCAAGCACCTCCTCCTACCCAACCCACCATTTTCAACCATGAGGTCGAAACGTACATGCGGACGAATGATGTGTTGGTGAAGAATCTGCAGACCTAGATTATTAATTTGAAGGGCGATATGGTGAAACAAGGTAATGATCTTAGAGCCGATATGCGAAACTCTTTGAGTAGTCAAACGAATGACCTAAGGGACATGATGGCTGGTTTCTTCCAAGGTAATCAACCCTCTTCTTCGGGTACTCTTCCGAGTAACACCGTTGCTAATCCAAGAGGGGCGATGAATGCAATCACCACTCGCAGTGGAAAAGGTACCAAGGAACCCGAGCTTCCTACACCTACACCGATGATTGTGACAAAGGAAAATGAGTCCACTATTCCTATTCCTCCACCTCTTACTTCCACCCCTCCACCACCCACGGATGTGAGTGATCCTACAATTCCAAAGCCTTCCTCTTCATCCGATATACCTTAACACTCAAGGTTGAGGAAAGAGAAGCTCAAAAGCAAGGACGATATTCAAGTTTCATACTTTCTCAATATGTTTAAACAATTAAATTTCAACGTCTCCTTCGCTGAGGCTCTCGCTCACATGCCTAAATATGCGAAGATGTTTAAAGATCTTCTTAGTGACAAGGAAAAGCTTCTTGATATTGCTAATACCCAACTTAACGAGAATTGCTCCGCGGTTCTCTTAAGGAAATTGCCAACCAAACTTGGTGATCCGGGTCGCTTCTTAATCCCTTGCAACTTCCCGGGAGTAGAGAATTGCATGGCCCTAGCCGATCTAGGTGCTAGTATCAACTTAATGCCTCTAAGCGTTTGGAAGCAATTATCTCTCCCTGAGCTAGTCCCCACCAAAATGACTTTGGAATTAGCTAACCGTACGGTTGCTTATCCGGTGGGGATAGCCGAAGACGTTTTCGTTGGCGTTGACAAATTCACCTTCCCGACGGATTTTGTTGTCGTTGACTACGAGATGGATCCTCGTGTTCCATTAATCGTTGGACGTCCATTCTTGAGGACCGGTCGCACTCTCATCGATGTAGAAGCGGGTGAGCTTATCATGAGAGTTGGTGACTATCAAATTGTCTTCAACATGGGTAAGATTTCTAAACAGCCTTATTCATACGAGAGTGTTAATTGTATCGACGTTCTTGATGAGGCTTGTGAAGACACTTTAAAGATGCTTGTATAAGTAGTCTTACCTCTCTTCCCAATGTTGAGACCGTTGCCTCTATTGCTCCATCACTAACTCCATTTAGAGAAAGTGATTTCCTTCTGACTGAATTTGAAGCAACTTTAGGAGATGTGAACTTACAATATGACGATTCTCCCACCGATTCGGATGAAGACATTTGTACCATTAAGAAACTTCTCAATGAGGACTATATTTCTCCACCATCTCCCAAGGATATTGCTATCGATTAACCGAAGTTGACTACGCCCTCCATCGAAAATCCTCCGGATTTAGAGCTTAAGGAATTACCGTCCCATCTCGAGTACGTGTTCCTTGAGGACAACAAGAAGTCGCCCGTAATCATCGCTAAGGACTTGAAAGAAGAAGAAAAATCTCGCCTTATCGTCGTGCTTAAAGATCATAAGAAGGCAATTGCTTGGAAAATTTCCGATATCCGCGGAATTGATCCAAACTTTTGTACTCACAAAATTCTCATGGAAGATGACTTTAAACCCACAATCCAAAGCCAAAGAAGGGTTAATCCTCGAATTCATGACGTCATCAAACAAGAGTGTTAGGACCATTGTAATAGTTATATGTAATAGGTAGACTAGGAGGTATGTAGTTCCTCCTGGTCCTAGTCGTAGTAGGAGCAAGTCCTGCTCCTGGTCCTAGTCAAAGTCAAACTTTATTATTTACTTAATATTCTGTTAGGATATGCATGAGTTATATTAGGAGAAGATATGCATATCAGTTTTACACGTTTTCTTGTATGCTGTATTAGGGTTTCCTTGTAGTATAAAAGGAACCTTATGTTGATCCCAAACTTAGATCGATTAAGCTTTGTGTATACGAGATTAGATCAAGTACTACACGTAGAGAAACCTTTGCTTATGAATAAAGTAACAAAGTGTTATGCGGAATTAACACTTGATCTAAAACACAAAGATGTTAAACAAACTTTCACTTGTATTAGAATAATCGTGCTTGATTACAATGAAAGAGGTTTAACTTGCGAATACTTATGAAAACTGATATATTAACTTTAACCTAAAAGACCTTCTTTTATAGAACAAGATGTCTTGTACAATAAGCTACGAATCAACTATTCTAGGTAAAGATAATAATAGAAAATACAATGTCGTGCTTATCTTTACCATACATAAATAAAGAAACAAATAAACAGAAAGATTCGTATGAAGATATTCCATCAGTGTCAATCTTCAAGGCTGTCAGCGTTGACTTCTTCAAGGTCAACACTTGGCTGTCAGCGTCCAATGTCATCCTATCAGCGTTGACATTCTTCTTATCAGCGTCTAGTGAACTAACCCATATTTTATTCCCAACAATCCTCCCCTAAACTTGATATCTATTCCAATGACCAAGTTTCTGAATAAAAACTTAAGGCTTAGTAGGAATCTTGCAAAAACTTCTTATGTTGGTGATAAACATATCTGATCAAGTCTTTGGCCACGTCACTAGTATAATCAATCTCCAAGGGTGTCTCTAGCATCTTTTCCAACACTTCTTTGGACAAGAAATAGTCAGCATCCACAAGTAGATATTCTGAAAACTTTGTAGAACTCATATGAAATACACCACAAGTAGAATAAAGCCTCCAATGAAGATTACTGAGATCATCTTCAAGATCCTTCCATATGGAAGGATCTGCTTCTTTTGGACCACACAAAGTCAAAAATGTGTTCCAAAGTCTTATTCCATTTGCTGAAGTAGGTGCTTCAGCTGTATACTTGGCCTCTATTAATCTCCATAGATGCACCAAGTCTTCTCTGTCTATGCTTGCAAATATAGAAATAACTGAAGTAAACGTATGTACCTCCTTTCCAAATCTGCCAATCTTCCAAGATCCACACTCATCTTCATCAAAACTGATGATTGGATTTCTGTCATCTAGAGGTACTACATTAACCAAATCTGAAGCTTCCAATGGAGAAAGCTTGAGATGCTTCCTTATTACACCTTCAGTTGGAAAATACACATCCATATCTTTAGGAAATTGAAAAGGATCTCCTTTCTTCACTGGTCTTTGAGCAATCCTCATTTCCTTTTGAATCTACATTTCCTCAGCAAGCTCTTGTTTCCTTTCTTCTGAAAGAAACTGGTAGACATTCTGTTCTTGCACCTTCCTCCAAATAGGATGTGCCCTATACTCTAGCTCCTCAAAAGATAAGGCCAGCAACTTCTTGTATGTCCATCTGGGTTGATGGCATCTAAGCAACTTGTAATACAATTGCCTTCTATCTCTCTTGAGCCAGGTCTTGACCTCTTGTGCATTAAACCTCATAATCACCTTTATGTCATCTTGTACCCTAAGAAGAACTTCCAACCCCCAAATTTGATCTGATAAACTCATACATGGGTTGTCCATAACCTTGTCTTCCCAAGCATGATACATTCTGGTGATTTCTGGTAGGTCCCAATCAATCTGATTCTTCAACTCACTCAACCTTTCCTTTGCTAGCTCATCCCCATATTCAAGCCTTTCTGGATCTTCAATAATTTGAACACTTGAATCTGAGCTATCACCTTCGTTTCCATCACCACTTTCTTCTTCACTCTCAGAAACAACAAATGGTGACCTACCACTCCTCTTCAACTCTCTTTCCAAAAGTTGTGCAGCCAACTGTTCATCAAATGCAATTTGTGCTGCATCTTTCTTTGGAACATCTTCTTCAATCAGAATCCCTTTACCTTTGTCTTTTGGATCAATAATTGGTAAAGTAGAAGAAGAAACCTGTGTGGACACATCTTTGATGATTGTTGATGACTGGAATACATCAACACCACCTGCACCTTTATCAGCGTTCAAGTTACCTCTATCAGCGCCACGATTACCTTTGTCAGCGCTGGATGTGTCAGCGTTCAAACCTGTATCAGCGCCCAATGTTTCTTTGAAAGATCCTTCCAAGTTTAATGGTGTCACCTTGGATGTATCAATAACTGGGTGCTTCTTCAAGTTGGTGAGTGCTTCAGCAACCTGCAAAGATTCACTAAATTGTGAACTCTTCTCTGAACTCTTCTCACTAGCTGTATGAATCAGCGCCACGTCTTCATCCTCTTCATCCTCCCCTTTGGAAGATTCCTCCATTAGACTCCTGCTACTTGGATTCTCCAAAACAGTTACCCGCTCCCTCAAAACTTGGATTTCACGTCCCTGTTTGTTGACAATTTGTACAAGACTGACATTTTGCTTTTGCAAGCTAATGACAGCAGCCGTCAATTCAATTATTGTCATAGGTTCCAATCTGCCCTCATCTAGAATGGGGATTTGACCTCCCAAAATAGAATCATAGGGCATGGATGAGGTCTTAATGATGTTGGGACTGTCTTGACCAGCATCTAAGCCTGTGTCAATAGCCCCAACCTCACCCATTTCACCAGCCACACTTGTGGAGGTGGTTCTCTCTGCTACAAGGCTAGGACCACTAGAGGAGAACACTCTAGTATTCCTTTGGTGTTTATTCAACCTAGATTGTAATGGGGTGGAAGATGAGGTAGATTGTGTGGGTGTTGGTTGGTTAAGGGGTGTTTGGGATTGTTCAGGGATGGTATCAGCGTCGGGGTTGGCTGTGTCAGCGCCAACATTTTGAGTGTCAGCACTGGGTTGGTCAATGTCTATATGATCTGGTGAAGGTAATGGTTCATGAATAGGCTCAAGTTGGGGTTCAGGTTCTGGTTGTGGTTGTGGTTGAGCAGCCTGAATTACTTCAAGCATGGGTGTGGTAAGAGGTATGGATCTGTTTGTGGAGCTCATTTTAGCAAAAATGGTTTTCTGTTGTTTAGGGATCTCATAAAAAGTGTCATGATCCCTAGAACAATATTCTTGTAAATCAAAGACCATTTGCAAAAATCTAGGGTAAGCCAAAGTCATTTTACTTCCCTTATTTTTACACATCCCTTCAAAAATCATTTTTGAAAAATTATACTTAAGCCCACGTGTTATACAAACCAAAGCACTTGCAATTGACCTGTTTATTTCATTAAAAGAAGTACATTTTGGACTTAAGCATTGTAAAAGGACATGTATCAAATATTTCCAGTCAGAGGGAAATTGTTAGAAATACGTTTTAACGTATATTAGAAGTGTCGGTCGCTCCACAATATGATTTATGTTGTAATAGCTCGTAGTTAGTAATTAGTTATTATTTGCTTATTAACTTAAGTAAGAACCGGTCCATGGGCTTGTCATGGACCGGCCCAAGCCCAATGTTTGGCTTGGACTATAAATACCCCTTTCCACTAAGGAAAGGGGTTGGTTGTTGTTTCATTCACATTTCATAGTAATAAAATCTTCCATATATTTCTCTCACTTTCTCTCTCTAGTTTCTCTCACTAGAAAAACATCAACCCACTTCATAGATTCATAGGTTATCAATTTCTACATTTGGTATCAAGAGCTATGGGGTGATTTAAGGTAAGGATTGTGTTGCTTTTTTAGTTTTTTGAATCTATTAGTGATCTTTAGGAAAAATCAATCTTGAATCTTGTTATTTTTGGTGTTTTTGTTATTGGGATTGATTGATAAGGATTGGGTTTAGCTTATTTTGGTAAAAATCATAAAACTTTTTGTGGTTTTGGATCAAAAATCGGGGTTTTAAGCTGTTTTAGAAGTCTCGGAAACATTTCACCAGTTTATTCCGAATAGGATTTTCCGAATAGGAAGGTTTTCCGAGTAGACGGTTTATTCCGAATAGAAGTTCCGAATAGGAAGGTTTTCCGAATAGAAGGTTTATTCCGAATAGAAGTTCCGAATAGGATAGTATTCCGAATAGAAGGGTTTTTTCCGAATAGACTTTCCGTTTAGAAGAAACTTTCCGAATAGCCACATTTTTTCCGAATAGAAGTTTTTTCCGAATAGCAACAAACTTTCCGAATAGCCAATCTTTCCGAATAGACACCAATTTTCCGAATAGCCAATTTTTCCGAATAGACACCAATTTTCCGAATAGCCAAAATTAGGAAATATTCCGAATTGCCATCATTCCGAATAGACCAGTTTTTCCGAATAGGCCAAATTGCCAAAATATTCCGAATCGAAGAAAACATTCCGAATAGGGGTTTTTCCGCATAAGGGTTATTCTGCATAGAGTTTATTCCGAATAGGGTATTTTTCAGCATAGGATTATTCCGAATAGGCATTATTCCGAATAAGGGTTTATTCTGAGTTTGGGTTATTCCGTATAAGCAAGTTCAAGGGATATTTGAGTTTTTTCCGACGATCTTTAGTGGATTTAATCTTGAGTTAACCAACACAACACAAATTCTCAACCTTTCTTCACTGCTCGATCAAACGATAATCTTTGAGTCTTCAAGTGATCACAATGAATCCAAGTTCATTAATGCCTCAGATGACATCTCTTACGGATATCTCGATCATAACGGGGACTGATAGTCGTCCACCGATGCTTATTAAAGAGGTGTTTGAGGCATGGCAAGGTCGAATGATGCAATATCTAAAGGGGAAACCGACATACGGAAGGCTTATGGTCAAATCGATTTTGAATGGTCCACTCGACTATGGTACCATTACGGTTGACAACGTGACTAGACCACGAGAATTTGAAGAACTCACTCCAGCTCAACAACTTGTTGCAGATGCAGATGAAAAAGCTCTTCAAACAATTCTTCAAGCTCTTCCCCATGATATTTATAGGATGGTAAGTCAGTATACAGTGGCAAAAGATTTATGGGAACGGTTAAAGGTGTTGCTACAAGGCACGTCGCTCACCAAACAAGAAAGGGAGTGTCAGCTGTATGATTTGTTTGATCGATTCACATACAGCCCAGGGGAAACACTACACGATTACTACTTCAGATTCACTACTTTAATGAATGATCTGAATGTATACAATCTGGTAATTGCTCCATTCCAGGTTAACACCAAGTTCTTGAATACTTTACCTCAAGCTGAATGGGGTGAGTATATTACCGATGTGAAGTTAACCCGGGATTTGCATAAGTGCAACTTAGATCAAATCTATGCTTTTCTTCAGCAACATGAGAAGCATGTGATTATGCACCGTTCTCCTCGCGGTATGTACCTAGATTCCTTAGCTTTGATGGCGAATCAACCAAGCTTATCACACAACAACACACCTTATATTTTGGGACATCAAGCCTATCATCCATCACCTTACATAACACCAACTTTTCCACAATACTCGATTTTACCACAACCTCCCACCTCACATCAGCAACAGTATCGGTTCAATGCACCTTCACCACAGTATGGTTCACAACTTCATCCAGCAAATGTTGCACCTTATGCTCAGCCTTCATATTCGTCTTATCAAGAGAATGCAGCATATCAAACAAGCTACCCTGATCAAATGAGTATTCCTTCTACTGATTATGCAACTCATCCAGATCAAGCACTGTATTGTGATGATGAAGAAGTCCCTGTTCCTGTTTTTCAACAAGGAGCTGACCCAGTTGAAGTGCTAACTACTATGTCTGCATATCTCACAAGAACTTTAAGCAAACGAGGATACAGAGGATCAGCTCCTACCAACAATCAGTTGAGGAACTCATCCAATTCTCGCCAACAAGCTACAATTGAGAATGGCAGGGTCATGGTTCAGCCAATTCAACCGTATCAGGGGAGATCTTCCACTTCAACCAATGCTCGCACGATTACTCCTGCTCCTGCTCCTATGGTCAACAATCCTCCACGGGCTAATACAGGCAAGTTGAGAATGATCACATGCTACAACTGCAAGGAAGAGGGTCATATGTCCAGGGATTGTAAGAAACCCAAAAGGAAAAGGGATGGACAGTGGTTTGTAGAAAAGATCTATCTGGTAAATGCTCAGGCGCAAGGAAGGGAACTTGATGAAGAGGAGCTTGCATTTCTTGCTGACCCAGGGATTGCTGAACAAGACGTTGTCACCACGCAAAATGCAGCTTACCAAGCCGATGATCTTGATGCGTATGATTCCGACTGTGATGACTTTCAAACTGCAAAGGCTGCTTTCATGACAACTTTCTCCAGCTTAGGGCCAGATAAGAAATCTGAGGTACTTATTAATAACACTGATAATGCCACTGATGCTAGTATTCAACCACATCAAGTTGGGCAAGAGAGTGCTGATTCGAATGAATCTTCGGTGGTGAGTCTCTCAAACGAAGAGACAAACAATGATAGCAATATCAATGTGAGTCCCCAGACTTTGAGTGAATCACAACCGGGATCTATTTCGCATACGCCTAATCCTGCTCAACAAGATTTGGTCATGGTTCCTGCTACATTACTTAGCCAAATGAATGCTGCACTCTTAGAAACCTTAGCTAAGAATAAGAATTTGTCTGATGAGCTTGCCTTAAGCAATGAGAAAGTACAAACTTTGGAATTAGTGCCTTCGTCTAGTGTTCTCACAAATCTCGAATATGATCATTTTAGAAACAAACAAATGAGTCACTTGCAAGAAATCGAAAACTTAAGAGCAAATCTGTCTAGTGAACTTAAAGAAAAGGAGTTAGTGGTCACTAATTTTCAAAAACTTCAAACTGATTTTGAATTACTCGAATCTAAGAAGACTGAAATGGAGATTAATGCTACTAATAAGATTAGAAGTCTAGACTACTTGCTGTTAAGACAATACGCTGCTTCACAACTAGTTCACTTATTTGATGCTTCGTTTAAAGAGTTTAACTTATCACGTCTAAAAGGCCTTCCCCCTAATCCACGATATGCAAAACAAGCTTTAAGACATAGTCCTAGACTTTATAATGCAACTCAATTAGGATTGGCTTTAGACCCGATTGTTTTTCCCAATGATCGAACAAGTAAGGTTCTAGTTGATGAGGATCGGTCATACAATTCAGAAAAATATCCCGAGTGTGATTATTTTAAAATGAATAAGGAGCTTGCTAAAACTGATTTTAGAGTTCGCTTCCATATGGATAAAGATCTCATTACAGCACCAACCTACATGTTAGAGGAAGAACGCCCTAGTACATTTCCTACACTTGTCAACATGGAAGGTCCTAAGGAAATTCCAAAGAATCTTCCACCTGTTAGCACTGTATGGTTAAACTTGAAAGAGATTAACCGATACTTTACTAACTTTGACAAGGTCATTTTGGAATGTACGACTTCAAATGGCTTAAACGCCGGAGAATGGGCTTTCGAACACATGAACGAGGTGTTTAAAACTAAGATCAATCCGTTTGTCGAAAGTCTAAAAGGAAGTTTTGCATCTCTTAAGGAAAATCTTCAATTTGAAATTGGTGAAGTTCAAAAAGTGTTTTATGAAATGGACACTGCTTACGAACTGCAACTAATTGAAAAAGAAAAGATTTCAACCGAATATGACCGATTCTTGTCCGAAGTTATCTCGTGTGATGTGCTTACTATTGTAAATGTTAAATATTCGAATGAGCTTACATCTGCTATGATGAATTGTGATGCTGTGAATATTTGTAATGATATTTGTGATGATGTTTGTGATATTTCTGTAAATGTTGCTGAAACTGTAAATGAGGTAGATAATCATTCTTGTCACGAATCTAACGCTGAGTTTTTAAAGCTACAAGATTCTTATAATTTACTTTCTCAACGCTTTAATCAACTAGAACAACATTGTATATCTTTAGAATTAAAACAACAAGCTCAAAATGAAAATCTTTTGATATCAAATGTTTGTGAAAACGGTGTTGAGACAAGTGACAAGATGATTGCAATTGTTAAGACATTAGAGGAAGAAATCATGAGATTGAAGAGAGAGATATCATCAAAGGAAACATTAAGAATGGAACTAGAGGCCGCAGAGTCTAAAAACCAGGTCTTAGAAATTAGACTATCAACTGTTCTAGGGGAGATGGATCGGACAAGGCAGGGACTATCCGCTCTTTATGGTTCACTAGAAGATCGATTCGCTTTTAATGCGACACATCAACAATATTATGTTGAACAACTGAACCAAAAGTGCGAAGAAATCTCTGACTTGAACATCCTGCTCATAGACAAAAATATGGTTTTGGCTGAGTTAAAGGAGACACTTCTTCTCACCCGACAAGAAGTTGTTGATAACTTAGCTACCGACTCTGCACCGTCCACTAGTTCTCCAACAACCAAGAAAGTAGTGCTTTATAAGAATCCGCTTCATAAGAGAAACCAGCTTACCTATGATGATTATATGAAGAATGCCATTAAGCATGTCGATCTTCTTAGGGATATTTTAGACGATCTTTATGCCTTAGATCCCTCAAGTAGCGACTATTATTCGGCTCATGAATATGTTAAGCGAGTTCAATATTGCTTGGCTTATTTACAATACATAGGTACACCAGGTTCTGCACTACTTAATAATAGGCCCATTGCTGTCACTCCATTTAATAAGACTTCAGGAGCGAAACCGTCATTGGCACAATCGAGTAAGACACCTTTAAAATCTGCTGCTAATGTTCCCAATTTGCCTTCTACAGGATTAAAAGAGACTACTAAGGCTAAAGGATCGCCACTCAAGAAAGATAAGATCAAGCCCGCCACTAGTAGTGCCACAAAGAAGAAAGTAGAAGTCCACAATAGGAATGCTAGTTCAGTTTTAAATAAAACGAATCATGTTAAGACTAAAAGCTCTGCGCCTGTGCAGCAGCCTAAACCATTCGTGAATTCTGATTTAAATTGCTGGAATTGTAATGAATGTATGTTTTCACAGCGTCATGATTTGTGTCTGATTGATCACGTTAATGAAATGAATGCTATTAAGAATGGTCTTGAATGGAAGCCAACGGGTAGAACTCGTGCCCAAGTTGGCTGGCAATGGCGTCCCACTGGTAGGACCTTTACTCTCGATGGTAAAATGTGCCCTTTAACTAGGAATGCATCCATTGAGGTTAGGTCTGAGCGTCCTTTAGTTAGGAACACTTGCACTAAAGTAAGGAAACAACGCCCTTTAATTAGGTCAGCCCCCACTATAGTGCCTATCAGTGTAGAAATACCTCAGGATTTGAGCCAATTAGAATCTACACCACCAATTAAGAAGAAGAAGGCTAGGAAATCTAAGAAACCTAGAGTTATCAAATCTAAGATTATTAAATCTGTACCTGCTAATAACAAGGAACACTCAGATTCCGATACCTCTACATTGTCTTTGTGTGGTGATATTTTCAGGTGGTCCAAATCATCCTGTGGTATTTGGACTCCGGTTGTTCAAAACATATGACCGGAAATCGCTCGATGCTCCGAAATTTCGTCAGCAAGTTTCTTGGTACGGTTAAATTTGGGAATGATCATATAGCAAAGATTATGGGGTATGGTGAATATCAGATTGGAAACGTGACGATTTCTAGGGTATACTATGTAGAAGGTCTTGGTCACAACTTATTCTCAGTAGGACAGTTTTGTGATTCCAACCTTGAGGTTGCTTTTCGACAACACACTTGTTTCATCCGCAACTTGGAAGGAAAAGATTTGTTGAAGGGATCTCGTGGTGCAAATCTTTACACTTTGTCCTTACAAGACATGATGGCCGCTTCTCCAGTATGTCTTCTCTCTAAAGCTTCTAAGACCAAGTCATGGTTATGGCATCGCAGATTATCTCATCTTAATTTTGATGCTATTAATCATCTGGCTAAAAACGAGTTAGTTCGTGGTCTTCCCAAGCTTAAATTTCACAAGGATCATTTATGTTCCGCGTGTTCAAGGGGGAAAAGCACCAAGAAATCTTACAAACCCAAAGCTGAAGACACTAATCAAGAAAAACTTCATCTTTTGCATATGGATCTTTGTGGACCGATGAGAACTGAAAGTGTGAGCGGTAAAAAATTCATTCTCGTCATTGTGGATGATTTTTCCAGGTTTACATGGGTTAGATTTTTACGTACAAAGGATGAAGCACCGAAGGCTATCATCACTTTTCTGAAGTTCATTCAGGTACGTTTGAATACCACTGTCCGCCGTATTCGTACAGACAATGGTACAGAGTTCGTCAACCAGACTCTTCGTGATTATTATGAAGGAGTTGGTATATCACATGAAACATCCGCTGCACGCACTCCACAACAAAACGGTGTCGTTGAAAGACGAAATCGCACACTTATGGAAGCTGCTAGGACCATGCTTATTTATGCGAACGCTCCATTGTTCTTGTGGGCAGAGGCTATTTCTACTGCATGTTTTACCCAAAACCGTTCTATCATTCGGAAACGCCATGGAAAAACACCTTATGAGCTTCTACATGACCGCAAACCCGATGTTTCATTTTTCCATGTGTTTGGTGCTCTGTGTTATCCAAACATCAATAGTGAGAACTTGGGTAAGCTTCAACCAAAAGCCGACATAGGTATTTTCATTGGTTACTCACCGTCCAAAAGAGCATACCGAATCTATAACCGTCGTCTTGGCAAGATTGTAGAAACTATGGACGCTGATTTCGACGAGCTGACAGCGATGGCTTCTGAGCAACACAGCTCTGAACCCGCGCTTCATGAGATGGGACCCGGTGCTATAAGTTCCGGATTAGTTCCCAACAATCCTACTTCTACATCATTTTTACCACCATCAAGGCCCGAGTGGGATAAACTATTTCAACCGTTGTTTGATGAATTCTTCGATCCCCCGACTGATGAAGTTCCAGTACCTGTAGTAATTGCTCCAATACCTGAAGTGGTTGCTCAAGTTAATGAACCTTTATCTAATGCGTCTACAATTCACATTGAACCGGATGCACCTTCACCAAGTGATTCTCAAACTACACCTGAATCATCACCCCTACTTGTGCCTAATGATGTAGAAGAGGATTCTACTGATCACGACCTGGAATATGCTCACTTGCAAGAGCTTCCTTTCTTTGGTGTAGCGATCCCTGAAAACCCTTCAGCCGCCTCTACCTCAGAAGAAGCTCCATCTATTGTTCACTCCAGACCACCTAGGATTGAAAACCATAGCACTAAATGGACAAAAGATCACCCAATTAGGAATGTTATTGGAGATCTAGATCGACCAGTCTCTACGCGCCATCAATTACAAGAGAGTGCACTTTATTGTTACTTTGATGCATTTCTCTCTGAAGTTGAACCCAAAAATTGGCAGCAGGCTATGACCCAATCATCTTGGATCGAAGCTATGCAGGAGGAACTCAATGAATTCAAACGACTTGAAGTATGGGAATTGGTTCCTCGCCCTGACAAGGTTAACATCCTTACTTTGTTATGGGTTTATAAGGTTAAACTTGATGAGATGGGTTCGGTATTAAAGAATAAAGCAAGATTGGTCGCTAGAGGATATAAACAAGCCTTGGGTATAGACTTTGAAGAATCTTTTGCTCCTGTGGCTAGATTGGAGGCGATTAGACTATTCCTTGCGTTTGCTGCTCATATGAACATGATCGTCTATCAAATGGATGTGAAGACGGCATTTTTGAACGGTGAACTAAGGGAAGAGGTTTATGTTAGTCAACCGGATGGGTTCGTCAGTACGGAGTCTCCTAACCATGTGTACAAGCTTAAGAAGGCTCTCTATGGGTTGAAACAAGCTCCACGCGCGTGGTATGATCTCCTGTCAACATATCTCATGTCGGAAGGCTTCTCCAAAGGCAAAGTGGACCCCACTCTATTCACTCTCAAGGACGGCAATGACATGCTTCTGGTACAAATTTATGTTGATGATATAATTTTTGCTGCCACTAACATAGAATTGTCTAAACAATTTGAGAAGATAATGTCCACACGCTTTCAGATGTCGATGATGGGAAAAATCTCATTTTTCTTAGGATTACAGATTTCTCAGAATCCCAGAGGCATCTTTATAAATCAATCCAAATATGCTCTAGAATCACTTAAGAAATATAACTTTGAGAATTGTGACCCCGTAGACACTCCAATGGTGGAGAAATCCAAGTTAGATGAAGATAGGGATGGGATTATTGTCGATCCGAAACTTTACCGTGGAATGATTGGCACCCTTCTCTATCTGACTGCTAGCAGGCCTGATTTGCAATTTGCTGTATGCATGTGTGCCCGGTATCAGGCTCGGCCTACCGAAAAGCACTTACATGTTGTGAAAAGGATCTTTCGGTATCTAAAAGGAACACTTCATCGTGGTCTATGGTATCCGAAAGATTCCTCGATTGCTTTAATATCATACGCAGATGCCGATCATGCTGGATGTCAAGATACGAGGCGTAGCACTTCTGGATCTGTGCAACTCCTAGGAGATAGATTGATCAGTTGGTCTTCAAAAAGGCAGAAAAGCGCTGCAATTTCTAGCACGGAGGCTGAATACATCGCCATGTCCGGTTGTTGTGCTCAAGTCCTTTGGATGAGATCACAATTAACTGACTACGGTCTTGGATTTAACAAAATCCCGATGTATTGTGACAACAAGAGCGCCATTGCCCTTTGCTGCAACTATGTTCAACACTCCCGGGCCAAGCACATAGACATTCGCTACCATTTCATTAAGGAGCAGGTGGAGAACGGAGTGATCGAGCTGTATTTTGTCACTACTGAGTACCAGCTGGCGGATATGTTCACCAAAGCCTTAGATCGAGGACGAATCGAGTTTTTGATCGACAAGCTTGGCATGAAATCATTCACTCCAGCGACTCTCAAAGAGTTGGCAGAAGAATCAGCTGAATAGTCGTGGTAAACTATTCAGAGTATCCTTTGGTTGTGATCATGTATATTATCGTAAATATATAAACCACAAAAGAAAATACAAAAATATAAAACCAAGAAAAACCATAAAAAATATAAAACCAAGAAAAACCATAAAAAATATAAAACCTATAAAAACCATAAAAATTATAAAATCAAGAAAAACCAAAAATATTTTTCGTTTAAAACGGGCATGTCTTTTAGTACGGTAATATTTACGGCCTTAGAAATGTCGATTAATATTGACACGGTGCCATAAATAGAGTCCGTATAAAAGTTGTACATTTTTAAAACATGCCCACAATGGCTTGTAGTTATTTCAGACTGCAACCCGGTTTTCATATTAAAGTCACGTATTTCTTTGGAAAACGTTGGCTCAGAACGGGAATTAATTTTCTCGGGCGTGATTTACAAGCCAAATCACGCAAAGGGATCAAGTTTACTTTACAACTTGGTCTAACACGAATTTGTGTACGTCTCAGTGCATTAATTTGTTAAAATAAGAGAAATCTTATTAACACCACGAATCAAACTTTTTCAAGAAATCAATTGGGAAATGTTTTTCATTATCATGTGCCTCATTAAACAATGACTACAGCTCTTTAAATAGAAAACGGGTCATCGTTTAAGGGGGAGAAAATGTTTCATCATCTTTCACATCAACAAGATCTTCAAAAGTTTTCAAGGAAACTCACAAAGTTTAAATGGTAAATGGTTGGATTGCTTTGGCATTTGTAGTGTTGTTGCTTATAAGCTTGTCATGGAGAGTTTTGTGCTTGTGTTAAGTTAAGCTAATCACTAAGATTCGAATAGTTAACATAAGATAGGGTCAAAATGGCTAGTATCAACACTTGGTAACCAAAAGAATGATTGAATGAAGAAAAAGAAAAATTGAGGGGGCAAAGTTGACAATATGTCTAACTTATGGAAAACTTGACCTAATCAAAGTTTACTCCCCCCCGTTTTTCTTTCATAACACTGTTCTAAGTTTTCTTTTGCCGCCATTGATATCCTTCTATACAAACAAACACACAAATCAATCAATCATCACAAATCATAACTCTTCTAAGATCAAGATCATCAAAGGTATTAAATCGGATCTATTTTTCATATACATCAAGTTAATTAACTGATTAAGGTGGAAAATCAATCGAATCAAATTAATGATTAATTAGGGTTTGATTAAATGGGGGTTTTGCTTGGGTTGTGTTCGGAAAAGGTTTAATTGCACTATTTTTGCCTTTAGATCAAGTGACACAAACGGATTAAGTGCCTAATTAGAAAAAATTGTACCTGTTGCAAAACTTTCCGCGTAAGAACTTCTTTCCGCATGGTGAAAATTATTCCGAATAGAAAAGTTTTCCGCATAAGGCAAAAGTTCCGCATAAGGGAAAAAGTTCCGCATAGGAAAATGTTCCGCATAGGGTAAATTTTTCCGCATAGGGCAAAATGTTCCGCATAGGGTAAATTTTCCGCATAAGGCAAAAGTTTTCCGCATAAGGCAAAAGTTCCGCATAAGGGAAAAAGTTCCGCATAGGAAAATGTTCCGCATAGGGTAAATTTTTCCGCATAGGGCAAAATGTTCCGCATAGGGTAAATTTTCCGCATAAGGCAAAAGTTCCGCATAAGGGAAAAAGTTCCGCATAGGAAAATGTTCCGAATAGGAAAATGTTCCGAATAGGAAAATGTTCCGAATAGGAAAATGTTCCGAATAGGAAGATGTTCCGAATAGGAAAATGTTCCGAATAGGAAAATGTTCCGAATAGGAAAATGTTCCGAATAGGAAAATGTTCCGAATAGGAAAATGTTCCGCATAAGCCTAAATGTTCCGAATGGAGGAATTTTTTCCGCATAGCCCAAATGTTCCGAATGAAGGAATTTTTTCCGCATAGCCCAAATGTTCCGAATAGAGCTTTCATTCCGCATAGCCTAATGTTCCGAATAGAGCTTTATTCAGAATAGGGATTTTATTCCACATAGGCTAATTATTCCGAATAGAAGATGTTTGAATGATTTCAAAGCTTAAGGGATTATGTCATATGTACAATGCTTAGGTTTAAAGTCATAATGATATTCATACTTGTTTGTATCAACCTTTGTGTTTTATCTTAAGCAGAAACGATGACTAACCCTACCGTACAACAACTACAAGACAACAGAGCCGCCGCCATTGCTGAAGCCAAGACTCTAAAGTTTGTTCCAAACAACTACCGTCTGAAGGAGGTATCTCACTCTACCCATAATGGCTTTAAGGTAGCTACAGCCATGCTTGATAAATCTCACTTCAAGTATGCGCTAAGGAGAAGTGCTTCGGTGCCATATGACTACCTTTACGAGTTCTGGGCTACCAAAGAGAGGACGTCGAACAAGATCACTTTTTCTTTGGACAACAAGCAGCAGACGCTTACTGTGTCCGACTTCAGGAAGATCTTTGGCTTTCGACCGATACTCAAGGGTCGACCATCATACTCACCCAACCCTACCAAGGACCAGATGATGGAGATGTTCACCGCCATTGGATGTCTTGACATTCGAACCCCGTCTGAGTTTACTACTGCCAAAATTGGTCAACCATGGAAAGCTATTTTTGGGATTCTTAGCCGATGCTTGACACCCAAAACAACTGGGTATGATGCTGTTCGTCCACCAATCATCAAGATGTTTTATGGTATGTTCAAAGGTATGGGTATTGATTATGCATCACTGCTGTGGGAGGAGTTTACTTTTCAACTCTTCACTAACACCAAGGGTAAAATTAAAACTTATCAATACCCTAGGTTTATTAAGTTGATCATCCATTACTTTATGGAAAACGATGCATCCATTAACAAGCTTGTAGGTAGTCGTCACCACATGATAGATGATGATGATTTGGTAGACTTAAGGCAGGAGACTCATTCGAATACGGTTATTCCTGGTCCCATTCCCAGTCATCTTCTGACCGATGAGATCATTGAATCTGATGATTACAAGAACTTGCTCACGGAAATTGAGAAACAACGAGCAAGCCTTCTAGCAGGTGAAGACTCATCTACCACGGTTAAAAGCAAAGGTAAAAGGAAGCAAGCAGATTTACCTGAGCCCAAAACCAAGAAGAAGAAGACAGAGGGTAAGAAGGGAAAGGGTAAGGACTTGATGCGTCTGCGTGACGAAGAAAATATTGCTGATCCTGATATTGAGAAAACTGAGAAACAAATGATGAAGACAGCCATTCAAAGGAGCAGGAAAGATACTGGTGGTAGTGGTTCCGGTGTAAGAGTAGACGTTGAGGACGAGTATATTGAACCTCATGATGTTGATGAGTTTGGGTCACCTGAAAATTATTCCACTTCGAAGGAGCCATCAATCCCTGTTTCTACACCACCTCCTCCACCTACTCAACCTTTAACAACTCAACCTCCACCAACTCAACCATTACCAACCAAACAGGTTTCTACACCACTTCCTCCACCACCACCAAAACCCATCCTTAGCACCGCAGTCACAACTGAGCCTATTCCATCAACATCTGCAACATCTGCAACATCTGCAATGGCAGCAATAGTGTTGGGCGAGATGTTGGATAAACATGTGGATGCTCACAAGAAAGAAATGAATGAACTTCGCCAAGAGTTAAATAGAAGAGCTCAAAGTGAAGAAGCATCAAGGAAAGCTCAAGAAGAGTTGATTGCCAAGTTCGCTGCAGACATGGAAGCTACACGTAAAGCTCATGCAGAGGAACTTGCTCAGGTAAAAAGGGATGAAGCTAATAGGCATAAAGCACGAATTGCAAGACTTAAAGCTATTAAGGATGACCTTAAAGAGCAAAACGACGCTCTTGAAGCTACTATAGAGCAGAAAGTAAAAGACTCCGTTGAATCCTTAATGCCTAAACTGCGTGATGACTTGAAGACGCTTGCTGCTGATAACTTGATGATCAAGTCATCCAATCCTTCAGAAGCCGCCTACAAGATCGCATATGACTTGACGGATTTTGAACTGAAGAAGATCCTTAAGGCTCGAATGAAGGAACTTGGTTCGTTTGATAAATCGAGGAAACAACGGGCTCTCTTCAAATCCCTGAATGACGCTATCATGGAGGATGATAGGTTGTTCAAGACGTTTGGAAGTGTGGTACCCTACCACATTCTCCCTGAAGAAGAACGGGAAGAGAGTGAGGAAGACGAGGGTACTGGTGGAGAGGACGAAGAAGAAGAAGAAGAAGATAAGAATGTGGAGGAGGATGAGGATGAGAATGATGAGGATGATGAGGACGATAGTGATAATGATGATGAAGATGAGGATGAGGATGAGGATGATGATGATGAGGATGGAGATGATGATAATGATGGTAATGATGGTGGTGATGGTCACCAGGAGAGTGTCAAGGGGAGCAATGCGGATAAAGGTGAACAGAGTGAGAAAGGGGATAAGGGCGCCAGCTCAAAGAAAGTGGTTAAGTCTGGCACCAAGTCAAAGAAGGATGCAGCACCAAAGGAGAAGTCTACATCCACGGAATCCAGACGATCGAAGTGGCGCCATGACGTGAATGCCACTACCGGGTCATCTATTCCTGGTACATTTATCCATAAATCAATACCTGTTACCACTAACCCTGTTAGTTCTTGTGTTGTTACTCCTGTGATTGCAGAATCGGTTACCGAACCAGAAGCTGCACAACACTCACCCGTCCATGACACTGCTGAAATGCCTGAGTCTGAACAAGCAGATGTTCATGTCTCTACTCCTCTGCAACAAAACCCACAATCTACTATTCCTGAACCAAGCACAAGGAACTGGGAGGACACGTTGGAAATCGACGAGACTGCTCCACCACAGGCTTGGATCATGGCAGCGGCGCAGTATGATCCGATCACCGACGCCGACAAAGAAGTCTTGTACCTTCGTATCCAAAGTCCGATTGACTTATGTGCATTTCTTGCTCATGAGTATAAGACTTCGGTTACTCCATCATTGGTGAAGAAAGTACTGAAGGATAAAAGACTTCGCGCCAAAACCCGGTTGCCCCAAATGGAGTTCGAATATTATGCCGAGGAGATCCTGAAGGCTCTGAATACCGTTCAACGGCCAGGTCTTCATGAATCAGAAAGAGCTCCACCTCCAATGGATCAAGATAATCAGATTGCTCTTGACTTCTTTGTCACCAATGATCTGGTGTATCTACTGAAGGGGTCATCAAAGTACGCAACATCCCTGACATTGCTGAAAGCTGCCAACTAGGGGACAATACCCTTCATCGAGGAAAAGGTAAACCGACTCTGGGTCCCTAAGATAAATCGTAATTATGATATGTATGCTGTCATAGGTGCATCTCATTGGGACGAACGAGTCAGAAGGGCGTACAGGTGTTGCTGCTTAGTCAATTCTGGAAGCTCAGTTAGATCCGATATCCGCATCTCCAGCATTTTAGGGATGAAAACAGAAGCCAAGAATGGCTACTATCATGTGACGGAGATTCGTTTGAAAAGGGAGGATGACAGGGAATACAAAATCCAGCAGGGAGATTTTTCCATCATTCGCCTTGAGGATATCGAAGATATGCTGCTTCTGATGACCAGAGATCAACTGACACATATTCCTCGTGAAGACCTGATTGCGTTGAATACAGCACTTCGTATGTTCACACGAAGTGTTGTCATCAAAACACGAGTTGAAGATCTTCAATTGGGAGTCGAAAGCTATCAGAGGAAGCTCAATTTAACCCGTCCTGTGAACCAAGTGTTACCTCAACATGTAGCAAGATGTCCCTATACCGGCATTTCTGTTCCGAATTCCGGCATCTTCTACTTGAACAGTCGAGGTTTGATGAAGTTTATGAGGGTGGGGGAGCTCCACAAGTATAGTGATGGCACTCTTATACAAGTCAGAGACAAGTTGGAGCATCTGAACTCGGGTGGAACTTTGCCAGAAATGACGGAGGATTGGCATCCAGGTTACCGGCAGATGGCGAAGTATGTCATCAAGAAGATCGATCAGAAGCTCCGTGAACGTAGATTGATGAGGAGCTTGGAAAGATTCGTGGGTGGTAGACCATATGGAGTGCACTACAGGACACTGCAACGATCCATCTAATGGGTTGTACATTTCAGGTCACTCTATATTGGTAATATTTGTGAATATGTATATTTGTGAATAATGTGCTTTAATGGCTTGTTGTAGTGTTAAGGTATGATAATTTTTCAAGAATTTCTCACGAGATTCTAAATCTTTCAAAATATATCTTACTAAAGCACTACAACCATCCCTTATTAACTTAAGGGGGAGCAATAACTTGTTCTATGGCCAAACACCGATTTCATTTTTACCCAAAGACCGGTTAATCCATTCAATATCCCAAATATTAATGGTTAACATTTTGGATAAGGGGAGAAAATGGGATTAAGGAGACGTAAGTGATACTTGGCTAAAAGATGAAATAGACTTAAAGATTATCCAACTTAATATGTGTAAAGCACGTGTTAAGGGGGAGCGTTTTTGATGAACAAAACACCTAAGGTACAAAACTTTTGATTTCAATATCACAAGTACTTTAGGTGATTTTCAATGATTTTTCATGGTGGCAATTCCTTCCCAAAACACGCTTAATTCACGACGGATGTGGTGACAAAAGGGTGGTAGGAATAGGTTTAGTCCAATGATTCATCAGAGCCGATGGAATCTTCCCAAGGACAATTCCCTAGTTAGAATTAGAAGTCCTAGGAAAGATGGAGAAAGAATGTGAAAGTAGCTGAATGCCGACCAAGTACTTAAGCTAGCACTGGAACAATCACAACAAGGTGCTAGTGATGACGTATTGGTAAGCATTGAAGGGGTTGAAGAATGAAAAAGAAATGTAAAGATAAAGGGTGTAAAGAAAGAAGCCCTCCTTACAACTTTAGGCAGAAACCGGGTCAATACATATGCTATTGAGGTCATTTTTGCTAATGATTCTCGGTATTGAAGAAAGACATCATGGACCCAGTGATGCAATGCACAACCCTTCCCCAGCTAACTCAAAAATCTCTCAAAAGGTATTTGTTTTAATCACACGGAGATCAACACGTTATCTACTGGTTTATTCACTCCGAATAGACTGGTATTGAAAAGGTGGCACTCCTCTCCAGCCATCGCTCACTAAATCAAAACGCACAATCGAGTCTAGAGCCAAGAGATCATCAAAAGTCTCATTAGGACACTTTCCATTTATTCCTTGCTTTCTCACACACTGTGAAAAGTAAGAGATTTTCATGAGTCCTACGCAGTATTCCTGTAATATTGCCAGAACATCCGAGTAATACGCAAGTATTACAATGAAGATGGAAATCCTGCTTGAGCCAACATCAAACAAGCTCATGGTAGGTTACACGTGCGGTTCTTTTAGAACCAATCTTGTGAAAAACTGGAAGGTAACAGTGGTTTAATTCTTAATTGAACTTAAACTCGTTCCAGGCCTCTTCGCATTATCATATGATCTTGCCAGAACACTCAGAGTGACTCTTTATTGACCACAGTGACGAGTGGAAATCCTTCTAGTGTCAACATCAAACAGCACTTGGTAGGTAACGCGCAAGATTCTTTATGAATCGAGCTCGTGACAACTGGAAAGCAACGATGGTGAAAATCTTAATTGAGATTCACTTGTTCCAGGTTTCATGAATTGACGGCTTTTAATCACAAGGATAATTTATCCAAGTGATTCACTCTTTATGTTCGCAGTCAGCTTTGGACGGTCGAATAAAGAGAACGGGTTTACCCGCGAAATCCTGTCAGGAAGTTACTTAATTGAAACTATCCGTCACGGGTACGATATCTAATATCGTCCAACGGTCTTCACCGACCGGAGGTAAAATGCTACCGAATTAGAATAAAATGTTCAAAGCCATTTTATTCGTGTCGTTGCTGTGTACCTGCTAAAGACGGTGGCGTTGCTGAGTACCTGTTGAAGACGGTGGCGTTGCTGTGTACCAGTGAAGACGGTGGTGTTGCGGTGTACCTGTAAAAGTCGTTCCCACATGCTTATGTCTTTTGCAACAAAAATTCAAGAAAGTACAAGATGAAGTCTTCCGCTGTACCAAATTCTGAAGCTTTCAAGAATCCAACAAAAAGACGTAAGTGTGTGGAACATGAAGTCACGAGGAGGCAAAGTTCACAAGAAAGGCAAAGATCGCACGTGAAAGGCCAAAGAACAATGCTCTCAAGTCAAAGCCAAAAAGATCAAATCAACATATTCACAACAAAAGAAAGAAAAGAAGAAAAGACTACGAGCTAAAGAACGAAGACTTAGTATAGTATGCTAGGTTTAGAACTTTGTAACGTGGAGTGACCTCCCTTAGGGGGAGATTGTTAGAAATACGTTTTAACGTATATTAGAAGTGTCGGTCGCTCCACAATATGATTTATGTTGTAATAGCTCGTAGTTAGTAATTAGTTATTATTTGCTTATTAACTTAAGTAAGAACCGGTCCATGGGCTTGTCATGGACCGGCCCAAGCCCAATGTTTGGCTTGGACTATAAATACCCCTTTCCACTAAGGAAAGGGGTTGGTTGTTGTTTCATTCACATTTCATAGTAATAAAATCTTCCATATATTTCTCTCACTTTCTCTCTCTAGTTTCTCTCACTAGAAAAACATCAACCCACTTCATAGATTCATAGGTTATCAATTTCTACAAAAATTCCTGCTTATGATATTTATTTAAAGTGACATCAGCAGGAATAGGATAACCCAATTCCCTAAGACCTTGTTCTATTGTTGCAATGGCAAGGGTAGTCACACCATCAGCGTCATCAAGACGCAAAGCTTGGCGAACCAAGGCTTCAGTGACCACCCATGTTCTTCCATGAACAGTAGATGTTAATGTGGTCACTCCATTAGCTGTTGTGGAACTAACAGTGTTCCAAAACTGTCTAATGTGTGCGACAGGGACTAATGGTGTATGAGAAAGTGCATACCTTAAGGAGGATGCATTTAAAAATGCCACCATTTGTGAATACTGAGGGAACAAATCATTATCAACAGTCAAGTAAGCTACCATATTATGTTGGCTCTTGAACTCCAATGTTAAATTCTTTGAGTTGAACTTGGGTGCCATTGTGAAAGCTGTTTAGGTTATATGATATGGGAAAAATCTAGGAGAAAAATGTTAGACAAGAAAATATGAATACCCAGAATAAAAAGATTAGCCAAATTTATAGGAGAGATGCATGATTTTGATTGGTCAAAAATGAGGCAGTTATATTCAAAGAGCAATGATGAAAATATTGAATCAAATATAACTTATCTCATGCATTAATTAAAAGTAACAACTCCCCAAAATTACGGCCAAAGATTAGTCAAAAATAACAACTGGGTAGGGCTCACTAGGTGTCAACGGTCAAAAATAGCCCATCAGCGCCCAACGGCTATATTTTCTTGTCAGCGTTTGCCTAAAGCCTTGTCAGCGTCACGATTAGACGTAACAGCGTTTGGAGAAAAACTTGTCAACGTCTAAAAATAAAAATAAAAATATTTTAAAAAGAAAAAGACCTTAACAAAGTAATTTATCCTAAGGGAAATATCTTACAAGTTGATAATAATTACTGGGCGGCAAGCACTGTCCATTTATGCACACTTGCTTAAGCAAGATAGACACAAATGTCCTCTAGAGTCCCTTGCTAACCAAAATACTTACCAACAAAGTTATTTCACAAAATTCTTTGTAACTCCCAGGTAAACCCATAACAAAACTATTCCCAAGTCCCCCCATCAGACCACAACCAATTCTAGGCCAAAAATGTCTTGGCAGCATGCATAGTTTGGCAACTTTGCATGCTACAGTGCCTCATGGTTTAGTAAAACTAACCCATACTCACCTGTGGACACAATCTAGAATTGTGATGAGAGTATTATAAGAATACCCAAGAGTCCTAAAGGTTCCTTAAACCTCCCCTCAAACTATGATACATCAGTTTCTCAAAATATATATGAACATTAAAAATTTATGTCAAGATAGGAATATAAATATTCCAACCATCATCCATAAACAAAAACATGTCCAAATAGCTCTTCAAAGATCCATAAGCAACTCTGTATCCAATGGCATAAAGCTACCACCACCTACACATTTAGATGAAAACCACAAAACTAACATTTGTTGCTGACAGCGTCCCGACAACACTTATCAGCGTTGAAGAAACTCTTGTCAGCGTTAGACAATAATATCTCTAACAACGGCAAAATAACACTTATCAGCGTTACATGTACCTTTGTCAGTGTTAGAAAAATAAAGTGGAAAATCTAAATCATCACAAAGACCAATAACAATGCATTATCCTGTACATACTTTTACAAAAAGGTTCCAAAACACATATTAAGTGAGATTAACCATTCCAATATTTGTTACCAAATATTGAAATCTTCCAGCATCAAAAGGTTTAGTTAATAAATCAGCCACATTATCTTCTGTGGCTACCCTATCTGGTTGTATTAAACCTTTCTCAAAGCAATCTCTTATAAAATAATGTCTAATTTCTATGTGTTTGGTTTTAGAATGATGTACAGGATTTTTAATAATGCACAAAGTACTGTTATTGTCTACAAAAATCTTGGTATGCATAAAATTATACCCATAATCCAACAGCTGGTTCTGAATCCATAAGACTTGTCCACAACAAGCAGCTGCAACCACATATTCTGCTTCAGTTGTAGAGTTTGCCACCACTGTTTGTTTCTTGCATTGCCAAGATATTAATCTACTCCCAAGAAATTGGCATCCACCAGTTGTGGATTTCCTATCAAACTTGTCACCACCATAGTTACTGTCTGAATATGCAATAAGATCCAATGGAGAATCTTTTGGGTACCACAAGCCAAGATCTGGATAACATCTTAGGTACCTAAAAATTCTTTTCACAGCAAAAAGGTGACATTCTTTAGGAGTCACTTGATGGCGTGCACAAGCACACACAGCAAACATGATGTCAGGTCTTGAGGCTGTAAGATACATCAATGAACCAATCATTGATCTATAGTTCCTAACATCCACATCCTTTCCAGCTCCAATCTTTCCCCAAGGGTGTTCCCTATCCATAGGAGTGGAAGCATCCTTTTCATGTGGAGAAAAACCATATTTCTTCAAGATTTCAGCTACATACTTGTCTTGGGAGATGAAGATACCATCTTCTTTCCGCTGAACTTGCAATCCTAGAAAGAAGTTCTTCTCACCCATTGCACTCATCTTGAATTTATCTGTCATGAGCTTGGAAAAGTCCTCACTCATTTTTGGATCAGTAGACCCAAAAATGATGTCATCAACATAGACCTGCACAAGCAACACATGTTTTCCTTTCTTCTTTGTAAATAGTGTCTGATCTATGGTGCCCCTCTTGAATCCATTGTCCACCAGATATGTAGACAAGGTACCATACCATGCTCTAGGGGCTTGATGAAGTCCATACATAGCTTTCTTCACTCTATAAACCTTGTCTGGATTCTCAGGATCTTCAAAACCAGGAGGTTGCATGACATATACTTCCTCAACAATTGTCCCATAGAGGAAAGCACTCTTCACATCCATTTGATAAACAGTGAAGTTCATGCAAGAGGCATAAGCTAAGAAAATTCTGATAGCTTCAATTCTTGCAACAGGAGCAAAAACTTCTTCATAATCTATGCCTTCCTCTTGTGTATATCCCTGAGCTACCAAACGTGCCTTGTTTCTGACCACAATGCCTCTTTCATCTTTCTTGTTTCTTAGAACCCATCTTGTCCCAATTGGTCTCACATATCTAGGACAATCAACCAGCTCCCAAACATCTTGTATAGCAAATTGGTGAAGCTCATCCTGCATTGCTTCCACCCAACTAGGTTCTTTGAGAGCATCAAAAATCTTCTTAGGTTCTTCTTGTGACAGAAAACATGCAAACAAACATGCTTGTACAAGAGGGGTATCAACCTTCTTGTGTATATTGGCAATAAATCCACCAAGACTTTGATGGGATCTTCTTGTCTGAACTGGAGCCATAACATCACCAATGATCTGAGATGTGGGGTGATCCTTTGCTGTGGAAGTGAGGACTCCTCCTTCAAAAAGTCTGGTGTCCTCAACTTCACGCTCCATGTTGCCAATATCTTCTTCATCAGACTCTCCTTGATCAACAGAAATCTCTTCATGGACATTGGAAGGTCCACCCTGTTCAAAATGGGAAGAGAAAAGATGTGCAAAGGTGTTGTCAAAGTCTGATCCCTGTTTGTCAGCGCTTGGGCTAACAACGCTTGAACTGTTGGTGTCAGCGTCTGATCCATCAGCGTCTGAATTGCTCTTGTCAGCGCTTGATTTCCCTTTGTCAGCGCCTGAAGAAGTATACATGTTTGTATTTGGTGGTATTTGAAAACCACCATTATCTTTTCTAGCAACAGCAGCAGCAGCATAATACTCATCTGTCCATATAGGAAGTGTAACATATTCTTGTGTGGGAGATGATTTAACTGCTGGTGGTCCATCCTCCTTAGCAACCTGTATACCTGAAACATTACCAATTCTCTTTTCCAAAACACTTGAAGTTACCTTCACAACGTCTGGATCAGTAACAGGCATATAATTTAAAGCTCTAGATAAAGGTTCTAAGTAAAACAACCAATTTGGACCACTTTCAGGATCACTAGGTTTACTCTCTAAAAACCTAACATGTACTTTTTCAAGTATACATTTTTCCTTTTTAATGTAAACCCTATATCCTTTGCTCTGCACTGAATAACCCATGAAGTAGCCTTCATCACCTTTTGAATCAAATTTACCTAGGGCTTCACTAGTTTCTAAAACAACTACATGACAACCAAAAGGCTTGAGAAAGCCAATATTTGGCTTCCTTCCCCAAAGTAATTCATAAGGTGTCTTATTATGTATTTTGTTGACCAATGCCCTATTTTGAACATAACAAGCTGTGTTAACAGCTTCAGCCCAAAAGGCTATAGGAAAGTGGGCATCAGCCAACATGGTTCTGGCTGCTTCAATAAGGGTTCTATTCTTCCTTTCAGCAACCCCATTTTGCTGTGGGGTTCTAGCTATGCTAAACTGCCTAGTAATCCCTTTCTTGGCACAAAAATCATCTAACAACTGATTTCTAAACTCACCCCCATTGTCACTTCTAATAATTTTGACCTCATTACCATTTTTCTTTTCAATTTGGGTAATGAAATTAATCAGACTTTGGGCAGTTTCACTTTTCTTGGCTAAAAAGAAAGTCCATGTAAACCTGGAAAAATCATCAGTGATAACAAAGCAATATGATTTACCCTTCAAACTTTCTATATTAGTTGGACCAAAGAGGTCCATATGCAATAAGTGAAGTGGTTTAGAACTGGAATGCACCTGTTTAGACCTGAATGAGACCTTGTGCTGCTTGCCCTTAAGACATGCAACACAAGTGTGGTCATTGTGGAAAGCCTTTTCAGGCAAACCATCAACTAAACCAAGCCTCACAAGTCTATTGATATTCTTAAAGTTTATGTGCCCCAATCTCCTGTGCCAAAGATTACTTTCATCTACTGAGGCTTTAGCATAAAGACATGACATCATTTTATTATTTACCTTAATTCCATTAAGATTCACATTATATATGTCTTTATGCCTTGGTGTTCTAAAATCTATGTATTTTTCCTCAGGGAGCTTATAATCTTTGCTTAACACCAAGCACTCAGTATCTGTGAAAAGAACCTTATTTTTGTTATCACACACTTGTGATACACTAAACAAATTATAATCCAGTTCTTTTACCAAGAAGACATTCTCAAACCGTAGATTGTTGGTGACAAGGGTTCCTTTTCCAGTGATTGTGCCGTAGCCCCCTCCAAAGTATACCTTATCACCATCTTGAATAGGAGTGAAGTTTGTCAGATAGTCTTCCTTTCCTGTCATGTGCCTTGAGCATCCACTATCCCAGTATCCATAATCATTGATCTTCTTCTGAATGCGCTGCACATAAAGAAAACACATTAGTTTTCTTTTGGAACCCAAGCCTTGGAAGACTTGGATTCATCTAGTTGTTCAACAAGAACAGACTTGGTTCTCATAACAACCCCATTTTCATCCCTTTTTGAATGAAATTCCCAATTAACCCCAATTGGTGTTGACATTGCTTTTGAAATATAATGAAACCTGTTGCATGTCATAGAAACACCAGTAGTATTAGAGTTTTGGTCTTGTTTTGGTCTCCATGTTAAGCTAGTAGAAGCTTTAGACCTATTTCCCTGTGGTTGCAAATACCTAGGTTTGGCAGTGTATCTGTCAGCGCTGAAATTGCTCTTGTCAGCGCCCCGATTGCCTTTATCAGCGTTGAACCTAGGGTTTGCTACAGGAACCCATTGCCTATTGGACCAAGTGTTTGACTTCTGAAAAGGTCTTAGGCCTTGTGTGTTAGACCCTCTAGAAAAGAATGGGGCTGGTTTAACAACTTGTGAACTTTTGTTCACATAAGTATTGGGTCTGACAGTGTTTGACCTATGTTGACTTTTGTCAGCGCTGAAATGGTTCCTATCAGCGTTGACATTGGAAGCGTTGACACATTTGTATGCCAAATGTGAGAAGCTACCACATGTGTAACAAGCTTTTCTAGACATAGTCTTAGGTCTAGAAGCAAAGAAGCCTGTTCCATGGTTACTAACTTGGCTTTTTGGTGACCTAGAATTCCTATACATCTCTGCATACTTAACACTAGGTTTTCTAACAGTTTGTGGGCCAAGGTCAACAGCTTTGCCAGTGGTAGGGTGTGTGATCTTAATAGGTTTAGGATCATAGGACTCCACAATTGGTATCATGACTGGTGTGGGCTCATTTGGACTTTCACACAACAACCCTCCCTTAACAAACAAAGTATGGTTAGCTTTCTTCCACTCATCTAGGTCAGTCAGTTTTTGCTTGTATTCCTCAACTAGGGAAGTCACTCTAGGTGGAGGAATAAATTCCTTCTCTTGAAGTTCTGGCAAGCCAGTCCAAGATAAGTCCTTTGATTGGACACCATAGAAATCCCCAGCTGGTGGTGGAACACCAGTATAATCTGTCATCCCAATCCCACTCATATCCTTAGAGTCTCTTTGTTTACTAACACACTCTCCTAGGGATTGTGTGGCCTTATCAAATCTCTGGATTTTAAGACTCACATTATCTTTATTTTTGTTTGCCTCCTCTAACTGAGCTATCAAATCAAGATTAACCCTATTTACTATATCTTGAATATCTTTACTTTGATGTAACTCATGTTTTAAGATATTTATTTGATCCTTTAAATCAAACTCCATTTTCTTATACTCAGCTACTGTCTTTTCTGTTTGGGTAAGAGCAATTTGATAATTAGATACTTTGCATCTTTCAGTACTTGCCTCATCTAATAATTTTACTATCTCTTGATTTAGTTTTTCAGTATTTAAACGACAACCCTTAGAACAGAAAGCATCATCATATACCTCATTATCAGATGAAGAGGAGGAGTGTGCCATGAGAGCATATTCAACATGCTCTTCTTTAACTTCAGCAACCAAAGCTCTGTCCTCTTCCTCATCCTTAGCCATCCAGCTCCAGTCCCATCCTCCAACGCCATCAATTTGATGAACAGCAACCATGGCCTTGGGATCTTGGCTCTTAACCATTTGGCTTGAGGGCTTACCAGCATCAGATCTTCTTGGAGATCTACATTCCCTTATAAAGTGCCCCATCCGATTACAATTGTAGCACTCAACCTTTGATTTGTCAAATCCAGCAACATCCTTAGCATTAAAGGTCATCTTCTTCTTGAACCTTTTATTAAACCTGTTTGCTCTTAAACTTACAAGAGCCATAGTCCACTTGATATCCATCTCTTCCAATTGTTCATCACTTATCTGCTCAAGATCTTCATATGTAATCCTTGAATCACTGGGCAAAGAAGCAATGAATGCACACACAGTATCTAGATCTAAACCAGCAGGTTTATTTCTATCAACGCCAAAGTTGTGTGTGTCAGCGCTTGAGTATAAAGCGTTGACAGGATATGATCCAGCGCTGACAGACTGACATCCAACGCTGACACCTTGAGATCCAGTGGCTGGATGTCCATAGAAGTTCATGGAATCAAATTGGCCTTCACTTTGTGAGAAGAAGGCCATGTTACTGCTGGAAGATTTATTATCACTATCCAAAAGCCATTCATTCTCCAACAGTCTTAGTTTGTTGAAGATGTCATCAAACCTGGAGGTCTTGTGGGTGTTATTGACAAGAATGGATCTTGTCTCAATCTTCCATACATCACCAAGGCTTTTAAGAAAAGTAGCATTCAACTCAGGATCATCAATCTGAGTTCCCATGAAGGAAAGTTGACTTGTGATGTCAAGAAGTCTACTTCTCACACTGCTGAGATTCTCATTGGGTTGAGCTTTAAAGACAGCATACTCATGCAAGAGTTGCTTCTTCTTTTCTTCTTTTGTGTCAGCATTGCCACCATGTGCTACTTCAAGAGCTTCCCAAAGCTCTTTTGCAGACTCAAAGCGTTTGTACTTGTGCTGATTCTCATGACCTAGGGCGTGTTTCATGATGTTCAAGATTTTCATGTCCACCCTCTTCTTGGCTATGTCTTCAACAGATACAGCTCTCCCATCTCCAGGCTTTTCCTTCTTATCAGCTTCAGGACAATTAGGAACAGCTGTCCTTGTGGCAATAGCAGCAGCAATCTTTCGTGCTTTGTCGAATGTGTTCCCATATTCGACAATCTCCCAAAGAGTGTAGTCATGAATAGCTATATATTGCTCAAAATTGGACTTCCAAAGCTCAAAGTTCCTGGCATCAAACATGGGAATTTTGATACTAGGATTTGAGGAGTTGTTTTGTAGCAAAGCAGCAGGTTGATCTGTGCCAGACATGATGTTTTTAGGGTTTTGAGAATTTTAGGGTTTTTAGGGTTTTTGGTGTTTTAGGGTTTTTGCGTTACTTAAAGATCAAAAGTTTCTCAACAAGCTCTGATACCACTTGTTGATCCCAAACTTAGATCGATTAAGCTTTGTGTATACGAGATTAGATCAAGTACTACACGTAGAGAAACCTTTGCTTATGAATAAAGTAACAAAGTGTTATGCGGAATTAACACTTGATCTAAAACACAAAGATGTTAAACAAACTTTCACTTGTATTAGAATAATCGTGCTTGATTACAATGAAAGAGGTTTAACTTGCGAATACTTATGAAAACTGATATATTAACTTTAACCTAAAAGACCTTCTTTTATAGAACAAGAAGTCTTGTACAATAAGCTACGAATCAACTATTCTAGGTAAAGATAATAATAGAAAATACAATGTCGTGCTTATCTTTACCATACATAAATAAAGAAACAAATAAACAGAAAGATTCGTATGAAGATATTCCATCAGTGTCAATCTTCAAGGCTGTCAGCGTTGACTTCTTCAAGGTCAACACTTGGCTGTCAGCGTCCAATGTCATCCTATCAGCGTTGACATTCTTCTTATCAGCGTCTAGTGAACTAACCCATATTTTATTCCCTACACCTTAGGCAGAAGGGTTATAGAGACCTTCACAAAACGTAGTTCTAGTCTTCATCAATATTAGAAATCCTTAGAAAGGATCAAGTCTTTATAGTTATTCTGTTTCTCTTGTTTATATTTATATTCTACATTCATATTGTGTATAGAGTCTCTTTGTGATTTGACTTGTGATTACAGAAGTCATTCACCGGTCCTGACAGGCTGCAAGATCTATATCTAATAGACCCAACAAGTGGTATCAGAGACTGGGAGGGTCTCTATACAAGCAGAATCAAGTTCTCTTATTACTAACAATCTGTTTATCATGTCTGCCTCAACTTCTACTCAAACAGGAGAAGAAGGCACTCCTAAAATTGTGCAACCTCAGCAGATCCTGGCTACGGTTTCCAACACGAATGGAAAATTCCCTCTTCTGAAGAAAGGTGAATATGATAACTGGGCAATGAAGATGGAATGGTGGATCACCAACACTGATCAAGATCTTTGGAAGATCATTCTGAATGGAAACAGCAGAAAGCTTACTGGACGAGACAAGAACGGTAATATTACTCTTCTTGACCCTAAAACTCATGAGGAAATCATCGCTATTCAGAAGGAGGTAAAAGCAAAAACAATTTTGCTTCAATCTCTTCCTGAAGATCACATGGGTGACTTCTACCATTTGGATGATGCCAGAGAGATCTGGAATGGCATAAAAGCAAGGTTTGGCGGGAATGAGGAGTCAAAGAAAATGCGAAGGTCCATGCTGAGAGATGAATTCACAGAGTTCAAAATCTCAGAAACTGAAGGCCTGAATCAAGGGTATGATAGGTTCCAGAAGATATTGGGCCAGTTGAATCAACTTCGGTCCAAGCCTTATGATGGTGATGTTAATGCAAGGTTTCTTAAAGCCTTACCCTACTCTTGGAACCAGGTGGTAATCTCTCTTAAAGCCAAAGGTGGGCTTGATTATCTCAGTTTTGATGATTTGTTTCATAGGCTCAGAACATTCGAACCTCATGTGAGAGGATATCCGAGTGACTCTTTTCCCACTCCTGCTAATTCAGCCTTTGTGAGCTCTATGGCATCTAGTCCCATGTCATATGCAAGTAGCCAGAGCAATAATGTGTCTCCCCAGCATACTATCCAGCATACTATTCAGCATACCGGTCCCATGTCATATGCATCTAGTCCCATGTCTTCTGCTTCTGATCCTCCTGCCAAGTCTGGTAGTATGGTAGAAGCTGTTCTTCATTCTTTTGTGGCTGATGTTACTGCTGAACAACAACTTGCGTTTGATGACTTCAAACAGATCGATAAGCTGGATCTGGATGAGATAGATCTTAAATGGCAGATGGACATGCTTACTCTTAGGGTTCACAAGTTTGAGAAGAAAGCAGGAAGGAAGTTTAATTACAACCCTCGGGAGCCAGCAAGATTCGATAGAAGCAAGGTTCGGTGCTATAACTGCCAGCAACAGGGTCACTTTGCAAGAGAGTGCCCTAGCAAGAATGATCAGGAAAAGAGCAGGTACTCCGCTTTCAAGGTTCAGGAGGTTAAAGATGACAAGAAGGCATTGGTGTCGGTTGACTCTATGGTCAACTGGAATGATCATCAGGCTTCTACTCTGGAATCAGCGGAATCCACGACTGATGTGTTGGCAATGATTGCTGGGAATCTCTCTGATGCAGAAGAAGCAGAAGAGTTTGCTCTTATGGGCATCTCACCTCAGGTACAACATTGTCCTCTTGGTTGTCATGAAAAATACACAGAACTGTTGTCCCAATTTAATGAAGTAAATGAACAAAATGATAAGTATTACTTAGAGGTACAAGCCTATAAAGCTTCATTAAACACATTGGAACAACAAAAGAAGTGGTTACAAGATACACAACGTGCGTATGAGGATAAAATTAGGATACTAAGCATTGATTTAGAAAACACTATAAATATGCTTAAATATACAGAAACTAAAAGAGATGCTAGTATCAAAGAAAAAGAGGAGATGCAAGCTAAATTAGATGCTACAATGTTAAGATTTGACAAATGGCAAAAGGCACCTAAAAATCTTTCAAAATTAATTGATAGTAGCATGTCTGGCAGAACTAAAAGAGGCTTAGGATTTGAAAAATATATTGATTCTGAAGATGTATTTGATTTATCTTTCTCAAGCGTCTTTGATGCCGACAAAGAGGATGAGGGCAAACCTAGTTACAATAGGTTTAAACCAGCAGCAGAAATGCATGCTGTTCCTCCTCCTCTTACTGGAACTTTCATGCCCACCTCACGGCATAATGACTCGGATGGATCACAGATGCTTGAGTCCCCAACAAGTTCTACTAATACTAACGACTTTGTCTCATGTACTTTCAGTGACAAAGCCGGTGACTCTGCATCTAATGGTTCAAGTGAAGAGTCAAGACCTACGAGTTCCAAGTCGAATGAACATGCTGCTACTGGTGCTAGGAAGTGTGAAGAAAAAGTCGCTGTCAAGTCAAGTGTGTCTTGTCCTTGTTTATTGAGTCCTAGGAAGAATGTTTTTCCTAGAACTGTGTGTAATAAAGTAGGCAGTATGAAACAGTCTCATTCTAATAAAAGGTCTTTCAAAACATGTTTTGTTTGTGGCAGTCCCTTTCATTTAATTAAAGATTGTGATTATTATGACACACATGCATCTGTTAATCATGCTTTACTTGCTCCTGGTTCACCAGGAGCTGCTCCATATGCTACTAGAAGACTTAATCCTAGTGCTCCAATGTTTCATACTTCTAGAGTATCCTCTCCTTTCATGTCTGATTATTGGGGAGAAAATGGATTCCAAACAACTAGTAATTATTTTCCAAATTATAATCCAAACTATGCGCAACATTTTGACCACACGTATTTTGGTTTGGGAAATTTGGGAACTGCTGTTAAGCCCTCAGCAGGTTGTTCCTGGTCAAATAATAATACCCATATGATGAATAGGCAACCAAGGAACAATGGTGGATCTCATCAATCTTCTTGGCATTCTTCTAATGATCCACAAGGCAGGCTCAAACCTGAAAAGGTTTGGGTCCCCTTAAGACACTAACTTTTGCATTGTGATTATCTTGTTGTTGTAGGTTACTCCATACCAGGATCCTAGTCTAGGCATTGTTGATAGTGGCTGCTCCAGGAGCATGACTGGCAATAAAGGCCTTCTCTCTAACTTTGTACCATTTTATGGGGGCAAGGTCTATTTTGGTGGAGGTGAAGGCAGAATCACTGGCAAGGGAACGATAAAGACTCCAAATCTCAATTTTGAGCAGGTCTACTATGTGGAAGCACTTCAACACTTCAACTTGATATCGGTCTCTCAGATTTGTGACAAGAAGCAGTTTGTTCTCTTCACCGATACTGATGCACTTGTGCTCTCCAAAGATTTTAAGCTTCCGGATGACTCACAAGTTTTACTCAGAATCCCTAGAAGACACAATCTCTATAGCATCAAGTTGAATGAAGTCAACCCTACTGGTCAACTAGCATGTCTGGTTGCAAAAGCCTCGGAAGATGAAGCCACAAAATGGCACCGAAGGATGGGACATGTGAACTTCAAGACCATTCACAAACTTGCCAATTTGAATCTGGTCTCTGGTTTACCTCCCAAGACGTTTAGAAATGACATAAATTGTGTTGCTTGCAGCAAAGGCAAACAACACAAAGCATCCTTCAAGGCCATTACTGCTTTAAGTCTCATTACTGAACCATTGCAGCTTTTACACATGGACTTATTTGGTCCTACTTCCATCAGAAGCATAGACCACAAGCAATTCTGTTTGGTGGTGACTGATGGCTATAGCAGGTTTGCGTGGGTGTTTTTCATGGCTACCAAAAGTGAGACCTACTCAATTCTTCGAGATTTTCTTACCTTGATAGAGAATCAGTTGTCCAAGAAAGTTAAAGGTATTCGATGCGACAATGGAACCGAGTTTAAAAATAGAGACCTCATCGCACTTTGCAATGCTAAGGGCATCAAAAGAGATTATAGTGCTGCTAGGACTCCTCAACAGAATGGTGTGGCAGAAAGAAAGAACCGGACACTAATAGAAGCAGCAAGAACTATGCTTGCCGATTCCAAGCTTCCGACCATGTTCTGGACAGAAGCTGTTAATACGGCCAGTTATGTTTTGAATAGGGTGTCTATTACTAATCCACACAAGAAAACACCTTATGAGCTGCTCACGGGCAAAGTTCCAAATATTGCTCATTTGAAGCCTTTTGGGTGTCCAGTCACCATTCTGAATACTAGTGACTATTTGGGGAAGTTTGATGGCAAGGCTGATGAAGGATATATTGTGGGATATTCAGCTCATTCTCGGGCGTATCGTGTCTACAATCTTGAAGCCAAACGGATAGTTGAAACTATTAATCTCAGGTATTTTGAGGAGAAGACAAGCATTCAAGGAACAGGTCCAGAATGGTATTTTGATCTTGATTATCTTAGTGATTCGTTAGGATATTTTCGTTTCAAAACTAACCATGACGCAGGACCACAAGTGTTTGCAACTTCTAGTACTGGTGTTCCTTCTAGTCTTTCTGATTCAGATGATGAGGATGACATTTTTGTGGTTCCATCCTATTCCACCACGGTTTCTCCTACTCCTCCTAGTGATGCAACTCCATTGGAAGTACAGGATTCCCAAGCAGCTCTTGATACTCTTCTCAAGCAACAACAAGAAGCTACTAAAGCGGCGGCTCAAGGTAGTTTTGAGTTTCCCTTGGTTGAGCCTACTGACAAAGCTGCTCCTAGTACTCCAGCTTCTGCTCCTAGTGTTAGTCACTCACCTACTGGTACTCCGGCTAGTGAGTCTGCTTCAAATACACGTTTCTCCAGTCCTTCTGATTTGGGGAATCATGAAAAGAAGTCTTCTACCAAGCTGGATGATATACATAAACAACCAGTAGACGGGATTTTCCAAAATGCTTCATATGATGCTGATTTAGTTGGTGATCACGGTAACATGGCACCAGAAGTGGAGGTTTCTTCCAATCCAGTCTTGCAATCACATAAAGACCATCCCACCACTCAAATTATTGGAGATCCTGGTTCTACCGTCAAGACACGCAGAATGCAGCAGAAGGCCTCGTCTGATCATCATGCTCTTGTGGGCTATATTGAGGATCAAAAGCGTAATAATCATACGGACTTTCAACACTGTTTGTTTGCTTGTTTTCTCTCACAGGTGGATCCTAGGTCTGTTTCTCATGCTCTTGAGGATCAAAGTTGGGTGGAGGCTATGCAGGAGGAAATGCAGCAATTCTTGTTTCAGAATGATTGGGTTCTGGTTGACTTACCAGATGGGAAGACAGCTATCAATACCAAATGGATTCTTAAAAACAAGAAGGATGCACGAGGAATTGTTGTCAGAAATAAAGCTAGGCTTGTCGCACAAGGACACACTCAAATTGAGGGCATTGATTATACTGAAGTCTTTGTGCCTGTTGCAAGGATTGAGGCCATTCGTCTGTTTTTGGCCTTTGCTTCGTATGTTGGCTTTACGGTGTTCCAGATGGATGTCAAGAGTGCATTTCTCTATGGAAAAATTGACGAAGAAGTGTATGTTACTCAACCTAAGGGGTTTGTTGATCCACTTCATCCAAAGAAAGTCTACAAGGTGGTCAAGGCTCTTTATGGGTTACATCAGGCTCCTAGAGGTTGGTATGAGCGTCTCTCCACTTTCTTGTTAAAGAATGGCTATAGAAGAGGTACTATTGACAAAACACTATTTCTTCGACGGAATTCCAAGGATATTATCCTTGTTCAGGTTTATGTGGACGACATTATCTTTGGTTCTACTAGGAAGGAGTGGTGTGATGAGTTTGAACACTTGATGAAAGGCGAATTTCAGATGAGTGCCATGGGAGAACTGTCATTTTTCCTTGGTCTTCAGGTCAAGCAACAATCGGATGGGATTTTCATCAGTCAAGATAAGTATGTTCATGAGATTCTTCAAAAGTTTGACATGGATCCTCTTCGACCAGCAGCAACTCCTTATGAAGTTGCTAAAATCAAACTTAAGAATGAGCCAGATCCACCCGTAAATGTTCATATGTACAGGTCTATGATTGGCTCTCTCATGTATTTAACTGCATCACGTCCGGATATAATGTTTGCAGTAAGTGCTTGTTCTAGAAACCAGGTGACTCCAACGGTTTCGAACTTAAATGCAGTGAAGAAGATTTTCAAGTATATCAAGGCTCAACCTAAATTGGGTCTATGGTATCCTAGAGAATCCCCCTTTGTACTTGAAGCATACAGTGATAGTGATTATGCTGGTGCTAATAATGATAGGAAGTCTACTACTGGTGGTTGTCAATTTTTGGGTCGTCGGCTTATTTCATGGCAATGTAAGAAACAGACAATTGTAGCTACTTCTTCAACAGAAGCTGAATATGTGGCTGCTGCTAGTTGTTGTGGTCAAGTTTTATGGATCCAAAATCAGATGTTGGACTATGGGTTCAATTTTATGAATACCAAAATTTTTATTGACAATCAAAGCACTATCTGTATTGTGAAGAATCCTGTATTTCATCAGCGGACGAAACATATTGAGATTCGGCATCATTTTATACGCGATGCCAATGAGAAGAAGCTGATACAGGTTCTTAAAGTTCATACGGATGACAATGTTGCTGATTTGCTGACTAAAGCTTTTGATGGTCCTCGGTTTAACCACTTGGTGGTTCATATTGGGATGGTCAATCCTTGAGGTCTAGGATTGAGGGGAGGAAACGCCTAAGGGGAGGCTTTGTGTACATATTAGGTCCGTCTAACGTATTCATAGTATTTAACAACATAATTTCTTGGTTATGGTGGTGTGTGGTGCTTTTGATGGAGGATTTTTGCTCTCTTCTGATGGATATGGCCTTACATGACTAGCTTCTGGTCCTTTTTGGTCAGCTTCTAGTTATGATTGGATGCTTTCTGGTGGTTTCAAATCCTTCCAAGTCTAGTGGTGTTTGGCTATGGGTACTGGTACTGGTCTGGCTACTGTTCATTTCTTTTGTCCTTTATTAATCACGTTTTGCTCCTGGTCCGACTATTGTGCACTTTGACTTTTGGTCAACGCTTCCAATACTGATATTTACAAGTTTGAATTCACCAAATAAATTGGGGATAAGTTATTATGTTAAAAAGGGCAAGTGGTTAGTATGCCATTATGGCTTAATTTGAAAGGGCAACCCCCCATTAATAGGGGTCAATGAACAGTTACTATTTCCTTCCTATATGGTCAACATACACTCATTACAATTAAAACACACACAAAAACCGCTTCTACTCCTCTCATCCCAATCCAAATCCTTCTTCAATCAATTCATCAAGATCCATGGCTGCTCTTGCTTATCAACCTGCTCATAATCGTGTTGCTTATCTGGGTGATGGTCCTAATAGTGAACATTTTGCTGATATCTTGGAGTTTATTGAAGCTTCAAACTTGAGATTTGCATTTACTGTTTGTCCTACCATATATGATAGTGTGGTACGTCAATTTTGGGCGTCTACTGAGCTTGTGAATGTGGCTGGACGTCCACGGGCACTCCTTGCTACCATAGATGGACGTGCTTATGTGGTCACTGAAGCATCTATTCGCTCTTCTCTTCATCTTTAGGATGAGGGGGGTGTTGTAACACTTCCCAATTCGGAAGTATTAGAGGGTATGGCTGCCATAGGTTATGACCATGGGGGGAAGTTTAACTTCCAAAAGAATAGGTTTTCCCCTCAGTGGAAGCTTCTGGTTCACTATTTAATCCATTGTTTGAGTCCCAAGTCGGGGAGTTGGGATGCGTTCCCTACTCCTTTGGCTACTGGTCTTATATGTTTAGCCCAGGGTAGAGTGTTTAACTTTTCACATTATATATTTGAGGGGATGGCTAGTAATTTGTCAACTGCTGGTTCTAGGAAAAAATTTCTTATGTACCCTAGGTTTATTCAACAAATACTTGTTTGCATTCCACGTGATAGGGCTGAGCATGTACCATCTAAACTAACAGCGAAAGTGTACTACAACATGATGCATGGGTTTCCTGGGGATTGGAGGCCCCTGACTGAAGCCATGATGGGTTTGGCTCAGGGTCCTATAGGTCAGGAGGAGGAGGCTCCTGAGTGGTTGTGTTAGATGATGACCCCATGGAGGAGGAGGAGGCTCTTGCTGGTGATGCCACTCCTGTGGTAGAGGAGGAGCTAGTTGAGGAGGTGGTGGTTGAACAACCATCCCCTCCCAAGACTGGTCCTTCCTCAGCTCCACAAAGGTCTCCATTTGTGGAGACTCCACCTCCTAGCCCTGCCCCACACTCGACTGATATCCCCTTTGCTGCTAGTTCTCCACACGTTGACCCCAATGTTGCTTCGGGCTCCCGTGATGCTTTCCCTGATCCAAGTTCTCTTGGTGGGCAGGCAGAGGAGCCTACTACTCTGACATCTTTGCTAGATCTTATGCACAGGTACCATGAGAGGATGATTTGCTTGGAAGCTGACTTGAACCAACATCGGAAGCTCACACGGGAGTTTGTTCTTCCTCTGGCCGTCTGTGTCCATTCCTGGTTCAAATGGTAGTTCTTCTGGTTCTGGTGCTGTTTCTGTTGGTCCTTCTACTACACCCTTGGTTGCGCCTATTGGATCTACTGCTGGTCCTGTTGCTACCATCTTTGTTACGACCACCACCACTCATGCTTCCACCACCACACCTGTTACTTCTACCACCACTCATGTTCCTGCAAGTACTTTTGTTGATCCCACCATACCTAATGCTCCTACATCTGTTGTGCCATCTTCATCACCACAAGTTTCTGCAACACAACCTAATCCCACTTCTGATGCAGCTCCTAGTGGTTCTTTGGGTGGACATGTTCACGAGTCTACTTCTACTGCTTCTCCTGCTGTTGCTGAAGTTCAGGTGAAGGTTGAATCCACTCCTTCGGCTCCCACGCCTCGACGTTCCACTTGCCAGAAACTTACTCGTCGTGTTCGCCGCGGTAAATCAGTTCCTTTTGAGAAGCGTGATCCTGAAAACTTAATTGATGCAGCTTCGGATAGCGATTCTGACTTACCTTTAGGCAATGGAAGCATTACGGGTTATACGGTTGAGAGGTCTACAACACTTCCTGGTGGCGTCTCCCATCGAATAACTTTGAGTGATGGGACTGTGCGAATGGTCATGGGTTTGCAGGGTGTGTTATCATGGGCTGACCGAATGGATCTTATGGCGTTGTTTGGGCTTGTTGATTCTAGTATGCCATTTGACCCGATGGCGGTGTCTTCCTGGCCTGGTATTCGTCTTTGGGCCGATCTCAAGCTTATGTTGGATCCTCCTCCATCTGCTACTCCTTTGGGCGTATGGAAGGATCAAATGCAATGGGAGATTGTTCGCTGGAAGCTCTATGCTGGATGTGGAGTACATGTGTTGGAGTTAGGTTCTGGTCATGTGGTGTTTATGTTGACGGATGTTGTGTATCCTTTGACTATTTCTTCCATGGAAGCAATGTTGGCAAGTCATTTGCAGATTTCTACTGCTCCTTCTGGGAATGAGTCGAGTATGGCCACATCTTTGGTCGAGGGTATTCAAGCACGGTTGTTAGCGGATAAGAAGGCAGCTTCTGGTGTGTAAGGTGAATGGGTTGTAAGTAGTTATACTTTGATTTTTGTTCTTATTTTGATTCTTTTCACCAATATGTATAGTGATTGGTGACTTTTATTCTTTATAGTTAAAAAAAAAAAAAAAAAAAAAAAACACACACAACATTTTATATAATATCTGCTTATACTTTAACACAGTTTAGCTTTTATACTTGTACATAATATCTCTTGGCTGGTTCAAAATGTGGTTCCTGGTTTGAGATTGGTCTGGTACTTGGTTTCACTTGGTGTTGGACGTGGTCCACACAACAAATGGTTCTCAACTTACCATGTCTCATCGACAAGAAAAAGTTGATTCACCTTGAGGGTACGACTCCTGGTGCGATTATCAAATCCGTTGATGGTTGCCAGGTTACCTAAAACTGGATGGTTTTCACTTGCCATAGTATTGGACTGAAAAGTGGCTAATCCAAGGGGGTACGACTCTTGGTAAAGATCTTATCAAATCTGTTGATAGCTGTAATAGCTTGCTTAAAGCTATAGGGTGTTCAACTCACCGATGCTTTATTGCTAAGAGTTGGCGAGTCCAGAGGGGTACGGCTTCTGGTAAAGACGCATCAAATCCGTTGACGGCTGTGATGGTTTGCCTAAAATCATCAGGGTACCCCCACTCACCATTGATTCACGTTCTAAGAGCTGGGCTGGGTTCTAGTCTCCCAGGGTGATGCTTATTCCACCAGAATGACTAGCTAGCCCAAGAGCGAGCAGCTACTTGGTAAAGGCTCATCAAATCTGCTCATGTTGCTGAAAGATTCAACCTGATGCTGATTTGTTACAAGCTTTGGAGAAGCTTCTAGTGTTTCATGCGGCTGTTCTTCTGGTTCTTATCTTGTTGCTGCTGCTATTTGTTTTGCTGATACAATCCTCGGGCTTTCTTTGCACGTTTTCCAGGAAACTTGAACTCAACAGGTCAAATTCAAGTTTAGGGGAGGATTGTTAGGACCATTGTAATAGTTATATGTAATAGGTAGACTAGGAGGTATGTAGTTCCTCCTGGTCCTAGTCGTAGTAGGAGCAAGTCCTGCTCCTGGTCCTAGTCAAAGTCAAACTTTATTATTTACTTAATATTCTGTTAGGATATGCATGAGTTATATTAGGAGAAGATATGCATATCAGTTTTACACGTTTTCTTGTATGCTGTATTAGGGTTTCCTTGTAGTATAAAAGGAACCTTAGGCAGAAGGGTTATAGAGACCTTCACAAAACGTAGTTCTAGTCTTCATCAATATTAGAAATCCTTAGAAAGGATCAAGTCTTTATAGTTATTCTGTTTCTCTTGTTTATATTTATATTCTACATTCATATTGTGTATAGAGTCTCTTTGTGATTTGACTTGTGATTACAGAAGTCATTCACCGGTCCTGACAGGCTGCAAGATCTATATCTAATAGACCCAACAAAGAGGTTATCAAACTTCTAGATGCCGGAATGATTTACCCTATTTCGGATTCGCCATGGGTAAGTCTCGTCCATTGTGTGCCAAAGAAAGGCGGAATAACCGTTGTTCCCAATGAACACAACGAGTTGATTCCTACTCGTCTTGTTACTGGGTGGAGAGTTTGTATAGACTATCGCAAACTCAATGATGCCACGAGAGAATATCATTTTCCTCTTCCTTTCATGGATCAAATGCTCGAGCGTCTAGCGGGTAATGATTACTATTGCTTCTTAGACGGTTTCTCCGGGTATTTTCAAATTCCCATCGATCCTAAAGACCAAGAGAAAACCACATTCACTTGTCCCTAAGGAACATTTTCTTACAAACGAATGCCTTTCGGTTTATGTAATGCTCCTAGGACGTTCCAAAGGTGTATGATGGTTATCTTCCATGACATGGTTGAAGAAACTATGGAAGTCTTCATGGATGATTTCTCTGTTTATGGCAATTCTTTCTCTGCTTGCCTTGCCAATTTAGAACGTATGCTTAAGCGGTGTGAAGACACTCGCCTTGTTCTAAATTCGGAAAAATGCCATTTCATGGTAAAAGAGGGCATCGTGCTAGGACATAAAATCTCAAAATCCGGTCTCAAAGTAGACCGTGCTAAAGTTGATGTCATAGCCAAATTACCTCCACCTTCAACCGTGAAGGGTGTGAGAATTTTCCTCGGTCATGCGGGCTTCTACCGTCGATTCATAAAATACTTCTCTAAAATCGCTCGCCCGATGACCCACCTCTTGGAAAAAGATACTCCTTTTATCTTTGCCAAAGAGTGTATTGAAGCCTTCAACCTTCTTAAGGATAAGTTAACTAAGGGGCCGGTCTTGGTTACCCCTAATTGGGAGCTACCTTTTGAGTTGATGTGCGATGCTAGCGACTTTGCTATTGGAGCGGTTTTGGGCCAAAGAGTGAATAAACACTTCCAACCAATCCATTATGCTAGCAAGACAATGACGGGGGCTCAATTGCATTACACGACAACCGAAAAAGAGCTTTTAGCTGTTGTCTATGCTTTTGAAAAATTTCGCCCCTATCTTGTCCTTTCCACTACCATCGTGTACACGGACTATTCCGCGTTGAAGTACTTGTTAACTAAATAAGATTCTAAACCAAGACTTCTTCGCTGGGTTTTGCTACTTCAAGAATTTAAAATCAAAATTCATGATAAGAAGGGAGCCGAAAACCTAGCCGCGGATCATCTCAGTAGACTTGAGGATCCTTATCAAGGGGATCATCCGAACAAAGAGATCAATGACTCTTTTCCCCTTGAGACCTTAATGTCAATCAACTCGAATTTTGATGAAACCCCGTCGTTTGCGGACATTGCAAACTATTTGGCGGGTGGAATTCTCATTGACGGGTTAACATCCCAACAAAAGAAAAAGTTCTTTAAAGATATTAAGACTTACTTTTGGGATGACCCGTATCTCTTCAAACAATGTGCTGATTTGATTATTCGCCGATGTGTTGATGGACCGACAGCTTTAGACATTCTCGAAGCTTGCCACAAAGGACCCACCGGTGGTCACTTTGGTCCCAACCTCACCGCAAAGAAAGTGTTTGACTCGAGATTTTATTGACCCTCCATTTATCGTGACGCTCACGAAATGGTGAAAAATTGTGATGCTTGCCAACGACAAGGCAAGATCACACATAAAGATGAGATGCCTAAAAATTTCATACAAGAATGTGAAATCTTTGATGTATGGGGTATCGACTTTATGGGGCCATTCCCTTCATCTAAAGGAAACAAATACATCCTTGTAGCCGTTGACTACGTTTCTAAATGGTTTCAAGCCAAAGCTTTACCCACTAACGATGCAAGGGTGGTTTGTAACTTTTTGAAGCAACTATTCGCTAGATTCGGTGTGGCTCGTGCCATTATTAGTGATCGTGAGACTCATTTTTGCAATGATCAATTCGCAAGAGTCATGGCTAAGTATGGTGTCAATCATCATCTTTCCACTGCATACCACCCACAAACTAATGGGCAGGCTGAAATCTCTAACTGAGGGTTAAAGCGAATTCTTGAACGAACCGGGGGAGAGCATCGTGCCTCATGGGCCGATAAACTTGATGATGCTCTGTGGGATTTTCGTACCGCATACAAGACTCCGAATTGTTGTACACCATATCGTCTCGTGTACGGGAAAGCATGCCACCTCCCCATTGAGTTGGAGCGCAAGGCTTACTGGGCCTTGAAGTGGGCTAACTTCGACATCAACAAAGCAGATGACCTACGCAAAATCCAACTCAATGAGCTTAATGAACTCATGAATGAAGCTTATGAAAATTCTTTGATCTATAAGGAAAAGACTAAGCTCATTCATGACTCTAAGATTAAAAACTGAGAATTCCAAGTTGGAGACAAAGTTTTACTCTTCAACTCTCGGTTAAAAATCTTTTCAGGCAAACTCAAATCTCGTTGGTCCGGCCCATTCACCATTGCCAAAATATTTCCATATGGTACTCTCGAGCTCGCTCAACCTAATGGACCTAATTTTAAGGTGAATGGCCAACGAGTGAAGTTGTACTTTGGTGAGGACATCTGTCATGAGATGATTCCATCCCTCACCACGTTTCCCATGAACTAGTTTTGGGTCGAGTCAGGCTCGTGACTCAGTTATCAAAAACAAGCGCTCCTCGGGAGGCAACCCGAGTATCTATCCCTTTCCATTTTACCTCCTAAGTGTAGGGGGACCTATATAGATCGCTTGTGTTTGTGTGGTGATGTGATTACAGGGATGAATGCACTTTTGGAACCTTTGAAGAACCGTGCTCCCGTGTTATCCGCAATCCGGTTCTATCTCTCAACTATCGTGATTCAATTTTCTTCATACTCACATTTGAAATTGATCACTTTAGTCGTCTCTTCCTTAGCTTGATTTAACCAACGTGCGCAATGTCATAAGTGTAGGGGAGACTTTTCCCACATGCTTAAACAGTGAGGACAATGTTTATATTCAGTGTAGGGGAGAATTCTATCGATGTTTTAAGTGGACTTTTCCATTAAAATGCCTTCATTTAACCGGAAAATCATCTTTTTCAGCATTTTTCAAATTTTTAATTAACTTTGGTCATATAGTCGTAGTTTTTAAATTTATATCGTTGCTTTCATATGTATATATCCCACAATAAAGTCAAAATTATTAATAAAGTGGTGTAGCTAGTTTAGAAGTCTTTGACATATTAGGCCCGTTGCGATTATTTTGACTCAACCCGAATAGACTTATCCAAGTTTATTCTAGCAAGTATCCTTAACCATGTAGACCTTAATTGGTTTATTAGGCTAAGCATCCACGAGTCTCATTACTTGAGATTTTAAATTGTGGAGAACGAGAAATGATAGAGCCAATTATAAGTCGGTATTCTTGCACAAGCACACTTGGTGTGATTATAAGCTTTTCCTCCCATCGCCTTAAATGAATAAATGCAATAAGTAAGGTCGTACGATTTTATTGAATAACTTAGCTTCTAGCCCAAGATCGTTTAAAAGTTGCTCGGTAATGATAAGAGTTCATAGCCAAGGCATAACTAATGAAGCGGGGCGCGAAGATTGGCGAGTCCGAAAAGGCCCTAACAAGGCATGAGGATTCCATTTTATTGCTATAGATCCAAGGTGATTTGAAAAGCATTATTCCCAAAATCAATATGAAGGATCAAGACTCACGACGAAAAGCAATCAACTCCCATAAAGATCATGGAGAAGTCTATCCGAAAAGACCCTAACAAGGTATGAGGATAAATAGATCCAAGTCCGAAAAGGAGGCGGATCGTTGTATCTCAAAATCCCAATTAACGATTGAAGAAATAATGATGAACTCGTGGTCAACAAAGTTGGAGTATCCCTCAAAAGTCTCCAAGTGAAGAAACTCTATTAACGAAGAGAAGACCATTATCTCAAGAACGTCTCTCAAAGATATGAAGTAAGAAGTACATGCCAAATATCGGCCCGAGAAAGGTCTCAAATCGTGAAGCGATTTAATACTTTGCTTTTGGCTAGGTATAAAATCTTACCGTCCGAATCTTTTCGAATTGAAAACCGGTCTTAACTGCGACTCAATTGTCTTTTGGTGAATCAAGAGAATGGTTTGGTTTGTTTGTCTAGTTTATACTAATAGCAAGTAATTAAAGTGTCGTTGAGTAAAGTTAAAGTGTTTAAGAATTAAACTAAAAGCTATGTAGAAAAACTTTAAGTAAAAGCTTTAAAAGTTAAAAACATGTTTCATCGCAATATAACAATTCATTTCCGTCGGAATGCACCAAATTAAAACCATCGGAATATCACTAGAAAGAGCCATCGGAATATTCAATACAAGGTCCATCGGAATGTTAAACTTACTACCCATCGGAATGTTGTAAAAACTACTTATCGCAATGATGCTCGTCGGGATGTTCTTAGATCGCAAAATGGTTCAGATCGGAATGATGTAAAGTAAAATTGGGCAGCACTTCGTCTTAACAAGACCTTAGTCCCGTCGGAATGTGCGATCGCAATGAGCGATCGCAACCCAGATCGGAATAAGGGGGGAATTGCCACCCGATCGCAAAGTAAAACCCTAATGGGTTATTGCGATCAAAACTTTGAGTCCCGTCGGAATGTGTACAAAATCCCTTGTATTGCGATGGACAGCAACTGAATCCGAAATTGGTGGCAAATGTAAAACTCAATAAGCACAATTCAATAATCTATTGTATCCAAAACTTAAACAACTCAAAAAGCTCGAATTTGACAACTTGTAAAACATAAAGGATTATCAACTTAACGAAATGAACTTTAAAATGACTAAAATCTTTATTATATCCGAAAATCAATAAGCTAAAACCCGAATAAGCCAATAAGAACTGAAAGCTTACAACTTATACGTTTAAGAGGTGATATAAGCACAAAGGAAATGAACCTTCTAAACATACAACCTCAAATTTAATCACGGATCATTGATGATTCGGATCAAAGTAAGGTTTCGGATCAAAAATTCAAATAAACCAAGAAATGTAGAATGAGATTAAGGAACACAAAGCTTAAACTTTTGATTAAAATGAACTCAAATACAAAGATTAAAGAAAGCTTGAAAGAAAGGAAGAATGGAAAGCCTAGTGAGAGAAAGTTGGGAACTTTCTCTCTCTAAAACTAGAAAGAAAACTTAAAATTAAAAACTAGCTAACCACCCTCCTAATGTGATTAGGAGGGTATTTATAGGGAAGTGGGAGGCATGTGTGGTGCTTTCTTCTTTCTTTTTCTTCTCGACTCGACTTTAATTCTTTGTCTTTCTTGATGTCGTCTCAGGATTGATTAAACTCGTCTTAACATTTCTTCATTTATTTAGACTCGAGTTCTTCGACTTCATTAACTTCCGTCTTTAGACTTGTTCTTCGATAAATCTTTAGAATAGGTCTTGGACTTCCGTTCTTTTTGCACTCTTGATCTTTTGACTTCGTCTTTTCCCGTTTTCTTCGATAAAAGCCCGTGAAAGCCCGTGTTTTATTCCTTTTTCATATTTTGATCCTAAAACACAATAAAAACATAAACCACGCATAATTCCGACTTTTACGACATAAAATACACGTTTTGGTCTTGTTATTATTGGAAATAAGTGGTAAAAGGATAAGTGTTTTCACACTTATTAAATCCCCTACACTTGACCATTGCAATGCCCTCATGCAATGCATTATTTTAAAGCATGGTTTACATTTTCCATCATAAATAACCCACCTTGGCCTTTATTAAATACTAAACGTAAAGAAATTAAAAACTTACATTGGGTTTTGGCTGCCACGAACGTTTATCATCCTCAAGTTTCACGTTCCCATACCAAGCTTAAAAACGAGATCATTGTTATTATAAGTTAGCAAACTATCACGAACTCATGTGGGCCAATTATTCACTTAGACTCCCTTATTCCTAGGTGTATCTCTTATATTTTATTTTTGTCTTGAATGATCACGAGGATGCATTGTTTGACTTATTTCGATAGTTATTTAGGCCAAAAATAAAGTGCACGATTTAATCAATAGTTAGCTAAAGGACCAAATCTTTTAAAACTGCTTCTCGGGACCTCATAAAGTTCATATCTTGGCAAAACTCGCTTCGCGATTTGAGACCTTTCTCGGACCGATATTTGGCAGCGACTTCATACTTCAAACCTTGAGAGACATTCTTGAAATAATGGTCTTCTCTTCATAATAGGAAATTCTTCACTTGAAGTTTTGAGAGATTCTTCATCTTTGGACCACGACTTCTTCATTTTTCTCCAATCTTTATTTTGGACTTTGATATACAACGATTCGCCTCCTTTTAGGACTTGGATCTATATATCCTCATACCTTGTTAGGGTCTTTTTGGATAGACTTCTCCATAATCTTTTGGGGAGTATTTGCTTTTCGTCGTGTGTCTCGATCCTTCATATTGATTTTCGATAAATGATTCTTCACATCACTTTTGGATCTTTTAGCAACAAAATGTAGCCCTTATGCCTTGTTAGGGCCTTTTCGGACTCACCAATCTTCGCACCCCGCTTCAATAAGTTATGCCTTGGCTATGAACTCTAATCTGTACCGAGCAACTTTTAAACGATCTGGGGCTAGAAGCTAAGTAACCTTTTAAATCGTACAACCTTATTTATTGCAGATATATAGATGAATGGAAACTAGCCATCATGTTCTTCAAGTCATTCGTTTGACTATCCAAAGTATTTCTCATGTCGGCTCTCAAATCGTTCCCTTGTTTGACCAAGTCTGCTTTCAGGTTGAGCACTTCTCTCTGAAGATTTCCCACTATTACATCGTTAGTCCTCATATAAGTTTCCACTTCTTGGTGTAAGGCGGTGGGTTGGTTGGGAGGAGCATTGTATGCGGGTGGTTGATAAGCAGGTTGCTGGTATACTTGGTTGTTTCGTTGAGGTGGTTGTTGCTGCTTGTGAGGTGGAATGTATGGTGTACGAGGTTGTTGTTGTTGTTGAGGAGGGCGATTAAGGTTTTGTTGTTGGTTTGGGTTGTTTGGGGGAAAACCGGGTGGTGAGAGGTAGTTTTTGGAGTGGTAACTAAGCAAATTTCGGTCACCTTGAGGTCTAGCTTGATAAGCAGGTTGAGGATAGGTGCCATATGCTGCATTCACATTCTCAGCAGGGTAGTCTTGGGTGGCGCTACACGTGGTGTAAGAGTGAGGACCACCGCATATCTCACAAGGTTGGCTGACAGCATTAACTTGGGCGTTTTTAACGTTGTTGCTGTTGGTGTTGCTGACGGTGTGGGTAACAAGCGATTCAAGAAGCGTAGTGATTTTGTCCAGTCGCTTGTCGCTGTCACTAGTGCTAGCACTAGCGACATTGGTCCGAATGATTGGGGTAAATTACACCCTTTAGGAAAAAGGCGTAAAAGCGGTAAGTATTAAACAAATGATTTTAGGAAAAATCAAGTGTTAATGACCCTTATGGATTCCAAGTTCGTTTCCCAAGGAGGTATATGTGTGTGAAAAACGTGCCAAATGTTTGTGATTAATGATTGGTTTAGAAGGGGATTGGAAGAGAAAATGACGAAGACGTAAAAATAAAAATTACCAAGAAAAATCACTATTAGAAAGTTAAGACGTAGAACCTTAAAAATCACCAAAATAAAAATAAATTCTAAAAATTACCAAAAATTCACCAAAAATCAAAATTAATAAACTAAAAGTTTACCAATGATCAAAACTTTTTCAAACCTTTTAAATAATTAAATATTCAATTTTTAAATGCTAATTAAAGCTCTAAAAATCAAATAAATTATCAAAAAGCCCAAATAAAGATTTTTCAATTGATAAAACTCAAAAGTGACCTAAAATGATTAAGAACTATTTTTAGAAATTTTAAAACTATTAAAAACTATTTAAAATGATTTAAAAACTATTAAAACTTAAAATAATTATAAAAATTAATCTAAATGAGATAAAATTAATCTAAAAGTTGCTAGAGTCCTATTTTAATGTATTTAACCTAAGAAAAATGTAAAAAGTTGGAAAAAGTGAAATTTTAAAAATAATAATAAAATAATAATAAAATAATATTAAAAATCCAAAAATTCTAAAAAATTCTAAAAACTTGCAAACTAGTTTATTTTAACCTAAATAATCAGAAAATCAAAGTGAAATTACCAAAATACCCCTAATGGGCCCTCAAATGGGCCAAATTCAAAATCAGTCAACACAAATGGGCTTTTGGGCCCAAAAAGTCAAACTTGGCCCAATTGACTTGGAAAAGCCCTATCTGACTTAAAATTTAATTCTAAGAACAAAACTCTAAAGGCCCAAAAGCTGAAAATGTGCTTATCACAGCTTATTGAACACAAAGCTTATTCTTATTGGGCTTTTCAGCCCATTAAGCCATAAGCTAATGCCATAAGCTCTAATTTGACACACAACCCTCTTTTAGGATGCTTAAGAGATCTGTCAAAAGAAATTTCCAATAAGCTCACATAATAAGCCATAAAATAGAAAAGCAAAAATCCACAAAACGACAAAATAGTCGTTTTTGAGAAATACTGAACCTCAGAAGCTGATTCAACTTGCAAAAGCTTTCAAATGGACTCAATAAGCAATATCAATCAACAAAAATCCAATAAGCACAACCAATAAGCCAGAATAAGCACAAAAGAGCTTATGTAAAAGTCAAAGGAGTTGGTTTTCTAGTCAAACCTAAAAGTCAACCACCCAAATGCTCCAGGATGAACAAATGGGTCAAAATATGAGCACCTATTACAAAAACAAAGTTGTTGCAGGTTGGAATAAGCTAAAATAGCTTATTGATAAGCTGACACCCAAATTGCACTATCAGTGGCAACCAGCAGGGGAAAGGAGTTCCCACTGCTTTGACTAATTGACCAAGCTTATTTGAGAGTTCTGGTTTGATTCAATTGGAAACAAAGGCACCCTTGTGATCAGTGAACCACAAGGAGTCAATAGCAACAATAAAATCACAAAATGATCCACACAATGAATTGGGACCTATGTAACTTTGATATTTATGAATGGAAATGCTTTATTATTAAACGACGCGATTTTTATGCGTTGTCTATGATGTGAGTAATGTGCTATCCCATAACACCAACGAGTCTTTCGCTGTATTGAGTTGTATAAATTTGGGGGTGTTACATAGGCCATGCGGGCTTTTATCGTCGTTTCATCAAGGACTTTTCGAAAATTTCTCGACCCATGACACACCTTCTCGAGAAGGATGTTCCTTTTATATTCAATGAGGATTGTGTTAGAGCTTTCGAAACTATCAAAAGGAAACTTACCAAAGCTCCCATTCTTGTTGCTCCTAATTGTGAATTACCCTTTGAAATCATGTGCGATGCAAGTGATTATGCTATAGGGGTCGTCTTAGGGCAACGTTATGACAAGCATTTTCGTCATATCCACTATGCTAGTAAGACGATGACCGAGGCTCAATTAAAGTACACTACAACAGAAAAGGAATTCCTTGCCGTGGTCTATGATTTTGAGAAATTACGACCTTATCTCGTCTTAACTAAAAGCATCGTGTATACCGACCATTCGGCTATCAAGTATCTCTTAGCTAAGCAAGATGCTAAGCCGAGATTGCTTCGTTGGATGCTCCTCCTCCAAGAATTTGATGTCACCGTGCTTGACAAAAAAGGAGCCGAGAATCTAGCGGTCGATCATCTCTCTCGTCTAGAAGATCCTCACAAAGATGTTTTCGAGAACAAGGAAATCACCGAAACATTTCCTCTCGAGACTCTCGGTGTAGTAAATTCTAAAGACACCAACCCATGGTTTACCGAAATTGCAAATTACCATGCGGGCAATTTCATAATCAAGGGTATGACGACACAACAAAAACGAAAATTCTTTCGTGACGTCAAGTTCTATTTTTGGGACGACCCTTATCTCTTTCGGGTCTGTGCGGATCAACTCGTTTGACGTTGTGTATTTGGTGCCGAAGCTTCTAATATCCTTAGAGCTTGTCACGAGGGACCCACGGGTGGTCACCACGGTGCTAATCTCACGGCTAAGAAAGTGTTCGATGTCGGCTTCTTTTGGCCTTCTATCTATCGTGATGCACACGAACTTGTCAAGTCGTGTGATTCGTGCCAACGTCAAGGAAAATCGTCTCAACGTGATGAAATGCCGCAAAACATAATTCAAGTGTGTGAGATTTTCGACATATGGGGAATAGATTTATGGGGCCGTTCCCATCGTCTCATGGCAACAAATATATCCTCGTCGCGGTGGACTACCTTTCTAAGTGGGTGGAAGCTAAGGCTTTGCCTACTAATGATGCTCGTGTGGTAGTGAAGTTTTTGAAGCAACTATTCTCTCGGTTCGGAACCCCTCGTGCTATTATAAGCGATCGTGGAACCCATTTTTGTAATGACCAATTCGAAAAGGTTTTAAAGAAATATGGAGTTACTCATCGTCTTTCTACGGCTTATCACCCGCAAACGAGTGGGCAAGTCGAGGTTTCGAACCGAGCTTTGAAGAGGATTTTAGAGAGGTCAATTGGAGAAAACCGTGCTTAATGGTCCGACAAACTCGATGACGCTTAATGGGCCTTTAGGACCGCTTATAAGACACCTATCGGTTGCACTCCTTATAAGTTAGTCTATGGGAAGAATTGTCATTTGCCCATTGAATTGGAGCACAAGGCATATTGGGCCCTTAAGCATGCAAACTTTGACTTGAAGACCGCGGGAGATCACCGGAAAATACAACTGAATGAATTGGATGAATTAAGAGATAATGCTTATGAAAATTCATTGATTTTTAAAGAAAAGACTAAAAAATTTCATGATTCAAAGATTAAAAACCGGGTTTTTAACATTGGTGATCAAGTGTTACTTTTTAACTCGAGACTTAAGATATTTTCCGAGAAATTGAAATCTCGTTGGTCGGGTCCGTTTACCATTACAAAAGTGTTTCCTTATGGGACAATCGAGCTAGCTCAAGATGATGGTCCTAATTTCAAGGTGAATGGACATAGGCTTAAGCACTACTTTGGTGGGGAAATTCCTTCAATGGTTGCCCTCGACCAAGTCACCTTCCCTAATGATAATTAGCAATGAGGGGATCGAGTCGAGCTCATGACTCGGTAATCAAAAACGAGGTGCCTCGTGGGGGAGATCCCATGCTTATCCTTTTATGCTTACTATTCACTAATAAGGGGACTTGTACCCTTCAAACTCGTTGTCTCGTGGTTGTTTGTGATTGTGTTATCTAGATCATCATCATCATCTACGATTGAAGACTCTCGTGTTCGTTTACGTGAGCCTCCTTCGTTTGCTTGAAGAAGTTTTTCACGAATCCATTGACATATCCTTTATTGTTCTAACAATTATCTTTTAGCACACTTAATAAACGGCTTTAGATATATTGTTGATCACCCTTTCCATGCTATATCCTAAGCATTCGATTCTTCATCTCTAGTATAGGGGTGCTCCACCCTTAGACTCGAAACATTGAGGACGATGTTTACTTTTAGTATGGGGGGTGAATAGGTACTTGCTTTGCTACGCCGTCACGCTTTCCAACTTTCAATGTTTTGTTTTATTGCTAATAAGGCTAAAAATGGCCAAATTTTAAAATTTTTCTTAGTTTTCATAAGTGTTTTTGAGACACGAATGTATATTTTCCGATGGGTAGAATAAGATCTAATTTTTGACTTGATGGGCATTTGGAGCCATTTACATTCCTTAAGCCGCTCAATTCAAGTATTGCTAGACTTTTATATAGGGAGCTTTAAAATGCGAAAGTCTTAACTCATTCGGGTTAAGAACAAGAACTTTTCGCAAGTTCCTATAATTGATCCTAGAAAGTCACTTATCAAGGGAACTATAAAATGCATTCTCTAAACTTGAAAAAGTCCAAGAAAGTGCAAGATCCTATAGGTGGCTTGAAAACCCAAAACTTTGATTTGATATAGTCTTAATGAAAGCTAATCCAAATTTGGCTTAATTTTGACTTGCATGGCTAAGTATTCACTAGTCTCTTTAATTAGAGGTCTTTATATAGTGAAGAATGAGAAATGATAGAGTTAGACAAGTGATCATGCTAAACGTAGAACATGAAAATGTTCTTTCAAAAATTCATATGTTTTTAATTGTGGCTTTTTCTTCCCATGTCATGATCAATGCATTAGGAATAATCATAATTGCAATAAGTAAGGTCGTACGATTTGAAAGGTTACTTAGCCTCTAGCGCAAGATCGTTTAAAAGTTGCTCGGGGTTGAATAGAGTTCATAGCCAAGGCATAACTTATTGAAGCGGGACACGAAGATTGGCGATCATCCAAAATGGCCCTAACAAGGCATGAGGAGCTCTATTTTTGCTAAAGATCCAAAGATGATGTGAAGTATCATTATTCCTAAATCAATATGAAGGATCGAGACACACGACGAAAATCAATTACTCCCCTAAAGATCATAGAGAAAGTCTATCCAAAAAGACCCTTACAAGGTATGAGGATAAATATATCCAAGTCCAAAAAGGAGGCGGATCGTTGTATATCAAAATCCAAAGTAGAGATTGAATAAAAATGATGAAGTCGTGGTCCAAATATGAAGAATCTCTCAAAAACGTCAAGTGAAGAAATTCCAAATATATGAAGAGAAGACCATAATTTCAAGAACGTTTTCCCAAGATTTGAAGTATGAAGTACATGCCAAATATCGGTCCGAGAAAGGTCTCAAATTGTTGGGAATCTAAACTTGTTAGATTCCCTTATCATTTATTTAAACATAATTAGGCTGTTAGATAGTCCATTGCCTGTGCCTAGGAGGCAGACAAGTTTCGCAAGACTCACAGAGGTCCAAGTCTCTGTGAGCAACCTCAGAGGAGTCCATGTCAGCGACATTGTCAGGGAAGTCGAAGATTACCTGAAGACATACTCATTGGCTGTGATGGATAACAGCCAAGATGTATCAGGGACTCTGAGGGGTTGAGAGTTAACAGGGGTGGCAATACCCTGATAACTCTCAGCACACTTTGGACATGCCATTTGTGTGTTCGAGACTATGAAGAATAAGGAAACTGTTTTTGACAACTGTTCCTTAAAGCATAATGGAAGACTACCAAGAATAGAAGGACATCATGTGACTGATGTGGGAACTTGTAAAAGCTTGTGTAGTCGCCATCAAGTACTGTTTAAGTCAAACTCGTAACACTATAAATAGGATGTGTATCCATGCATTAATGTTTAACACTTTGAGATATTAAGAACATTATTGCATATAACTTAGTGAATCAAACAGCTATGAATGTATTCATAAGTTAGGGTTTATTGTTGTTCAAAGTGTGCACAACACATTGTCATCAAACTGTGTTATCCATAACACTTGTAATTCTTTATTATACAATAATAAGATTACGTTTGAAAAGTAATACCTTGTGTTGATTAAGTTAAGATTAGGGTTTCTTGCATTGATTAGGGACTTTCAATTGGTATCAGAGCGGTGTTTGATATTAAAACCTTCAAGAAACATCGTTCTCAGTTTTATAATCAAGATCCACCATGCCAGAAACATCTAACCCACCACAATCACCTTCCACAAACCCATCTTCACCAAGACTTAACCCTCCTGCCAATGACGATGATCTACCCCAACTTCTTGACTCAAGAGGTGGATCACACGTCACAAGTGTACCAGTCTTTGATGAAGAAGATTTTGCCAGTTGGAAGAGTCAATTTCTTGTATATCTTGATGGACTTGAACCTTTTCTTTTAGAAATTTTAGAAAATGGTCCATATATTCCCATGGCGCTTACATCCACTGAAGAAAACCCTCTTCCCAAACCTCTCAAACAATGGACTCCAGCTGATAGGAAATTGGAAAACCATGTTAAACGTCTCAAAAGCATCATAATTTCCTGCCTTCCCAAGCATATCATGAAGTCTGTCATTCAGTGTCCCACAGCTAAACAAATGTGGACAGACCTCATTCTTGGCCATGAAGGACCCTCTGAAACAAGAGAGACAAAGATTCAGGCACTCAGACTTCAGTTTAATGCCTTTAAGTCACCTGAAGGTGAAAAGGTTCAGCAAACCTATACTAGGCTGAAGATTCTTCTAAATGACCTAGCTATGAATGATGTCACTATTAGTCAAGCTGAGATCAATGCTACCTTTGTCAACAGCCTTCCAAGAAAGTGGCTGAGCATGAATCAGACTCAGAGAGCTAACAACTCAATCAAAAATGATACCCTTGCTCAGCTCTATGGTAAGTACAATTATGAAGAAGGGCTGATCGATACTATCTACAAATCAGAGACTGAAAGATTTGTAGTCCAAGGAGCATCTTCCAAAGCATTGATCTCTGCAACACATCCTCATGACAGCGATTCTGATGTTGAAGAAGATACCCGTAGCAGCCAAGAGTTTTTGACAGACCTCAATGCAAAGTTCCATGAAAGAGCCTTGCTAGCCAACCAAAGAAGATACTTCAAAAGATCAGGAAGAGTAGGATCAGCTAGTAAACCAACTGACAGGTCAAAAGAAACTTGTTTTGCCAGTGGAAAGCTTGGACATTTTCAAAAAGACTGTCCTTCCACCAAGATATCCTCACCCTCTTATCCATCATCTTCATCCAAACCCTACAAGTTCAAACAACATAACAACTCATCTCAATCCAATTCTTCAGACACTGAGAAGAAAGATTACAAAAATAAGTACAAGGCACTTAAAGCTGAGTTAGAACAAATGAACTTGAAGATTGAAGCTCTGTCTAAAAAGAAGGGTGGTGAAAAAAAGACAGCGAAAGGATTGGTTGCTGAAACTTATGATTGGAATGATGAGCCACTGACTTCAGATGAAGAAGACACCACCAGAGTCAGGGCTTTTATGGCGATAGCTGAGGATGAACCAGCTGTTGGAAAAGGTGATGCAAGATCAGGACAATGGGTTGACATCACAATGAAAAAGGTACACAGGCTTTTATCCATGTCTGATAGTGATGAACGTAAGCATGTCCTTGATTACACCATTGTTGATTTACACTTTGTTGAGGAACAAAGAAAGAACCTACTTGATAAGTTTCACTATGTTAAATCTGAAATGATAAATGCTAAGGCTGAATGTGAAACTCTCAGGCGGGTTAATTTAGAGAAAATATCCCTGCAAAATGAAGTAGCTAGATTAACCTTGAAAAACATTGCTTTAAATGATCAAGTCTCTGAATTGAACAAGATTATTGAAAAATGGCTGTGTGCTAGGTTTACTATTGATGAATTGCTTAGGGATGAAGTGCCTGCTGACTTATAAAGGGATATATATGCTAAGAAAAATAAGCTGAAAATTCTCACCAAACCCAAAGACATTGTCTTTAAATCTACAGAGACTATTCATATGTCAGATACCACTTTGACAAATGACCCTGTCTCTAAAGATGTGGCTGAGCTACCACCCTTGCCCAAACTCTCTGGAGTTGAACCCATCAGTTCTTCTAGATCTGCTAAGGATGAACTTAGGACAGATATTGAGAATCCTCCAGCTAAAGTTTTTCATGTTCATGCTAAACAAACATGCAAACAAGTAGCTTTTAAGCCTGTTACTACTAAAGCTATGAATAAGGTTGAACCTACCACTGAAGATCGCCTGTTGTCTCTTATGAAAGAAGTAGAACTCTTGAAACAACACATTAAGCCTTCCGCTGAATGCTCTACTTCTCATGAACCTAAGTCAGTCCTAGGTGAACCCAAAGGGGAAAGGTTAATCAAACCTTATTGCAATGTATGTAAAAATTCTCACCATTCGACCTTAGATCATGACAGACACATGGCAGCTAAAAGAGCTCAGATACCCTCTAGGGACAGACCACAGAGTTCCAAAAGATAACAGGGAAATTACAAACCTTATCCTCCCTGTAAATTTTGTGGGTTCACAGACCATCACTCAGACGAGTGTGGTGACTTCCCTGGGTGTGATATATGTGGGAGTTATAACCATGAAACAATGAACTGTCCATCCCAACGCCAAAAGTTTTTCAGGAACACAAGAGTTTCTAATAAGCAATTCAGGGAACCCACTGGAAAGTGGGTTCACCATAGGAACTAATCTGTTTCTATGTATCTGTGCAGAAATATCTCAAGGAATCAGTATGGTATCTAGATAGTGGCTGTTCTAGACACATGACATGGATTCAACAATACCTGCACATATACTCAAAGGAGCCACGTCCCAAAGTGGTGTTTGGAGATAACACTTCAGGTGACACAGAAGGATATGGCTTAGTGAACTGCAATGGGATCACATTTACCAGGGTTGCATATGTGAATGGTCTTAAACACAATCTTATTAGCATCAGCCAATTGTGTGATGCTGACTATAAGGTTTTGTTTACTAAGACTCAGGGAACCATATTCAACAAAAACAATGATGTTGTGCTGATTGCACCTAGAAGGAGAGATGTTTATGTCATCAACATGGCTGTGTGCTCTGAAGACAGCTCAATTTGTTTTCTTGCTAAAGCCTCTGAAAGTGTCAATTGGCTGTGGCACAAAAGACTGTCTCATCTCAACTTCAAGAACATCAATAAGATAGCCACTCAAAATTTGGTTGCTGGTCTACCTTCAGTAATGTTTTCCAAAGACAAAACTTGTTCTGCTTGTGTCAAAGGAAAGCATCACAGGTCTTCATTCAAGACTAGGCAATCATTCTCCATTGACAAGTGCTTACATCTCCTTCACATGGATTTGTTTGGACCTGTCAAACCTCAGACCATTAATCACAACAAATACACCTTGGTCATAGTTGATGATTTTTCAAGATATACATGGGTGTTCTTCCTTAGAAGGAAAAGTGAAGCAGCTGAAACCATCATGTCCTTCATCAGACAGGTTGAAAATATGAATGATGTTAGAGTCAAAGCTCTAAGAAGTGATAATGGTACTGAATTCAAGAATCATCAACTTGAATCTTTTTGTGATGAAAAAGGGATTTCACAGAACTTCTCTTCAGCTGGCACCCCTGAACAAAATGGTGTGGCTGAAAGAAGAAACAGGACTTTGATTGAAGCAGCAAGAACCATGTTAAATGGTGCATGATAGGTGTGTAAACACCCATCTTTTCTACCACTTAACTACAATAATAACCGGACCAAAACGTGTATTTTATGTCTTTTATGTCGGAATTATGCGTGGTTTGTGTTTTTGTTGTGATTTAGGATAAAAAGGTTAAAATGGAGAAAACACGGACATTCACGGGCATTTACGGACTTTTATTGAAGAAAAGGATAAAAGACGAAGTCAAGAAGTCAAGAGTGCAAAAAGAACGGGAGTCCACGACCAATTTTGAAGATTTATCGAAGAAAAAGTCAAAAGACGGAAGTTTATCAAAAGCCGAAGAATTCAAGTCTATTTTATTGAAGAATTCAAAGACGAGTTCGAAGAAATCCCGAAGCCAAAAGTCCCTTAAGTCCAAGTTTAAAGAAGATTAGAAGAAAAGGACTAATGACGCAATTAATGAAGATTAATAAAAGAAGGGACTTAAGCTTGCAATTAAGAGAAAAGGAAAGAGGGGAGGAAGCTTCCTAATCCTCCCCTATAAATAGTCATTAGATGTAAACATTTCATTTGGTTGGCTAAGTGTGACAATTAGTCTTCCACCATTTTCATATCTTGCTATTTACTTTTCATGTCATTTAAATTCATGTTATGCACCTTAATTACCATTTAATTCCAAGTAAGTTTTCATTTTAATTCTTGTCAAATCTTTATGTTATCTTGTCAATCTCTTATCTACCTTTCTTATTCTTTGATTCATGTGTTTATGTTTATGTTCATGCTTTTATTTTGATCCAAAGTGGTTTTTGATTATTGTGGTTAAAGTTGGTTGATTTCATGTTTTTAATTGTTTGTTGATGTTTATCTGATGATTCGTTACTATTTATAATTATCTGTGAGTTTGAGTTTGGTTAAATTGTTATTTTCTTGCTGCTACTGTTTCCTTGTTCTTCGGGAATGTTTGTTTGTTTCTGATCTTTCCAGATGTAGTTCCGAACCAAGACAAAGGAAAGTGTTCATTCGGAACTTCTAAAATTCCGAATCAAGGCTTCATCCGGAAGATTTGGGATTTGAAAAACTTCCGAACCAAACTTGTTCATCCGGAACTTTCAAAGTTCCGGACGAAGTGAAAACTTCCGAACCAAACATACTCATTCGGAACTCCAAAGTTCCGAACCAAGGGTTTCATCCGGAACTTTTCAAAAGTTCCGAATCAACTCAAAGTTCCGAATCAAGGACCAAAGTTCCGAATCAAGGCTGCTCATTCGGAAGTCAAAACTTCCGAATCAAGGTTGTTCATTCGGAACTTCCAAAAGTTCCGGATCAAAGGTAATCTTCCGAATCAAGGGTGTTCATTCGGAAGTTCTTAACTTCCGAATCAAGGAGCTTCATTCGGAAAGTTCCGAATCAAGTGTGACCTAATACTTCCGAATCAAGGCAACAAGTGAGAGTTCCGAATCAGTAAGTTCCGAACGAAGCATTGTTTTGGATAGGTGACATATTCAGACCAATTTGTTCCGGATCAAGGATTTTGGTAATATTCCAAGTGAAGAAGAATCATTTCAACCAAAGGTGACATTTAGGACGAGTGATTGTTCTAAACGAAGGTTTATTCCGAATGAGCTGTATTCAGGTTCTTATTAGCTTTCGTCTTTGATTTTTATTTCCAAGCTTTATTTTTCTTGTCGTTTATTTTATTGCACTTTTAGATTATTTGCCTTAGTTTTATTTTAGACTTGCCTTAGTTTTAGTTGCACTTTAAGTTTGCCTTAGATAGATTTAAGTTTACGTCATTTACTTTAGTGCCTTAAATTTTAGCCTCGTTTTTAAATACTTGAACTTTACTTTAATTAGACTTAGATTTACTTAAAGAGCACTTTTACTTTTAAGTCTTTGCATTTAAATTTAAAATCACCCAAAAATATTCTTTTTCACCAAAGATCAACTAAGTCACACATAGGAGCCTAGATGAATTCGTTAAGATTGCGAGAACACGAACTTAATCTTTAATTTTACTAGGAAAAAGTCTTGTATCAAATGGCGCCGCTGCCGGCTCTTTTCGTTAAGATCAACAGTTTTCTGTGCTAGACACGTTGCTTTTTGGGATCCGTTCACTCGTGAACGTTATTTTTCTTGCATAAAAAATTCAAATATCATAAAAATTAAAAAATTCATAAAAACCATAAAAATTAAAAATTTCAAAAATCCAAAAAGCTTTTATCTTTATTGTGTATATATATTGTATTTGTGTTTGGTTTTGTTTTCTTTTGCATTTTCAGGTGTATGCGTACTAGATCTTCTAATTATCAAGAGCCCGAGCCTCAAGAAGATTTAGATATGGCAGGTGTTAACAACAACATTCCACCGAACCTGAATAATAATAATAACAACAATGCTCTTCCACAGCCCGATCTTCGGACCATGGAGGAACTTTGTCAACCAACAATGTTTGGACGAGGAGGACCGATTGCGCCGATGCAAATCAACGCTCCTGAGTTTTCGTTGAAGCACCACATGATTCAGCAAGTGCAAACAAACCCATTTAGAGGATTGCCTGATGATGATGCCAACAAACACCTCGACAAGTTCATTACAATCACCCAAAGCATGAAGTTGCCTGGGGCCACAATGGATGTACTCCGCCTACAACTCTTCCCACATACTTTATCGCATCATGCCGAGAAATGGTTTGATCGTCTCCCGAAGAATTCTATTCACACTTGGGATGACATGACTCAACGCTTTCTTTCGTGCTACTTTCCACCATCCATGGTCACAAGCCTTCGCAATCAGATCAGCGGTTTCATGCAAGACCCTGATGAATCTCTTTTCGACGCTTGGGAAAGATATAATGTCTTGATCGACCGTTGTCCAAACCACAACATGCTTCTGGTCACCTTGATCGATACTTTCTACAACGGATTGACTTTTCGAGATCATGATACGATCAATGCAGCCGCCGGTGGCACATTCATGAAAAGGAGACCCGAGGAGTGTAGAGAGTTAATAGAGAACATGACTACTCATCATAAGAACTGGGATTCCTCTGCTTCTTCTAGAAACAACACGAGAGTCAATGTTTCTTCTACCTCAGCAAACCCTGAGATGACCGAACTCACCCGCATGATGGCTGAAATGAGCAAAAGTATTACGCTTCTCGCTTCAAACCAACAACAACAACAAGTTAAAGCAGTCGCTAATCCTTGTGAAACATGTGGCGGTCCTCACTCATACACCGATTGTCCTTCGACACAAGGAAATCCGGAAAATGTGTATGCAGCTTACGGTAATTATTCACCGGAAAATTACCAAGCTAGACAACAAGGGGATAGAAATCTGTTGAGCTACCGTTCAAACAATTACCTTACACCCGGTTTTTCTCCTCAAAACCAAAACCCCGCCAACAACTACAATAGAAACAACCAAATCCCACCTCGTGCTTCTAACCCTTATCAACCGCCCACCCAACAACACCCACCCATTAATCCCGATGTTGACAGCATCATGAGAACTCAAGGTGAGCAAATCAAGAATCTACAGAGCCAAATAATCAATTTGAAAGGAGATATCTTGAAGCAAGGTAATGACATCAGAACCGAGGTTCGTGAAAACCTTCAATCCTCCTTCATCACTCAAACAACTGAATTAAAGAATCTGTTGGCTAGTTTCTTGCCCGAAGCTCAACCTTCTTCTTCCTCGGGTTCTCTACCTTCAAACACCGTCACTAATCCGCGAGCTAATGTGAGTGCTATAACTACGCGTAGTGGAATTACCATTGTCAATCCACCTGACTCACCACCATCATCTACAACTCCTCCACCACCATGTATCCCTATTTCTCTTCCACCTAGTTGTAGTACACCATTACCGTCTCCGCCTCGTCATGACGATGTATCTCGGAAGGACCCTTCAACATCACAACATTCACCAACTACACCTCCACCTACCCCTTATCAACCCTGAATCCCATACCCTTCTCGCATAGGCAAGACCAACGAGCTAACCAAGAATGACTGTAATGTATTGAAATATGTGGATATGCTATCTAAAATGACCATCAACATTAGCCTTGTTGAAGCACTTTGCCACATGCCGAAATTTGTCAAAGCATTCAAGGAATTGCTTAGCAAGAAGGAGAAGCTGATTGAACTCGCCAACACACGATTAAATGAAAACTGCTCTGCAGTCCTTCTTAGAGAACTTCCGGAAAAGCTTGGAGATCCCGGTCGTTTTGTGTTGCCTTGCGTGTTCAACAAAACTGAAGAATTTACTGCCCTTGCTGATCTCGGGGCTAGTATTAATTTGTTGCCACTGAGTGTTTGGAAAACACTATCATTGCCCGACCTCATTCCAACAAAGATGACTCTCGAACTTGAAAACCGCACTCTCGCCCATTACCCCGTTGGTATAGCCGAAGATGTGTTTCTTAAAGTTGGCACATTTACTTTCCCGGTCGATTTTGTCGTAGTTGATTATGAAATGGACCCTCGTATTCCTCTAATACTTGGTCGGCCATTCTTGAGAACCGGACGTGCTTTAGTAGATGTGGCCGAAGGTGAGTTAATCTTACGAGTCGGGGATGATTCTAAAGTTTTTAAAATGGGGAAGCTTACAGGCAAATCTTTTGGAGGCCGAGAATCAGTGAATATGATAAATGTGCTCGATGACTTTACCGTCTATGACAATCCTCTATTCGAGTCTTCCACTGACAATCCACTCTTTGAAGATAATGTGGATGATTCTCCCCCTACTTTGGACGCTTCGCCCATTTATGATTCTCAACCGGTCTTCGATGCTTATGATGATGACGATTCTAGCTCAGACTCGGATGATTTTAATTTTACTTCTGAGTATCTCGAGCTGCCCACTTTCGATGATTTCGATGAGGCTGATACTCTATCGAGTGATTCTTCACATGATGAAGATCCTCCACCATCACTCGATCCTACTTTGGACGATTATTCATTCGAGGAAGATTTCTCTGAATTTCTTAACACATACTTCCCTCATGAGAGTGATGCTCCTCCTTTTGACTTTGAAGATTATCGTCTTGATCCTACTTTGGATTTGAAGAGCATTTTGTCAAAGGAGAAGAAACCAGTCGACACCGAAATCCGTTGCACGTATGATTTGACACCTCTTTGTCCCACTTCTAGGGACGAGGTTGTGCTTCTTTGCGGATCTTCTTCACACTCGGCTGAGCCTGAGTGCTATTTTCCCCTGAAGGAAAAAGTGTTCGACCCCGGTATTGAAGTTTTTAAGCCATCTCAGTATCCACCTGATGAAATAAAAGGAAATATCTTTGGACCCATTGAAGACATGCTTGCACCGCACCATACTTGCTTCTACTGTGCTCCATCACTGCTTAAGGGAACCTTGCCACTGCTCTTTTGGCTTGCCTTGTTCGCCTTAAGCTCTTGCTTATTGATGGATGAAAACTATGTCTTTGATCCTGGTGGATATTTTTCATGCTACTTCCGTTGATGATCAAGGTTGAGTCAGGCTCACGACTCGGTTAACAAAAATCAAGCGCTTCTTGGGAGGCAACCCATGCATCTATCTTTCCGCTTTCTTTACCATAAGTGTAGGGGGGACCCTTTGGATTGCTATTTCCTCTCCTCACTTCTTAATCAGGGATTCGATCTTCTATGATCCACTCTTGATGATTCTTGACGAACCCGTGATTCCGTGTTCTACTTCTTCCCGGTTCTATCCTAAACTCTTTTCGATTCACTATTTTATATTTTCTCAATATTAAAATAGGAATCTCTTTAGTTGTCTTTTCCTTAGCAAGATTTAAACAACGTGCACAATGTCCTAAGTGTAGGGGAGCTTACTCCCACATGCTTAAACATTGAGGACAATGTTTATCTTAAGTGTAGGGGGGACTTCTATCAAAGTTAAGTGGTCTTTTCCTTGTTTTTGTCCTCATTTTAACCGGAAAATCAATTTTTCGACATTTTTCAAAATTTTTGATCTATTTTGGCCTATTAGTTGTTATCTTCGTATAGTTATTTTCTTTCTCTGCTATAATAAATGTTTAAATAGTGTGGTTTTAATTTTCAAACGTTGTGAATCTTTTGACTCAATCCGAGTTTACTCTAGCTAGTATCCTTAACGTGTTTAAGTCAAGTTTTGCTAGGCTTTTATATAGGGAGCTATAAAACGCGAAAGTCTTAACTCTCACGGGTTAAGAACAAGAACTTTTCGCAAGTTCCTATAATTGATCCTAGAGAGTCGTTTATCAAGGGAACTTTAAAATGCGATTTCTAAACTTGAAAGAGTCTAAGAATTTGCAAGATCCTATAGGCGACTCGAAAGCCCAAAACTTTGATTTAATAGGCTAAGCATCCACGAGTCTCATTACTTGAGATTTTAAACTGTGGAGAACGAGAGATGATAGAGCCAATTATAAGTTCGGTATTCTTTCGTGAATTTATGTGAGTTAATTATAAGCCTATTCTCCCATCGCTTGCTAATAAATTTATCTGCTAATAAATAAGGTTGTACGATTTGAAAAGTTACTTAGCTTCTAGCCCCAGATCGTTTAAAAGTTGCTCGGTAATGACGAGAGTTCATAGCCAAGGCATAACTTATGAAGCAGGGCGCGAAGATTGGCAAGTCCGAAAAGGCCCTAACAAGGCATGAGGGCTATGTTTTGTTGCTAAAGATCCAAAGTGATGTGAAGAATCATTTATCGAAAATCAATATGAAGGATCGAGACACACGACGTAAAGCAAAACTCCCCAAAAGTCATGGAGAAGTGTATCCGAAAAGACCCTAACAAGGTATGAGGATAAATAGATCCAAGTCATAAAAGGAGGCGGATCGTTGTATATCAAAGTCCAAAATAAAGATTGGAGAAAAATGAAGAAGTCGTGGTCCAAGTATGAATCTCTCAAAACTTCAAGTGAAGAAATTCCAATTAAGAAGAGAAGACCATTATTTCATGAACGTCTCTCAAGATTTGAAGTATGAAGTCGCTGCCAAAAATCGGCCCGAGAAAGGTCTCAAATCGCGAACCAAGTTATGCCAAGATATGAACTTTCTGATATCCCGAGAAGCAGTTTTAAAAGATTTGGTCCTTTAGCTAACTATTGATTAAATCGTGCACTTTATTTTCAGACTAAATAACTATCGAAATAAGTCAAACAATGCATCTTCGTGATCATTCAAGACAAATAATAAAATATAAGAGATACACCTAGGAATAAGGGAGTCTAAGTGAGTAATTGGCCCACATGAGTTCGTGTTAGTTTACTAACTTATAATAACAATGATCTCGTTTTTAAGCTTGGTTTGGAGAAAGTGAAAACTTGAGGATGATGATTATTCACAACATTTTCAAAACCCAAGGTATGCTTTTAATTTCTTTATTTTGTATGTTTTTAATTTTCTATCTCTTTAATAAAGGCCAACGTGGATTGATTATGATGAAAAGTGTAATCTTGCTTTGTAACTAATGCATTGCATGAGGACATTGCAATGGTCAAGTGTAGGGGATTTGATAGGTGTGTAAACACCCATCTTTTCTACCACTTAACTACAATAATAACCGGACCAAAACGTGTATTTTATGTCTTTTATGTCGGAATTATGCGTGGTTTGTGTGTTTGTTGTGATTTAGGATAAAAAGGTTAAAAATGGAGAAAACACGGACATTCACGGGCATTTACGGACTTTTATTGAAGAAAAGGATAAAAGACGAAGTCAAGAAGTCAAGAGTGCAAAAAGAACGGAAGTCCACGACCAATTCTGAAGATTTATCGAAGAAAAAGTCAAAAGACGGAAGTTTATCAAAAGCCGAAGAATTCAAGTCTATTTTATTGAAGAATTCAAAGACGAGTTCGAAGAAATCCCGAAGCCAAAAGTCCCTTAAGTCCAAGTTTAAAGAAGATTAGAAGAAAAGGACTAATGACGCAATTAATGAAGATTAATAAAAGAAGGGACTTAAGCTTGCAATTAAGAGAAAAGGAAAGAGGGGAGGAAGCTTCCTAATCCTCCCCTATAAATAGTCATTAGATGTAAACATTTCATTTGGTTGGCTAAGTGTGACAATTAGTCTTCCACCATTTTCATATCTTGCTATTTATTTTTCATGTCATTTAAATTCATGTTATGCACCTTAATTACCATTTAATTCCAAGTAAGTTTTCATTTTAATTCTTGTCAAATCTTTATGCTATCTTGTCAATCTCTTATCTACCTTTCTTATTCTTTGATTCATGTGTTTATGTTTATGTTCATGCTTTTATTTTGATCCAAAGTGTTTTTTGATTATTGTGGTTAAAGTTGGTTGATTTCATGTTTTTAATTGTTTGTTGATGTTTATCTGATGATTCGTTACTATTTATAATTATCTGTGAGTTTGATTTTGGTTAAATTGTTATTTTCTTGCTGCTACTGTTTCCTTGTTCTTCGGGAATGTTTGTTTGTTTCTGATCTTTCCAGATATAGTTCCGAACCAAGACAAAGGAAAGTGTTCATTCGGAACTTCTAAAGTTCCGAATCAAGGCTTCATCCGGAAGATTTGGGATTTGAAAAACTTCCGAACCAAACTTGTTCATCCGGAACTTTCAAAGTTCCGGACGAAGTGAAAACTTCCGAACCAAACATACTCATTCGGAACTCCAAAGTTCCGAACCAAGGGTTTCATCCGGAACTTTTCAAAAGTTCCGAATCAACTCAAAGTTCCGAATCAAGGACCAAAGTTCCGAATCAAGGCTGCTCATTCGGAAGTCAAAACTTCCGAATCAAGGTTGTTCATTCGGAACTTCCAAAAGTTCCGGATCAAAGGTAATCTTCCGAATCAAGGGTGTTCATTCGGAAGTTCTTAACTTCCGAATCAAGGAGCTTCATTCGGAAAGTTCCGAATCAAGTGTGACCTAATACTTCCGAATCAAGGCAACAAGTGAGAGTTCCGAATCAGTAAGTTCCGAACGAAGCATTGTTTTGGATAGGTGACATATTCACACCAATTTGTTCCGGATCAAGGATTTTGGTAATATTCCAAGTGAAGAAGAATCATTTCAACCAAAGGTGACATTTAGGACGAGTGATTGTTCTAAACGAATGTTTATTCCGAATGAGCTGTATTCAGGTTCTTATTAGCTTTCGTCTTTGATTTTTATTTCCAAGCTTTATTTTTCTTGTCGTTTATTTTATTGCACTTTTAGATTATTTGCCTTAGTTTTATTTTAGACTTGCCTTAGTTTTAGTTGCACTTTAAGTTTGCCTTAGATAGATTTAAGTTTACGTCATTTACTTTAGTGCCTTTAATTTTAGCCTCGTTTTTAAATACTTGAACTTTACTTTAATTAGACTTAGATTTACTTAAAGAGCACTTTTACTTTTAAGTCTTTGCATTTAAATTTAAAATCACCCAAAAATATTCTTTTTCACCAAAGATCAACTAAGTCACACATAGGAGCCTAGATCAATTCGTTAAGATTCCGAGAACACGAACTTAATCTTTAATTTTACTAGGCAAAAGTCTTGTATCAGTGCAGCCTTACCAAAGCAATTTTGGGTAGAAGTTGTTCACACTGCTTGCTACACATAAAACAGATCAATCATTGTCATAAGACATGGTAAAACCTCCTATGAAGTTTTCAGAAAAAGATCTCCAGACGTCAGCTATTTTCATGTGTTTGGGTGCCCTGTGTTTATTTATAACTACAGCGAAAAACTTGGAAAGTTTGATGAAAAAGCTGATGATGGTTTCTTTTTGGGATACTCTCCAACAGCCAAAGCCTTCAGAGTATTCAACATCAGAAGACAAGAAGTAGAAGAAACATTCCATGTTAGATTCAATGAAGATGATGAAGTCATACAGAGAACAGGAACAGAGGGTGATGAAATAGATTTTAATGAAAATATTTCTTTCCCAAGTGATGAGTTCACAGAACCCAGACCTACCAGTCATCATCACTCCGACACTCTCACTCCTTATGTCCCTGCCTTTGACCCTCTGTCTACTCACAACTTAGAAGTTCCTACCTCTCAGTAACTTGATGAAGAAGAACCTCAAATTTCTGATGGTCCTTCTCATGATATTGATGACTCACCAATTCTTCAACTCCCTGAAGATTCTCCTACTGATAATGAAATAGCTTCCCTTAATATGGCTGAAGAAGACTCTGACACTGAAGTAGTCTTTGAAGAAAGCCCTCCTAGTCAGCAGGATGAGACTCAAATTATACCAGCTGTGCCCTCAAGTACTCCTGTCCTTGAATCCCCTGCTCCTCAAAATAAGTGGTCAAGAGATCAACACATTCTTCTTGTCAATATTATTGGGGAACCAAATGCAGGAGTCACAACCAGACAGCGAATCCAAGACTCAGAGTCAGCCTCAGCCAATGAATGTCTCTTTGCTGAATTTCTCTCACAAATTGAACCTAAAAGAGTAGCTGAGGCTCTGGTAGAAGAAGGATGGGTAGCTGTAATGCAAGAAGAAATCAATCAGTTCAAAAGGAACAAAGTATGGACACTAGTGCCAGCTCCACCTGGAAAGAATATCACAGGTACTAGATGGATCTATAGAAATAAAATGGATGAGATTGGGAACATCATCAGGAACAAGGCAAGACTGGTAGCACAGGGGTTCTCTCAGACTGAAGGAATTGATTATGATGAAACTTTTGCACCTGTTGCTAGACTGGAAGCCATCAGAATCTTCCTTGCTTATGCTGCCTATATGAACATCACTGTGTATCAGATGGATGTTAAGAGTGCTTTCCTCAATGGTGATTTGGCTGAGGAAGTGTATGTTGCACAACCTGAAGGATTTGAGAACAACGAGTTTCCCAACCATGTGTACAGACTTCACAAGGCAATGTATGGTCTGAAACAAGCTCCAAGAGCATGGTATGAAACTCTTTCAAATTTCTTAACTGAAAATAAATTTGTCAGGGGTTCTATTGATAAAACACTCTTTACCTTCAAGGACAAGAGTGATTTCATCATTGTGCAGATTTATGTGGATGATATCATCTTTGGGTCAACAAATGTCAATCTTAGTAAACGTTTTGCTAAATTAATGACCAAGAAATATGAGATGAGTATGATGGGTGAGTAAACTTACTTTTTGGGCTTTCAAATTAAACAATGTCCTAAGGGAATTTCAATTTGTCAAGAAAAGTATGTTAAGGATTTACTTAAAAAATATGACTTAGCTGATTGTGAATCAGTGAAATGCCCCATGCTTCGACCCAACAACTTGGGCCCTGATGAGTCAGGGGTCTCTGTCAATGAGACTTTATATAGAGGCATGATTGGGTCACTCATGTATCTAACAGCTAGTCGTCCAGATATCCAATTCTCCACATGTCTCTGTGCAAGGTACCAAGCTAACCCAAAAGAATCCCATCTAGTGGCTGTTAAGAGAATTTTCAGGTATCTCAAAGGAACACCATCCCTAGGACTATGGTATCCAAAGGAATCAGGCTTTGATCTCAAGGCCTATTCAGATTCAGATTATGTTGGATGCTGTATTGACAGGAAAAGCACTTCAGGCAGCTGTCAAATCCTAGGAGGAAAATTGGTTGGATGGAGTGCTAAGAAGCAAAACTCTGTGGCTATGTCTTCAGCTGAAGCAGAATATGTCGCTGCAGCCAGCTGTTGTGCTCAGGTGCTCTGGATGAAAAGTCAAATGGCTGACTATGAAATTTTGTATGACAAAGTGCCAATCGTTTATGACAACACCAGCGCCATTGCCATATCCAACAACCCTGTTCTTCACTCTCGTACCAAACACATTGATATCAGGTATCATTTTATCAGGGATCATATAATGAAGGGAGATATTGAGCTGCATTTTGTTCCCACAGAGCTGCAACTAGCTGATATCTTTACAAAGCCTTTGGCTGAACCTTCGTTCAACAGGCTAGTTGCTGAGCTAGGGATGCTCAATATCTCAAAGCCTGTGGCTTGATATTAAATGTGTTCATTAAATGATTGATTCTATATTAAATGATTTTCACATGAAACTAGGTAGTTAGTTTCCAAGTAAATTCAAAAAACATTCTCAAATATTTAATCATTTATTTTTCGGATAACGAGGAGACAAACTTTTTGAAAGGTCAAGGGGACCCACTTGAGTAGTCATTTTCGCACCTTGCATTTAATACGGTTGAATAACTGTTCACTTAGTTTGAATATATATTGTCTCCTTTCTCTTCTCACCCACCACCATTCTAAAATCTACTTCTCTCTCTAAGTTCTTATCTCTCTTAACCTATCCGCCATTTTCTTTCACCTTCAACCTCAAATCCATGGCGTTTTCAGTTCCTAAAGGTTCAAATGTTAACTTCGAGATCAACGAGAGCATCCTCGCCTCCAACAACGCCATTGGATGGATTAAGGCACCAAACAGCACCTATTCAGATCTGGTAAATTTCATGCAGAATTGTGACCTAAATGAAGCCTTCACCAAATCCCCATCCACCTTTTACCAAGAATACCTTAGGGAATTCTAGTATTCTGCTGAAGTGGTAGAAGACACCATAACATTTAGCCTTTCATGCAATGAACACCCTTTTGCCTTCTCCCTTAAAGATTTTTCAAGTGTGGCCGGATTGAAGCATGGAGATGAATGCCTTAAGGTAGTTGACAAAAAGGCTTTCAAGGAAGCCCTGGCCACACTCAACCCTTGCCATGATGTTAACCATGCACTTACACCAGCTGAGGTCCTCGCCAAATCTCCTCTGAAGATTAAGTATTTCACTCCCATGTGGCGTGTCCTCTTCACCGACATTGTTAAATCCCTGGGAGGAATGCAGGGATCACAGGATCAGATGTCTTTCAACCATCAGGCTATTGCTTATGGATTAATTTGGGGAGCTGATGTTGACGTTGGAAGCATTCTCTTCTCCAATCTTGTAGAACAGCTGAAGGGAAGGAATCAGGTCAGAGAAAAGAATATCTGTTATGTGCGCTTCCTGTCTCTGATCTTTGAAAGCCTGCTGGGAGATAACTACCACAACAAGGCCTTGACTGCTCTTAAGCCCTATCGCATCACAGGCGCCATCTACAAGGAAATAGGAGCTGAAGATGTCCCTGTCACCGCCCATATGCTGAATGTGGCCAACCAAGTACCAAACGTTGAGAAGACCTTGCTCCCTTCCCCTGAGAAGGTGAATACTTCTAGTGTTGCTGGCAAATCTATGTCTTTGACTTCTGGGCAGCACACTACTAAGTCCAAGGCTTCATCTGGCCAACAGCCTAAGAAGAAGAAAATCCCCTCTTCTTCCCACTCCAAAGCTGTTACTAAGGCCAAGGGAAAGAAGACTGAGACCTCCTCTGGTCCAGATACTCTTGTGGATTTGGATTCTTTGGCTGACAAACAACAGGTGTCTAGTGTCTCAAAGTCAGCTGAGACGACAGGAAACCAGCCTGATCAAGCTGATATCTCACAGGTAATCAGTGTACATTTTTAGAGGTTCACATGCAGCCACTCTCATTTGTCTGTAGGAGAGAGTGGTGAAGTTAGGGTAATCCTCGACCCATAGAAGTCTGTCAATACACTTAGAATCCTTTAAGACTTCTGTACACCCTGTATTTGCACCAGGGAATGATTCATTTGTGTTTATAAAGCACCCCGATGACCCTGCACCCTCTAGACAGTATTCAGGCTAACAACAACCTGAATACACTAATGTCTCAACCTTGATCAGCTGTACTTCACACAGCCTCTTGGTTCCCTCCTTAATGAGTCCCAAAGGATTTATCCTTTCAGGGGGAGCTGAATCATCACCCTCAGCTTTCCTAGGGGCAGCGTAACAGGCGACCTACAACCACATATGTTTCACTCTTAAAAGAGTCCCAAAGGTTTTAACCTTTTGGGGTGGGGGGCTGAATAATCACACTCAGCTTTCCTAGGGGCAGCGACTGGCGATCCATAAACAACATATGTTTCACAATCAAAAGAGTCCCAAAGGTTTTTACCTTTTGGGGGGGCTGAATAATCACACTCATCTTTCCTAGGGGCAGCGAATGGCGATCATTAACCTTATTTTTCACACTTAAAAGAATCCCATGGATTTATCCTTTGGAGTGGCTGAGTAATCACCCTCAGCCTCTCTAGGACAGCGAAATGGCGACCATTCCCCTTATATTTTTCCATGTTACTAATTACAACAAATCTGCAGGCTGAAATTGTACAGCCAGTCATCGAGTCTCAGGTACAACAAGAAAAGGAGGCTGATACAATGACTCAAGACAAACCAAATGATGAAGAGCCTGTGTTAAATGCTGATGAAGAAATGCTCTCATTAGAAGATTATGTCTCTGATATTGATTCCATGCCTGAGGATGAATTCCCTGAAGGAATGTTCGATGAAGAGGATGAAGAAGATGAGGAAGACCAGCTGTCTGTCTCTCCTCCTAAAGAAATAGCTGTGTCTACACCAGCTGGTGACAAGACTTCTCCTCCCAAGGATGCTGTTGATACTCCAAACTCTGCTACCTCAGCAACAACAGTATTCAAAAGACCAACTTATGATCCAACAGCAGAATTTCTCTTGTTTGATCATCCTGCCCAGACCAACTTTGACTTAATACCAAGGGGGGATGACTATGCTCAACAAAGCCTCAATATCAAGAATCTTCAGCCTGTCCATCATCAATCAGATATTGAGCGCTTATCAAGAAAGCTGGATGTGATCAAGTCTGAAATGCACAACTTCATTGTGACATTTCCAGGCATCATCAAAAAGGCTGTGACTGAGGCTGTCACTGAGCCGATTCAGGATGGTGCAAGAAGAGGTGTAGCCCAAGGACTCAGTCATTTTTCCACAAGGATAAAAGATGCCATTGACTCAGCAGTCCCTGCCATGTTCCATGAACATGAGCTCACCATGCACAGGCAATTTGATGTTGTTCGCAACAGGCAATACAGACATGCAAATTTTATTGTTAGACGCGTTCAGGCAAATCCAAATGCAAATGCCAACCTCCTGCTGAAGATTGCCAAGGATTCAAGAAAAAGACAACGTGCTATGGCTGCCTCTGTGGAACAGATTGCAAGGCGTTTTCAAGCACGTTCATCCAAACATCTGCGAAGTAAGGATAAACGTGAGGGGGAGAAGAATACAACACTCAGCCTTGCATCTGCTGAACAAGGCTCATCATCAGCTAACCCCACCATCACACCTGTTCCTCTCCAAGTCATCACACCTACTATAATACCTGATGATGAGGATAATACTCAGGGGGAGCAACAAACTCAAGATGGAGCCGACTCATCAAAGTCTCTGGTTTTGGTTAACACCAGCAATCCTGAGGATGATGATGAGCCAGCTGCCAAGAAATTAAAATTCACTGTTAGCTCTCTCCCCAAAGCTATTCAAACTCAGGCTCAGACAACGTTTATCAAAAGAGCTGATGTTTTGAAAAACATAAGTGTGGAGTCCTCTGTCTCGAAGAAAGGAAAGGAGATAGTTTTGGTTGACACAGATACCAAACTTAAGAAGATAGCTGCGATGCTAGAGACAGGAGGATCCACCACAGACCTTTCCCAATTCTCAACCTTTACACCTTCCGATGAGATTCCTTTTACCCCTGAAGAAATAGAGCAACAGGCTGAAGAATTCAAAAGATTAAATGAACTCAAGACAACCAAAGAATTGAATGAAGCTACTCTGAGAAGATGACGCCACCTGAAAGGGAAAAACAAAAACAAAGGTTGAGGGAAATGGAAACAAAACGCGCTGAGGCTTTAAGGAAAGTCAAAGCTGACTATGATGCCTGCGTGAATAACAGATATGCTTCTGGCAAGATAACCAAGTTCAAATACACCATTCATAAATCCACAAACACCCCACAGATGATCTTATGGAGGGAAAACCAACAGAGAAATATGGATGTGTTTGACAACTTCAGGTTAAAGACACTTTGGTTATCAGAATGGTTCGAACTCGAAGCCTTAGCTGCCAAAAAGTCTGGACAGGCTAATTTCCTTCTACTTAAAACTCTTAAGGCCAAGTTTAACTGGATCAAGGAAACAGCATCCAAACTTAAGATTGATCCCTCACCACAGCTTTTTGAACAAGAACCCCCAAAGGCAGGCAACAAAAGGAGAAGGATTTCACAAATTGTTAATGAAACTTTTGTTACTGAAGATGTTCAAGTGGATGGCATGCACAGGGATTTGATCCTCCCAAATGGTATTGTTGGCCTTGTTGATGGTCAGACATACACAGAGCCTGAAAGAGGAATGGCATTCATGAACAAGGCTTGCCAGTATGCTTTTCAAAGGGAAGATGAGCTGTGCTTAGCTTCAACTATTCAGCTACTTTGTCACAAGAAGTGTCTCAAGATCAACACAGAGTATTCCAAGAAGTTTGCAAAGACTTTGCAGGATGAAACTGATAACAAATTAGACTTGGCTGAAGCTGAAGAAAGAATTAAAAATGATGACTATTGAAGATGTTCACAGCCCTTTTTACCTTCATCTTTTATTTTGCTTATGTAATGCACTTGTAATTTTCTTTAAGTTTTAATAAAATCATGAGGTATGTTTGTTTAGATCTGTTATGTGTAAGAAGAAGCTGTTAAACTCACTTACCTTAACTTAGTTAGATCTAGCATTATTTATGTTTAAATAGGGGAGATTGTTGGGAATCTAAACTTGTTAGATTCCCTGATCATTGATTTAAACATAATTAGGCTGTTAGATAGTCCCTTGCCTGTGCCTAGGAGGCAGGCAAGTTTCGCAAGACTCACAGAGGTCCAAGTCTCTGTGAGCAACCTCAGAGGAGTCCATGTCAGAGACATTGTCAGGGAAGTCGAAGATTACCTGAAGACATACTCATTGGCTGTGATGGATAACAGCCAAGATGTATCAGGGACTCTGAGGGGTTGAGAGTTAACAGGGGAGGCAATACCCTGATAACTCTCAGCACACTTTGGACATGCCATTTGTATGTTCGAGACAATGAAGAATAAGGAAACTGTTTTTGACAACTGTTCCTTAAAGCATAATGGAAGACTACCAAGAATAGAAGGACATCATGTGACTGATGTGGGAACTTGTAAAAGCTTGTGTAGTCGCCATCAAGTATTGTTTAAGTCAAACTCGTAACACTATAAATAGGATGTGTATCCATGCATTAATGTTTAACACTTTGAGATATTAAGAACATTATTGCATATAACTTAGTGAATCAAACAGCTACGACTGTATTCATAAGTTAGGGTTTATTGTTGTTCAAAGTGTGCACAACAAATTGTCATCAAACTGTGTTATCCATAACACTTGTAATTCTTTATTATACAATAATAAGATTACGTTTGAAAAGTAATACCTTGTGTTGATTAAGTTAAGATTAGGGTTTCTTGCATTGATTAGGGACTTTCACAAATCGTGAAACGAGTTATGCCAAGATATGAAATTAAGGAGATACACGAGAAGCCGTTTTAAAAGATTTTGTCCTTCGGCTAACTATCGATTAAATCGTGCTACTTTGCTTTCAGACTAATAACTACTCAAATAAGTCAATATGAATCACTTGTGATCCATGACAAATAGTTAAAAAATGCTAGTAACCCATTTCCTTTTATAATAACTAGGATTGTGGGGAGAAAAAGTATTACACAATTTGGACGTATGAGTAGTGTTATGATGAGACTGTATTTATACATAGTCTCATCGTCCAAAATGGGCTTAAAACGCTTAAAATATCGTCAAAATACCCATATATGTGCCTATGTTTGTTCATTGTATATTTTAGGTATGGATATCGTGAATTCACCAAAAGATCAAAGGAATCAAGCAAAAACGAACACGTGAAACGAAGCCGCACAAAGAACCAAGCCCGAATCATGAATTTCTAGTCAAGTCCTTGAAGATTGAAGAATTGGCAAGAATGGTCCCTCTACTTTTGAAGACTTGACATTTTATACCCTTGCAAAACTCATAATTGCATTTGGGTCCCTAAAATGTTGATTACTTACAAGATTGGCCCTTGAAGATCTCAAAATTCACAAGTTTAGTCCTTGTTTTCATGACTAATACTTGGAAGGACTAAATTTGCCAACTGCCTAAACATTTAACAAAGGAAAAAAGAGTTTGAAGCATTTATTTGCAAAGTGAAATAACCATGGGACTTGGGGGACCAGTTCTGCCAAGACAGCAAAACCAACCCATCCACTAAAAACGTGACACCTCACCAAACCCTACCCATTACCCACTCTAACCCGGATTTAGCCCACACTTAAAACGGCCCACCACCCAAAATTTCCCGTCCCATTAACCACCCTTAAAAAAATTATTAAGCAAAGTTTAAAAACGATTGTTTATTAATTTTTATACGGGGGAAACACTTACTGTACATGTTAACCGCCCCTTTTATCCCCCAAATTTGAGCATAAACCCTAACTTTGCTAACATCATTAAGCTATGGATTGGGATCTAATATCGTCCAGATTCACAATTAGTACTCCCCTAAACCCATCCCACCAAAAAACTCTATACCCCGTGACTTCCATTGGGCCCCCCAAGTCTCCCCTGCTTCACCTTATATAGCAAAATACGAATATTGGCAGAAATCGAACGGCTGTGACGCATTCCTTGGTCCCAAAGGACCAAATAAACGATCAAGATTACTTCTACCAGCTGGACAACACCTCAGGGTCACATGATACCATTTGACGATTTTTCAAACCATTTGACCAAGATTTCAAGCAAGGGCAATGTAGGAAATTAGCTTGTTAGGGTTTCTTGTTTAGCTTCAATTCTAGAATTTTCCAATGAGCTGTATAAATAGCCTTGTAAATACAGCTCATTTTTTTTTTGTTCCAGTTTTTTTGTAAACATTTTAATCCTATTAATGACAATGAAAAGATTGGAAGTTTGCAATTTCTGAGTTCCTTTTAACGTTTATTTTAGCTTAATCATTTTTTTTAGTCAAAAGTGTTAAGACATTTTCTTTCTTTCTTAACTGATTTTCAAAAAAAATCAGTTAATTGTTCTTGGGAAAATTACTTTATGAGCTTGGATTAATCATTTTGAGGAAGTGATAGTGGAATTAAAAGATTATTCCAAGTCTCTTAAGTTTTGATTTTATCAAAGTTTCTTTTAAAGTTTTTTAAAGAATTCAGTTTTAAGGATTATTTTTTTTTTACTCTCTCACATTTACTGTTTAAAAAGCCATAAGCATCTAGCTTATGGTCTTTTGAAACAAGAACTTGTTCTGTGTTGGCTTTGACTGTGCAGGTTCACCAAGGTTCAATCAAATTGCATTTTTCTCTTTATTTTGAAGACATTGAATGTGTTTGGGACTGCTGTGGTCCCCACATCACTTCTCTACATCAACAGCTTACAACAAGCTTGCATAAGCCCTCCATAAGCTCAAACAGATGGTTTAAGAAAGGCATCAGCCCCACAAGTAAGGCTTGAACCTCTTTTTTCATTTTTTGAACTTTATGTGAACATTTATGTGATTTTTTGTGTTTGAATGCTATATGTTATTTTTCTTGTTTAATTGTGCTTTATTTAAGTTTATTTGCATGATTAGATAGTTAGAAATCAGTTTGATTAATTTTTAGAAGATTTTAGTGTGTTAAAATTCAGTTTTAGTATATAAGGGACTGTTTGGTATTATGTTTTAGCTAGAATTTTTTGTCAAGTTTTGGTTTGAAGATAGTTTAGACACTCTTTTCTTGTTAGTTCCAAGTATTTTCAGTATTTGGTAATAAGTTTAAATAGGATTCATAACAATTGCATGATCACTTATTGGTTAAAATGGCATAAATCAGCAAAGTTTAATTTTCTGCATGTTTTTGGTCTATTTTGCCTTTGAGATTTTGTAATATGTTAGATATTAGGGCATTCTAGGGATTTAGATCACTTGTAAGTGATTTGATAGTGTAGTGTGAAAGATCTAAGCTCCCAAAATCCATATTTGTGCACCTAGATAGCCTACTGCCCCCTACAGCCCCCCTAGACCATCACAGCAACTGTTTTAGCTCCTTTTTGTGTTTTATTTGCTTTGTGCCTTTGTGTTTTTTGCTCTAAATTGACTCCCTACACTCCACTGAGTGTAGGGGTGCCCTTATATCCATAAAAACTCCAAGCAAGAGCTTCCCTGAGCTCACAATCTTGCACCCCGTTTTTTATTAACTAGCAGTGGGAACTCACTTTCCCCTGCTAGTTGTTTAGTTCCCCCTGCTTAGCTAGAAAACAAAACAGGTCCACAAGTCAACATCAGTTTTCTTGTTTTTTTGTCTTTTGTGGTGTTATATAGGGATTAGGGTTTCAAATCTTTTTCATTATTTTTCTTATTTTATTCTTGATTTTTCAGTTTATTTAATTTTTATTTTACTGTTCATTTTCTATTTTTTAGATTTAATTGCTATTTTAATTACTTTTTAATATTTTGTTTTTTTGTCTTTTAGTGGTAAAAAGTAATATTTTTCTGTTTTAAAATTTTTCCTAGGTTTAGAATAATATTTTAAGATTTTTAGTCAAAAAGTTTTTCACTGTTCATTTTTTTATTATTTTTTATAATTAATTTAGTATAATTAGGGTTTAATTAATAAACTGTTTTGTCTTCTAGTGTAAAATTTTACATTTTTCAAACTTTTTCATTTTTATACTATTCATTAGAGTATTTTAGGATTTTTAAAATTGGTCAAATTAATTTTGGCATTATTTTATTATTTTTAATCATTATTTTAGTTTTAAATAGTTCAAAAATAGTTTTAAGTCATTTAAAAATAGAAAAATAGTTTTTAAAATTTAAAAAAAAAACTTTTTAGTCTTTAAATAATATAAGTTAGTTATTAGTTCAATAAATTAATATTTTGGGCATTTTGTTAATTATATTTAATTTTTGGGCTTTAATTAGCATTAAAAATTGAATATTTAATTAATAAAAGGTTTTAAAATATATTTGTTGGATTTTTATTCTTATTTATATTATTTAAGACTTAGTTTAATATTTTATTTAATTTTTAGGTTTTATTTTTAATTTCGTCACGTTTTACGTATTTACGTTCGCATTTTACGTCAACGTCGTAGTTTTAATCGTAGTCGTAGCTCGTCTTTTATTTTTCTCTCTTGAAACCAAAAACGTCACTAATCCAAACATTGTTATTTTATATTTTGGCACATTAATACACACACCTCCTTCGAGAACGAACTTGGAATTTATTCGATTTGTCGGTTTTTCATTAAATCGTCATGTTTAATACTTACCGCACTTATACGTTCTTTTTCCTAAAAGACGTATTTACACAACTATCATTTGGCGTCGCTGCCGGGGAGGTGTTTAGTGTGCCATTATTATTAGTATCGTGTTTGTGTGAGTAGTGCGTTTTTGCTTTTCATTTTTGGAAAGCGTGAATATCGTACATACTCATTTTTGTTATTTTTCCTTATTATATTATAGTATCCAAATAAATCGTGTTTAATTTTCCTAAATTAAACACAAAACAATCATTTTACTATATTGTAGATATATTGGTTTTCGTTTTTATTGTGAATATATTATTACTATATTGTACTACGTAAGAACAAATAAATATACAAGTACTCCAAATACGTGAGAAATCACAACCTTGATTCGGGATTTCATCACTCGATCATTGTATTCGAATCTAAAGCAAAAGTTTAAAGGCAAAATAGATAAATACTTTCGTGAGGCTTAATTTCAATTAACACAAACTATAAGGTGGGTATAAGGCGGTTGTATTTCACGACCTAAAGGAAAAAGGATCTTAAGTGCTTCGCGTCGCCTCGTTTCCTCCGCTTGCTTGTGCGTGTTTAGAGAAAGAGGGCTAATCGAGGGTTTGCCGCCCAAGTATTATCTACGTATATTATATTTGCTTGTGTTTTCAAGATTAAACCCTCTTGAACGTTTTGGTGTTCCACCAACGTTCTAAAGTCATCGAGAACGTTCACTCCACGTGATCGTTTTCATTCTTTGAGGCTCCTTTAATCGAGAAAGTCGATTCGAGGAGAGATTTGTTGATTTGTGTCTACGTAATACAACAAAAAATCCAAAAAAAGTTAAAAAACAATCAAAAACCAAAAAAATTGAAAAATCAAAAAAGCCGCAAAAAGAATCTTCTTTGCTACCACCCATTCTACGCTTAGTGCATGCGCACTCGATCGAAGGACTATTCCAATTCTAGTGAAGCTTCGAATCGACGCAATCGTAATCGAAGGAATCGACGACGTAGACGAGAATTAGAAACCGACGTTCCTAATATCGTTGTTGAAGAAACCGTAGAGGAGATGGCCGACAATCGTTCTATGATGGAATTGCTCCAAGCGCCCACCGAGGGTTATGGAGACGCGATCGTAATTCCCGCTATCGAGGCGAAGAATTTTGAGATCAAGAGCGGAATGCTTTCGTTGATCCAAGCTACGAAGTTTCGAGGTCGTGAAGCCGATAATCCTCACGACCATATTCGGAATTTTGATCGTCTTTTAGCCACGAGCAAGTTTAAGAACGTCGACACCGATGTCGTCAAGCTTATGCTTTTTCCATACTCGCTCGATGGTGCCGCCAATGATTGGTACGAGAAAGAGCCACCTAATTCCATAACTACGTGGAAGGATCTCGTTTCCAAATTCGTTAATTATTTTTTCCCACCGTCTAAGACAACGTTTTTCAAGAATGAGATTACGAAATTTGAGCAAAAACCGAATGAATCTTTTAGAGACGCGTGGGATCGCTTTAAGGAATTGCTTAGGCAATGTCCTCACCGTGGTTTTTCCGAGTTGCACCAAATCGATACGTTTTACAACGGTCTTAATTTTCACGAACAAGACTCGTTGAATTCCGCCGCCGGTGGCAACTTTTTGTGTAAGACTCCGAGAGAAGCTTTGATAATTATCGAGAACCGATCCAAGGTTTACCAACTCCGCAATGCACCGAGTGTTGCCAATGTCGCCAATGTTAGTAGTTCTAATCGCGACATTGAGAGAGTTGATGCAAAAGTCGACAAGTTAACGAATGTGTTTACGTCTTATCTCATTGAGATGCAAAAGAAAGACGCTCCCGCTACGGTGAAAGCGGTTGAGGTTTCGTGTACGTTTTGTGGTGGACCTCATAATTATTACGAGTGTGCGGCTACGGATGGCCAAACGTCAAATGTGAGTGCGTTAAACAACAATTTTTCAAACCAAAATAATGCGGGTCCATCACAACAAGGAAATTATAACCAAGGCAACAATTTTCAAAACCGAAACAATATTCATGGAAATAATCAACAAGGAAATTTTTCGAATCAAAATCAAGGAGGTTATAATCAAGGTCGTAATATAACTTGGCAAAATCGAGATAACAATCAAGGAAATAATTTTTCAAGTGGGAATCAAAACAATTTTCAAAGAAGTAATCAAAACCAAGGGAACTTTAATTCTAATCAAAATAGTTCGTCAAACGATTTTCAAAATTACATGAAAACGAATGAGGCTAATATGAGACGATTAGAGGGAGAAATTGGTACTTTGAAAAACGACTTTTCTAATACTTTGAAATTACAAAACACGAAGATTGAGCAAGGGCAAATTGATATTAAAAAGATGTTTTCGGCTATAATGAACAAGTCCTCGGGTGCGTCATCGAGTTCGTTACCTAGTGACACCGTAGCAAATCCGAAAGAACAATGTAAAGCTGCCTCGTCTCGTGAGAAAGGTCGTGTGATTACCCCTAACCTTGAAGGATTCCGTGTTGTTTATCCCTCTCAACCCTCGACTTCTAAGACGTCCTCTTGTTCTAAAGTCGAGGGGATGAACGTGGTGACCAAGGAAAAGAGTGCACACCCTCGTGTACCTCAAATTCCATCCACGGTTCAAAAAGAGAGCTTTGTCGACCTTACCAAAGTAACCCTTGAAGAAACTTGTGCTTCGATCCTTCTTAAAAAACCCAAAAGGCGTATGCCGAGAAAGGAAAAGGATCCGGGCCAATTTCTACTACCTTGTGATTTTTCCGAGATTGAGGGATGTTTAGCCCTTGCCGATTTAGGTGCTAGCATCAATCTCATGCCTCATTCTCTTTGGAAATTGATGAGATTGCCTTCACTCACCCATACGAACATGACAATCGAGCTTGCAAATTGTACACTTTTAATACCAATTGGAATAGCCGAGGATGTCTATGTTAGGATTGGAAAGTTTGTTTTTCCCGCGGATTTCGTTATATCCGATTACGAGTGTGACCCTAAATGTCCCATTATTTTAGGCCGACCATTCTTATCGACGGCTCGAACCGTAATCGACGTTCACGAGGGGAGACTTACTATGAGATATGGGGATGAGAAAATAGACTTTTTCGCTAGAAAATCCCAAGGATTTTATGAGAATGAAAAAACCGAGGTTTCAAAACCTAATGATTCAAATTCTAATGATTTAAAAATGTTTACTTTAGCGGAAAGAATGAAGCTTGATGCATGTTTTGAAAGAATTAAGAAAAACGGTTTTAAAGATGATGATTTTAATGATAAAGAATACGTGTACCTAATCCAAAAGGGTATGTGTAAATTTATGGATGAAAACTCACTTTGGGATGTTTTTAGCGAAACAAGTGAAACACCAATTCCGAAGGGTGACGTTAATGCCATCACGACAATGACCAAAATGGATTCGTCTTCACCACCTTCGAAGGACCACGTCTTTGAGGCTTCAACTTCTAACTCCATCGAAGTGCCTCCTTTGCCTAGCCCAACACCCGTTGAGGCTAAAGGGTTTATCGACATCGATCCTCTCGTCTTAGAAAAGTCACCTAAGTGTAGCCCTCGTGCTTGTAAGTCCATGGTTGTGAGTGCTCACATCGACTCTTTCTTTGACGATGACGATGGAGATTTTGCCGAGATTGATCACGTACTTCGACATCCACATGCTATTTTTGATTCTCCTAAGAAGAAACATGTGAAGTACGATGATTATGAGTTTGATCCCGAGATTGAGGAAATTATTGAACGAGAGCTAGCTCTTATGCCTTCACTTCCACCTACGAGTGAGGTCGACCTTTCCAAAATCGAGGATGAACTCAATGAGTTGGAACGTCTTATTTTCGATGACGAACCAACTCATGTGACCCCTAAAAATCCAATTCTCTAGGAGTTACCTAATCAACACTCCTCATTTGAGAATGACGTTTACCACATTCGTGAGGATCTAACTTATCAACGATCCCCACAAAAGAATGATGGTTTCGTGCTTGATCGTGATCTCTTCGAGAGAGTTTCTAAGATACTCAAGGAGGGGAATGACAAACCTTGGTTTGACAAGCCTATCTTTGATGAGGAAATCGATGAGATCAACGTTCATGAGGATGACGAGTATGTAGACCCCGAGGGGGCGGTGTTCTTTATTGATCAACGTTTTGAGAACTTATATAATCCACCACCCCCTAACCACGACTTAAATGTGAGGATTTTTAGCGCGACTAATTTTCAATTTGACACGCCAAATATTTTCGACATTATTCAATCGGGTTTTCATAAAGAGTCTAAAAACGATGAAAAAGGAAAAGATTTTAAAAATGTTTTAAAAGATTTTTCTACATGTTTAACTCCGTCATCACCGCGTTTTATGAGTGCTACCACCTCGTCTACTCCTTTTGACGATGGTTGGTGTGGTCTTAGTATGGGGGAAGCCCCAAATGTTCCTTCACACTTTACCACCGAGGACGAGATTTACGATCCCGGAATTGCTTGTAAAGGGAAATCTCGGTCTTCCACCGATGCAATAAATGGAAATCTTATCTATTTGCTTGGTGTGAGTCTACCTCGAGTAGCTCATAAGTTTGCCTTACCCATTGCCCCACCTTTCTACTTCTTATCTCTTTTCTTCTACCCCATTGGGGTTTCGGCTTCGGTTGAAGTAGCGTTGTTTCGTCTTTCATCCGAAAACGAAGACGCTATCTTTGACCCCGGTATACGTTTATCGGATTCTTAAAGTACTCCACGTACTTTTGGGCCTTGTTTATCATGTAAGTCCCACTAAAAATGACCATACCAAGATTATCCCTAAATGATCACATTTATGGGGATTCGAGTCGATCTTTTGACTCGGTTAACAAAAACAAGGTGCCTCGTGGGGGATTCTCATGCTTATCCTTGTACATATTATCGCTTTCTTAGTTAACGTAACGAGGGGACTTGTGCTCTTCCAACCTTTGTTTCGTGGTTGTTTGTGATTGTGATTCATTAGGTTCATCGACATCATTGAAGCCTCTCGTGTTCGTTTTACGTAGCACTCGAGCTTCGATTTTTGCCTTTGGAGATTCCGATATCCGATGATATCCTTTTATGTTCTAACGTTTATCTTATTAGCACAATTCATAAACGGCTTTTAGGTTATTCGTTTTACCCTTTCCATGCTCGAGATTAAGCATTCGACTTCGTCTCTAGTATGGGGGTATTTACACCCCTAGACTCGAAACATTGAGGACAATGTTTAGTTTTAGTATGGGGGGGTGAGTAGATACTTCACCTTGCTTACGTCAACACGCAATCCAATATTCATCTTTTTGTTATCGTTTTGTTGCAAATAAGGCTAAAAATGGCCAAATTTAAAAATTTTTCTAGTTTTTCATAAGTGTTTAAGACACGAATGTAGGTTTTCCGATGGTGAGAACGAGAGTAATTTTTGACTCGACCGTGCGTGTTGAGCACTTAGCTTCGATTCCTTAACTTTTTAGGCTAAGTCTCTTAAATGAGGACGAGAAATGATAGAGTTATTTATAAGTCTCGTAATCGTCACGATCTTATGTGTAGTAATTATTAGCTTATTCTCCCAACACTTTTGCATAAATAATTGTTAATAAATATTGATTTGGCGGTTTTGTCACTATTGTTGGGTTTCTAATTTGTTTTGGTAGCTTCCATGTAATTAAATTGGGAAAACATTAAGGTATCGTCAGCGTCACGGTTTTGAAGTATTGGCACCCGAATAATCAAAAGCTTCACCTAATAATAAGATTTCAAGTGCTCACCTAAATTAAGCAAAAATTTGAAGCTCACAAGGCCGAAAAATCTATGCCCAAATTGAAAGTGAATCAAGCCTTAATCTTCGAAGCTTTAAAGATCCAAAATTCGCTTTAGCGTGAGGATATACGTCTTTGGCTAATAAAACCACCGATGAGGCGGATAATAAAAGGCAAGGCAAGACCGAAGTCATAATAAAAGCTTCATGGCGAAGTTGAATAAAAGATGGAGGTAAACCAAAGATAATAAGGCCCTTCCGTTAGGGGGCGTATAAAAGTCTTGGTAATAAGTCTCATGTTCAAAACCGTTATAAAACCGTGTTTATCGATCCTTCTTGTTGACTTAATTTTTTGACATCGTTGTCTATTGGGGTGAATTATTGATTTGATGATTTTGGTTACACCGTTAAGTTTCTATTTTTAGACTTAATCTCTATTCACGCATAAGTCGATGATGTATCCTCGTGATCATTAAGACAAAATAAAATATAAGAGATACCAAGTAGGAATAAGGGAGTTTAGGTTCATAATTAACACTCATGAGATGTGTTCGTGTTGCTAACTTATAATAACAATGATCTCGTTACACGCTTAGCATGGAATTGGGTGAAAATCGAGGACGACGAAATTATTTCTAACGAAGCATTCACGTGTTCTTGTTCTATGATCCCAAAAGTCACATTCTCGTGATGAAAACATTACATTATGTCTAAAACACGTGTAGTAGTTTATTTAATTTTATGTCTTCAATAAATTTCATCATAAAATGGATTTTGGAGGTGCTATGATACTTAATTCTAGCATTGCGTGGGGACACGGCAATGGTTTAGTATGGGGGAGTGATGAGACTGTATTTATACATAGTCTCATCGTCCAAAATGGGCTTAAAACGCTTAAAATATCGTCAAAATACCCATATATGTGCCTATGTTTGTTCATTGTGTATTTTAGGTATGGATATCGTGAATTCACCAAAAGATCAAAGGAATCAAGCAAAAACGAACACGGGAAACGAAGCCGCACAAAGAACCAAGCCCGAATCATGAATTTCTAGTCAAGTCCTTGAAGATTGAAGAATTGGCAAGAATGGTCCCTCTACTTTTGAAGACTTGACATTTTATACCCTTGCAAAACTCATAATTGCATTTGGGTCCCTAAAATGTTGATTACTTACAAGATTGGCCCTTGAAGATCTCAAAATTCACAAGTTTAGTCCTTGTTTTCATGACTAATACTTGGAAGGACTAAATTTGCCAACTGCCTAAACATTTAACAAAGGAAAAAAGAGTTTGAAGCATTTATTTGCAAAGTGAAATAACCATGGGACTTGGGGGACCAGTTCTGCCAAGACAGCCAAACCAACCCATCCACTGAAAACGTGACACCTCACCAAACCCTACCCATTACCCACTCTAACCCGGATTTAGCCCACACTTAAAACGGCCCACCACCCAAAATTTCCCGTCCCATTAACCACCCTTAAAAAAATTATTAAGCAAAGTTTAAAAACGATTGTTTATTAATTTTTATACGGGGGAAACACTTACTGTACATGTTAACCGCCCCTTTTATCCCCCAAATTTGAGCATAAACCCTAACTTTGCTAACATCATTAAGCTATGGATTGGGATCTAATATCGTCCAGATTCACAATTAGTACTCCCCTAAACCCATCCCACCAAAAAACTCTATACCCCGTGACTTCCCTTGGGCCCCCCAAGTCTCCCCTGCTTCACCTTATATAGCAAAATACGAATATTGGCAGAAATCGAACGGCTGTGACGCATTCCTTGGTCCCAAAGGACCAAATAAACGATCAAGATTACTTCTACCAGCTGGACAACACCTCAGGGTCACATGATACCATTTGACGATTTTTCAAACCATTTGACCAAGATTTCAAGCAAGGGCAATGTAGGAAATTAGCTTGTTAGGGTTTCTTGTTTAGCTTCAATTCTAGAATTTTCCAATGAGCTGTATAAATAGCCTTGTAAATACAGCTCATTTTTTTTTGTTCCAGTTTTTTTGTAAACATTTTAATCCTATTAATGACAATGAAAAGATTGGAAGTTTACAATTTCTGAGTTCCTTTTAACGTTTATTTTAGCTTAATCATTTTTTTTAGTCAAAAGTGTTAAGACATTTTCTTTCTTTCTTAACTGATTTTCAAAAAAATCAGTTAATTGTTCTTGGGAAAATTACTTTATGAGCTTGGATTAATCATTTTGAGGAAGTGATAGTGGAATTAAAAGATTAATCCAAGTCTCTTAAGTTTGGATTTTATCAAAGTTTCTTTTAAAGTTTTTTAAAGAATTCAGTTTTAAGGATTATTATTTTTTTTACTCTCTCACATTTACTGTTTAAAAAGCCATAAGCTTCTAGCTTATGGTATTTTGAAACAAGAACTTGTTCTGTGTTGGCTTTGACTGTGCAGGTTCACCAAGGTTCAATCAAATTGCATTTTTCTCTTTATTTTGAAGACATTGAATGTGTTTGGGACTACTGTGGTCCCCACATCACTTCTCTACATCAACAGCTTACAACAAGCTTGCATAAGCCCTCCATAAGCTCAAACAGATGGTTTAAGAAAGGCATCAGCCCCACAAGTAAGGCTTGAACCTCTTTTTTCATTTTTTGAACTTTATGTGAACATTTATGTGATTTTTTGTGTTTGAATGCTATATGTTATTTTTCTTGTTTAATTGTGCTTTATTTAAGTTTATTTGCATGATTAGATAGTTAGAAATCAGTTTGATTAATTTTTAGAAGATTTTAGTGTGTTAAAATTCAGTTTTAGTATATAAGGGACTGTTTGGTATTATGTTTTAGCTAGAATTTTTTGTCAAGTTTTGGTTTGAAGATAGTTTAGACACTCTTTTCTTGTTAGTTCCAAGTATTTTCAGTATTTGGTAATAAGTTTAAATAGGATTCATAACAATTGCATGATCACTTATTGGTTAAAATGGCATAAATCAGCAAAGTTTAATTTTCTGCCTGTTTTTGGTCTATTTTGCCTTTGAGATTTTGTAATATGTTAGATATTAGGGCATTCTAGGGATTTAGATCACTTGTAAGTGATTTGATAGTGTAGTGTGCAAGATCTAAGCTCCCAAAATCCATATTTGTGCACCTAGATAGCCTACTGCCCCCTACAGCCCCCCTAGACCATCACAGTAACTGTTTTAGCTCCTTTTTGTGTTTTATTTACTTTGTGCCTTTGTGTTTTTTGCTCTAAATTGACTCCCTACACTCCACTGAGTGTAGGGGTGCCCTTATATCCATAAAAACTCCAAGCAAGAGCTTCCCTGAGCTCACAATCTTGCACCCCGTTTTTTATTAACTAGCAGTGGGAACTCACTTTCCCCTGCTAGTTGTTTAGTTCCCCCTGCTTAGCTAGAAAACAAAACAGGTCCACAAGTCAACATCAGTTTTCTTGTTTTTTTGTCTTTTGTGGTGTTATATAGGAATTAGGGTTTCAAATCTTTTTCATTATTTTTCTTATTTTATTCTTGATTTTTCAGTTTATTTAATTTTTATTTTACTGTTCATTTTCTATTTTTTAGATTTAATTGCTATTTTAATTACTTTTTAATATTCTGTTTTTTTGTCTTTTAGTGGTAAAAAGTAATATTTTTCTGTTTTAAAATTTTTCCTAGGTTTAGAATAATATTTTAAGATTTTTAGTCAAAAAGTTTTTCACTGTTCATTTTTTTTATTTTTTTTTATAATTAATTTAGTATAATTAGGGTTTAATTAATAAACTGTTTTGTCTTCTAGTGTAAAATTCTACATTTTTCAAACTTTTTCATTTTTCTACTGTTCATTAGAGTATTTTAGGATTTTTAAAATTGGTCAAATTAATTTTGGCATTATTTTATTATTTTTAATCATTATTTTAGTTTTAAATAGTTCAAAAATAGTTTTAAGTCATTTAAAAATAGAAAAATAGTTTTTAAAATTAAAAAAAAAATACTTTTTAGTCTTTAAATAATATAAGTTAGTTATTAGTTCAATAAATTAATATTTTGGGCATTTTGTTAATTATATTTAATTTTTGGGCTTTAATTAGCATTAAAAATTGAATATTTAATTAATAAAAGGTTTTAAAATATATTTGTAGGATTTTTATTCTTATTTATATTATTTAAGACTTAGTTTAATATTTTAATTAATTTTTAGGTTTTATTTTTAATTTCGTCACGTTTTACGTATTTACGTTCGCATTTTACGTCAACGTCGTAGTTTTAATCGTAGTCGTAGCTCGTCTTTTATTTTTCTCTCTTGAAACCAAAAACGTCACTAATCCAAACATTGTTATTTAATATTTTGGCACATTAATACACACACCTCCTTCGAGAACAAATTGGAATTTATTCGATTTGTCGGTTTTTCATTAAATCGTCAAGTTTAATACTTACCGCACTTATACGTTCTTTTTCCTAAAAGACGTATTTACACAACTATCATGTTAGCATTGTGACTTGTACCAACAATGATCTCGTTTTTGCACTTAGCATGGAATGTATGACAATCAAGGATGACGAAGTTTACTCTAAGGGACATTACTTGTTTCTATTCTTTGACCCTAAAAGTCACTTTTCTGATGAAAATCATACATTATGTCTTTACACATCTTTGTAGTATGTTGCAAGTCTTTTACTTTTCAATAAAGGTTAACAAAATTGAACTTTGGTGATGCTTAGATACTTTATTCTAGCATTGCGTGAGGGCACAGCAATCGCTTAGTATGGGGGAGTGATGAGATGGCATTTATACATGATCTCATCGTTCTTTTCGGGCTTTAAATGCATAAAAATGTCATAATATACCATATATATGCTTATGTTTGTTTACTTGTGTATTTTAGGTATGGATATCGTGAAAAAGACAAAAGATCACAAGAAACAAGGAAAAACGGACACGAGAAACGAAGCCGTGCAAAGAACCGGGCCCTAGATCATGATTTACCCAACATTTACCCTTGAAGACTTGAAGATATGCAAGTTTGATCCTCAATGAATGAAGAAATGACACTTAAAACCCTTGTGAATTCATAATTACAAGTTTGGTCCCTTAAGTTTTTCAAAGTTACACAAATGGTCCTTCAACTTTGAAGAAATGGCAAGATTAGTCCCTCAACTATTCAACATTGTCATTAATGGTCCCTCATGAAGCCAAAGACACATTGAAGACCTTTGAAGATCAACAAAGTCCAAAATCAGTCCTTCAATTATCCAAAAATGGCAAAAACAACCCTTTTAAACCTTTTGGAAAAGTCTTGTGCCAAAAGTGTAAAGTTCTGAAAGTTAATAACAAAGGGATGCGTTTGTTTGGACTAAAAAACTTGCTATACAACTTTTCCCAAAAACAAAGGACCAAAAGTGACAAGCTGAAAGTTTGAATTCCTAATAACGCGGGTAACAATTACTGTTTGGATTTTACCATCAAGAACACCTCTTTTACCAAGGATTAAAAAGAAGGAAAACAAAGGGGAAAACAAAATTGGCTATACCCACGTGTGATTCACATCACCTCAATCAAATCCCACAACAAAAACCTTAAACTCCACTACTAGAATGATACCCCCATCCCCACTCACAATACGACACCTGGCATTTGATCATGACATGGTAAAATCAATGGTCTCAAGTCATTCCTTGGTCACTAAGCACCCAACAAACGTCCAGGATTCACCCAAACCAGCTGGCAACACGCCTAGAAGATTCTGCAAGGATAGAATAGGAAATACAGTTGCTAGGGTTTGTGAATAGTGCTAGCATTAGCATTTGCCTATAAAAGGAGACCTCAACATGTGAGAGTCCCTTTGTTCCAGTTTTAGGCTATCAATCTTTGTAATTCCTTTTTAAGTTAATAAAATTTGAATTTCATAAAATTTTGAATTCTCTTTTGTGTTTAATTAAAAGTTGGTGTTAGAATAGCCTAAATCTGAGTTCCGTTTGATTATTTAGACCTTCCTTAATCTTGTGGTTAAGGCACGTCTTGGTTTATAAGGTTTTCAAGGTTCAAAAACCTTGAAATCCTAGTTTCTGTTTTGGTTATTATTGTGTACTAACCCTTAGCCAAAAGCCTTAAGCTCCTTCAAGCTTGTTGACACCAAGCCTGGGAAGAGTTCTAAGCCTTTGGTTGAGTTGTTTGCTGATTTGTGTTGAAGATATATCATAATCAAATCCTTGTTCTACTTTGAACATCAGCAGGATTTGATCTTCTTCTTTGAAGGACCTTGGTCTTGTTCTAGTTGTTGAACAAGGTCCAAGGAGCATAGCTGGCCCTCCTAGGATGTTGTGGAGGGCAGGTATAATCCCTTGATTAAGTTTCCTCTAAAAATTTCATGTTATTATCTGTTTTTGATTTTGGACTGAGATTTTGTGATTCTGTGTTTAAGCTGGTGATTTTTGTGTTTGATTCTGTTAGTTGCTACCTAGGAAGTGTTATTGATTCATAAAATCAGTAGGTTATTAGTAAAAATCACAAGTTACTTTGTTAAGTGGTTGATTAAGGGCTGTTTGGGTCAACTGCATAATCTGGATTTGTGGTCTGTTAAGTGTGAGTTTGTGCTTGTGGTTATTAGTACTTGCTTATCTGATATACTTGGCTGCTTTGCTGCATATTTTGTGGTTTGAAACACCTAGATTCATAAAAAGGGTATAAAATCTTGTTTACTAGGTAAAATTGGCTAGGATTTTAAGGACACCTAGATCTAAGCTTAGGCTAGGGCTAACAAGTGCTAAAACTTAGTTAATTACACCAGGAGAAGAGATTTGAGTGTTTGAATTTGGGTCTTTGGTCAATTAGATCAGCAAATAGGTTTCTGCATATGCACCTTGTTCATCAGTAACTTCATTTGCTTTGATCTGCTTATTTACTTTGATTAAGTGTTTGATTTAAGTTTAGTTGTGCTTATTCATAGTTTATATAACTTGTGTATGCATACTACTAAGTATGGTTGGCTTATTCATGCTAAATTTGCTTATTAAGTACATAACTGCTTATTTCATATGTCTGTGCATGATCTGGTGACTGTTTGATTAATTCTGGCTTATTGTGTGAACCAAATTTGGATTTTCTTGTTGCTATTGACTCCTTGTGATTCACTAATCACAAGGTTGCCCTTGTTTCCAATTGAGTCCAACTAAATCTCTCTAAAAAGCTTGGTCAAATAGTCAAAGCAGTGGGAACTCCTTTCCCCTGCTAGTTGCCACTGCTATAATAGCTTATTTTAACCAGCAACAACTTGGATTTTGGAATAGGTGCTCATTATTTGACCCATTTGTTCATACTGGAGCATTTGGTGGGTTGACTTTAGGGTTTGACTAGAAAACCAACTTAATTGACTTTTTCATAAGTGCTTATTGGCTTATTCTGGCTTATTGGTTTTGCTTATTGGAATTTTGTTGATTTATTTGGCTTATTGAGTTCATTTGTGATCTTTTGCAAGTTGAATCAAGTCCTGAGGTGCCTTATTTCTCAAAAATGACTATTTTGTCTTTGAGTGAAATAATACTTTGCTTATTTCTGGCTTATTGAGTGTGCTTTTTCAAAATTTCTTTTTACAGATCTCATAAGCATCCCAAAAGAAGGTTTTGTGTCAAATTAGAGCTTATGGCATTAGCTTATTGCTTAATGGGCTAAAAAGCTAAATAAGAATAAGTTGTTTGCTTATTAAGCTGTGATAAGCTCACATTCAGCTTTTGGGCCTTTAGAGTTTTGTGTTTAGAATCAAATTTTGAGTCAGATAGGGCTTTTCCAAGTCAATTGGGCCAAGTTTGACTTTTTGGGCTTAAAAGCCCATTTAGGTTGACTGATTTTGGTTTTGGCCCATTTGAGAGCCCAATAGGGGTATTCTGGTCATTTCACTTTGATTTTCTGATTATTTAGGTTAAAATAAAATAGTTTGCAAGTTTTTAGAATTTTTCATAATTTTTGGATTTTTAATATTATTTTAATATTATTTTATTATTATTTTTCAAATTTCACATTTTCCAACTTTTTACATTTTTCTTAGCTTAAATACATTAAAATAGGAATTTAGCAACTTTTTGAATAATTTTATCACTTTTAGATTAATTTTTATAATTATTTTAAGTTTAAATAGTTTTTAAATCATTTTAAATAGTTTTTATTAATTTAAAAATTTCTAAAAATAGTTTTTAATCTTTTTAGGTCATTTTAGAGGTTTACCAATTGAAAAATCTTTATTCGGGCTTTTCAATAATTTATTTGATTTTTAGGGCTTTAATTAGCATTTAAAAATTGAATATTTAATTATTTAAAAGGTTTGAAAAAGTTTTGATCTTTGGTAAACTCTTAGTTTATTAATTTTGATTTTTGGTAATTTTTAGAATTAATTTTTATTTTTGTAGTTTTTACGGTTTTACGTTTTGTCGTTGTAGTATTAATTTCACGTCTTCGTCGTCTTCTTTTCTCATCCCCTTCTAAACGAAATATTGATCTCAAATAATTTACATCTTAGTCACACACATATACCTCCTTGGGAAACGAACTTTCATTTCACACCATTAAGGGTCATTAGTGTTTACGTTTTCCTAAACGTACACTTAATACTTACCGCTTTTACGCTCCTTTTCCTAAAGGACGTAATTTACCCTACAATCAACACCTCACACATCTAGTAGTTTTGGCCTAAATCCATGACCAAAACAGTGGATGGAGAGGTATAATTTAAAGCACAGTAGATGGTCATCCCAAGGTGATTACACTTGCCACCATCAGAGACACGCTTGTTCTATATGATGAGGATGGGATAACAAATCTACCTGAGGCTGAAACTTTGAGGGTCTTGTTAAATTGGGGTACAATCTTTTTGATGATAAAAAATGTAAGTTTGCTAAAGGTCAGTTTTCCCCACATTGGAAATATTTGATTCATGCAATTTTACAATGTTTGTCACCTTAAACCACTGCTTTTAATGAATTTGGTAGTGAAGTTGCCTCTGCCCTGATTTGCTTAGCAACAGAGAGGAAGTACTGTTTTTCTCAAATGATTTTCAAAGGAATGGTTAAAAATGTTACAAGCAATACAAAATTTTGTATGTACCCAAGGTTTAAACAACTTTTGCTGAATATGAGTGAACATGGTCCTATCACACACAAAAACTATTTTTCAGCAACCAAACACACCACTAAACTGTTCACCACACTTCTTGCACCATCTCCACATTTTTCTGGCAGGGCTATTTCACTCACTTCAATCATGATGAAACAAATCAGACAATAAGAAGTTAAGACAAAATCAGCCACACACAAACCCTCTGATTCCCCTGCCAATAAACTAACCCCTGCTGATCCAAAACATGAAAGGAGAACCAAATTCAGGTTTGCCAGGTCTCCCTTGCCTGGTGAATCTTCACAAGTAGTAGAGAGGAGAGCCTCCAAAAGGTTGGAGCACACTGAGGGTTTGGCTGCCACTACTGTCTCATCCTCAAGCGGTGAACAGGATAGTGACACCATCAGTAAGTCCTCTCCCTCACTCAGTGATACTCAACAAGGGGAGAAATTCCCTTCTAGGGTTGAGAGCAGAATGCAACCAATGACTATCTTGGAATTGACGGATATGTGCATGAGCTTGAAAAAGCAAAATGCACAACTTGTACAAACTGTCAAAAAGCAAGGTCTGTTAATCAACGATTTGGAAACCAGACTTGCTACACATGAGGGGAGGAGAAAGCCCAGGCTTATCATATCTACAGATGAGGATGCTTCCAAAGGGGAGGAAGTTCCTAATACAGATGAATCTACTCAATGGTATGAATATCCTGGTGGTCAGGTTCTAGAACAAGGAAAGATAGCAAGTGCTGAGAAAGGGACTGAGAAAGGAAGTGCTGAGAAAGGAAGTGATAAGGGGAGTTCCACAAAAGAGATTGCTCAAACATTGTTGACTATGGGCAATCAAGAAGAATCCCCTGCTTCAAAGATTTCTCCTGCTATAACTGATCCCACTGATGTAAGTCTTTCCCCTGCTAAGCCTATCACTCAAACATTTGTTAGGAATAAAAGGCAACCAGCTCATAAGGGAATTACAATTGGAGAACCTGCACCTAAAGCCAAACCAGCACCAGCAGTGGATCCAAAAGACAGGGGAAAAGGGATCATGGTTGAACAGCCTAAGAAAAAGTACAAGCATAGAACACCTGAACAACAAAGGGCTCAAGAAGAATATGATGAACATGTAGCTCTCAAAATGCAACAAGAGGAGTTGATATGCAAGATCAGAGAATGCAAAAGATGAGGCCCAAATAGATGCTTAAGTAGATTGAAATCATGCATAGAGAGTTGGATGACAAGGTGCCTCATGTTCAAGAGTTTTTAAATCAATGGGAAAAGGAGTTGGTGAATGCTCCTTTGGAAGACAGGTATGAGTTGATTTGTCTAGTTTACAAGTATCAAAATGAATATCTGGAAAGAAGGGAAAATCAGATTCAGAAGGAAAGATATTTGAAGTCTGAGAAGGGGAGGCTTGCACACCACAAAGTTTTGCTCAAAAGACATAAGAAGTGGACTTATGGTAATTTCAAAGACATGACTTTTGGGTATATAGAGAATACAGTCAGACTAGTTTTAAGAGAGATAAATATGGAAGACTTCATATCTATCAACTATCCTAAGGAAGCTGAGTATCTCAGGAGGCAAAGTGAAATACTATAAAGAGCTAGGGAATCTAGAAAAAGAAAGGCTGAAGGAACAACAGTGGAAACTACACAAGCAGGTGCATCATCTCAAGTAGGTGCATCATCACAAGCAGGTGCATCAACTCAAGCAGGTGCAAGTTTCCCAGCAATTGAGAGATATGTGCTCAATGCACAAAGGGCAGCCAAAAGACTCTAGAGGATGGAAAAAGTTGGTATAGTTACTAAGGATACTCAGCGTCCCACAAATGAAGAAATTGATAAACAGTTAATTGTGCAAGAAAATGATGAAATCTTACCCAGTGAGCTTGGGAAGAAATTTGCCATAATAGAGTATGCTGTTTATGAATACAAGGGGATGACTTGGTGGAAGCTTACAAGAGCTGACAATACAACACAGATATTTCTAAGTCTAGATGTCAAGTTTCAAACCTTGGATAGTGAGGACTTAGGTGATCTGTGGAAAATTTTGAAGAAGACCTTTGCTGCAAATCCTCCTACTATAGATGGTGTAGAGAAGGATTGCGTGATCTGGGAATGCATGCATAGGATGTATGAGCATGAGTTGTTTGATCCCTTATTTGATGCAGTAAATGGAGGAAATCTTTTGTATTGGAAGCTATTTACAAATTTTGGGGTCTAAGAGATAGTTATGGAAGGGGTAAGTGTTTACTTTATTAATCATCGTTACTATCCTTTCAATCAGGAGACCTTGAAGAAATTAGCACAGGCAGACTTGATTGTAGATGCTAAAGCACCTGTTGCTAAAGCACCAGTTTAGGGGAGGATTGTTGGGAATAAATATAAGTATATTAGTTACCCCTGCTAGTTGGTCGATGGTTCTGCTAGAGTTGTTGGGAATAAATTTAGGCCAGAACACTTGAACGCTGACAAGAACAACTCAAGCGTTGACAAGAGCAAAGTGAACGCTGACAGCATAAGCGTTGACAAGATAAAGTCAAGCGTTGACAGATTGAAGACAAGCACTGATGGAAGTTGTGAGCTACACGTATATTATATTCTAGATTACTTCTAGTAAGGATAGAAACGACAATGTATTTTCTATGTTTATCTTTACCTAGAATAGTTGATTCGTAGCTTATTGTACAAGACTTCTTGTTCTATAAAAGAAGATCTTTTAGGTTAATGTTTAATATCAGTTTTCATAATAATCACAAGTTAAACCTTTCATTGTAATCAACACGATTATTCTAATACAAGTGAAAGTTTGTTTAACATCATTGTGTTTTAGATCAAGTGTTAATTCCGCATAACACTTTGTTACTTTATTCATAAGCAAAGGTTTCTCTACGTGTTATACTTGATCTAATCTCGTATACACAAAGCTAATCGATCTAAGTTTGGGATCAACAAGTGGTATCAGAGCTTGTTGAGAAACTTTTGATCTTTAAGTAACGCAGAACCCTAAAACACCAAACCCTAAAAACCCTAAATTCTCAAAACCCTAAAAACACCATGTCTGGCACAAATCAACCTCCTGCTTTGCTGCAAAACAACTTCTCAAACCCTAGTATCAAAATTCCCATGTTTGATGCCAGGAACTTTGAGCTTTGGAAATCCAATTTTGAGCAATACATAGCTATTCATGACTACACTCTTTGGGAAATTATCGAATATGGGAACACATTCGATAAAGCAGCAAAGATTACTGCTGCTATTGCTACAAGGACAGCTGTTCCTAATTGTCCTGAATCTGATAAGGTGGAAAAACCTGAAGATGGGAGAGCTGTTGCTGTTGAAGATATAGCCAAGAAGAGGGTGGACATGAAAATCCTGAACATCTTGAAACATGCCCTAGGTCATGAGAATCAGCACAAGTACAAACGATTTGAGTCTGCAAAAGAGCTTTGGGAAGCTCTTGAAGTAGCACATGGTGGCAATGCTGACACAAAAGAAGAAAAGAAGAAGCAACTCTTGCATGAGTATGCTGTCTTTAAAGCTCAACCTAATGAGAATCTCAGCAGTGTGAGAAGTAGACTTCTTGATATCACAAGTCAACTTTCCTTCATGGGAAAACAGATTGATGATCCTGAATTGAATGCTACTTTTCTCAAAAGCCTTGGTGATGTATGGAAGATTGAGACAAGATCTATTCTTGTCAATAACACCCACAAGACTTCCAGGTTTGATGACATCTTCAACAAGTTAAGGCTGTTGGAGAATGAATGGCAATTGGAGAGTGATAACAAATCTTCCAGCAGCAACATGGCCTTCTTTTCACAAAGTGAAGGCCAATTTGATTCCATGAACTTCTATGGACATTCAGCAACTGGATCTCAAGGTGTCAACGCTGGATGTCAATCTGTCAGCGCTGGATCATACCTTGTCAACGCTTTGTACTCAAGCGCTGACACACACAATCATGGCGCTGATAGAATTAAACCTGCTGGTTTTGATCTTGATACTGTGTGTGCATTCATTGCTTCTTTGCCTAGTGATTCAAGGATTACTTATGAAGATCTTGAGCAGATAAGTGATGAACAATTGGAAGAGATGGACATCAAGTGGACTATGGCTCTTGTAAGTTTAAGAGCAAACAGGTTCAATAAAAGGTTCAAGAAGAAAATGACCTTTAATGCTAAGGATGTTGCTGGCTTTGACAAGTCCAAGGTAGAGTGCTACAACTGTCATAGGATGGGGCACTTTATGAGGGAATGTAGATCTCCAAGGAGATCTGATGCTGGGAAGCCTTCTAGCCAAATGATTAAGAACCCAGATCCCAAGGCCATGGTTGCTGTTCAACAAATTGATGGCGTTGGAGAATGGGATTGGAGCTGGATGGCTAAGAATGAGGAAGAGGACAGAGCTTTGGTTGCTGAAGTTAAAGAAGAGCATGCTGAATATGCTCTCATGGCACACTCCTCCTCTTCATCAGATAATGAGGTATATGATGATGCTTTCTGTTCTAAGGGTTGTCGTTTAAATACTGAAAAATTAAAACAAGAGATAGTTAAATTATTAGATGATGCAAGTACTCTAAGATGCAAAGTATCTAACTATCAAATTGCTCTTACCCAAACAGAAAAGACAGTAGCTGAGTATAAGAAAATGGAGTTTAATTTAAAGGATCAAATAAATATCTTAAAACATGAGTTACATCAGAGTAAGGATGTTCAAGATATAGTAAATAGGGTTAATCTTGATTTGATAGCTCAGTTAGAGGAGGCTAACAAAAACAAAGATAATGTGAGTCTTAAAATCCAGAGATTTGATAAGGCCACACAAACCCTAGGAGAGTGTGTTAGTAAACAAAGAGACTCTAAGGATATGAGTGGGATTGGGATGAATAATTATACTGTTGTTCCACCACCAGCTGGGGATTTCTATGGTGTCCAATCAAAGGACTTATCTTGGACTGGCTTGCCAGAATGCCAAGAGGAGGAGTTCATTCCTCCACCTAGAGTGACTTCCCCAGTTGAGGAATATCAGCAAAAGCTGACTGACCTAGAAGAGTGGAAGAAAGCTAACCACACTTTGTTTGTTAAGGGAGGGTTATTGTGTGAAAGTCCAAATGAGCCCACACCAATCACAAAACCAATTGATGATCCTAAACCTATTAAGATCACACACCCTACCACTGGCAAACCTGTTGACCTTGGCCCACAAAATGTTAGAAAACCTAGTGTTAAATATGCAGAGATGTATAGAAATTCTAGGTCACCAAAAAGCCAAGTTAGTAACCATGGAACAGGCTTCTTTGCTTCTAGACCTAAGACTATGTCTAGAAAAGCTTGTTACACATGTGGGAGCTTCTCACATTTGGCCTACAAATGTGTCAACGCTTCCAATGTCAACGCTGACAGGAACCATTTCAGCGCTGACAAAAGTCAACATAGGTCAAACACTGTCAGACCCAATACCTTTGTGAACAAAAATTCACAAGTTGTTAGACCAGCCCCATTCTTTTCTAGAGGGTCTAACACACAAGGCCTAAGACCTTTTCAAAAGTCAAATACTTGGTCAAATAGGCAATGGGTTCCTGTAGCAAACCCTAGGTACAACGCTGATAGGAGCAATCGGGGCGCTGACAAGAGAAATTTCAGCGCTGACAAACCTAGGTATTTGCAGCCACAGGGAAATAGGTCTAAAGCTTCTACTAGCTTAACATGGAGACCAAAACAAGACCAGAACCCTAATAATACTGGTATTTCTATGACATGCAACAGGTTTCATTATATTTCAAAGGCATTGTCAACACCAATTGGGGTTAACTGGGAATTTCATTCAAACAGGGATGAAAATGGGGTTGTTATGAGAACCAAGTCTGTTCTTGTTGAACAACCAAATGAATCCAAGTCTTCCAAGGCTTGGGTTCCCAAAGAAAACTAATGTGTTTTCTTTATGTGCAGGGCATTCAGAAGAAGATCAATGACTATGGATACTGGGATAGTGGATGCTCAAGGCACATGACAGGAAAGGAAGACTATCTGACCAATTTCTCTCCTATTCAAGATGGTGATAAGGTATACTTTGGGGGTGGCTATGGCACAATCACAGGAAAAGGAACCCTTGTCACCAACAATCTAAGGTTTGATAATGTCTTCTTGGTGAAAGACCTGGATTATAATTTGTTTAGTGTATCACAAGTGTGTGATAACAAAAATAAGGTTCTTTTCACAGATACTGAGTGCTTGGTGTTAAGCAAAGATTATAAGCTCCCTGATGAGAAATATATAGATTTTAGAACACCAAGGCATAAAGACATATATAATGTGAATCTTAATGGAATTAAGGTAAATAATAAAATGTCATGTCTGTATGCTAAGGCCTCAGTAGATGAAAGTAATCTTTGGCACAGGAGACTAGGGCACATAAACTTTAAGAATATTAATAGGCTTGTGAGGCTTGGTTTAGTTGATGGTTTGCCTGAAAAGGCTTTCCACAATGACCACTCTTGTGTTGCATGCCTTAAGGGCAAGCAGCACAAGGTCTCATTCAGGTCTAAACAGGTGCACTCTAGTTCTAAACCCCTTCACTTATTGCATATGGACCTCTTTGGTCCTACTAATATAGAGAGTTTGAAGGGTAAATCATATTGTTTTGTCATTACTGATGATTACTCCAGGTTCACATGGACTTTCTTTTTAGCCAAGAAAAGTGAAACTGCCCTAAGTCTGATTAATTTCATTACCCAGATTGAAAAGAAAAATGGTAATGAGGTCAAAATTATTAGAAGTGACAATGGGGGTGAGTTTAGAAATCAGTTATTAGATGATTTCTGTGCCAAGAAAGGGATTACTAGGCAGTTTAGCATAGCTAGAACTCCTCAGCAAAATGGAGTTGCTGAAAGGAAGAATAGGACCCTTATTGAAGCAGCCAGAACCATGTTGGCTGATGCCCACTTTCCTATAGCCTTTTGGGCTGAAGCTGTTAACACAGCTTGTTATGTTCAGAATAGGGCATTGGTCAACAAGATACATAATAAGACACCTTATGAATTACTTTGGGGAAGGAAGCCCAACATTGGCTTTCTTAAGCCATTTGGTTGTCATGTAGTTGTGTTAGAAACTAGTGAGGCCCTAGGTAAATTTGATTCAAAAGGTGATGAAGGCTACTTCATGGGTTATTCAGTGCAGAGTAAAGGATATAGGGTTTACATTAAAAAGGAAAAACGTATACTTGAAAAGGTACATGTTAGGTTTTTAGAAAGTAAACCTAGTGATCCTGAGAGTGGTCCAAATTGGTTGTTTGACTTAGAACCTTTGTCTAGAGCTTTAAATTATATGCCTGTTACTGATCCAGACATTGTGAAGGTAACTTCAAGTGTTTTGGAAAAGAGAATTGGTAATGTTTCAGGTATACAGGTTGCTAAGGAGGATGGACCACCAGCAGTTATATCATCTCCCACACAAGAATTTGTTACACTTCCTATATGGACAGATGAGTATTATGCTGCTGCTACTGCTGCTACTGCTGCAAGGAAAGATAATGGTGGTGTTCAAATATCACCAAATACAAACATGCATGATTCTTCAGGCGCTGACAAAGGGAAATCAAGCGCTGACACGACCAATTCAGACGCTGATGGCTCCAACGCTGACAACACCAGTTCAGGCGTTGTTAGTCCAAACGCTGACAAACAAGGATCAGACTTTGGAGACACCTTTACACAGCTTTTCTCTTCCCATTTTGAACAGGGTGGACCTTCCAATATCCATGAAGAGATTCCTGTTGATGAAGAAGAATCTGAAGAAGATATTGGCAACATGGAGCGTGAAATTGAGGACACCAGACTTTTTGAAGGAGGAGTTCTCACTTCCACAGCAAAGGATCACCCCACATCTCAAATCATTGGTGATGTTATGGCTCCAGTTCAGACAAGAAGATCCCATCAAGGTCTTGGTGGATTTATTGCCAATATACACAAGAAGGTTGATACCCCTCTTGTACAAGCATGTTTGTTTGCCTGTTTTCTGTCACAGGAAGAACCCAAGAAGATTTTTGATGCTCTCAAAGAACCAAGTTGGGTGGAAGCAATGCAGGATGAGCTTCACCAATTTGCTATACAGGATGTTTGGGAGCTGGTTGATTGTCCTAGATATGTGAGACCAATTGGGACAAGATGGGTTCTAAGGAACAAGAAAGATGAAAGAGGCATTGTGGTAAGAAACAAGGCACGTTTGGTAGCTCAGGGTTATACACAAGAGGAAGGCATAGATTATGAAGAAGTCTTTGCTCCAGTTGCAAGAATTGAAGCTATCAGAATTTTCTTAGCTTATGCTTCTTGCATGAATTTTACTGTTTATCAAATGGATGTGAAGAGTGCTTTCCTCTATGGCACAATTGTTGAGGAGGTTTATGTAATGCAGCCTCCTGGTTTTGAAGATCCTGAGAATCCAGACAAGGTTTATAGAGTAAAGAAGGCAATGTATGGCCTTCATCAAGCCCCAAGAGCATGGTATGGTACATTATCCACCTACTTGGTGGAAAATGGTTTCAAGAGGGGCACCATAGACCAGACACTGTTTACAAAGAAGAAAGGAAAACATGTGTTACTTGTGCAGGTCTATGTAGATGACATCATTTTTGGCTCTACTGATCCAAAAATGAGTGAGGAATTTTCCAAGCTCATGACAGATAAATTCAAGATGAGTGCAATGGGTGAGATGAACTTCTTTCTAGGTTTACAAGTTCAACAGAAAGAAGATGGTATCTTCATCTCCCAGGACAAGTATGTAGCTGAAATCTTGAAGAAATATGGTTTTTCTCCACATGAGAAGGAGGCTTCTACTCCTATGGATAGACAATACCCTTGGGGAAAAATTGGAGCTGGAAAGGATGTGGATGTTAGGCACTATAGATCAATGATTGGATCATTGATGTATCTTACAGCCTCAAGACCTGACATCATGTTTGCTGTGTGTGCATGTGCACGCCATCAAGTGACTCCCAAAGAATGTCACCTTTTTGCTGTGAAGAGGATTTTTAGGTACCTAAGATGCTACCCAGATCTTGGATTGTGGTACCCAAAAGATTCTCCCTTGGATCTTATTGCTTATTCAGACAGTGATTATGGAGGTGACAAGTTTGATAGGAAATCCACAACTGGTGGATGCCAATTTCTTGGGAGCAGATTAATATCTTGGCAATGCAAGAAACAAACAGTGGTGGCAAACTCTACAACTGAAGCAGAATATGTGGCAGCAGCTGCTTGTTGTGGACAAGTCTTATGGATTCAGAACCAGCTGTTGGATTATGGGTATAATTTTATGCATACCAAGATTTTTGTAGACAATAACAGTACTTTATGCATTATTAAAAATCCTGTACATCACTCTAAAACCAAACACATAGAAATTAGACATCATTTTATAAGAGATTGCTTTGAGAAAGGTTTAATACAACCAGATAGGGTAGATACTGAAGATAATGTAGCTGATTTATTAACTAAGCCTTTTGATGCTGGAAGATTTCAATATTTGGTAACAAATATTGGAATGGTAACTCTCACTTAATATGTGTTTTGGAACAATTTTTGTAAAAGTATGTACAGGATAATGCATTGTTATTGGTCTTTATGATGATTTAGATTTTCCACATTATTTTTCTAACACTGACAAAGGTAAATGTAACGCTGTCAAGTGTTATTTTGCCGTTGTTGGAGATATTATGGTCCAACGCTGACAAGAGTTCCTTCAGCGCTGTTAAGTGTTGTCGGGACGCTGTTAGCAACAAATGTTAGTTTTGTGGTTTTCATCTAAATATGCAGGTAATGGTAGCTTTATGCCATTGGATACAGAGTTGCTTATGGATCTTTGAAGAACTATTTGGACATGTTTTGTTTATGGATGATGGTTGGAATATTTATATTCCTATCTTGACATAAATTTTTAATGTTCATATATATATTTTTGAGAACTCATGTATCATAGTTTGAGGGGAGGTTTAAGGAACCTTTAGGACTCTTGGGTATTCTTAGAATACTCTCATCACAATTCTAGATTGTGTCCACTGGTGAGTATGGGTTAGTTTTACTAAACCATGAGGCACTGTAGCATGCATAGTATATCAACTTTGCATGCTGCCAAGACATTTTTGACTTAGAATTGGTTATGGTCTGTTGGGAGGCTTGGGAATCCTTTTGATATGGGTTTTACCTGGGAGTAACAAGGATTTTATGAGGTAACTTGGTTGTTAAGAATTTTGGTTAGCAAGGGACACTAGAGGACTGTTATGTCTATCTTGCTTATGCAAGTGTGCATAACTGGACAGTGCTTGCCGCCCTATGATAATTATCAGCTTTTGGTTATCTTCTCTAGGATAAGTTACTTGTTAAGGTCATTTTTCACTTTTTAAAACAATTTTATTTTTGGACGCTGACAAGATTTTTCCAAGCGTTGTTGTGACCAAAATGGACGCTGACATGGCTTTAGGCGAACGTTGACAAGATTATAGCCGTTGGGCGTTGATGGGTTATATTTGACCGTTGACAAACAATGGGACCTACCCAGTTGTAACTTTTTGACATATTTTCAAGCCGTAATTTTAGGAGTTGTTACTTTCATTAAATGCATGGGATAACTTATAAACTTTTTCAATATTTTCATGATTGATTTTTGAAAATCTTTGCCTATTTTTGGGCCAATCACGTGCATTCATCCACTCCTATAAATTTGGCTCCTATTTTAAACAGGGTATCTATAATTCTTGTCTAACACTTTTCTCTTATCAACCTTCATCTTTTATACATCAAATTAACAGCTTTCATCAATGGCACCAAGATTTAACTCAGCAGAATTGGATTTGGGGTTCAAGTCTCAACACAACATGATTGCTTATCTTGTTGCTGATAATACTTTGTTCCCTCAATACACTCAGATGGTGGAGTATTTGAATGCATCCCCTTTAAGGTATGCTCTTTCTCATGCACCACTCATTCCAGTCACACACATTAAACAGTTTTGGAACACTGTCAGTTCCACAACAGTTAATGGAGTGACAACATTGACTTCTATTGTACATGGGAGACCTTGGGTGGTTACTGAGGCCTTGGTACGCCAGGCCTTGCATCTTAATGATGCTGATGGTATAACCATGCTTCCCATATCTGAAATAGAACAAGGGCTAAGGGCTTTGGGATACCCTATTCCTGATGAAGGTACTCTTAATAAGTACCATAAGCAGGAATTTCCCCCAGCCTGGAAGTACCTAATTCACATTCTCCTTCAGTGTTTGAGTCCCAAATGTACTGCACACAATGAGATCAATAGATCCATTGCATCTGCTATTGTGTGTATTGCAACAGGGCAAAATTATAATTGGTCTAAAATGATTTTTGAAGGAATGTGTAAAAACAAGGGGACAAAAATGACTTTAGCTTATCCCCGTTTTCTGCAAATGGTTTTTGATGCTCAAAGATATTGTTCAAGGGATCACAATGACTTTTATAAGATCCCTGAACAAAAGAAGGCTATTTTCACCAAGATGAATTCACCACCTCGTAGAGACCTACCCTTAACCCAAGCCATGCTTGCTGTTATTGCAGCAGCACAACCCCAACCAGACCCCCAACCTCATATTGACCCTCAACCACAACTTGAACCTATCCCTGAACCTTTACCCTCACCTGACCAAATGCAAATCGACCAAAATCCCTTTGACGCTGACACATCTAATGTGGGCGTTGACATGCCTATTTCCAACGTTGACACCCAACCATCACAATCCCAAACACCCCTTAACCAACCTACATCTACACCATCTTCTACACCATCTTCCACACCACCAGAATATAGGTTGATTAAACGCCAAAGGACTGCTGGAGTGTTCTCCTCTGGTGGTCCTAGCCATGAAGCAGAGAGAACCACCACCACAAGTGTGGCTGGTGACCTGGATGAGGCTGGGACTATTGGTTCTGGCTTAGAAGCTGGCCAAGACAGTCCCACCATAATTAAGTCCTCATCCATGCCCAATGAACCTGACTTGGGAGGTCAAATCCCCATTTTGGAAGAGGGCAGACTGGAACCAATGACGCTTTTAGAATTGACGGCTGTCTGCATTAGCTTGCAAAAGCAAAATGCAGACTTAGTACAAATTGTCAGTAACCAAGGCCTTGAACTCAAAGAATTGAGGGAGAGGATTGTTGTTTTGGAGAGTGCTCATTCAAGGGGAGGTATGGAGGAGTCTTCCAAAGGGGAGGAAGCAAGAAATCTGAGTGATAAGAGCAGTCAAGATGGTCAATCATTGGATATTGCTGAAGCTCTTACTAGTTTGAAGGAACAAAAAGGTTTTGATACGTCCTTAATCTCTCCAACAAATTTAAATTTATCATTTACAGATATGCTGAGAGAGGTTACACAAGGCGCTGAGGGAAAATATTTAAGCGTTGATAAGACAAGTTTGGACGCTGACAGAAGTATTTTGGGCGCTGATAGAGGAAATTTGGGCGTTGACAGATCTGCATATGGAGGTGATGTATTCCAGTCATCATCTATCATCAAAGATGTTCCTACTCAGGTATTATCATCTACCTTACCAACAATTGAACCAACAGATAAGGGTAAGGGTAAGTTGGTAGAAGAAAATGTTCCAAAGAATGCAGCTCAGGTTGAATTTGATAGAAGATTGGCTGAGCAAATGATGGAACAAGGTGAGAAGGAAAAGTCACCATTTGTTGTGACTTCTGAGGAAGAAAGTGATGGAGGCAGCTCAGATTCAAGTGTGATGATTGTTGAACCAGAAAGACTTGAGTATGGTGATGAGCTTGCTAGGGAAAGGCTGAGAGATTTGAAGTTGCAAATTGATTTTGATATGCCAGAGGTAGTTCAAATGTACAATTCTTGGGAAGAAAGCTGCATGGATAATCCAGACTTGACCATTTCAGATCAGATATGGGGTTTGGAAATTCTTCTTAGAGTTCAGCAGGATTGTAAGGTTATGTTGAAGTACAGGGCAAGCAACATTCTCTCTCAACTGAAGAGGGATAGAAGGAAGCTCTATTTTATGTTGCTCAAATGTCATGGAGTTGGATGGACACATCAGAAGCTGAAGGCTTTGACATTTGATGAGTTGGAACATAGGGCTTATCCTATTTGGGTGAAAGTGCAGGAAGAGAACACTTTCAGACTTCTTTCAGATGAAAGAAAGGAACAACTTGCAGAAGAGATGGCAATTAAGAAAGCTATGATAGTCCCTAGACCAGTGAAGAAGGGATTTGTTCTTGAGTTTCCAAAAGATATGTCTCAACTGTATCCAAGTGAAGCAATCATTAGAAAGAGCCTCAAGCTCTCCCCATTAGAAGCTTCAGATATGGTTCATGTGTTACCACTAGATTCCAGGAATCCAATTATAAGTTATGAGGAAGATGAATGTGGATTCTGGAAAATTGGAAGATTTGGCAAGGAGGTACACACTTTTACCACTCTCATATCTTTATTTGCAAGTTGTGACAGAGAAGACTTGGTAGACCTTTGGAGGTTGCTAGAGACCAAGTATGAGGCTGAAGCACCAACTTCAGCCAATGGAATAAAACTTTGGACCACATTCAAAAGAATGTGTGGGACAAATGAAGAAGATCCTGAAATATGGAAGGATCTTGAAGATGACCTCAGTGGTCTTCAATGGAGGTTATATTCAGCTGCTGGTGTATACCATTTGAGTTCTACAAAGTTTGCTGAGTATTTGCTTGTAGATGCTCAGTATTTCATATCCAAGGCTGTTTTGGAGAAGATGAAGGACACCCAGTTGGAGATAGACTACACAAGTGACGTGGCAAAGAATTTGATCAGATTTATTTATTACCAATATGATAAGGTTTGTCAGACTCCTCCAAGTTCTTAATGTTTATTCAGAAACTTGATCATAAGAGTGGATATCAAGTTTAGGGGAGGATTGTTGGGAATAAATTTAGGCCAGAACACTTGAACGCTGACAAGAACAACTCAAGCGTTGACAAGAGCAAAGTGAACGCTGACAGCATAAGCGTTGACAAGATAAAGTCAAGCGTTGACAGATTGAAGACAAGCACTGATGGAAGTTGTGAGCTACACGTATATTATATTCTAGATTACTTCTAGTAAGGATAGAAACGACAATGTATTTTCTATGTTTATCTTTACCTAGAATAGTTGATTCGTAGCTTATTGTACAAGACTTCTTGTTCTATAAAAGAAGATCTTTTAGGTTAATGTTTAATATCAGTTTTCATAATAATCACAAGTTAAACCTTTCATTGTAATCAACACGATTATTCTAATACAAGTGAAAGTTTGTTTAACATCATTGTGTTTTAGATCAAGTGTTAATTCCGCATAACACTTTGTTACTTTATTCATAAGCAAAGGTTTCTCTACGTGTTATACTTGATCTAATCTCGTATACACAAAGCTAATCGATCTAAGTTTGGGATCAACAAGAGTAAGTTCCGCCTGCTACATAACAAAGGCAGGGGGATTGGTTCCCCTGCTGAAGTCAAAGACCCTGCCGCTAGAGATAAACTTGGAATAGATTATAACGCGTTTTTGTTACTACTCCGAGATATTTTCCAAGTTTGTTAGTAGTAATCTTGTACGTGAGTCCTTGTACTATAAAAGGACCCACTAGGTTATCATGCAAAGTGTGTATTTCTCTATTGTCTTTAATTTCATACTTTAAGGTTTTTGTAACCCTAATACTATTATTAGGTATTCATATATCTTTGATATATTAAAGTTTAATGTTTGATTTAATCATTTATTCTTGTGCTAAACACTACATTCCGCATCTTGTTTAGTTACTTTGTATTGCAAAGTTTCTCTAGTGTTAGATTAAATCTACTCTATCTATTACAACCCTTAAACAAGCTAAGGTTTAAGATATGAGTTTGGGATCAACACCACATATGCCCTTTGAATTGAAAATTTGAATCTGGTCCAAGAGGTGCCATGTGATCTCTTTTGCTGCTAGTGTAGTTGCTAGAGGAGTTGATTCAATCTGAGGCATCCAATGTCTTTAGGAACTAGATTTGCATATGAACCATTGATCTTGAAGTACACCCTTGTTTCTATGTAACAGGGGAGCCACATGGGGGCCTACTAGTGAGCTGGTGTGATTTTTGGGATAGGAGATGAGATGGTGACATGATGAATTGTGAATCGACATTTACAAGTTCTAGTTTATAATAATTAGAAAAGGGTGGATTAGGGTTGTTAGTGAGGGATTTGGGGGGATTAGTGAAAATGGTTGTTTTCCTCCCATTTATATTAGTTATTTAACCCAGTTTAAAAGTTAAGTGGGGGTGTAACATGTTGTAGTTAAATTGACCGGGTATGAAGAGTTGTTTGTCTAGGTTTTGGATTAGGTCGGGTATGTTATGGGGTATGGGTATTATAAATGGCAAAGTTGATCCCTGCACTTCAAAAATTTCTTCATAATAAGTTTGCGGCCTTTACACTTTATTTTCTTTATTTTGTAACTCAAGGCAAATTACAAAACAGTCCCTTAAAAAAGAAAGTGAAAACGCATAACCGCCATATCAATTTATCACAAAGCACCAATTCTAAAAAAAAATAAGCTAGCAAACGGTCGAAAGAAAAATACTAGATTCAACCTTACATGTTAAATTAATCCCGTGGACAACAATGATTTCCAGACTTAAAAGCATAAATGGTCAGCGACCCACAATTAAATGTGACATATCAATGTATCACGCATATGCATGATCCATACGAATGTTTTTAATATATTTATAATAATATTTTTAATAATTATATACTCTCTCTATCCAAAATTATTTTCTATCGACAAAAAATACACAGTTTAAGAAAAAAATCACTTTTTTAGCTTTCTATCTCTTTCTTTTTGCAAAAAGACAGTTTTACCCTTAACCAATTAATCTAAACTTCTTTAAACTTTTTAATTATAACTTCATGTAAGTGTTATATAGTCATCTCGATCTAACTTTTCTATCTATTTTTAGAAGTGGACAATTAATTAGAGACAACAAGAAAAGGAAAGTTGGACTATTATTTTAGGACGGAGGTAGTAATAATTAAAAGTATGAAAATCAGAATTAAGACGTGATTCAAAAGTTTCCATTCAACTACTTATGTAATTTGAATTTCCTCCATTGATGTATTACAATTATAACACAATCGAGACAAGTTATGTAATTTAAAATGATTACAATTCTATCCATTCTTCGAACCAAACAGCCTACGTCGTTTGATTTAAATTTAAAATGGTGACAAGTCATTCCATTCTTTCGAGTATGCATTATTTTTTTGTGGTAGCCTCTTTGATGATTTCTATAGTACTATCTAGACTTGATAGATCTTATATATCATTTTATGATTTGTATAGCATTTCAAAATTATTGTATTTGAATACTAAGGTTTATGGTAACGGGTGCTTCTATTACATATAAACATTTAGAAATCAAGAAAAAATGGCTAAACTATATTACTTGAATAAGAGTGTGAAGATTATTTACAAGATCAAACTTTGAGTAAAATCCTAATACTTATAATCGGTTATGGTCATCTTATGAGCTAGTTATATGATGCAACCAGAAACATTGAACGTTTTAAGTAAAAAAATGAATTTGTCACTCAGAGTGTGGCTTGGTAATATATCTTCTATAATTTGTAAAGTAGCAGGAACAAACAGTACACTACTAGAAAATGGAAATGGAGCAATAGCGACGGCTGTTTCCGTCGGAAATCCGTCAGTGTAGGTAGTTTCCGACGGATTTGCGACGAAAATGATATGTCGGTAAATATCTCCTAGCTAATTCTTATCAGTCGGAACTCTGTCGGAAATACCGACGAAATACAAGTGTCGGTATTCTGTTGGTATTCGGTTCTCTCGGAAATCTGTCGGTAAAAAAAAATTAATATATCTGTCGGAAATTCGTCGGTAAAATGCGCCTCGACTGGCGAAGTCGTGTTTTTTTTCTTTTATGATCCGTCGGAAAAGGATTTACATTTCCGATCGATTACCGACTGCAAGTTAAAACATAACTAACATTTAACCCTTTCCGACTGAATAGCGACGAGTAAACACAGATCTCGGTACCCTGTCGGAAAGGAGTCGCGGTGTAAGTTAATTTCTGACGGATTTCCGTACATATTAGCATCCCTCGGAACTTGGTTGGAATTCCGTCTGAAAATCCTTCCAAAAATTGATAACAATATCAGTCGCTAAAATGACAGAACATCGTCGGTGATTTCCGACGGATATATGTCTGTCGGAAATTTTGTCGCTGATGCTCCATTTTCTAGTAGTGGTATAGATATAGCCCTAGCCTGAAGATGGTGATGTGCGAAACGATAATCGGAACAAACGAATGATTAGAATACCCATATCAACAAGAAACCAATGTAACCAAATCGTCTAACTAGTACTCACTAGTCACTACCATAGTTTGATACTCGGCTTCAGTAAAAGATTTAGAAAAAAAATCTTGGGTCTTAGCTATTCATGAAATAGGAAAACACCTAAAAATATACAATACCCGATAGTTGACTTGCGTGAAACAAAGTCACAAGACCAATCAGAATCACAATAAGTACGCACGTCCAAGGCAAACGTATAATGGTAGAAAAATGGTTTGAAACTGATTAACTTGAATTAAATGACAAAAGTGTTGTTGATTAATTAAAACGAACAAAACAAACAATCAAAAACGAACAAACAGAGCGAGAGCTTTTATTCCTATAACAAAGTTACAATCCGAAAGTTAGAAAGAAAACTAAAATACTTAACCCCTATCTATAGGCTAAACAAACTTGTTGCACAAGCTAAACAAATTACGAAAAACAAACCCTAAATTTAACTCACATTCCAACAATCTCCAACATGAGTTAAACTCTACATAATTTCCAAGCCAAAATACAAACGCCGCTTAGAGTTTAAGTCACTTTTCGAACAATCTCCACCTTGACATCAATTCCTAATGTTCATTTCGTAATTATTAAATTTATATTACAAGGTTTAGACATAACAAGGGACTAGAATACCAACACTAGTAACAAATATAGCTTGTAGTGGTAAGCAAGGATCGTTCGCTGAGACTTAGTTTTGTTTTGGTAATAAATGTAATAATTTAAGAAAGAAATGATTGATAGGAATAACAATAGTAACAAATATGACTAATATGGAATAGTTCGTATGAGTTCGTGATGATGATAATAATGACCGAGATATGTTATGTAGGTAAAGAGTGATAATCCTTTTTCGTCAAAATGGTGTTTGCACAATTTACTTTAGGGTGATTCAAGACTTATGTTTATTCGAGCGACTAAGCTCAAAACAAGTTGCCAACGAGTTCAATATTTTATCGAGGTTTCTAAGTGAATCTCTTCAACCAAAGATTCAAAACCATAAACAAGCCTTTAAAAACTTATTACAACTATTTGCGTTTCTCAACGCCAAACCATCGTAACAAATCAACTCTAGATAAAATATGGTTTATGGAACAAGGTGGTAAAATGGTTCTACAATATTAGCTTGATATCAATTTATAAAGGATAATATCATAGCATCATCACTAATCATAGTCACATACCCATATAGTCACAAATAGCTTAGCTTAACATAGTAATCAAAGTAACAAATGGAAAAGAGTAAGAGAACATCATACTTAGATTTGATCGAATGAACGAGTACACAAGTGTCATGATTGTATCGTTCCTCCAAGAATCGAAGAGTGGAATACTCTCGTTACAAATATTTCCCAAATATGGATAATATGGAAAATACTACTAAAAATACTCGGATTAGAGTAGTAGTTTAAAGATGAGATATATCAAATGAGTAAAAGTGGCTCCTATTTATAGTGCTGGCTGAGAGAACATGTGCACCACACTTATCTGAAAGTGCGCCACACTTTTGATACAGGAATGTGCGCCGCACATATGACTATGTGTGCCGCACTTTTGTGTGTTCCAGAATCTTCTTTCAATAGTTTGGTTAAATTGCACAATAAGGACCCTTTTTGTATTTTCTTCACTTTGCTTCTTCATACTTCATATCTACATATAAAATGCAATATATTAAGTACCGAAAGCTCTTATTTATAATACAAAGTGGCATTATAATAACGGGTTGAATATGTATATTTTGGTCGTTATCAAATTCCTCCACACTTAGCTATTCCTTGCCCACAAGCAATCAAAGTGAGAAAACAAATTAGATTATAAAAATGCTTTAAAGTGTTATGAAGTATGATAGGAAAATGATTAAATCTTTATAAGTAGCAAAAGCAAATGAAAAATAACTTCGACACCTCACATGGTTAGTGTTTAGATTTTAAGTTCACACAAATGTCACTCACAAAGGATAAATGTAAGACAACACTCAATAGCACAGACATAAAATAGATAGCTACCATAAGTTTGTACATCACACATAAACATAACCGTTGCGGCGTGAGCACCAGATAAATTTCAAATAGACAAAACGTTATAATGATGAGGGTGTAAGAAAAAAATATGCCTTTTGAAAGTCGTAGAACAACTATACTAGAATAATTGATTTTTCTTTTTCCTCATTTTTTTAAGAGAACATCATATATACTTTTTCGACTTGACAAATGGATAGGCATCAACATAAGGATAATAGCACAAGGGATAATATAGCACATAGGTACAAGTGTAACATATTTTAGTAAGCCAGTGTAGCTTAACTAAAATGATAAAATGGTGATTTATTTTGCCTCTTCTCAAAAATATCTACAAATTAACCTCACTAGGTGTAGTAAATGATGATCAAGCACAAATTCTGAAGCACACTAGATTATCGACTTTTGCACAAAATAGAGAAAAGGCTAGGTTTCCTCACATATTTGGTGGATGGTTTTTGTGTTTAGTTACAGTGTCAATCAATGAGATTTTTGCTTTGCTAAAAACCTTATTTATTTTAAAATATATCAATATTTATTTTATTTTCAAAATGATTTTTATTTAGAGAAATTTATTATTATTCATTTTTTCTATTTGTCTCCTCCTCCACACTTAAGGTGAACATGGTCCTGAAGGTGATAACTGATAAAAACTACAAATAGCAAAAATGCGAAGGGAAACGAGAACTTCCCGGGGATAAGTAGAAAATTGCGGGACTTCAACAGATGAATCCAGCTCAGTGCTCCAAATTTGCTAATTTCGGCATGCTAAAAAAACAAAACACATGCAATATATACAAGGATGGTTTTATTTATTTACAGGTCCTCCTCAACACTTAAGGTAAAAAGTGGGGGATAAAATACGGATTGCCTTCCGAATAACGCTAAGTTTAGAGTCTTCAGTCAGACTCGACTACTCGGTTTTATTTCAAAAAGAAGGGGATTTCTTCTTCATCGAATTCATTACAGCTTTCTTCTTCGTGGTAGAGCTTGAGTCTATGTCAATTGACAATAAAAGTGGTATTGTCTCTATCGTAGATCTCAACATATCCAGATGGATATTGGTGTTTTACTGTATAAGGTCCAGTCCATCTTAATGTAAGCTTAGGTTGCTTGAATTTATATCTCGAGAAAAAGAGAAGTACTTTCTCTCCATGTTTGAAATCTTTTCTTTGTCGCATTTTGCGACCATGCGACACTTTGGTTCATTCTTTGTATTAAGGTGAACTTTCATAAGCTTGATGTCGAAATGCATCTAACTCATGAAGTTAAAATATATGTTTTTCTCCAGGTGCAACAAGATTGGGGTTGTAGTTCTTAAGTTCCCAATATGCACGGTATTCAATTTCTATTTATAAGTGGCGTGTTTTTCCATACAAGAGCTTGTACGGTGTGGTTCAAGTTGGTGTTTTGAAAGCGGTGCAAAAGGCCCCAAGAGCATCTTCTAATTTCTTAGACCAAAAAGCAGGGTTGTTTTGGATGGTCTTTTCAAGGATTCTCTTAAGAGCTCTATTAGTGTTTTCAACTTCGCCACTCGTTTGAGGGTGGTAAGATGTGGAAAATCGGTTGTTGACTTCATATCTTTTCATATTTTTCCATGAGCTTGTTACAGAAATGAGTTCCTCTGTCGCTTATTAATGATTTTGGAATTTCGAAACGATAGAATAATTTATTTAAGAATGATATAACAACTCTTGCATCGTTAGTTTGCAAGGCTTGAGCTTCGACCTATTTCGATACATAGTCGACGGCGACTAAAAAGTATTCACATTTATAAGATTTAGGAAATGTACCCATGAAGTCGATACCCCACACGTCAAAGATTTCACGGACTTGGATATTATTTAGAGGCATTTCATCTCTTTTTGTAAGATTTACAGTCCTTTGACATGGTTCGCATAATCGTTAAAACCATATCTTTATCGAATCCTTAATTCGAGGACGAATTATTTTTTTAGAGGGGAAGAATTGTAAAACCCGCTTTAAAAGTCCTCGAACATTAATTACGGACAATTACACATTTAAATTAAACATTATGTAATTATTTATTCAGATAATAAATAACAGTGTTAGATCAAGTATTACGAAAATACTTCACGACATGATATTATTATCACGCAGTCTCAGTTTTAATTAATATCGTGACATAATTTAGTTATTCAGAAAATAATTATTACTAGTTAATAAGTGACTAATAATTATTCAGTATTACGTATGTATTTATTTTAGTAAAATAAAAATACATGACGGGTTTTAAAAACGAACACGGAAGTTATACAATTTTAATCAAAGAGAAACGAAATGAGAAATAGTAAATGATTGGTTGTTGGCGTTTGAAACAAAGGAAAAAAAAAGAAAAAAAATAAATTGGGTTTAGAAGCCCAGCCATATTGTCAAACCATAAAATGGGATTAATCTTTTTTCCCTTGTGGTCAACAAAATTAAACAAAATAGGGTTCCCCATTCTTCTGTGTGAATAGCGACTATAAGACGTCCAAGAATCGGTAAGCACCTATCCTTTCCCTTAAATCTATCACAAACCCATTAAGGTTTTTAATCAAGAAATATATGGAATTGTCAAGATTTTAACATGTGGGTTTCGGGGTTGTGGAATCACGAAAACCGAGAGATAGTGCTCTCGGGTTGTGGCTGTTTGACCCAGCCGAGACCACAGAAGGGTCTTGGTGGTGGTGGTGTTGAATTTTCGGCCGCAACCCAAAGGGTGTGTGTGGGTGCGGTGTATAGCCGAGACTTCAATGTCTCGGTGGTGTTTCTGTTTAACCAGTTACATCCAAAATAATAACCCCCCACCAAATGCTATGCGTAGCGGAACTACAACATTTGGGTGCTAGGTAGTTATCATCACACACAAGCTATTTCGAACGACTAAAAGAGACGTAGGAATTTAAACATAAATTTAACATTGTTAAAAACATCAAAGTCTACAGCTTTCCAAACCCCAAAAGAATTACAAAATAGAGTTGCGTTAGGTCCCCACTCAATCTCAACCCAAAAGTACATTTAAGTGCAAATATAAAATTTTTAAGTGCAAAAAGGGAGGAAAAACAAAGTAGACCGCCAAGACAGAACAACTTCCATCCTCGCATGCTCCGCTGCTATCAATATTGGTTACCTGAAACACATGCTTAAAATCGTCAACACAAAGGTTGAGCGAATTTATAGGTTTATCAAATCATAAGTTGAACATAAGTATTAAAACCAATCATGACTTTTCAATAGCATTGTCGCGCACACAATCTATTATTCAAGGATATTATATTTAGCAATAGGTAATATTTGTGTTTAAGCTCGTGACACTAATCCGTTAACTCAATCACCCGCGTAGATAGACCGGCTTGATTTAAGTGAAACCAGTGCCCCTTCTTAAGGCATTAGTTGTAATTATACCTTATTTCTTATCACAAGTTATCCGTCCGTAGAGGGTACTCAACGTACTAGCTCTCGTCTCGGATAGGGTCGTCAACCCCATAGTACTATCAATTGTATAAGCGGCTATCTCCAACCCACACAAGGTCAAGACAATAGTTAATAGTTCACGCATTTTAGGGACTTTTACAAATAGGGACTCAACACAATTCAAGACAACATTCGGGTCCAACAATCATTCATGACTTATGTTCTTTTCATTTAAATAGCATGCATCCCCCTCGCGGGTAAAAACATTTGAAATAGGTAAAGAGCGAGGCTATAGACTCACCTGGCGTAGTAGTAGTGGTTTTAGCGAAGACGTGACTAAAATATCACCGACGATGTGGATGCTCTGGAAAATCTAACACGTGACCTAAAAATCAAAGTACGAAAACTAAATCAATACTCTGCGTACATTATTGTACTAAACACACGCATATAAAAACACTTAATGCTCATGAAAGCTCACGCCAAAACCAAACAAGTAATTGTTAAGAGACTCATACTATCTATCTATGTAATTAAAGTTGCTTCCCATTTTATAACTTTGCCGGTACTTACCGAAAGTACGGGCTGTTTTCTATGACTTAAGCATTTCTATAAATTACAAGAAAATTTGGAAAAATACATAATGACCTGTAGAAAACCTATTTTAAATCCCAAAAAAAGTTTTCACTTTAAAGACCCGTTACTCATTATATTACTAATTGTAAACTTTTCGGACTGATTCTGCACTTCTACATTGTAAGACTTGTTTGACTCATTTAAAATGTACCATTTGCTAATTTGACCATTAAGTCAAAAAATAGACTAAAAATGCAGGTTTGAGACCAAAGAACAAGTTTCAACTCTTTATAAAACTCTAGCTATGGTCCCCGGGATTTGACCCAAAACCAAACATAATTTTGGATTATGTTGATTTTCATCTCCCGGTACACGAACTTTCAAAATAGCATAACTTTTGACTCGTTTGGAGTCGTAAGCTCTTCTTTATACCGAAACGAAGCTAAGACAAAGCTCAACAACTACATCCTATGTATATGACCTGTTTGCAAACATTTTGTCTAAATTTTACTACCTTAAAATCAATCTAACACTTGTTTCCACTCCATCTAAACATCACCTAAACCTATATTAACCACTCATAACCATTCTCAATCACCCCAAACAGCCCACTCTACTAAGAACATCAAATCCTCATCAGAACCCAAAGTCTAAATCATACATGCAATTAGTTTAAATCATTTAATAACATCTAAAACATGATTCTAAACACAAACCCACATCATAAATCATCAACCATCAAAAGTCAAACCAAAACCGCTTTTTGCCGTGGGGTATGGTGACCAAAACACCCAAAATAATCAGCCCCCAACTCGTTTTATTGATGAATTAACATTATAAACACATGAATTAAACGTGTGTATAGTTTCATTAGATCAAAACCCATTTTTGGAAAATCATAAATTTTTGGAAAAATCAATGGACGCATGTATGTTATTGTTGGTGGAATTTACTTAAATGATGAAAGAAAGGTGTGTCTTTGATTGGATTCTTCAAAAACCAAGTTTGAAAAATGGTGGTGGTGGTTCCATGGTGGTGGTGTGGCCGACGGTTAAAGGAGAGAAAGGGAGGAGGAGAAGAAAATTTTTGAATGATTTTTGGTTGTGTTTTTTACTTCCTACCATTTTGTAGAATTTCGAGGGGCTTGTATGTCGAAATGGGCTTTCTTTTGGCCTTATTTATAAACGACCTTTTTAAAGAGTGGTAACCGACTCACTAGTCGGTTTTGAAAATTTACGGGAGTCGAGTTTCGTCCCGGCCACCTCGAAATACTTTTAAATGGATCAAACGCACACAAAACGAATATACATATGGTTCCGACTCGACTTAAAACGTAATAAAAATAAAAATCTCGAAAATTCAAATATCGATCAATCAATAATAAAAGATAAATTTTGGGCATCCGTCGGTGTCTTATTCGTCATCGGTTCTTCTTAAATAGTCAAATGTTAAAATTACGACCTTAAACGTTTGTTCCAACATAAACCGTCAAATATATAACAAACGAAATTTCTTAAAATTTCAAAAATATTCGTAATTTAGGATTAAGTAGATGACGTTGGGCTCGGGATATCACATCCTCAAGTGAGTCACAACTTAAGAGAGATGCTCATACTGAACAGCTCTTGAGACAATAACTTAGCATCATACGGCACATTCACTGGTATCACATCCTCCCCTCCTTAAGGGAGCGACGTCCCCGCGCTCTCCGGTTCTTATACTCGCATTTCGTACTACGAGAAAGGTGAGGGTACTTCTTCCTAAAGAGGTATTCACGTTCCAATGTGGACTTCGGTTCACGTCTCAGGCTCCATCACACTTTCACAATGAGTATTATACCTTGCTTCAATCTCATAACATCTCGATCCATGATCTCCACTTCAATTTCTCCAAATTCTTCATACGGTTATCAACACGTCTCTTCTCACAGCTTCTCGCGGTTAGCAAGTGATTCTTAATCTACACCATCTCGTCCATAGCCTCTCGAATCATTTCAAGTCCATTCAAATGACTTTTTCCTACTTCATTCTATCCAACTGGCGATCTACATTTTCATCAACATATTTTTTCAAATGATGTAGCTTTAATGCTAACATGGTAAATGTTGTCGTACAAAGGTACTACCAACGGAAAGTGTCGATCTCAACAACTATCAAAATCAATCACACACGCTCGGAGCATGTCTTCCATCTTTTGAATCGTCCTTTCACTTGGTTCATCGTCTCATTAAAACAATTAATCATAAAGAAAATCACACGGATCGCACATAACCCCATCGAAAACATTCAGAATATACAAAACGAAGTAATTAGTACTAGTCGTACAAATCTACTTATTGCAATATTACGTACATATAAACCTATTTCGCCAAAAACGAATTCATCGATACGAAATCATCCGACGTATACATAACTCTCTCGAAAACATCACAATTTAATCAAACACAAAAGCCATAATAAAACAGATACAACCACATTACGACATGTTTGCAACATAGCCAAACCATGTCAAGTCAATCAGTTCAATCAAGTTAACTCATGCTTGCTAATCAGCCAAGATATGATAAAAAAAGGATATTTGACATGATTCTCGGATGAGTCCAGTCAAAAGGAAATTGCAAGTTAAAAAAGGTTCACAAGCTTGCTAGCTAAGGATGCATATCCAAAAAGAAAGAAAAAAAGTACATACATATGTCATCGTAGGGTGCTCACACACGGATCCATACCCCAAAGATATTACAAGAACACCATCTCACTTTCGTCTCAAACGTTGTCAAAATATCAATAAGTAGCATCGTTCACAGTTAAAAAGGTACTACATGGCACATGTTCTCCATGATCGGACGTCATTGGACAATGTCGTCTCAAGTTCTCACAACTTTCGATCACTCGACTAAATCACATACAACATAAATACATAAAAGGCAAGGGTTTAGCACATAAACATCAACTATGGCTATCTATCGTTTAACCATCGATGATCAAAGAAAATCGAGTCAAGCAAAGAGGATTCCCTACTTTGAATAAACGAAGGCGGCAAATGGAATTGTCGTCCAACTACCGATGCACAGTTGGTAAACTTCAACAGTTTATCATGTGTCGTTGTCATATCAAAAGAACAAGAAAAAGAAGCAAATAAAGTACGATACATTTGATGTAGGAGAAGTCTTCGTCATTTCCCTTAGAGTTACTCGAACTCGGATTTCCTCTACTTCGGCAGTCTTTTATTTTTGTTAAAAACTCTTCTCAGTGTCGATACGAGCCCCTTTGGTATTTCATCAACACCCTCGTGATTGCGATGGAATTCACATGTGACATTCAACATATAAAAACATTTTCCAAAATTACTCGGTCAAGGTGACTTACCAAGTCAACGCCAAACGAAAGAAGAGATTTCAAGGCACACAAGAAAATTCAAAATTTTCTTTAGGAATCAAAGAGAACACGATTACTTGTATAAGGATCCACCATTTTAAAAACGTTCTCATCCAAACATTTATCAAAAACACTACCGGTTTTAAAGATGACCAATTAATTTGACACTACATTGCCCTTCCTAAACTATGCATAATTAGCTAGATCATGCATACTTGAGGACCAAGCAACGACAATCAACAAAACAGGACTCTTCCCGAGTTATACATAGTTATCTAAGCTGTGCATAATTGAGGATCGAGTGACGACGCAAACATTATTATTACATACCAAATATGACTACGAAAGTTTTCGACCTAATCTTCAAAATAATTAAATCATTTGAAATGGAATTTGAAATGGGAAAATATTGTTACTATCGTTTTAAGAAACACATCAAACATTTTTCGTCCACTTTGGAAACATACTTTTGCTTTGCCTTTTTATGAGAAAATAGATAAATAAATAAATCGACACCATTCACATTTGGTTGAACGAACCATTTGACACACTCATACATATTTTCAAAATAGACTATTCACAAAATAACGGTAAGGTGGTTCAAGATTAAAGATCATTCCAAGCACAACAAGTAATAACATAAAACATCAATGAGATCGAACGAGGTAAACGAGAAATATAATTGCCAACTAAAATTAACTACATTAGAAATGAAAATACTTCAAATATATGACAAAAGTCTCGGGATAACAACATCGATCTATGACTACATGGAGTAAAAATTGAATATAAACACAAGTGTCAAAAATAGAACAACGATCATAATTCCCATCGTCTCGAGTTGCACACACATTCCACCAAGGGTATACGGGGAGAGGAGAAGAATCACCTGGTCGAATTGAAACAGTTTCATCAGGAAGATCGAGTTGTCTCACCTCTACAATTTGGTAAAGCGGCTTCGCCTCCTCTCTTTTGTTCAATACAAATAAATAACCACTTTAATGAAGATTTATATCATCATTCAAGTAAATACGGAATTTTAGGTTCCATTAACCGAAAGAAGAAAAGTTACGGCGTCCATGAATAGGACAAAAATACACCAGGTGACATACCCTCATTATCAAGTACTAGCGAAGTAGCAATTCAAAAACAAATATAATAATAATGTTTTCATACCATAGACAATATTAAAATGAAAAATTTCGGGCTAACCAAGTTCCGATATAGACTCGTAAAGTCGAAGAAGAGATGTTGTATGATCGAACCATCGTGACTCAAAATATTAGATATACATCTTTATAAAATAATATACAAGTAGGTGTGTGTTGGGTTATCCATTTATATATTCTAACAATGTTACCTTGTATACTGTAAAATCAAACATTGCACATTTTTAATTTGCGTTACACCGTTTAAGACTTTATACTTTTCTTTTTTTCAACTTACAAAGTATTTATTTCTGGAAAATTTCAATCTCTAGGAAATTATTAACATTAGTAGATGCGGTGACTCGGTCATCATAATCGATAAAATCATTTGGTTTGAAAATCTCAATATTTGTATTAAAATCTCTTAATATCCATATCTTAAGTACCAAAAAGGTACATAGTAAGAATTTTCAAAGTTTTACGTTATTATTATTACGGCTTACCTTATCACATATATACATGTATCCAACACGTCTCAAACTAGTCCAATTGACTCTTAAAATTAACCTAGACTTTTTATTATACACGTGTTTTCCTTAAAACTGATTTTTTAAATCATATTCACGCGATTCGACTCAAATGCTAACGAAGTTTCACGTAGTATTATTTCGGATAAATTATTGATTTTAGTCGACACTTGAATCTCGATAATAATATATTATAATAAATAATTAAGATGCTTATTTCAATAATTCAAAGATATATAAAATTCAAATTTTAATCATTAGCCCATTATCAAGTGATTTTTAACATTAACACATCTCGTAGCATAACAAAATGACGTTCCATCAACGTTCAATAATTCCTTTCAAGCGTTAGAATTTCTCACTTAAAGTGTATATTTTAAATTTTATCCCAGTGTATTCACTACAACAAGTGACAAATTCCAGTTTATATCAATACATATAACATGACCTTATGTTTAAAATAAAACCAGTTTTATAAAGTCTCTAGCTCCAAAAAGCTTGACAAATTTTTCTACTCATGTTCTATATTACAAAATATGCCAAAAGTTTGCTATATTGACCCGAAGATTAATTCATACCAAGCCCAAAGCTACATATACTCGATAGTCATATCATAAATTTTACCAATGACTCCTTTTTAAATTTAAATTAAGCAAATTTGACAGTTCCATCAGAAGCTTTTAGTATCAGGTTATTAATGTGTGAAAGCAAAGATTTTACGAGTAATATAAATTACTTATTACGATTTACCAACCAAGATTGAAGGAAAAATGATTTCACTTTATCTATTTATTCTTTATAAAAATTCTACTGGTTACAAGACACATTATTGTACTAAACACACGCATATAAAAACACTTAATGCTCATGAAAGCTCACGCCAAAACCAAACAAGTAATTGTTACGAGACTCATACTATCTATCTACGTAATTAAAGTTGCTTCCCATTTTATAACTTTGCCGGTACTTATCGAAAGTACGGGCTGTTTTCTATGACTTAAGCATTTCTATAAATTACAAGAAAATTTGGAAAAATACATTATGACCAGTAGAAAACCTATTTTAAATCCCATAAAAAGTTTCCACTTTTAAGACCCGTTACTCATTATATTACTAAATGTAAACTTTTTGGACTGATTTTGCACTTCTACATTGTAAGACTTGTTTGACTCATTTAAAATGTACCATTTGCTAATTTGACCATTAAGTCTAAAAATAGACTAAAAATGCAGGTTTGAGACCAAAGAACAAGTTTCAACTCTTTATAAAACTCTAGCTATGGTCCCCGGGATTTGATTCAAAACCAAACATAATTTCGGATTATGTTGATTTTCATCTCCCGGTACACGAACTTTCAAAATAGCATAACTTTTGACTCGTTTGGAGTCGTAAGCTCTTCTTTATACCAAAACGAAGCTAAGACAAAGCTCTGCAACTACATCCTATTTTTTTGACCTGTTTGCATAATTAAACCCACGAAAAACACGCCTAAACAATCTGCCTAAATTTTACTACCTTAAAATCAATCTAACACTTGTTTCCACTCAATCCAAACATGACCTAAACCTATATTAACCACTCATAACCATTCACAATCACCCAAAAACAACCCACTCTACTAAGAACATCAAATCCTCATCAAAACCCAAAGCCTAAATCATACATGCAATTAGTTTAAATCATTTAAAAACATCTAAAACATGATTCTAAACACAAACCCACATCATAAATCATCAACCATCAAAAGTCAAACCAAAACCGCTTTTTGCCGTGGGGTATGGTGACCAAAACACCCAAAATAATCAGCCCCCAACTCGTTTTATTGATGAATTAACATTATAAACACATGAATTAAACGTGTGTATTGTTTAATTAGATCAAAGCCCATTTTTGAAAAATCATAATTTTTTGAAAAATCAATGGATGCATGTATGTTATTGTTGGTGGAATTTACTTAAATGATGAAAGAAAGGTGGGTCTTTGATTGGATTCTTCAAAAACCAAGTTTGAAAAATGGTGGTGGTGGTTCCATGGTGGTGGTGTGGCCGACGGTTAAAGGAGAGAAAGAGAGGAGGAGAAGAAAAATTTTGAATGATTTTTGGTTGTGTGTTTTTACTTCCTCTCATTTTGTAGAAATTTGAGGGGCTTGTTTTGTCAAATGGGCTTTCTTTTGGCCTTATTTATAAACGACCTTTTTAAAGAGCGGGAACCGACTCACTAGTCGGTTTTGAAAATTTAAGGGAGTCGGGTTTCGTCCCGGCCACCTCGAAATACTTTTAAATGGCTCAAACGCACACAAAACGAATATACATATGGTTCCGACTCGACTTAAAACGTAATAAAAATAAAAATCTCGAAAATTCAAATATCGATCAATCGATATTAAAAGATAAATTTTGGACATCCGTCGGTGACGTAGTCGTCATCGGTTCTTCTTAAATCGCCAAATGTTAAAATTACGACCTTAAACGTTTGTTCCAACTTAAACCGTCAAATATATAATAAACAAAATTTCATAAAAATTTAAAAAATATTCGTAATTTAGGATTAAGTAAATGACGTTGTGCTCGGGATATCACATCCTCAAGTGAGTCGCAACTTAAGAGAGATGCTCATACTGAACAACTCTTGAGAAAATAACTTAGCATCATACGGCACATTTACTAGTATCACATCCTCCCCTCCTTAAGGGAGATACGTCCCGGCGCTCTCTGGTTCTTATACTCGCATTTCGTACTACGAGAAAGGTGAGGGTACTTCTTCCTAATGAGGTATTCACGTTTCGATGTGGACTTCGGTTCACGTCTCAGGCTCCATCACACCTTCACAATGAGTATTATACCTTGCTTCAATCTCTTAACATCTCGATCCATGATCTCCACTTCAATTTCTCCAAATTCTTCATACGGTTATCATCACGTCTCTTCTCACAACTTCTCGCGGTTAGCAAGTGATTCTTAATCTACACCATCTCTTCCGTAGCCTCTCGAATCATTTCAAGTCCACTCAAATGACTTTTTCCTACTTCACTCTATCCAACTGGCGATCTACATTTTCATCAACATATTTCTTGAAATGTTGTAGCTTTAATGCTAACATAGTAAATGTTGTTGTACAAACGTACTACGAACGGAAAGTGTCGATCTCAACAACTATCAAAATCAATCACACACGCTCGGAGCATGTTTTCCAACTTTTGAATCGTCCTTTCACTTGGTTCATCGTCTCATTAAAACAATTAATCATAAAGAAAATCACACGGATCGCACATAACCCCATCGAAAACGTTCAGAATATACAAAACGAAGTAATTAATACTAGTCGTACAAATCTACTTATTTCAATATTACGTACATACAAACCTATTTCGTCAAAAACGAATTCATCGATACGAAATCATCCGACGTATACGTAACTCTCTCGAAAACATCACAATCCAATCAAACACAAAAGCCATAATAAAACACATACAACCACATTACGACATGTTTGCAACATAGCCAAACCATGCCAAGTCAATCAGTTCAATCAAGTTAACTCATGTTTGCTAATCAGCCAAGCCATGATAAAATAAGTATATTTGACATGATTCTCGGATGAGTCCAGTCAAAAGTAAATTGCAAGTTAAAGAAGGTTCACAAGCTTGCTAGCTAAGGATGCATATCCAAAAAGAAAGAAAAAAACCACATACATATGGCATCGTAGGGTGCTCACACACGGATCGATACCCCAAAAGATATTACAAGAACACCATCTCACTGTCGTCCCAAACGTTGTCAAAATATCAATAAGTATCATCGTTCACAATTAAAAAGGTACTACATGGCACGTGTTCTCCATGATCGGGTGTCATTGGACAATGTCGTCTCAAGTTCTCACAACTTTCGATCACTCGACTAAATCACATACAACATAAATACATAAAAGGCAAGGGTTTAGCACATAAACACAACTATGGCTATCTATCGTTTAACCATCGACGATCTAAGAAAATCGAGTCAAGCAAAGAGGATTCCTTACTTTGAATAAACGAAGGCGGCAAATGGAATTGTCTTCCAACTACCGGTGCACAGTTGGTAAACTTCAACAGTTTATCGTGTGTCGTTGTCATATCAAAAGAACAAGAAAAAGAAGCAAATAAAGTACGATACATTCGATGTAGTAGAAGTCTTCGTCATTTCCCTCAGAGTTACTCGAACTCGGATTTCCTCTACTTCAGCAGTCTTCTATTTTTGTTAAAAACTCTTCTCAGTGTCGATACGAGCCCCTTTGGTATTTCATCAACACCCTCGTGATTCCGATGAAATTTGCATGTTACATTCAACATATAAAAACATTTTCCAAAATTACTCGGTCAAGGTGACTTACCAAGTCAACGCCAAACGAAAGAAGAGATTTCAAGGAACACAAGAAAATTCAAAATTTTCTTTAGGAATCAAAGAGAATACGATTACTTGTATAAGGATCCACCATTTTAAAAATGTTCTCATCCAAACATTTATCAAAAACACTACCGGTTTTAAAGATGACCAATTAATTTGACACTACATTGCCCTTCCTAAACTATGCATAATTAGCTAGATCATGCATACTTGAGGACCAATCAACGACAATCAACAAAACAGGACTCTTCCCGAATTATGCATAGTTAGCTAAGCTGTGCATAATTGAGGATCGAGTGACGACGCAAACATTATTATTACATACCAAATATGACTACGAAAGTTTTCGACCTAATCTTCAAAATAATTAAATCATTTGAAATGGAATTTGAAATGGGAAAATATTGTTACTATCGTTTTAAGAAACACATCACACATTTTTCGTCCACTTTGGAAACATACTTTTGCTTTGCCTTTTTATGAGAAAATAAATAAATAAATAAATCGACACCATTCGCATTTTGTTGAAAGAACCTTTTGACACACTCATACATATTTTCAAAATAGACTATTCACAAAATAACGGTAAGGTGGTTCAAGATTAAAGATCATTGCAAGCACAACAAGTAATAAAATCAAAAATCAATGAGATCGAACGAGGTAAACGAGCAATATAATTTCCAACTAAAATTAACTACATTAGAAATGAAAATACTTAAATATATGACAAAAGTCTCGGGATAACAACAGCGATCTATGACTACATGGAGTAAAAATTGAATATCAACACAAGCGTCAAAAATAGAACAACGATCATAATTCCCATCGTCTCGAGTTGCACACACATTCCACCAAGGGTATACGGGGAGAGGAGAAGAATCACCTGGTCGAATAGAAACAATTTCATCAGGAAGATCGAGTTTTATCACCTCTACAATTTGGTAAAGCGGCTTCGCCTCCTCGCTTTTGTTCAATACAAATAAATAACCACATTAATGAAGATTAATATCATCATTCAAGTAAATACGGAATTTTAGGTTCCATTAACCGATAAAAATACACCAGGTGACATACCCTCATTATCGAGTACTACCGAAGTAGAAATTAAAAAAATATAATAATAATGGTTTCATACAATAGACAATATTAAAATGAACAATTTCGGGCTACCCATGTTCAGATATAGACTCGCAAAGTCGAAGAAGAGATGTTGTATGATCGAACCATCGTGACTCAAAACATTAGATATACATCTTTATAAAATAATATACAAGTAGGTGTGTGTTGGGTTATCCATTTATATATTCTAATAATGTTACCTTGTATATTGTAAAAGCAAACATTGCACATGTTTAATTTGCGTTACACCGTTTAAGACTTTATACTTTTCATTTTTTTTTCAACTTACAAAGTATTTATTTCTGGAAAATTTCAATCTCTAGGAAATTATTAACATTAGTAGATGCGGTGACTCGGTCATCATACTCGATAAAATCATTTGGTTTGAAAATCTGAATATTTGTATTAAAATCTCATTAATATCCATAGCTTAAGTACCAAAAAGGTACATAGTAAGAATTTTTAAAGTTTTACGTTATTATTATTACGGCTTATCTTATCACATATATACACGTATCCAACACGACTCAAACTAGTCCAATTGACTCTTAAAATTAACCTAGACTTTTTATTATACACATGTCTTCCTTAAAACTGATTTTTTAAATCATATTCACGCGATTCGACTCAAATGCTAAAGAAGTTTCACGTAGTATTATTTCGGATTAATTACTGATTTTAGTCGACACTTGAATCTCGATAATAATAATAAAATAATAAATAATTCAGATGCTTATTTCAGTAATTCAAAGATATATAAAATTCAAATTTTAATCATTAGCCCATTATCAAGTGATTTTTAACATTAACACATCTCGTAGCAGAATAAAATGACGTTCCGTCAACGTTCAATAATTCCTTTCAAGCGTTAAAATTTCTCACTTAAAGTGTATATTTTAAATTTTATCCCAGTGTATTCACTACAACACGTGACAAATTCCAGTTTATATCAATGCATATAACATGACCTTATATTTAAAACAAAACCAGTTTTATAAAGTCCCTAGCTCCAAAACGCCTGACCAATTTTTCTACTCATGTTCTATATTACAAAATATGCCAAAAGTTTGCTATATTGACCCGAAGATTAATTCATACCAAGCCCAAAGCTACATATACTCGATAGTCATATCGTAAATTTTACCAATAACTCCTTTTTCAATTTAAATTAAGCAAATTTTGACAGTTCCATCACAAGCTTTTAGTATCAAGTCATTAATGTGTGAAAGAAAAGATTTTACGAGTAATATAAATTACTTATTACGATTTACCAACTAAGGTTGAAGGAAAAATGATTTCACTTTATCCATTTATTCTTTATACAAATTCTACTGGTTACAAGACACATCAGAAGTCTTTTTTTTCCAAAAAGTTTCATTCACCAAATATTATATATGTAAACCATTTTATTTTTAAATCATTTGATCAACAAAGTTTAATGCTTATTTAACTCGTACAAATGCCGGACCTCGTCATGTATAATATCGAATTCAAAATAATAAAACAACAAAACAAAATGAAATAAACGGAACGAGAATACTTATGTCAACTAAATGTTGTTATCGGCCTCGGATGAGTCTCGACATCGTACACCACAAAATTAACACAAACCAACCAAATTTCACGCTATCACACTTGATCACAACGCTAGTCTATTTTTAAAACGCATATTTAAGTTGAAGCAGGATGATAAAAATGATTAAATGGCGACGCGCCTCAACCACGCTTAATAATATACACACGTAATCGCCGCTATGACGTACGCATCATTGATTGAACTTCGGCTATGTTATAGTTACGAGAACTAATATATCAAACCCATAAGGGATAAAGGAAATAAAATAATATATATAGGTAAATTACGTTCCAAAAAGAAGATGTCCCAAAAATGACACATCACGGTGCGCTAACGTCAATCCAGATCGATCTAGTCAATATACAATATGTTACAAGGCGTTATTTACGTATCTAGAGTATCAAAATAGGTTCACACTCGGTTATTCGATCAATAAATAAATTATCAAGGTTGATAATTCACGGTAAGGCCGAATTCTCAACAAAACCGCATTTTACATGTACGATAACCACATAAGGACCATTGCTTCACGTGCAACACCTTTAGATACCATAGTATATACATACATATACATACAATCATTCCCACATACACATAGGATCACAACACGGTGTTGCCATGTAATGCAATGTAACTTATATGCCAATTACATGCAACATATATGATAGTCGTATAAATGTTTGCAAATTACGATATTAAGTACTCGACGTACACAACAATATATCCCAATATATTAACATAGTATTTACTTACTAAATAATAGGGAATTCATGTCAGTTTGAGGGATACATATAAAATATAAAGCAATGCTAAATAAATCTTACCGGAGCCATGCAGGATAGTTGTGTGCTTCGACAATTTCTTACGACACCAAAAGTTATAGTTTAGGATTTTTCAAAATGACCTAGCTCTCTATAACTCATGGCTCTGATACCAATCTCTAACACCCCCACCAAATGCTATGCGCAGTGGAACTACAACATTTGTGTGCTAGGCAGTTATCATCACACACAAGCTATTTCGAACGACTCAAAGAGACGTAGGAATTTAAACATAAATTTAACATTGTTAAAAACATCAAAGTCTACAGCTTTCCAAACCCCAAAAGAATTACAAAACAGAGTTGCGTTAGTTCCCCACTGAATCTCAACCCAAAAGTACATTTTCGTTCACATGACATAATATTAAATTTTTTAGTGAAAAAAGGGAGGAAAAACAATGTAGACCGCCAAGCCACAACAACTTACATTCTCGCATGCTCCGCTGCTATCAATCTTGGTTACCTGAAACACATGCTTAAAATCATTGACACAAGGGTTGATCGAATCTATAGGTTTATCAAATCATAAGTTGAACATAAGTATTAAAACCAATCATGACTATTCAATAGCATTTTCGCGCACACAATCTATTATTCAAGGATATTATATTTAGCAATAGCTAATAATTGTGTTTAAGCTCGTGACACTAATCCGTTAACTCAATCACTCGCATACATAGACCGGCGTGATTTAAGTGAAACCAGTGCCCCTTCTAAAGGAATTAGTTGTAATTATACCTTATTTCTTATCACAAGTTATCCGTCCGCAGAGGGTACTCAACGTACTAGCTCTCGTCTCGAATAGGGTCGTCAACCCCATAGTACTATCAATTATATAAGCGACTATCTCCAACCCACACAAGGGCAAGACAATAGTTAATACTTCACGAATTTAGGGACTTTTACAACTAGGGACTCAACACAATTCATGGCAACATTCGGGTCCAACAATCATTCATGACTTATGTTCTTTTAATTTAAATAGCATGCATCCCACTCGCGGGTAAAAACTTTTGAAATAGGTAAAGAGCGAGGCTATAGACTCACCTGGTGTAGTAGTAGTGGTTTTAGCGAAGACGTGACGAGAATATCACCGAAGATGTGGATGCCCGGGAAAATCTAACACGTGACCTAAAAATCAAAGTACGATAACCAAATCAATACTCCGCGTACATTATTGTACTAAACACACACATATAAAAACACTTAATGCTCATGAAATCTCAAGCCAAAACCAAACAAGTAATTGTTACGTGACTCATACTATCTATCTACGTAATTAAAGTTGCTTCCCATTTTATAACTTTGCCGGTACTTACCGAAAGTACGGGTTGTTTTCTATAACTTAAGCATTTCTATAAATTACAAGAAAATTTTGAAAAATATCTTATGACCTGTAGAAAACCTATTTTAAATCCCATAAAAATTTTTCACTTGTAAGACCCGTTACTCATTCTATTACTAAATGTAAACTTTTCGGACTGATTTTGCACTTCTACATTGTAAGACTTGTTTGACTCATTTAAAATGTACCATTTGCTAATTTGACCATTAAGTCTAAAAATAGACTCAAAAATGCAGGTTTGAGACCAAAGAAAAAGTTTCAACTCTTTATAAAACTCTAGCTATGGTCCCCGGGATTTGACCCAAACCAAACATAATTTCGGATTATGTTGATTTTCATCTCCCAGTACACGAACTTTCAAAATAGCATAACTTTTGACTCGTTTCGAGTCGTAAGCTCTACTTTATACCGAAACAAAGCTAAGACAAAGCTCTACAACTAAATCCTATGTTTATGACCTGTTTGAAAAACTAAACCCACGAAAAACACGCCTAAACAATCTGCCTAAATTTTACTACCTCAAAATCAATCTAACACTTGTTTCCACTCCATCCAAACATCACCTAAACCTATATTAACAACTCATAACCATTCCCAATCACCCCAAACATCCCACTCGACTAAGAACATCAAATCCTCATCAAAACCCAAATCCTAAATCATACATGCAATTAGTTTAAATCATTTAAAAACATCTAAAACATGATTCTAAACACAAACCCACATCATAAATCATCAACCATCAAAAGTCAAACCAAAACCCCTTTTTACCGTGGGGTATGGTGACCAAAACACCCAAAATAATCAGCCCTCAACTCGTTTTATTGATGAATTAACATTATAAACATATGAATTAAACGTGTGCGTAGTTTAATTAGATCAAAACCCATTTTTGAAAAATCATAAATTTTTGGAAAAATCACGCGGCGCTTCGCATCTGTTAAACACCCATAGAAAAATGGTCTTGTGGAACGAGCAAATAGAAGCTTAGGTGAAGGCATCAAGGCACGCTTGGATAAACAAAGTGCCAAATGGGTAGATGAGCTGACACATGTTCTATGGTCACATAGGACTATGATTAAAACAGCCAATGGGGAAACTCCATTTGCGCTAGCCTACGGGATTGAAGTTGTTATACCAGCAGAAATTGGAATGCCGACTATCCGCACAGCGGAGGTTAATGTCGTCACGAACGACGAGCAACTCCGGATTAATCTGGACTTGTTGGAGAAATAAGAGAAATAGCGGCTATCAATGAGGCCATGTCCAAAGCACGTATGAAGGCTTATTATGACGCCAAGGTTAAAGGTGTTTCCTTTCGACCAGGAGATTTTGTTTATTGTGCCAACGAGGCAAGTCGAGCGGAGAATACAGGAAAGCTGGGCCTCAAGTGGGAAGGGTCGTATGAGGTTACGGAAGCCATACGACGGGGTGTGTACAAGTTGCGAGTTATGAATGGCCGTGACCTGGAACGCACATGGAATATCTGCAATCTTAAAAGATGCTATCTTTGAAAGGCTACGGCTTCCGCATGGACACTTAGCCATAGTTGGCTTCAATGCAGATCCATGTACTCTCTTTTGTTTTTGTTTTTCTTACTCTCTAGGTTCTATTTGTTTTTAGGATTCTTTCATTCTTGTCAAAAAAAATTTTTGTAAACTTTCTAATAAAATGTCGTGGTGCCTAGCTAGCTCCACGGGTCGTTCTTGTGCAAATTATTGTCATGTCTTATAGATTACATGTGCAAATTACTGTCTTCTAGATTTAATTATGTGCTATCTTTTATTCATATGCATTCATTCAAAACCGTACATGTACTATTCGCCTCCAGGCGGGGTAAGAAGATTAAGTGAACCTAATAATTCAACTTGTCACATAAGAGGGATGCAACCCAGTGACGTGGATCATGTATCCTTACTAGACACCTTATTCACAAGACGTTGTAACAAGTTTCCATATGCCACACTTACATATTGCTTTGCATGGTAAAGACGCACGCCGCACGTCTTGTAAAATATAGACTTGGTTTTATTCTAGGTAAGACGTGACACGTCATGCGACACAGGTATATGATATCTAAAGGAATATAAGCAAGTTTCCAACTATCAAAATTGCCATGACTACCACGGACTTATAAATGCTATTCTAAATGTTCACGATAATGTTACAAAGGATAAAGTGCCGCGGACATCCACGGACGAATGTTTAGGTTACATACCAGATTGTTCATGAATTATAACAGATTTAGGAACGCCCTACATGGGGGGAGAAACTTACCTATCTCCCACTGCTCTTCAGCTAGGCGAGGCAATACCTCACCATGATCTTTCCGTTACAGAGCTCGAGCCGCGTTCACCTCCAGTGCTTCACTTAATAGCTGTTCACCAACTACGATCCGGGTGACATCTTCATAAACAGGAAGAGTGAGTTGGCTGGGGGAGGGGGTGAAGTGAGTCCGGGAGTGTCCCTCGTCCTAAGAGAAGGCACCAAGGCTTAGCTTCTCCATAATCTCCTTGTTGGATGCATCTTTTGTCTCCTCCAGCTCAGCCAAGAAGGGGTAGTTAATATCTCGCATAGCATCCATAGAGGCAGTCATCTTCTCAGCAGCTCCAGTGTTGAAGTAAGCATGTTTTGTGAAGTTTTGCTTCTTCTTTATTAGCTCGCGGCCATGACCATTCCCTCATGACGACCGTGGTCGATGCCATCTGATACAAGATCTGCAAACTGTTGTACGAATTGAGGGGCCTCTAACACTTTTGTGATGGCCAGGCACGTCCCATGACCTACCATCCACCTGCGGCCGGTAATGGCTACTAGTAGTTGGGGGTACAACACATCATCACGCTCTGAGGTAAGGGCATTCACCGGTGTGTCTTTCTATTTGGAAGCCTCCTTCAATTATTCCGCCACGCCCCTTTCATGGGCAACCTCCTCTTTCAGTCTCTCCTCACCCTGGATCAATGCATGTTTGTCTTCAAGCTCTTTTTTGAGGGTGGACACTTGGTCAAAGGAGGAATTAGCCAAGACTTCTGTCGCGGTCACCTGTGTATGATACCTTAAGTATTAGAATGCACAACAGTGTGGCGTGGGCATGACGCGGTACGGATACATACCTTAGCTGTTGCAGTCTCAAGTTGAGTTTCAAGCTCGGCTACGCGTTGATCATGAGCATTGACATGCGCTGCTTGTTCTTTAAGAGTAGCCTCGGCAGTAGCAAGCTGGGATTGAAGGGCGGCAATCTGTGCCTCATTGTCTTCAATCATCTTCTCTTTTCAGCCAACTTTTCTCTTCAAGGAATCAACATGCTCTAAGGCGGCCTCAAATCTTACCCGCATGGAAGTACCCATGGCCATCTAATGAACCAACGCACCATTGTATTCATCCACCAAGTCCACATGACTTAGTGCATTTACATCCTTTACCAGATTGGGAGGGATGCAGTTGTTCAAATAGTCACGGCATTCTTCTGCCTGTCTCATCCGTGAAGCGGTGGTTATCTTCCAGTCAGGGTTGAATTGTGTAAGGGGGCCGGATACCGGTACCTCTTGTGAAGCCGTGTGGGTACCTTCCTCAAAGGCTGGGCCAGATCTGGTTGAGGCAGTATGCGGGACATGTTCCTTCTCCTTCTCCTTCTCCTTCTCCTTCTCCTTCTGTGCCTCTTGGGCAGGTGTGGCACCAGCTTGTTCATCCCTGCGACAAAAATTGGAATAGACATTAAATATTGTTTGTGGAAAGATGTACATTTTACTTGGACAACGGATATAATGACAAACATATGCGGTAGACTTACATGTTGGTTCTTCCTAGTTCTGATGTAGTGGGGGGTATTTGAGTGACTGGCTCGACATCTGGTAATGGCACATCCGGATCCGCGGGTGCAGTCTGCGCCGTCTCTGAGGCTTGGTTGGTACTCTCACCAGATTGATAGCAGGGGTGATCCTCGCACAGTCTCTTCACAGGGGCATTGTGTTCCCCGATCTCGGCCTGGGAAACTCTTCTTACCCGCTTGTTCTCCTATGGGTACGCTTAGGGATGGGCTGGGCTGCTTCTTCTTCCTCCTCGTCATCGCCCAACATTTGGTGAAGGCTGGAGGTGTTCCTCTCTATGTTATCACCCTGCTCTTCCTCGTGGGCGGGGGTGGCAGTCCTAGGCGGAGAGGAGGGCCCGGCTTCATTCTCCAGCGTCAAGTTGTCCTCATCCTCGTTGTCAAAATACACAGGGGTCATCATGAGTGTTGTGTCTTCTTCGTCAGATTGGGGGTCCGGTACGGCTGCTAAGGCGATTGTCACGTTTCGGGTATGCTCGAGAAGGGGTAGCTCATTCTCATGTCTAGGGCGGGCTCCCTTTTGTATAAGTTTTGGATAACCCTGACGTAGGATCCCAAAGAAGTTCATTTCTGTCATGAAAACAAAGTATGTTAGTTATGGACAACAGCTTTCTTTATGTTTTTGATGTGCGGATACTATACCTACCTCCACCACGCCTCCTCCAGAATACAGGATATCTGTTGGACGGGACGAAGTAGTTGCGGCTAATCCCTAGCAAACAAAGCAACGACTCAGGTAGATTCCTATGGAACTTTGTTCTATTCCTATCTATTTCTTGGGAATGTTGGGGATTATATGTACCAGCACGCGGAGGAGGGTCAGGAGATACTCTATGTTTAAAAATGAAATCGGTCGGCCACACTATTGAGTCGATAAAAAAGTAATGGTCGTACCAATTTTTCAGCGAGTCCATGGCTTTATTGTGGGCTGTGGGGCTGTTTGGGGATCGTTTCTTGAAGGAAAGCCACCCATTTACTAAGTTGGGGGTATAAAATAGTCTAAATAATTCTACGGTAGGAGGGATGCTTCTTGCACGGCAAAAGATTTCAAACTGGCTAATCTTATATGCGCCTATACAGTGTAATTGGATGATAGGTACGTCATAATAACCTAAGAGATCTACGAGGAATCGAGTGAAAGGAATGCGGTAGTTGGTCGCGCCAAACAGACGGGTGTATAGGCCAATCTTTCCCTGGGGTGCCTCAGTTATAAGGTCCCCTGCACCAGGGAGAGAGGGGTGAAGGTTGCTAGGAATAAAGAAATCAAAGCAAAAGTGCCCCATTTCTCTTCCTTCATTACGTTGAGCACCGATCCAAATGAAGGGTTGTTTCTTTGAGCCATTATTAATTAAAAAAGACGGGGGAGTGGTATTCTAACCTGCATAAGGAAGTATCCGTGCATAAGAAGGTGGTGATAAGAAGGAAAGCGCTAATGGCAGAAATGAAGGAAAAGATTGTGTGTCGCACATAGCTGTATGGGCGACTTATTTGTAGGGTTGCCTTGATAGTCAAGGTTTGTTGGATTCATGACACGTGTTTTCCACTAACCAAAATCATATGCTTGGGAAGCAAGTGGCAGGTGAAAAGTCAGGCGGGGATCCACGGGTCACTTCTGACTCAGAAGGTTACGCCGCTCGAGGTTCTGACTGTTTGCACTTTGTCAGTCAAATGGCAGGTGAACAGTCAATTGTGTCAGGATATGCGGTCATACGTAAGACCATATTCAATGTTGCATTTAATTTGTCTCGGTCGTCAAGTGTGGCTGAGGTACCATAGGAATAAATTCCAAATAAGGTTTCCACGTGCAGCCGAAACAAAATGTTCAAAATTCATCATTCCCTAATATTCTTTCTTGGTACGTCCGGGGAGCATCTTGGTAGTCTAGATATTCCGCCTACGGTTGTAACAACTAGACTGGGAGGACATGATGACGTATAGTCCCCAGCCGGGTCATAAACCCGGCCCACAGATACTACCCGCATCCGGCCTGTTACTCATGGGTTGGATTAATATCATTTAAGGCTTATGGGCTTCGAATGAACAGTAGCCGCATACACGTGTGCGGCCCACGGCCCGTTACGGCTAGTATAGGGTTAGACAGAATCATAATCTTATTATGATTAGGATTTACCTGAAAGTAGAGGATATACACTCACCATAATTAGAAGATAACAATCAAGCTAATTATAGCACTTATCCTTTGCTTGGAGACGAAGTATCGGTGACAGTTCATTAGGGTTTCACCGCCTATATAAGGAACCCCCAAGGGTTCCACAAAGGTATTACACTCTATACACTCTTAACTCCCATCTGATTCTGAAACCCTAACCGATTACTTACTCTCACACCGGAGTCTAATCGTGGGATACATTCCCATGGTAAGACTAACACGTGTTGCTTTAGTGTGCAGGATCCCAACAAGATATTTCACTTGGTGCAGGAGTCGGAACCCAGCCAACCCGAATTAAGCCTAATTCGGGTCTAGCAAGGTTCATCCAACTTTTGTACCAACAATAATAGTAGTATGAACGCACAAGAGGAGGAGTATAATCATTAAGATTAGATACTTGCTCTTGTTGTTTTCACTTTTCCTCCTCCCTCGCTTCTTTTAGTTGAACTACGGCTTCTTTAAGTTGCAAAAGAAGGGCGTGTGTTTTGTCATTCGGATTCAAAGAAGGTTGACGATCGAAGGTGTATTGTGGGGGCTCAAAATTATGAAAACCAGAATTATAGCACGGATGTGTTCCATCATAAATCATTGGGTGAAAAGAATGAAAACACGGATTTGGCTGATAATAATTCATCGGTTGACAAGAAAAGGTATCGTGAGGGCCCCCACAATTTTTGCAGCACGGGTGTTGAGAGAAACCCGGTGCATTTTGTGAATATGGATCGTCATATATGGGAGAGGGTGAAATAGTATCGTTAGAAGGGAAGAATGAATTGAAGTATGAATTGATCGAATTGCACGATAGACAACGGCTAAATTCGTAATTAGGGATATCCATTCCACACCGTTCGCATGAACACCATTGACATGATTGAGTACCAGAAGATGGTCTTCCACATCCTACACAGTCAATAAATGACTCCATTAAACACAACAGATACGCGTATTTTTGGTGCAAAACTTTCGAAAAAGAAAAGCTTTTTATGATTTTTTAATTGTTTTTGGATTTTTTTGAAAATTTTATTTTTTTATGGATTTTTGAAAATTTTTGAGCAAGAAAAATAACGTTCACGAGTGAACGGATCCCAAAATCCAACGCGTCTCTCACAAAAAACCGTTAATCTTCACGAAAAGAGCCGGCATCGGCGCTATTTAACATTTGTTTTTACTTAGAAAAATTGTTCTTTGTTCTCGGTGTCTTTTCGAATTGATCTCCGGTTAAAAGTGTGACTCAATCGTTTTTGGTTAATGAAAAGGGAAGATTGGTTTTCTATTTCTAAGTAAAAAGGTAAAAGCAACACGTAATAAAAATAAACCAAAAACAAATAACTAATAATAAAGGAGTAAAACAAACAATAAACGTAAATTAAAACAAAACAATTAATAATAATAAAAATAAAAGAGGAAATTAACTTTCGATTTGAAAATAAAATTTACTTAATGAAAAAGGATAAAATAAAAATAAGTGGCTACATTAAAACTAAACGAGACAAAAAATAAAGCGAGTACTAAATAAAAAACAAAACTTAAACTTTTCGAAGAAATATTAATACTAAAATTCGACGAAAAATATAACAAAAAATACGTGACTTTCAAAACAGAAATCGGAAAAACTTTTAGATAAAACTAAACGATTAACGGAACACATGTTACTCTAGTGGAAACATGTTCCCATGAGGGAAACAAGATTTTAGGCGCCAAAATGGATTAAGCATGCAGGCATGCATGTCATTCTATCGTAATGTTGGAGTTGTAAACAATCAGAATGTTGTATCACAATATGAAAACCCATCACAATATGGAAAACCTATCACATATGAAGTATCACAGTATGGAAAACCTATCATAATATGGAAAATCTATCACAATATGAAAACCTATCACAATATGAAAAACCTATCACAATATGAAAACATATCACAATATGAAAAACCTATCATAATATGGAGTATCACAATATGGAAAACCTATCACAATATGGAAAATCTATCACAATATGAAAACCTATAACAATATGAAAAAACCTTTCACAATATGAAAACCTATCACAATAGGAAAAACCTATCACAGTATGAAAACCTATCACAATATGGCTGTTGAAAATTGGGCAGCGTTTCGTCGCAATATACCTTAAATCCCGATCGCAATCCACGATGCCAGGGGCAATCGCAATGCTCTATCGGAATAAGGAGATATCGTAATGAGTAGTCACAATAAGCTGTCACAATGTAGAAACTCTAATGATATTGTGATGGAAAGATCACAATATTCGGATGGAGTAAAAATAAGCATAAAAATAAAATAAGCACTTTTCAAACAACTTAACCAAAACAATAATAAGAAGAACAAATTAAGCTACGAATTTAAAAACTTTCAAGATGCCAAATAAACAAAATTTATAAATTAAACTAAAAGAAAAAGATTAAACTTTAAAAAGATAAAACTTTTAAAAATACTTAAATGAAAATAAGCTAGACACCAATTAAGCAAAAAGCACAATAAGCTAAGACCATGAATCACACGAAAATGATAATAACAAAAAGATAATAACTTTAATCAAATTAAGCATAAAGATGAAAAATTTAAGATTAATCAAACAAGACACTAGCTTTTAAAAACAAGAAGAGAAGAATAAGAATGATTATGAAAAGCTTGAAATTAAAGATGAAGATTAAAGATTCAAATACAAGATTAAAGTAAAAATCTTAAAACTTTAAAGAAAATACTAGAGAGAGAAAGTAAAAACTAGAGAGAGAAAGTAAAAACACTTACTCCTACTCCTACTCTAATCTACTCCTAATTTTCTAACACTCTAAAATGAAGGAAAGGAAGACTATTTATAGGAGGGGGGGGGGGGGGGGGGGAGTTGTTGTTGCTTCCTTGTTTCTCGTATCTTTTCGTCTTTTTGTTTCTTCGTCTTTCTCGACGTTGTCTCGGGATTTGTGGGATAATAAAATGAACTCGTCTTTTCTTCTTTTGGTAGACTTGGTTCTTCGACTTCGTTTAAACTTCCGTCTTTAGTCTTTTTCTTCGATAAATCTTCAGAATAGGCCTTTGACTTCCGTTCTTTTTGCACTCTTGACCTTTTGACTTCGTCTTTTGTCTTTTTCTTCGATAAAAGTCCGTGAAACCCCGTATTTTCTCCCTTTTTCATATTTTTATCCTGAAACACAATAAAAACACAAACCACGCGTAATTCCAACTTTTACGACATAAAATACACGTTATGGTCTCGTTTTTATTATAATTAAGTGGTAAAAGGATGGGTGTTTTCACACCTATCAAATCCCCTACACTTGACCATTGTAATGCCCTCATGCAATGCATTAATTACAAAGCAAGTTTTACATTTTCCATCATACTCAATCCACCTTGGCCTTTATTGTTGGGAATTATTTGTTAAGTGTCAAGTACCATTAGTATATTCCAAGTACTGTTAGTGTTATATAAGTACCGTTAGTATTAACGCGGTACATAGTAAGTACTGCTACTTATAAAGTAAGTACTGCTATGATGATTAGGACGAATATATCTTTGTATAAGATATGTCATAGTTATAGTTAGAGCATATCTTATGTGATATACCTAAATAGTTAGAATATTGATAATATATCGTCTGTGATATAGTTATCTTTATAGAATATTCTATGATTTCTAGGGTTCCTTACTCTATAAAAGGAACACAGGTACAATGTCTTTCATGTTCCTCATTCAAGTCGATTAATAAGAGAATCAAATAGTTAAAAGTAATTATGTTCTTCTATGCTTTATAAGTTAGATTCCGCATAACTTGTTTAGTGTTAGTAAGAGTGCTCAAAGTGTTTTAGTTTGATTACAAACTATCATACTAATTCTTAACAGAATATAGATCCAACCAAAGGGATCAACAAGTGGTATCAGAGCTTGTTGAGAAACTCTGAAAAAGAAGAACACAACCCCAAACACTCCACACATACCAAATCTCAATGTCTCAACCAGATGGTGATAATGCTCACCTGGATGATGTTCTGAACCCTTATCCTGTTCTGCCATAGGGACAACCACAAGTTGTGCATCCTGCACCAGCACAAGGTGCTCAAGTCGTGAATGATCTAGCTACCTCTACACCAACACCTTCTCATACTCTGTCTGCTGTTAAACTCCCAGTTTTCAAAGGTCAAAATTATGAGACATGGGCTATGCAGATGGAACATTACTTGAATCACAAAGTTGACACTGTGTGGCAAGTTATCAAGAATGGGAATACACCAAAGAAGCTACACTGGTTGCCAGACAATACATGCTATGTTCTACATACTGTGACTACTGAGGAGGTACAAGCAGAGATCAGAGAAAGAAAAGCTAGAATTGCTTTGGCTATGGCTCTTTCTGAAGACATTCTACCAAGCTTTCATCATTATAAAGATGCTAAAGCTATGTGGGATGCTATAAAACTTAGATTTGGAGGCAATAACAAATCTAAGAAAATTAAGAAGATTGTTCTTAAGCAAGAATTTGATAACTTCTCAATTACCAATATAGAGGGGATACATGGTGGATATGGAAGGTTCAACAAGTTGCTTATTCAGTTAGCAGTTTATGGACAAGTAATTCCTAATGAAGAAGCCAATCTAAAACTCTTAAGAATTGTTCCACCAGAGTGGAGAGCAATGGCTATGCACTTCATCACAAGAGATGATTTGGAAACAATTCCTTTTGATCATCTCTACAACAATCTTAGGGCATATGAGATTGATGTGAAAGGCACGGAAGTAAATACATCAACTACTTCAAAGTCTAACTTGGCTTTTGTGTCAGATGGGAACAACGGTACTTACTTTCAAAATATCGCTAGTGGATCTAGCAGCGGTACATACTTCACAAATACCACTGGAGGAATTACAAGCAGTACTTACCCACAAAGTATTCAAAGTAGTCCAATAGTCTCTCAAAATCCACATGGAAGGTCTTCACCATTGTTTAGTGACAATGATGCCTTCTCATTCTTTGTTGTACAAGATAACAGACCAAGATTAACTCTCAATGACTTGTTCCAAATAGATGATGCTGATGTTGAAGAGATGGATCTTAAATGGCAAGCTGTTATGGTGTCAGTAAGATCTAATAGGTTTTTCAAGAAGACTGGAAGAAAAATGATTGTTGATATTAATGAGCCATTAGGATATGACAAGTCCAAAGTTGAATGCTACAACTGTGGAAGGAATGGACACTTTGCAAGAGAATGCTCTAGAGTTAAAGCTGAGACTAGCAATCAAAAGTCCAAGAACAACTATAGAACCAGTCCAAGAATAACTAAAAGCTTTCCAAAAGGAAACAGTATGAGTCCTAAAGGAACCAAAGCATTGGTTACTGTAGATGGAGTGGTGAATTGGCCAGAAGAAGAAGAAGAGCTTGGATTAATGGCTCTCTCACATGAAGATACTTAGGTACATCCTTGTTCTAAAGATTGTATTCTTAAATTTAATAGCATAATAGTATAACTAGAGGAACAATATCAAAAGGTTAACACATGCACTGTAGAAGTAAAAGCTTTTAAACAGGGTGTTGTTAAATTAGAAGAAAATATAGTTTTGTACAAAAAGGCTCAACAAAACTATGAAGAGAAAATAAGGATTTTGACTCTTCAAATGAGGGAAAAAGATGTGGAAATAAAATCTTTTGAAAGACAACTGTTAAAAATATCAACAGAAAATGAAGCTTTAAAAATCAGTCTTTGTAATGAAAGGGAAGTGATTAGTCATTGGCAACAATCCTCTAAAGGATTGGGAAAATTGATTAATTCACAAATGGGGTATTATGATAAAACAGGCCTAGGATATATTTAGGACCAACCTGGGATAACCTTAACTGACAAGGACTTATCAAAAGAGAATTTTGATAGTTCTAGTAAGGTAGATGATACACCTGAAAATGATAGATATGTTGAAGGAATGAAGGCAGTTCCTCCACCATTATCATGAACTTTCATGCCCCCTTGTAATGATACAAGTATAGAGTTAGAGAAACCTAAGAATAATAATGTCTTAAACTCTAGTAATCTGTCCCAAGAAAAGACTGATGTGACCAAGAGTATTGTTTATCCACCCTTAATGAACAACTTTGTTTCTGAGGAATCTAAGACTAGTTCTACTCCCAAGCAGGTAAAAACTCCTAGCAAGATATTGGAAAACAATATAACACATAATAAAGTTAAAAGGGGTGGGCTAGGTTTTGAAAAAGTAAAGTCAAAACAACCTTTTGGGTCTTCTTTAAGAAGAAAAGGATGTTATGTTTGTGGTAGTCTAAATCATTTTATCAAAGACTGTACATTACATGAAGATAAAATTGTAAAACAAAAGGCTACACAAAGGGTCATGAAATACAGTAATGGGAAAAATGCACAGGTTTATAGGAATCAGAAACTTAAAATGACAAACCTAAGTTTGATCACACAAGGGTAGTTAAACTAGTTAAAAATAACCCTACCAAAAGTTTTGTTCCTAGGGCAGTACTTATGAAACAAGGTCTAGTACCTTTAAAGTCTGGTAAACCAAGTACCGGCAAGTCTAGACCTGCAAGTACTGCTAGAACAAACTCAAGTACTGTTGGTTTAAAGTCTGTAAAACCAATGTTCTCCAAGACTTCTAAGAAAGTTTTTGAAAAATTTAAAACACCTAGAAGTAAGGACAAGAACAAACCTGTGCAAATGTGGGTTCCTAAAAGAGATAAACCATGTGCTAAAGCAAGTACCGCTAAAGCAGTTCTTAAGTCAAAGAAGTCAGAGCACATAGAATCACCCTATGACTTTGACTACAAAAATGAAACCATGAAGTATAAGAGTAAAAGTAGCATTACTAGGAATGCTTCAGTACAAACTCTTAAATGTGTAGGTCCCAAAAGATCCAAGCCAAATGTGGCTTGGGTCCCTGTTAAAAACTAATGAGTTTTATTTGTTTGTAGGGGCATCTCATTGATGAATTAAAAGATAAAGGAATAGTAGATAGTGGATGCTCAAGACACATGACAGGAAACAAAGATTTTCTTGCTGAATTTGAAGAATTCAGAGGAGGTCCAGTAGCCTTTGGGGGTAGCAAAGGTAGAATCACTGGCAAAGGGAAAATCAGCACAGGAAAGTTAGAATTTGAAGATGTTTTCTTTGTAAAAGAATTGAATGAGTTCAATCTCTTTTCTGTATCACAAATGTGCGATAAGAAGAACAAGGTGCTATTCACAGACAGAGACTGCTTGGTGTTATCCAAAGACTTTAAGATGCATAAGGAATCTCAAATACTGCTTAAAGTGCCCATGTAAGAAAATATGTACACCTTTAATCTTCATACAATTACTCCAACAAGTGGTATTACATGTTTGCTAGCTAAGGCTTCTTTAGATGAGTCAAATTTATGGCATAGAAGGTTAGGTCATGTGAATTTCAAGAATCTTAATAGATTGGTGAAAAGGAATTTAGTTAGAGGTCTACATAACAAATCTTTTCAAAATGATTTCACATGTGCTGCTTGTCAAAAAGGTAAACAACATAGAGCCTCTTGTAAGTCCAAGACTGTAAACACTTTGACAAAACCTATGCAACTTTTGCATATGGATTTATTTGGTCAAGTTTCTATCAGAAGCATCAGTCATACGACCTTTTGTCTAGTCATAACTGATGACTATAGTAGATTCAGTTGGGTTTTCTTTTTAGCCCTTAAAAGTGAAACAAGTGAATTACTAAAGGATTTTTTTATTTAGTTGAAAAGCAGTTCACTAAACAGGTATTAATCATTAGGACTGATAATGGGAAAGAATTTAAGAATACTGAATTTGATGAATTCTATAGGTCTAGAGGAATTAAGAGACAATTTAGTAATCCTAAAACTCCACTAAAATTGGAGTAGATGAAAGGAAGAATATGACATTAATTGAGGCTGCTAGAACTATGCTGGCTGACTCACTTTTGCCAAATACCTTTTGGGCAGAAGCAATCAATACTGCATGTTATGTGTTAAATAGAGTCATAATAACCAAGCCTCAAAACAAAACACCTTATAAACTCTTGACTAATGTAAAGCCTAACATAAGTCATTTAAAACCTTTTCGGTGTCATGTGTCTATACTAAATACTCTTGATTATTTTGGAAAGTTTGATGGAAAGTCTGATCCAGGGTATCTTGTAGGATATTCATTGCAAAGTAAAGCATATAGGGTTTACAATTTGGCAACTAAGAAAGTTGAAGAAAATGCTCAAGTCAATTTCTTAGAAAATAAACCCAATGTTCCAGGAATAGGTTATGCTTGGATGTTTGATTTAGATTATCTAACTAACTCCATGGATTACTACTCTTTTCAAAAGGATTGTCAAACTAACAATGCAGGTAAGGAGTCAAGTTCAACTAATGTAGGTACTCAAGAAGCTGTTTCTTCATCAGATGATTATGTTCATATCTATGGGCCCAACATGCCTAGTGTTACTCCCATGTCTACAACACCCAAGAAGCAAACCATGCCATCAAATGATGATCAAGCCTCCCAGGAGCTTCAGAGGCTTCAAGATCAAAAAAAGAATGCTACATCTGCTAAAAAGCATTCAGGAGAAGAGTCTTTTGAGTCACAACACTCAGCAGTACATACTACACCTAGCGGTACTTCATCTGCAAGTACTACTAAGTCAAAATCTGCCAAATCTGTTGACTCACTAGAAGAGATTTTACAAGCATTGGACGATGAAGACTTATATGCCAGTCCAGCTGAAGGAATCTTCTCCAAAGCTTCCTATGATGAGCAGGGTGCAGTAACTGATTTCAACAATTTAGAAACAGAAATTCCAGTCAGTTCTATTCCCACTCATAAAGTCAACAACAACCATCCTACTACACATATTATTGGTGATCCAAAATCTGCTGTACAAACCAGAAGATAATTGCAAACCAATATTGAAACGCATGCACTAGTGAGTTATGTCAAACAACAGTAGAGAAGAAATCATAAAGATACTCAACTTCGTTTGTTTGCCTGTTTCTTATCTCAAGTAGAGCCCAAAAACATTTCTCATGCTCTTGATGAAGAAAGTTGGGTAGATGCCATGCAAGAAGAATTAACACAATTTGAGCTATAAAAAGTTTGGATTCTTGTGGATCTTCCCTCAGGTAAAAGAGTAATTTGTAGGAACAAGAAGGATGAAAGAGGGGTTGTTGTGAGGAATAAGGCAAGACTTGTTGCCCATGTCTATAGACAGGAAGAAGAGATAGACTATGATGAGGTTTTTGCACCAGTGGCAAGGATAGAATCCATTAGGTTATTTTTGGCCTTTACATCATATATGGGATTTATAGTCTATCAAATGGATGTGACAAGTGTGTTTCTATATGTTACTATTTCAGAGGAGGTATATGTCTCAATGCAAAAATCAGAGTCCCAAGTTCTAAATCATACGTATTGTAATTCTCTGCATGCTTCCTCAATTGTCTCGATGCGTATGCTATTACTTTCTCCCTTTGCATCAACATAGCCCCAAATCCTTTATGAGACGCGTCACAGTACACTACAAAATCCTCAGATCCTTCCGGTAAAGACAATATCGGCGCAGAACACAACTTATCCTTCAACGTACTAAATGCATATTCCTCTTCCAATCCCCATTCAATCACTCGATTCTTTTCCGTAAGCTTAGTCAATAGCTTAGCAATTAGCAAAAACTTCTCGATAAACCTTCTATAATACCCAGCCAAACCAAGAAATTGGCGAACTTCAGTCGGCGTCTTCGGCACTGACCCATCCTTAATTGCCTTAATCTTAGAAGGATCCACACGAACACCTTCACTATCAATAACGTGCCCCAGAAATTGCACTGATTCAACCAAAATTCACACTTAGAGAATTTCGCATACAACTTCTCTTTCTTCAACAATTCCAAAATTGTTCTCAAATGCTTCTCGTGTTCTTCTTCACTCTTGGAGTAAATGAGAATATCATCAATGAATACGATAACAAACTCATCCAAATATGGCTTACATACATGATTCACCAAATCCATAAATACAGCAGGCGTATTTGTTAACCCAAAAGGCATCACTTGAAATTTAAAATGTCCATATCGAGTATGGAAAGTTGTTATAGGGATATCTTCTTCCCTAACTCTCAGTTGATGATACCCAGACCTCAAATCGATCTTCGAGTATACACTTGATCCTTGCAACTGATCAAACAAATCATCAATCCTCGGCAGTGGATACCGATTCTTGATAGTCAATTTGTCAAGCTCTCGATAATCAATACACATTCTAAAAGAACCATCTTTCTTCCTAACAAACAAAATAGGAGCACCCCATGGCGACAAACTTAGTCTAATAAATCCCTTATCCATCAATTCCATCAATTGACCAGATAATTCTTTCATCTCAAATGGAGCTAAACGATACGGTGCACGAGCAACAGGCGCATCACCCGACACTAACTCAATATGAAACTCTACTTCACGATGCGGCGGTAATCCTGGGAAATCTTCAGGGAAAACCTCAGGATACTCTCTAATCACAGGCACATCCTCCAATTTCCTTTCATTCACGCCATCATTACTTATTTGTGCAAGAAACACATCACAACCTGCTTCTATATACCTCATCATCTTCAAACAAGAAACAACTCTCAAACGGGAAGTACATTTATCACCTTTCACACTCAATACCCTATTCCTTAGCGGTATCTGAACTAATCTTTCTCCACAAACAATTACTTCACCATTACCAACTAACCAGTCCATTCCAATAATCACGTCAAAAGATACTAATTCTATAGGCATCAAATCAATACTAAACACATAATTACCTAACTTCAAGGAACAACCATCAGCTAACTCCACCTTATAACTAGTTTTCAATCTCACTGGTTCACTATCAAATAGCTGACTGAATCTAACATCTACGAAACTTCTATCGGATCCAGAATCAAATAACACACTAGCATAACAAGCATCACGTAAGAACGTACCAGTCACCACATTCGGCCCTTGAGGTTTGTCAGCATCTCCCACGACATAGGCTGGAGCAGCAATCCCAGCAGCAACAGCAGTAACATTGCCTCCCTATCGTATGCCAACCCTCGGACAGTTCCTTTGCTTATGTCCACGGCCTCCACATCCAGAACAGTTAACTACCTTTAACAGCATTGGCTCCAGTGGCTACACCCTTGTTTCTACAATGTGCCATCTTATGTCCGACCTTCCCACACTTGTTGCAAGCAGGTGGACAATTCCCAACATGATACAGATTACACCAACCACACTTCGGATTCACCTTGTTACCTTGATTTCCTGTGGCAGCACGAACACCATCATTCCTTCTCAAATTGTATTGCTGATTCCTATTCGGTCCTTGGTTATTGTTATCACGATAACCACCTCGATTCTGCCCTTGGTTTGAGTGTGCAGCTTCCCACTTTCTCTTATTCCCTTCATCAATAATATCCTTTCGATCCTGCAGCTTTACATCCATTAAAGCATGAGCCATTTGAACAGCTTAATCAAATGACTTGGGTTTTGACGAAGTAGTCTCTCACTTGATATTACTAGATAAACCTCTAATATACTGCTTCACTTCTTACGGTCATCAGTAAAAGCATCAGGACATAAAAAACATAAATCAGAAAATCTCCATGTATAAGCCGCAATATCATTATTTCTCAACACTAAATGCCCCAATTCAACTTCCAACTGACCTAACTCTTCCTCAGGACAAAACTTAACAGTCAACAGTCCCTTGGTCACAGTCCATGTTCTAGCATTCGCTTCAACCAATCCTACAATAGCTACTTGACTATTCCACCAACTTAATGCATCATCCTGAAAAGTAGCTGCAGCAAATTTCACCTTAGTAGCTTTTCAACATCCACTGATTTCAAAAGTACTTTCAATCTTCTCAATCACCTCCTCAATTCCAAAGCACCACTAGTACCACAAAATTGGGTAGGTCCACACTTCATGAAAGTAGCATAACAACATTCCTTTTGAACCCGCTGAACAACAGCATTACCTCCAGCTTGTCCTGTAGCATTTCATCCCGCTTGTTCATCAGCATTACCTACAACTGGATTTGCAGCATTCCCTCCAACCTGACCAGCAGCATTCCTATTCTCAGCCTCTTGGTTCCTCGCAGCACGTTCAACTTCCAGTGCTCTAGCGATAGCTTGCTCAATCATGGTATTAACAGTAGCAGTCGTCAATTTACGCGGCATGTTTTAGGAAACTAACCAAACAATAATTTAGTAAAGTCAGAAAAATGCCTCCCAACTCCTTCCTGTTTAACCATAAAAGAAAAAGACCAAGTAAGTATTCATATCAAGATAAGAAGAAAGACTTCTCTATCAAGATGTAATAGATACTACATGCACCAACAACACAATTCACAATGAATCATTAACCAATTCACAAAAGAACTAATAAGACAAATCATAATTCATGAAGGTAATTTGGATTGCGTTGGAAAATTTCAACAAAATTGTGACAAGTAATGTCACTACAACCCTTCATCATTGCAAACTTAAAAGTCATTAAGTTTCATCATAAACTACAATACGAGTCTACATAAGTTCTATTACAAAAGTCTAACAAAAACAACATAAAAGAACTAAACATTTAATCCCCCCAGCTTCTTGTAAATCGGCTCATCATCACTATTGCTATCATCATCCTCAGAATCTTCCTCCACTTTTTCCTTCCCCTTTCGACTACCTCCTTCACATGGCTTCACCAACACTTGAGCTTCAACCTGACTCGGCACATCACGAATCACTACACCTAGACTAGGAAAAGATCTCATAGGAAAACCCCATGCATCCAACCTTACATCCCTTTCTTGTTCCTCACGAAACCTTTGAACTTTCCTACTCAAATTCAACACCATAGATCTTAATCTAACAACTTCATCCATTTCTCTTTCCCTAACAAACTCTGATCTCCTCACACCACTAACAAACATGTCAATCTTCTTCTCATTCTACTCAAACCTCCTAATTACACGGGTTTCACCCAAATACCTTTCAAACAAAGACCTATCAAACTTCTTAAGAAACCAGAAAATATCATCATAAGACCTAGGACCTAGACAATAAACCTTAGATATGCCATTATGAATAGATTGAGCACTAGCAGCACTACTCGACTCAACAGGAACATCACCCCTAGCAAATGCAATCCCAGCCAAACTACTAATATAATAATCACAAGTAGGCGTCGTAGAACGAACAACAGGTCACTAACAGTCTGGAACAATCTGTGGCACAACATTAACCCTTGGAACATAAATACCTTGTATCAATTCAGGCTCTGTCTGACCAACTGCAGTAAGTGGAATCCCATCATCTAAATACTCAAAAGGTTCCTCATCATAACTAGCACCAAATTTATCTACTTCCTCACCATCCAATACATTAGTCATATCAATCCATGCATCCTCACGAGATAAACCAGCCATTTTCTACAATTATAAGGGTTCAAGGATACTTAAGGTCATTATTAATAAAATAATAATTAGTATGCCATGCTTATGCAAATGTTATACATAATCCATGCTATGCAACACAATGCAAATGATGTTTATGAATGCTCGGAAAAAAAAATATGATACTGACAAGCACTGAGCGTACTTTCAGTAATTACAATACAATATCATAGTATTTACTTAATAAATACTCGAGAAATCATTTCAGTTATGAGGGATACATCTACAATGCAAAACAAAACTAAAAGTTATCTTATCGGAGCGTTGTAGAGGAGTTGTGTGCTTTTGAAGAATAAATACTTTCGACATCAAAGTTATAGTTTAGGACAATTTTTAAAATCGACCTTGTACTCTATAACTTGTAGCTCTGATTACCAATCTCTAACCCCCAATTTTCATTGCGCAACAGAATACACAATTGGGTGCTAGACACAAGCATCATCACACAAGGTATATTGAATGACTCAAAAGTGAGACGTTTACACATAAATATAAACAAGATTTTCATAATAGGTCTAAAACATAAATTTCATCCCAAATTGTACTAAACATAAAGTAAATTGTTCAACAGTAAAGGATAGAAACAGTTTTTAGACCAACATTCTACCAAAAGCCAATCCACAACCTCCACAACAAAGCTCCATGCTCCATCACTTCCTGTTACTTGAAACACATGCTAAAACGAGTCAACAATAATGTTGAGCGAGTCTATAGGTTTATCAAATCACATTTGAACACAAGAAGAAAATCAATCATAATCATTTATAGAATTGTCGTACAACAATCTATATTCAAGGAAATAATAAACATTGTATTTAAGCTCATGACACCGACCCCTTAACCGAATAGTCACCCACGCCAAATGCTGGCATGACTAGAATAAAACCATTGCCCCTCTAGGGTATCAGTTGCTAGAATACCACATTCTTATTCCCGTAAATTATCCTTCCAAGAGGTTACCCAACGTAATGCCCTGGTCTCAGATAGGGTGGTCAACCCAATAGTACTATCATTAGAATAAGCGGCTATTCCCGACTCACAACATCAAGTCAGAAGATAGTTAACGTCTCATGAATTTAGGGTCTTTAGCAATAAGGTACTCAATATAATGTAACAACTTAGGCAACATTCGGGTCCAACAATTACTCATGACTTGTGTTCATTTATTTTCAAATAGCATGTATCCCCCTCGCGGTATAAAACATTTAGTAGCTAGGATAAAAAGCGAGGCTACAGACTCACCTTAGTATAAGAGATCTAGCGAGATGATCATCGATGATAATGGATGCCTTTCAAACACGAGAACCGCTACCTATCAAATAAGGCGCGTTCATTAATAATGACTCGAGAAATAAATCATACATAACAACATTAAACTCAAACTCATAAAGTCACGATAAATCTAGAGAAAACGATATAAATAACTTCATTATACTCTACTACACATTTACTTTACCATTTTACACTTTTAACAAAGTCCGCCGGCACATACTACATGTACTAGCTTATTTACACCTTTTTAAACTTGTCAAACATTTATGAAACGACTCGATAAACTAAGTTACAATATATAGAAAGTCCTCCTACAAGTCTATCAAATGAAATTACATTTAAAGTCCTTTACCCGACTCATCTTCAAACTACAAACTCCGGACAGATTTACGTTAATTTTTCATACAACCGTTTTAACTTCTTTAAACGACTCCGTTTCCGAAACCGACACTCGGGTTTTAAAATAAAATCAACCTCTAAAGTTAACACTTCATTATCAGTAGGTTACACATTTCAAAACTTCAATTTATAGTCCCCGAGATTTGATCCAAATATTGACAACAACTATATGTAGTGCCGATACTCGTCTCCCGGTACACGAATAATTAAAACATCATAACTTCGCGCTCGTTTGGAGCTCTACTTTATATCAAATCTAAGCTAATCAAATTATCTACAACCCTAGGCTATAAGTTAATCTATTTTCAAAACATAAAAATTCGGATTTTACAGTTTACTTACTGTTATAAAATGACCATTAAAAACTTGTACAAAATCACATTTTTGATCAAAACCAACCATGAAAATGATCATTCCTATAATCTAACATCAACATATATGAACCATAACATCCAAATCATCATAAAAATAAAAACCTTTAGATCAAAATTAAGTTTTTAACAAGAATTCTTGCAAGAATCACCATTGATCATGCTAAAAACACCATGCATGATCATGGCTTTCACCTACCAACATGAACAAAATAAAAGCCTTGCATGTATGATTTTATTACACCAAAATGATCCTTGATCAATTCTAAGATAGGGGCTTGCTTTAGTTTAGCTCAATTCATGATCAAAATGGAGCAAAATTTGAAAATTGTATGGTTTTGGTGGGTGGGTGAAGTCACGGCTAAAGAAAGAAAAAGAGAGAGAGAGAGAGAGAGTGGAAGATTTTTGGTGGAAAATATCGTGTGTGTGTGTTTGTTTTAAGTTTATATATAGTACTTGAGGGACCTTGGTTGTAATTTTGCAATAGTTGTGGCTCAAAATGAAAATAGTTAGCAAAAAAGCGGGAAATAACTATTAGTCAATTTTGAAAATATTTACGGGGCTCGGGTTTCATAAAGATACTTTTAAAATTTAAAACCTACCTCAAATATAATAAAATCGACTCCCGACTCGACCTAACACGTCATTTAAAAAAAACATCAAAAAATGAAAAAAAATCGAACAAACGACAATAAGACGTAAAATATTTGGAATCCATCGACGTCACGCTTGCTTATACTCCATATACTTATTAAAATTAAGATATAAACCTTCCAATATCGGTTTAAACTTAAACCTTCAAAAATAAATATCATTCAAACTCATCCAAAATTTTCAAAAATAATCGTAAATTAAGATTAAGCAATGACCTCGGTTTTGGGTTGTCACACCAATCTTCGCATCCCGCTTCAATAATTTATGCCTTGGGTATGAACTCTAATTAATACCGAGCAACTTTTAAACGATCTTGGGCTAGAAGCTAAGTAACTCTTCAAATCGTACGACCTTAATTATTGCAATTAAATTTATTAGCAAGCGATGGGAGAAAAAGCTCATAATCAACTCACATAAATTTATGAAAGAATACAAAACTTATAATTGACTCTATCATCTCTCATTCTACACAATTTAAAATCTCAAGGAATGAGACACGTGAATGCTTAGCCAATTAAATCAAAGTTTTGGGTTTTCAAGTCGTCTATTGGATTTTGCATCTTCTTAGACTTTTTCAAGTTTAGAATTTATGTTTTAAAGTTCCCTTGATAAATGAATTTCTAGGATCAATTATAGGAACTTGCAAAAAGTTATGGTTCTTAACCCGTGAGAGTTAAGACTTTCGCGTTTTAAAATTCCCTATATAAAAGTGATATGAGTGATTTTACTCATATCATTTATATCTAAAAACGATGAATAAATGCTTAACATGAATAAAAAATACCTTGTATTTGTTTGTTTGTCGTTTCATGTGTGTAGGTACCGATGATCACGAAAACCGGCAAAAATCGACACTACTTTGAAGAAAAGATCAACAAAGCCAAATCCAAACTTGTTTTTAGCGGAGTTAATCTTTATGAAGACATTTGGGCTTTGTGGGTCCCACATTTACTTAATGGGACTAAAAGCCAAATTATGGAGGAAGTCATATCTAGTTTTGGACACAAGGCCCAACATGGCCCATTTACCAACAATTAACTTGAGACGGATTGAAAGTATGGGCCAAAAGCCTAAAAAGATGCATTGTTTATTAAATGGGACGAATTGAGTTTACTTAGGCTACAAGCCCAAGTCATTTCCAAAGTTTTGAAACGACTAAAGATTGTTTCGGATCAAAAGCCCATCAATAGCCACAATCATTTAACAAGTTATATTTAACTTTCTATTTTCCCGAGTTAAACGTTTATTTACTCACAACCACTCACACACAATTACTTTCGATACATCCAATGTTTCATCATCTCTCTCCCAAAACAGATAAACCAGACCAATATTCATCTAACCCTAATCAATAAATATTTGGGCTTTTGTGATTCAAGTACATGATTGCACACGTTTGGGAATTAATTCGCAAGAATATCGGAAGCAAAAGATAGAGCTATGTTTGGTGACGTGGTTGATCCTTTGCATTTGATTGGTTAATACATCACATCACCACGCTGGCGATGTATGTGAAGGTGAGTGATTTTCAGCCATAGGATCAAAACCGAATGGAAAGAGGATGATAGATGCTTATCCAAGGGACAAAAAATGATTCCCCGTCAACAACCCACCTCTTCACCAGCTATAAATACCCCCTTAAATCATGTATTTGGGATCCCTTCTTTTATTTTTAAAAAGTTATAATAGTAGATTAGTTTTAGATAGGTTTGTATTATTTTTCTTTTAAATATTGTAATTTTTGAGTTTGATGAAATAAAAGTAAATTTACTGTTCTGGATAAATTGTTAATTTCAGTTTTTATGTTTATTGAAAACCCTTGCAATCTATTGTTTTAAAGCTGTTATAACCAAGAATCATTCGAATCGGCTTAATTAATAAGGTAAGTTGAGTGATACATAAGAGGTAGGGATTTTAATGTTTATTCCCACTGAATAAATACAAAAGAGGAAAAAATAGAAGTCTTTTAGGATCGTTTGATATTACTGGTTTGAGTAATTATGTTACTATGATTCGCGATTTTCTGCTTGTTTAATGGTGGTTTTTCTTGACGTTTGTTGGTGACGGTATCGTTTAGTTCAAGTTCGCTCAACCGATCTTCACTTAATGGTCAAGCATAATTTTAATTTCTGTTTTGATTAATGATATCTGATAAGATGATAGAGTGATTTTTGTATGTTGAATGGTTCAATCCGCTTTTTGGTTTAATTTTTTAATTAGCTGTTTATTTGTTAATCTGCTTAAATGTTTATTAATATGAATTGTTTTATGTTTATTTTTATGATCTTCTAAATCTTTGGTGTTGATTCATTTTATGGAACTGTGTTAATCATGTTTAAGATGGATGTGATTTTATCGACTGATATTGCTTTAACTGATTGCTGTTGAGTTAACTTTTGAGAGTGCTTATCGCTATCAAACTTGACATTGTTGCCATAAGATTATGACTATGAATTTCTTGTCTAGCTATTGAATTTCGTCTATTGGCGATTTTGCTTAATCTTTCGCTGTATTTTATATGTTTCTGCATTTTTTAGTGTTAGGAGTTTAGGATTTTAGAAGCTTGCCGAATAAACTGTTTATATCGAATGCGCGTTTTGTTGATTAAGGTGTGGTAGAATTAATACTGTGTTAAGTTGATTTGAGATTTTGAAACCAAAGGGACCCTTCTTTTAGTATGAGTATTATGTCGTTAAACATTAAGTCTGCTAGTGATGGACTTCGTGGTCTGTGGTGATTAGGAGATGTGTAGGATTAAGGTTAATTTGAAGCCTGATTGTGTTGGTCATTATATTTTATGCATTTTTGTTTTAATGAGGTCTGCTGTTTTAAACTTGTCTTAAGTTTTCTTATTTAATTTGGATCTATTTATTTGGTATGTTGCCTTGACTGTGATCTCTAGGTTATTTAATTTTGGTAGTTAGTTTAATCATTCAGTTTATTGATTTACGTATAATTTAAGTCTGTTGAATTAATGTATTGTATTTTTATAATCTAACGTTTACTGTTCCAAAAAGAAAAATAATTAGCATAAATTTGGCACCAGCAGGTATCGAACTCGAGACCTGCCCCTCATTCACCCAACGTGATAACCAGCTTGACTGGTTAGTTATTTGTGATTTATTACAGTCTTTTTAATTAATACAGTCACTTCAATTGTAACTGTAAGTTTTTAGTTTCATTTTAATACATAGTTTTTCATTGTATAGATTAAGACATAAGTTTTACAAAATTTTCAAATAACAAATAGTTATAAAACAGAATAAAATAAGTTTTATTAATTTAGAAAATTAAATTTTTATAAAAAAATTAGTTTTTAAATAATATTAATTTTATTTTTCAATAAAAATGGTTTTGAAATAGATCTAGGTTTATAAAAAGAAAAAGTTAATTTTTAAATTGATTTAATAATTTTTAAATTACTTTTAATAGATTTTTAAATAGAGTAGAGTACCTTTATTTAAATAGATAAGTTTTTATAGATTTCTTAAATAGTTTAAATTTTTAAATAGTTTTATATTTTTAAATAATTGCTTTTAAATAAAATAATGGGAAATTCGTGCACTTAGGTTTTAAATTTGTAGGATTAATATTAGTTTAAAAACCGAAAACCCATTCAAATCAATTGTCCAAATCGAAACAAAACGTCTCAAATTCACTCGATCTTCGTGTACGACGAACTTGGTTCATCATCGTGTTTAATTAAATCCGTCTTTGGTAATTTTAGTCTATTACTTTTTCCTAAATGTAATTTTCTATTTTACCCTATAACATATCTAATTAATATACATTCCACGACATACATCAACATCATTTTGGCGCCGCTGCCGGGGATCTTGTGTACGATTCGTCTAGTGGAGATTTGTTGATCGTTGATTTGAAGACCCTTTCCGTCCTTGAAAATTTTTGTAATTTTTCTATTATTATAGTATGTATCGTTTTTCGTGTTTTTTGTGATTACTATATTGTATTTCGTAGAACATTAAATTTACCTACTTTCAACTAAGACCTTAGTTGGGATTTCATCACCTAGCTATTGTATTTGAATCCAAAATGAAAAAAAAGGCAAAATAGATAAATACTAATAAAAAGTTTGAACTCGATTAATACAAACTATAAGGTGGGTATAAGGCGACGAGCTATAAAAGGCCGTCTAAGGAAAAAGGTTTTTAAGTGCTTTGTGCCACCTCGTTTCCCCGCTTGCTTGTGCGTATATTGAGAGGGACGACCGATTATTGGTTTGCCAACTCAAGTAGTATTACACCTTATTATTTTAGTTTAGTTATTGAACATCGAGACGTTTTTCACCTATCGTTTCAAAGTCGACCGAGGGTAATTTACTTCCATATTAATTATCCTTATTCCTTGTTTTGTTCATTCTTTGATTGATTTTGGAAAAATACCAAAAGTAATCTTCTTAATCCTCTATCATGTTTAATTCTTTTTCTCCTCACCCTCCAATTTTTATTTCTTCCATGAATTCCTTCGTCAATTGTGTAGGGTGTGGAGAACCATATATAGTCTTTTACCATGTCGGTGGTGCACGTGTGAGCGTTGCGGAAATGATTTACGTCACGATATACGAGTTAGATTTTGTCCTTGTTGTAATGAAATTACTTCATGTGGAAACCCGAATTAGTCGAATAATTCTCTCGATTTTTACCCACCTCCACACCCAACATAAGAGACACCCTCATGTATGTTTTGTGGAAATAATTCTCATTTTGGAATTAATTGTTCGCATCGATTCTCGCTTAATTACGAGCAAGAACCGAGCTACAATCAAAACTTTAATGATAATTGTTATCCACAAGATTTACCGAGTTTATCACAACAACATCTTTGTTGTGAGTATTGTGGAGGTCCTCACGCGATTTTTTGTTGTCAACCGAGAGATCAAAATTTTTATGAGCCTAGTCCTTGCTATAAATCTATTCCCTCCAGTTTTGACCAATCCTCACAATTTTCTATCGTGAGTGAGAATTTTAAACGACTTGAAACAATGTTCCAACAAATAATGAATCAAAGAAATGTGGAAATTGTCGAAAAGAGCAGTGAAGATATGTTGCTAGAAAAGAGACAAATCAATCAATAGATTAATGATATAACTAATGATTTGGGAAATCATAGATTTCATGGAGAAATAATTGATGAGGGATATAAAAGAGAGTGTGAAATTAAGATTAGTCAACTTTCACAAGATTATAATGGATTAAGCATTGAAATTCGATAGAAAGAACAATCTCAAGAGGAAGCTAAATATCTTGATACTCGTGAAATCGAGCATTCTCTTCTTATTTACGATGACAAGGAGAGTACTATTTCTTTGAGAGATCTTATTGCTTTTCATCCTTCATCGAGTGCAATCGTACTTCCTTTTCATATCTTGCCGGCTATGGAGCATTAGAATTCACCTATTCTAGATAATGAGGATATTTTTTATCTTACTCCATCTCATGACATCACCACTCCTATTCTTGAATCTTCCATCATGGAACCCGAAAATTCTCTAAGCAAGGGGGACGAGTATATTAGCACTATTCCGGACACGGAATCAGACGAAGTAATAAAGTCTAGTGTTAAGATTCTTGTCCAAAACCCAAGAGAGTTTGATGGTATTTCCAATGAAACATGTGATTTGCCACAATGTGATGACTCTACTTCTTCCATTCACTTTGAGATTTTTTTCCAATTCTAATGATGAAAATTGTGATGGAAATGAAGATTTTGAGAATGATTCGACTTCTAGTGAATTTTCTAATGAGGAGTTCTCCGATGAACTTTCTTATAAAGATGATATTCACGATTTGGACTTTGAGGGGTTTTCCGATGAACCTACTCTTCTTCAACCATTTCCACCGGGAAATGAGGATGATAGTGATCCGGTTTTTGAGAGGTTCACTTTTGAACTTGCTACTTTAGACCCATATCCACCGGGAAATGAGGTTGATTTGACTACTCCGATCCTTGAGAAGTTCTCTGATGAACTTACTCATTCAGATGTGGATGACGTTATTCTTCGTGAAAAATTATAAAACGTCTATCTTCTCATTTCTAAGATCGAGACATTGAATTCTAAGCCTATTACCAAGTCTTTCTCTCCATCTCCTATTCCCGTTGAGGGTAGTGACCCGCTTATGGAGGAGATTTACATGTTTCTTGCTTCTAATGATTCGTTACCACCGGGTGTTGATGAAATTGACCCGGAGGGGGACACTCTCTTTTTAGAGAATTTACTTGATGATGATTTCGTCCCAAGTCCTCCTCCCACCCACTTTGACCTTAATGTGCGGGTTTTTCATGTCTCTCATATTGAGTACCATGACCCGGTTGATCACATTCCTAAGGGTGAAATGGTCGTTAAAGCTAAGAATGTTGATTCCACTATTGATGAAACTTTTATTCCACCATTACCATGTGCTTTATATGATCTTGGATTAGCATGGGGGGACAACACCGTGTTGTCTAGTCCTTTCTCTCCCGAGGTCGAGGTACTCGACCCCGGAATCGTTGATTTAGGGAAATCTCGGACTTTCACCGATGTAATAACTGAAAGACTTTTCGATCGTCTTGGTGCGAGTTTATCTCGGGGAGCATGTTATATTCATTCCATAATTTGTGAACTCTATATCTTTTTAGAGATCTGTGTTGGAGTTTCATCCTTTCGTTTGTCATCCGAAAACGAGGATGTAATCTTTGACCCCGGCATCGTGCTTTATTATGGATTTTATTCCAATATGCCGGTTTTCACCATTTTCCCTAAGGACCAATGAATGTGGGGACCGAGTCGAGCCTATGACTCGGTTAACAAAAACGAGGTGCCTTGTGGGGGAGTCCCATACATTGTATCTTCTATCTATTTTATAACTCTATTAAGGCTTGATCTCTCAAGCTCGTGCTCGTGTTTTGTTGTGTTGTGAATCTTATGTATGACCCTAATCATTGAAGATTCTCGTGTTCGGTTTTTGCCGATCCACTTGATTTTCCATTCTTTGATTGCCAAAAAGGGGCACACTCTCTATCCTTTGATTTTTATCGACTAACGTTTTATCTTGAGGCATAATTAATAAACGGCTTATAGATTTGCGTGCTCTTTCCATGCTAGGAATTTGCATTAGACTCTTCGTGTTTTAGCAAGGGGATGTTAATCTTGAGCTAGGAAACATTGAGGACAATGTATGGTTTTAGCATGGGGGAATCAATCGATATATTCGCTTACAATTGCTTTTGTCGTGTCTAAACGTATTTGTTTTTCTCGTTTTTCATAAAATTTTTAAATTTTTAGTGTTATTTTTAAGTTTTAATAAAGAAAATATGTGCTTTTGACACAAATGTAGGCTTTCCGTTTGTGAAAATAAAAATAGTTTTTGACTCGAATCGGTTTTTACCTTAGCTTTTTCCTTAACGTGTTTGAATCAAGTTTTGCTAGGCTTTTATATAGGGAACTTTAAAACGCGAAAGTCTTAACTCATACGGGTTAAGAACAAGAACTTTTCGCAAGTTCCTATAATTGATCCTAGAAAGTCGTTTATCAAGGGAACTTTAAAACGCAAATTCTAAAACTTGAAAAAGTATAAGAAGATGCAGATCCTATAGATGACTTGAAAACCCAAAACATTGATTTAATAGGCTAAGTATCCATTGATTTCACATTTTTGAAATTTTTCAATATGGAGAACAAGAGATGATATAGTTTAATCATAACTTTCTAAGGTTATTTTTTCCTTGTGTAAGTATTTTTGTGTTTGATTTAATCTCCTCATATTTATTTTCCACGCTTTAATAATAATTGCTTAATAAATGAAGTTTTTAGCGATTTAGGCTTGATATCTTAACTCGTAACTCCTTCTTGTTCTTCCCTTGTAATTAAAGTGAGGACACATTAAGGGTGTCAGCGTCATGGACTATTGATCATAGGATTTTACAGAAATTTGGCTTACTATACATATCATATTAATAAAGAAGAATAAATAAAAACATGTTCTCTATGAGCCTTCGGGTGGGAGTCATGTAGCACTAACCTTGTCATTAGAGCCTTAGGGTGTATGGAATGGGGACGTGTTTAATAAAAATTGCTTCATCATCATGAGCCATAAGGTGGGAAGGTGAATGTCAATTCCCTTATTTTTGTCCAAGGAGCCTTCGGGTGTGGATTTTAAATAAGGAGCACGATTACATCTTAAAGAGCCACAAGGTGTTATGATGTATTTGTTGCTAACTCCATTAATAAGGTCATAATTGACTTTGGAGGTTTTTTTTGTTGCTTTTAAGTAGTCCTATTAGCCAAATTTCGGGTCCGGGGATTTATCCCTCGAATCGTATTAAGTTATCCTTGATTTGGGCTTTCTTTAGTGACAACGGTTTTTGAAGTCGAGGTTAGGTTTTGAGTGTTGAGTTTACACCGTTCTTGCCTTCGTTTTTGGACTAATAAATATCAAATAAGTCAAATGAGCCTTTGGGTGAATGACATATAAAATCTAGAGATACAATTAGGAATAATAGGAGATTGAGTTTAACACAAATTACTTGTATGAGTTGTTTTAATTCTAGGGCTTATGATTTACAATGATCTTGTTTTTACACTTTCCACTAAAAAGTGAAAACTCAAGGATGATGAATCTATATGAGTTTTATGATCCTAAAAGTTATTTTTCAATAATGAAAGCAATACATTTTGTCCTTGCAAAATGAATTATCAAAAATTGATAATAGTGTAGATAATGTTTTATTTTATCATTGTGTGAGGGCACGACAATTGCTAAGCAAGGGGGAGTTTGATATGAGTGATTTTACTCATATCATTTATATCTAAAAACGATGAATAAACGCTCAAAATGAATAAAAAATTCCTTGTATTTGTTTGTTTGTCGTTTAATGTGTGTAGGTACCGATGATCACGAAAACCGGCAAAATTCGACACGACTTTGAAGAAAAGATCAACAAAGCCAAATCCAAACTCGTTTTTAGCGGATATAATCTTTATGAAGACATTTGGGCTTTGCGGGTCCCACATTTACTTAATGGGCCTAAAAGCCCAATTATGGAGGAAGTCTTATCTACTTTTGGACACAAGGCCTAACATGGCACATTTACCAACAATTAACTTGAGACGGATTGAAAGTTTGGGCCAAAAGCCTAAAAAGATGCATTGTTTATTAAATGGGAAGAATTAAGTTTACTTAGGCTACGAGCCCAAGTCATTTCCAAAGTTTTGAAACGAGTAAAGATTGTTTCGGGTCAAAAGCCCTTCAATAGCCACAATCATTTAACAATTTATATGTAACTTTCTTTATTCCCGAGTCAAACATTTATTTACTAACAACCACTCACACACAATTACTTTCGATACATCCAAAGTTTCATCATCTCTCTCCCAAAACAGATAAACCAGACCAATATTCATCTAACCCTAATCAATAAATATTGGGGCTTTTGTGATTCAAGTGCATGATTGAACACGCTTGGGAATTAATTCCCAAGAATATCGGAAGCTGGTGAGACTGAAATTATACATAGTCTCATCGTCCAAATCGGGCTTAAAATGCTGAAAATATCATCTAAATACCCAAAAATGTTCTTGTGTTTGTTCATTGTGTATTTTAGGTACGGATATCTTGAAATTAACAAAAGATCACAAGAATGAAGCAAAAACAAACACGGGAAACGAAGTCGTAGAAAAGAACCGGACCCAAATCATGAATTTCCTTTGAAGTCCTTGAAGTTTGAAGATTTGACAAGTTTGGTCCCTCAAGTTTGGAAGAATTACACTTTATACCCCTCAACTATCCAAAATAACAATAGGGTCCCTAAAGTATAAAGACTTTTCAAGAACAGCCCTCTAAGTTTGAATAAATCACACCATTAGTCCTTATTCCTATTATTGTTAACTAAAGGACTAATGGTGAAAGACTGAAAGGACTAACCATGAAACTGCCCAAGGATGAATGATGAAAAGTATTTGAGGACTAAGGTTAAATTGTCAGGGGTTAGACTTGCCAAAGTAACCAAAGTGTTATTATTATGCTAAGTCAAACAGTCAAGGGGGTGGAAATGTAATTTTCGAAAGTTTAAACTAATTATATTTAATTAGTTGGTGGGAAACACTTAATTAATACCCAATCAAGATCAAACAGCCATGTTCTTCACCATGAACCCTAAAATCACTAAATCCTTAATCCCCAAAAATTAGAACCCCTATTCGTCTAGATACCTAATTACCCTAATCCTAATCACATCCCCAATCCAAAAAACGTCACTACTACACCCCACATGGCTACCCCATTGTCCCCTGCTGCTTTTTTGCTAGATAACAAAGGGGTACAGTTCATCAACGAACCATATGGATTTCTTGCTCCCAAAGGGTCCAAACAACGTCCAAGATTGCATCAACAACAGCTGTAACATCAACAACAGTCCAAAATCTTCACATGGGTCATTTTGACCAAATTTTGAAATTCAAAATCAAGGGCAGCAAAGGGATTTCGTATGCTAGGGTTTCTATCTTTCTCTATGTTCTAGAACAGCCTATTAGTCATTATAAAAGGAGCCATTGGATTGTAATGAGCCCTTGTTCCAGTTTTTTGTAAAAATCATTAAATGATTAATGATGATGAAAGTTTGAGTTTTGTACAATAACTGAGTTCCAAATTTCTGTTCTTCAGTAGTGTAAACATTTACTTTTATATGAAAAATTAGTGTAAGGTTTTCAAGGTTATTGTTCAAAGTTTTGTCAAGACATTTTATTTAAAAAAAATTTCAAGAGCAAACAATCAAGCTAAAGTGGAAGTGAAAGTGGGAGTTTAAGCTTGGTTGTTTGAGTAAGGATTGCTAGTTTCTTTCAATTTCAAAAAGTTTTGTTTTCAAAGGGTTTTGATTTCAAAAATCTTTTATAGGCTTAACTCTTACTGTCTCAAAAGTTATACCCACAAGCTCTTGACACCAGCTTGTGGGCTTAGCTTTTTAAGCTTGGATTGTCTTTTTGGTCTGCTGTGTTTGTGCAGGAACAAGGCATTAATCAAGACACCTCATTCTCATCTCTTTTTCATTTCAATTTTCATTGAAGATGTAACCCTGGTTCATACTTTTAAACCTCAGCAGGGTCTCTCTACATTTTCATAAGCCTCTCATAAGCCCAAGAAGGACCACTAGAAGGCATCAGCTAGGTACATTTGGCTTGAACCCTATTGGTCCAAATTTCTTGCTTTTATGTGATTTTTTTGAGATATGTGTTTGAGCTGTTGGAATGTTTGTTTATGCTTTGGATTATGCTTGTTTATGTTTAATATGCTTGTTGGAATAGATCTTTTTCAGTATTGAGAGCTTTTGTTTGAAAATTCTTTGTTAAAAATTGTTTTTCAGTTAGAAAGGGGTGTTTGGATCTGTATATTAAGTTAATGAAGTGACAATCTTTTAACTTAGAATCTGTCTTCATACACTCTAGTAGTTAGTGTTAGGGTGTTTTGGTATTTTATTTCAAGTTTGGAATGTTAGAATAGGTTTTGCTTGTTTAGTTTTTGGTAAAAATCAGTCAATAGCAATCAGTAGGATATTCTAGTTTGTTTTTGAATTTTAGACCACAAAGCCTAGGAATCTGTTAAGGTATCTTGCTTACTTAGGGTTTCTGATTGTTTGATCATAATTTGGTATGTTAATTTGGTATGTTAATTTGGTAAATCTCTTGGCTTGAAACTCATTTATAGACCAAACATATCAGCTAATCCCCCCAGACCTGAAGTTTTCTGTTTTTCCTTCCTTTTTGCTGATAAAGTTGCTGAATTTGGAGGTTTTGTGGCTTTAATCTATGTGTTTTGTGTGTTTTTATGATTGTTCTTGACTCCCCACACTTCAACTAGTGTGGGCGTGCCGTTTGTGCCAAAAAACATTGACTAATAAGCTCGAAACCAGCGAAAACGAGCCCAAAACGAGCCGAAAAACCATACAGTAACAATTCTCTTTGTTGTCCGAGAACGCTGCATTTTTTTGTTTTTCTTAGTGTTGTCCAATATCGGACAACACTGATATTGGACAACACCTTTTTCTCGTAGGATCTTGGACAACACAGAAGTACTCCACTTTGGAGTACTTTGGGGTACTTTCGTTTTTAGCCAATTTTTTTAGTTTTTGTTTAACTTTTTTATTTTTCCCTTGTTAATTTAGTTAAAAAAGATTTTTAGAAAAATAAAATTTATTTTTATCATTATTTTATTAATTTTTATCACTATTTTAGTTTAAAAATTGTTTTTACCCTTTAAAAAATAGAAAAATAGTATTTAAAATTTAGGAAAAATACCTTTTAGTCTTTAAATAATATAAGTGAGTTATTTGTTCAATAAAATAATATTTTGGGCTTTTTCTTAATTGAATATTTAATTAATAAAAGGTTTTAAAATTTATTTATTGGATTTTTATTCTTATTTATATTATTTTAGACTTAGTTTTAGTTTTTAATTAATTTTAAGGTTTAATTTTTAATTTCGTCACGTTTACGTATTTACGTTCGATTTTTACGTCACCAGTCGTAGTTTAATCTTAATCGTTGCTCGTCTTTAATTTTTCTCTCTTTACCCAAAAACGTCACTAATCCAAACTTTGATTTTATATAATTGGCACACTTAATTCACACACCTCCTTCGAGAACGAACCCGCATTTATACGGTATTACGTTTTTCCTAAAGCGTAAGACTTAATACTTGCCGCTCATACGCGTTTTTCCTAAAACTTGTACGATTATACCTACATCAATTTTTGGCGCCGCTGCCGGGGAGGTTTTTTAGTGTGCCATTATTATTATCGTGTTCGTGTGAGTAGTGCGTTTTTGCTTTTCAATTTTTGGAAAGCGTAAATAACGTACATACTCATTTTTGTTATTTTTCCTTATCATATTATAGAATCCAAATAAATCGTGTTTAGTTTTCCTAAACAAAAACACACAACAATCATTTTACTATATTGTAGATATCCCATTATCGTTTTCGTTTTTCTTGTGAATATATTACTATATTGTACTTACGTAGAACAATAAAAATACATGTACTCCAAAAGTGTGAAAACGCAACCTTGATTCGGTATTTCATCACTCGATCATTGTATTCGAATCTAAAGCAAAAGTTTAAAGGCAAAATAAATAAATACTTTTGTGAGGCTTAATTTCAATTAACACAAACTATAAGGTGAGTATAAGGCGGTTGTATTTCACGACCTAAGGAAAAAAGGCTCTTAAGTGCTTAGCGCCGCCTCGTTTCCCCTGCTTGCTTGTGCGTGTTTTGAGAAAGAGGGCTAATCGAGGGTTTGCCGCCCAAGTATTATCTACGTATCATATATATTTGCTTGTTTTCAAGATTAAACCCTCTTGAAGGTTTTAGAGTTCCACCAACATTCTAAAGTCATCGAAGGCGTTCACTCAACGTGATCGTTTTCATTCTTTGATGCTCCTTTTAGTCGAGAAATCGATTCGTGGAGAGATTTGTAGATTTGAGTCTACGTAATACACAAAAAACCAAAAAAATTATAAAATCAAACAACCGAAAAACGAATCTTCTTTGCGACCCCCCCATTCTACGCTTAGTGCATGCGCACTCGATCGAAGGATTATTCTAATTCTAGCGAAGCTTCGAATCGACGCAATCGTAATCGAAGTAATCGACGACCTAGACGAGATTTAGAAACCAACGTTCCTAATATCGTTGTTGAAGAGACCGTAGACGAGATGGCCGGCAATCGTTCGATGATGGAATTTCTCAAAGCGCCCACCGAGGGTTATGGAGACGCGATCGTAATTCCCGCTATCGAAGCGGAGAATTTTGGGATTAAGAGCAGAATGCTTTCGTTGATTCAAGATACGAAGTTTCGAGGTCGTGAAGCCGATAATCCGCACGACCATATTCGGAGTATTGATCGTCTTTTAGCCACGAGCAAGTTTAAGAATGTCGACACCAATGTCGTCAAGATTATGCTTTTTCCGTACTCGCTCGATGGTGCCGCCAAGGATTGGTACGAGAAAGAGCCACCTAATTCCATAACTACTTGGAAGGTTCTCCTCTCCAAGTTCGTTAATTATTTTTTCCCACTGTCTAAGACAACGTTTTTCAAAAATGAAATTACGAAATTTGAGCAAAAACCAAATGAATCTTTTAGAGACGCGTGGGATCGTTTTAAGGAATTTCTTAGGCAATGTCCTCACCATGGTTTTTCCGAGTTGCACCAAATCGATACGTTTTACAACGGTCTTAATTTTCAAGAACAAGAATCGTTCAATTCCATCGCCGGTGTCAACTTTTTGTGTAAAAATCCGAAAGATGCATTGATAATTATCGAAAATCGATCCAAGGTTTACCAACTCAGCAACGCACCAGGTGTTGCCAATGTCGCCAATGTTAGTAGTTGTAATCGCGACATTGAGAGGGTTGATGCAAAAGTCGACAAGCTAATGAATGTGTTTACGTCTTTTCCCGTTGAGATGCAAAAGAAAGACGCTCCCGCTTCGGTGAGAGCGGTTGAGGTTTCGTGTATGTTTTGTGGTGGACCTCATATTTATTACGATTGTGCGGATACGGATGGCCAAACGTCGAATGTGAGTGCGTTAAATGGAAACAACAATTTTCAAAATCAAAATAACGCTGGTCCATCACAACAAGGCAATTATAACCAAGGCAACAATTTTAATTAAAACCGAAACAATTTTCAAGGAAATAATCAACAAGGAATTTTTTCGAATCAAAATCAAGGTTATAATCAAGGTCGAATTTTGAATTGGCAAAACCGAGATAACAATAACAATCAAAACTTGAGTTTTCAAAACAACAACAATCAAGGCAACAATTTTTCAAGTGGTAATCAAGGAAATTTTCAAAGAAGTAATCAAAACCAAGGGAACTTTAATTTGGAGGTTTTGTGGCTTTAATCTATGTGTTTTGTGTATTTTTATGATTGTTCTTGACTCCCCACACTTCAACTAGTGTGGGCGTGCCGTTTGTGCCCAAAAACATTGACTAATAAGCTCGAAACCAGCGAAAACGAGCCCAAAACGAGCCGAAAAACATACAGTAACAATTCTCTTTGTTGTCCGAGAACGCGGCATTTTTTGTTTTTCTTAGTGTTGTCCAATATCGGACAACACTGATATTGGACAACACCTTTTTCTGGTAGGATCTTGGACAACACAGAAGTACTCTACTTTGGAGTACTTTGGGATACTTTCGTTTTTAGCCAATTTTTTTATTTTTTTTACTTTTTCATTTTTCCCTTGTTAATTTAGTTAAAAAAGATTTTTAGAAAAATAAAATTTATTTTTATCATTATTTTATTAATTTTTATCATTATTTTAGTTTAAAAGTTGTTTTTAGCCTTTAAAAAATAGAAAAATAGTATTTAAAATTTTGGAAAAATACTTTTTAGTCTTTAAATAATATAAGTGAGTTATTTGTTCAATAAAATAATATTTTGGGCTTTTTCTTAATTGAATATTAAATTATAAAAGGTTTTAAAATTTATTTATTGGATTTTTATTCTTATTTATATTATATTAGACTTAATTTTAATTTTTAATTAATTTTTAGGTTTAATTTTTAATTACGTCACGTTTTACGTATTTACGTTCGCGTTTTACGTCACTCGTCGTATTTTAATCGTAATCGTAGCTCGTCTTTAATTTTTCTCTCTTTACCCAAAAACGTCACTAATCCAAACTTTGATTTTATATAATTGGCACACTTAATTCACACACCTCCTTCGAGAACGAACCCGCATTTATACGGTTTTACGTTTTTCCTAATGCGTAAGACTTAATACTTGCCGCTCATACGAGTTTTTCCTAAAACGTGTACGATTATACCTACATCAATTTTTGGTGCCGCTGTCGGGGAGGTTTTTTTAGTGTGCCATTATTATTATCGTGTTTGTGTGAGTAGTGCGTTTTTGCTTTTAAATTTTTGGAAAGCGTAAATAACGTACATACCCATTTTTGTTATTTTTCCTTATCATATTATAGAATCCAAATAAATCGTGTTTAGTTTTCCTAAACTAAACACACAACAATCATTTTAATATATTGTAGATATCCCATTATCGTTTTTGTTTTTCTTGTGAATATATTACTATATTGTACTTACGTAGAAAAATAAAAATGCAAGTACTCCAAAAGCGTGAAAACGCAACCTTGATTCGGGATTTCATCACTCGATCATTGTATTCGAATCTAAAGAAAACGTTTAAAGGCAAAATAAATAAATACTTTCGTGAGGCTTAATTTCAATTAACACAAACTATAAGGTGGGTATAAGGCGGTTGTATTTCACGACCTAAGGAAAAAAGGCTCTTAAGTGCTTAGCGCCGCCTCGTTTCCCCTGCTTGCTTGTGCGTGTTTTGAGAAAGAGGGCTAATCGAGTGTTTGCCGCCCAAGTATTATCTACGTATCATATATATTTGCTTGTTTTCAAGATTAAACCATCTTGAACATTTTGGAGTTCCACCAACATTCTAATGTCATCAAAGGCGTTCACTCAATGTAATCGTTTTCATTCTTTGAGGCTCCTTTTAGTCGAGAAATCGATTCGTGGAGAGATTTGTAGATTTGAGTCTACGTATTACACAAAAAACCAAAAAAATTATAAAATCAAACAACCGCAAAAAGAATCTTCTTTGCTACCCCCCCCCCCCCCCCCATTCTACACTTAGTGCATGCGCACTCGATCGAAGGATTATTCTAATTCTAGCGAAGCTTCGAATCGACGCAATCGTAATCGAAGGAATCGACGACGTAGACGAGATTTAGAAACCAACGTTCCTAATATCGTTGTTGAAGAGACCGTAGACGAGATGGCCGACAATCGTTCGATGATGGAATTGCTCCAAGCGCCCACCGAGGGTTATGGAGACGCGATCGTAATTCCCGCTAGCGAAGCGGAGAATTTTGGGATTAAGAGCAGAATGCTTTCGTTGATTCAAGCTACGAAGTTTCGAGGTCGTGAAGCCGATAATCCGCACGACCATATTCGAAATTTTGATCGTCTTTTAGCCACGAGCAAGTTTAAGAATGTCCACACCGATGTCGTCAATATTATGCTTTTTACGTACTCGCTCGATGGTGCCGCCAAGGATTGGTACGAGAAAGAGCCACCTAATTCCATAACTACGTGGAAGGTTCTCGTCTCCAAGTTCGTTAATTATTTTTTCCCACCGTCTAAGACAACGTTTTTCAAAAATGAAATTATGAAATTTGAGCAAAAACCGAATGAATCTTTTAGAGACGCGTGGGATCGTTTTAAGGAATTGCTTAGGCAATGTCCTCACCATGGTTTTTCTGAGTTGCACCAAATCGATACGTTTTAGAACGGTCTTAATTTTCAAGAACAAGATTCGTTCAATTCCGTCGCCGGTGTCAACTTTATGTGTAAAACTCCGAAAGATGCATTGATAATTATCGAAAATCGATCCAAGGTTTACCAACTCCGCAACGCACCGAGTGTTTCCCATGTCGCCAATGTTAGTAGTTGTAAGCGCGACATTGAGAGGGTTGATGCAAAAGTCGACAAGCTAACGAATGTGTTTACGTCTTTTCTCGTTGAGATGCAAAAGAAAGACGCTCCCGCTACGGTGAGAGCGGTTGAGGTTTCGTGTACGTTTTATGGTGGACCTCATAATTATTACGATTGTGCGGATACGGATGGCCAAACGTAGAATGTGAGTGCGTTAAATTGAAACAACAATTTTCAAAATCAAAATAACGCGGGTCCATCACAACAAGGCAATTATAACCAAGGCAACAATTTTAATCAAAACCGAAAAAATTTCAAGGAAATAATCAACAAGGAAATTTTTCGAATCAAAATCAAGGTTATAATCAAGGTCGAAATTTGAATTGGCAAATCCGAGATAACAATAACAATCAAAACTTTAGTTTTCAAAACAACAACAATCAAGGCAACAATTTTTCAAGTGGTAATCAAGGAAATTTTCAAAGAAGTAATCAAAACCAAGGGAACTTTAATTCAAATCAAAATAGTTCGTCAAACGATTTTAAAAATTACATGAAAAAGAATGAGGCTAATATGAGACGATTAGAGGGAGAAATTGGTACTTTGAAAAACGACTTTACTAATACTTTGAAATTGCAAAACACGAAGATTGAGCAAGGAAAAATTGACAATAAAAATATTTTTTCGGCCATTATGAACAAGTCCTCGGGTGTTTCATCGAGTTCCTTACCTAGTGACACCGTTGCAAATCCGAAGGAACAATGGAAAGCCGCCTCGTCTCGTGAGAAAGGTCGTGTGATTACCCCTACCCTTGATGGATTTTGAGTTGTTCCTTCTTCTCAACCCTCAACTTCTAAGACGTCTTATTGTTCTAAAGTCGATGGGTTGAACGTGGCGACCAAGGAAAAGAGTGCACACCCTCGTGTAGCTTAAATTCCATCCACGGTTCAAAAATGGAGTTTTATCGACCTAACCAAAGTAACCCTTGAAGAAACTTGTGCATCGATCCTTCTTAAAAAACCTAAAAGTAATATGCCGAGAAAGGAAGAGGATCCGGGCCAATTTATATTACCTTTTGATTTTTCTGAGATTGAGGGATGTTTTGCCCTTGCCGATTTAGGTGCTAGCATCAATCTTATGCCTCATTCTCTTTGGAAATTGATGAGATTGCCTAATCTTACCCCCACGAACATGACGATCGATCTTGCAAATTGTACACCTTTAATACAATTGGAATAGCCGAGGATGTCTATGTCAAAGAAGGAAAGTTTGTTTTTCCCGCGGATTTCGTCATATCCGATTACGAGTGTGACCCTAAATGTTCCATTATTTTAGGCCAACCATTTTAATCGACAGCTCGAACCGTAATCGACTTTCACGAGGGAAGGCTTACTATGAGATATGGGGATGACAAAATGGACTTTTTCACGAGTAAGTCCCAAGTGTTTAATGATAACGAAAAAACCGAGGTTTCAAAACCTAATGTTTCTAAACCTAATGTTTTCAAAACTTTCACTTTAGCGGAAAGAATGAGGCTTAATGCATGTTTTGAAAAAATTAAGAAGAACGGTTTTAAAGATGATGATTTTAATGATAAATAATACGTGTACCTAATTCAAAAGGGTATGTGTGAATTTATGAATGAAAAATCACTTTGGGATGTATTCGATGAAACAAGTGAAATACCAATTCCGAAGGGCGATGTTAGTGCCATCACGACAATGACAAAAATGGACTCGTCTTCACCACCTTTGAAGGACCATGTCTTTGAGACTTCAACTTCTAACTCCATCAAAGTGCCTCCTTTTCCTAGCCCAACACCCGTTGAGGCTAAAGGTTTTATCGACACTGATCTTCTCATCTTAGAAAACTCACCTAAGCATAGGCATTCGACTTGTAAGACCATGGTTGTGAGTGCTCACATCGACTCTTTATTTAACGACGATGATGGCGATTTGGCCGAGATTGATCACATACTTCGAAATCGACATGCAATTTTTGATTATCCTAAAAAGAAAAGTGTGAAGTACGATGATTACGAGTTTGATCTCGAGATTGAGGAAATCATTGAACGAGAGCTGGCTCTTATGCCTCCACTTCCACCTACAAGTGAGGTCGATCTTTCCGAAATCGAGGATGAACTTAATGAGTTGGAACGTCTTATTTTTGATGACGAACCAACTCATGTGACCTAAAATCCAATTCTCGAGGAGTTACCTAATCAACACTCCTCAAATGAGAATTACGTTTACCACATTCGTGAGGATTTAACTTATCAACAATCCCCACAAATGAATGATGGTTTCGCGCTTGATCGTGATCTCTTCGAGAGAGTTTCTAAGATACTCAAGGAGGGGAATGACAAACCTTGGTTTGACAAGCCTATCATTGATGAATAAATCGATGAGATCGACGTTCATGAGGATGACGAGTATGTAGACCCTGAGGGGGCGGTGTTCTTTATTGATAAACGTTTTGAGAACTTATATAATCCGCCAGCCCCTCCCACAAATGACTTAAATGTGAGGATTTTTAGCGCGACTAATTTTGAATTTGACAGGCCAAATATTTTCGACATAATCAAATCGGGTTTTCATAAAGAGTTTTTAAATGATGAAAAAGGAAAGGATTTTAAATTTGATTTAAAAGATTTTTCTACATTGCTAACTCCGTCATCACTACGTTTTATAAGTGCTACCACCTCGTCTACTCCTTTTGACGACGGTTGGTGTGGATCTAGTGTGGGGGAAGCCCCTTATGTTCCCTCACATTTCTCCACCGAGGACGAGATTTACGATCCCAAAATTGCTTGTAAAGGGAAATCTCGGTCTTCCACCGATGCAATAAATGGAAAATATATTTGTTTGCTTGGTGTGAGTCTACCTCGAGTAGCTCATTGTCCCACCTTTCTATTTCTCGTCTCTTTTCTTCTACCCCTTTGGGGTTTTAGCACGTGTTGAAGTGGCGCTGGTTCGTTTATCCCATGAGAACAAGGACGCCATCTTTGATCCTGATATTTTTCATCATCTAAGGACTTAGTCCTTAGTACCGGTTGCTTTTGGGCATTGTTTATCATGTAAGCCCCACAAAAATGACCGTACCATGATTATCCCTAAATGATCACATTTATGGGGATTCGAGTCGAGCTTTTGACTCGGTTATCAAAAACAGTGTGCCTCGTGGTGGATTCTCATGCTTATCCTTGTAAATATTATTGCTTTCTAATAGTGTAAGGAGGGGACTTGTGCTCTTCCTACCTTTATTAGGTTCATCGAGCTTAACAAGGTGCCTCGTGGTTGTTTCTGATTGTGATTTATTAGGTTCATCGTCATCATTGAAGCTTCTCGTGTTTGTTTTACCTATTACTCGAGCTTTGATCGTTGCCTTTCGAGATTCCGATATCCAGTGATATCCTTTTATGTTCTAACGATTATCTTATTAGCATAATTCATAAACGGCTTTTAGGTTATTCGTTTTACCCTTTCCATGCTCGAGATTAAGCATTCGACTTCGTCTCTAGTATGGGGGTGTTTTCACCCATAGACTCGAAACATTGAGGACAATGTTTAGTTTTAGTATGGGGGTGAGTAGATACTTCACCTTCCTTACGTCACCACACAATCCAAATTTCATCTTTTTGTTATCGTTTTATTGCAAAATAAGGCTAAAAATGGCCAAATTTTAAAAAATTTCGTACTTTTCATAAGTGTTTAAGACACGAATGTAGGTTTTCTAATGGTTAGAATAAGAGTAATTTTTGACTCGACCGTGCGTGTTGAGCACTTAGCTTCGATTCCTTAACTTTTTAGGCTAAGTCTCTTAAATAAGGACGAGAATCGATAGAGTTATTTATAAGTCTCGTAATCTTTCACGATCTCATGTGTAGTCATTATTAGCTTATTCTCCCCACACTTTTGATAATAAATTGTTAATAAATATTGATTTAGCAGTCTAGTCGCTATTATTGGTTTCTAGTTTGTTTTAGTAGCTTCCATGTAATTAAATTGGGAAAACATTGAGGATTCGCCAGCGTCACCATTTTGATGTATTGGCACCCGAATAATCGAAAGCTTCACCTAATAATAAGATTTCAAGTGCTCACCTAAATTAAGCAAAAATTTGAAGCTCACGAGGCCGAAAAATCTATGCCCAAATTGAAAGTGAATCAAGCCTTAATCTTTGAAGCTTTAAAGATCCAAAATTCGCTATAGCGTGAGGATATACGTCTTTGGCCATAATAAAACCACCGATGATGGAGAATAATAAAAGGCAAGGCAAGACCGAAGTCATAATAAAAGCTCCATGGCGGAGTTGAATAAAAGATGGAGGTAAACCTATGATAATAAGGCCCTTCCGTTAGGGGGCGTATAAAAGTCTTGGTAATAAGTCTCATGTTCAAAACCGTTATAAAACCGTGTTTGTCGATACTTCTTGTTGACTTAATTTTCTGACATCATTGTCTATTAGGATGAATTATTAATTTAATGATTTTGGTTACACCGTTAAGACTCTATTTTTAGACTTAATCTTTATTCACGCATAAGTCAATGATGTATCCTCGTGATCATTAAGGGAGTTTAGGTGTGTAATTAACACTCATGAGATATGATTGTGTTGCTAACTTATAATAACAATGATCTCGTTTCACGCTTAGCATCGAATTGGGTGAAAATCGAGGACGACGAAATTATTTCTAACGAAGCATTCACGTGTTCTTTTTATTTGACCCTAAAAGTCACTTAATCGTGATGAAAACATTATATTATGTCTAAAACACGTGTAGTAGTTTATTTAAATTTATGTCTTTAATAAATGTCATCATAAAATGAACTTTGGAAGTGCTAAGATACTTAATTCTAGCATTGCGTGGGGACACGGCAATGGTTTAGTATAGGGGAGTGACGAGACTGTAATTATACATAGTCTAATCGTCCAAATCGGGCTTAAAATGCTTAAAAGATCATCAAAATACCCAAAAATGTTATTGTGTTTGTTCATTGTGTATTTTAGGTACGGATATCTTGAAATCAACAAAAGATCACAAGAATGAAGCAAAAACGAACACGGGAAACGAAGCTGTACAAAAGAACCGGACCTAAATCATGAATTTCCTTTGAAGTCCTTGAAGTTTGAAGATTTGACAAGTTTGGTCCCTCAAGTTTGGGAGAATTACACTTTATACCCCTCCACTGTCCAAAATAACAATAGGGTCCCTAAAGTATAAATACTTGTCAAGAACAGCCCTCCAAGTTTGAAGAAATCACACCAATTGTCCTTATTGGTTCACACATCCTATTATACTTAGCTTTTTGTGATTTTCTTGATTGATTATTCTTAGTTAAGCTATTTGTGAGCTTTTGCAACAAACCAGAGCTTCTGAAACAGCCTAGAACTCTAACCCGACTATTTTGTCTTTTAGTGAAATTGTTCATTGCTTATTTCTGGCTTATTGTGTGTTTTTCAAAATTTCTTTTCACAGATCTCTTAGGCATCTCAAAAGAAGGTTGTGTGTTTAAGCAGAGCTTATGTCATTGGCTTATTGCTTAATGGGCTTATTGGCCCAATAAGAATAAATTGTTTGCTATTTAATTTATCATAAGCTTAAAATCAGCTTTTGGGCCTTCAGAATTTTGTGCTTAGAATTAAATTTTGAGTCAGATAGGGCTTTTTCAGGTCATTTGGGCCTAGTTTGACTTTTTGGGCCCAAAAGCCCATTAGAGTTGACTGTTTTGGGTTTTAGCCCATTAGGGGTAATTTTGTAATTTCACTTTCATTTTCTGATTATTTAGGTTAAAATAAACTAGTTTGCAAGTTTTTAGAATTTTTTTATAATTTTTGGATTTTCAATATTATTTTAATATTATTTTTTTATTATTTTTCAAATTTCACATTTTTAAACTTTTTATATTTTTCTTAACTTTAATACATTAAAATAGGATTTTTGTAACTTTTAGATTAATTTTATCATCATTAGATTAATTTATATAATTATTTTAAGTTTTAATAGTTTTTAAATCATTTTAAATAGTTTTTCTTAGTTTAAAATTTTATAAAAATAGTTTTTAATATTTTTAGGTCATTTTAGAGGTTTACCAATTGAAAATTCTTTATTTGATCTTTTTGATAATTAATTTGATTTTTAGGGCTTTAATTAGCATTTAAAAAATAATATTTAATTAGTTAAAAGGTTTGAAAAAGTTTTAATCATTGGTAAACTCTTAGTTTATTTATTTTGATTTTTGGTAAATTTTTTTGGAATTTTTAGAATTAATTTTTATTTTTGCTATTTTTACGGTTTTACGTTTAGTCGTCGTAGTAATTAATTTCACGTCTTCGTCATTCTATTTTCTCATCCCCTTCTTTCAAATATTAATCTCAAATCTTGCTACATCTTAGTCACACACATATACCTCTTTGGGAAACGAACTTTCACCTTTGGGTCATTTGTACACGGTTTTCCTAAACCGTCGTATTTAATACTTTCCCTATTTACCTCCTTTTCCTAAAGGTGTGGTAAAACACTACAATCATATTGGTGCCGCTGCCAGGGAGGTGTGTCGTGATTAATTTGTCTTGTTGTTTTTAATATTAACCATAAATAGTATTTTTATTAGTAGAAATCTACTAATACGCATTATCGGTTTTTTTCGTTTTTCTTGTGAAATTATTATTACTATATTTTATTAAGTATCACAAAAAATACAAAATATCTCCAAAAGTGTGAAAACACAACCTTAATTGGGATTTGATCTCCTAATTATTGTATTCGAATCTCAAACAAAAGAAAAAGGCAAAAATAGATAAATACTTTTGTGAAGCTCGATTTTGAAAAATACAAACTATAAGGTGGGTATAAGGCTGGTATTATAAAATATGCCCTAAGGAAAAAGGATCTTAAGTGCTTCGCGCCGCCTCGTTTCCCCACTTGCTTGTGAGTATTTTGAGATTGAAGGCTAATCGAGGGTTTTGCCGCCCAAAGTATTATTACGTATCATATATATTTGCTTGGTTTTCTTTGTGATTAAACCCTCTTGAACAATTTGGTTTTCACCAAAGTTCTAAAGTCATTCGAAGGCGTTAATGATCGTTTTCATTCTTTTGAGGCTTCTTTAATCAAGAGTTTGATTCGAGGAGAGATTTAGTAGATTGTTGTCTACGAATATACACCAAAATCCAAAAAACTTAAAAACAATCAAAAACACAAAAAAAAATTGAAAATTCACAAAACATCCAAAAAGAATCTTCTTTGCTCACCTCCCGTTCTACGTGAAGTTTATGCTAACTCGTAGTCAAGCAAAACGAGCTCGTAAACGTCGTTAAAATCAAGGAAATCAAGAGACGTTGATTGAAGAACAAACTCCAATTGTTGAACCTATTGTAGAACAAGAAGTCGTCATGGCTAATCTTACTATGATGGAGTTGCTTCAAGTACCCACCGAGGGTTTTGGAGAGGCCATTGTGATTCCCGCTATTCTTGCGGAGAATTTCGAGATTAAGACGGGTTTAATGTCGATGTTGCAAGCAAATAAGTTTAGAGGTCATGAGAAAGACAACCCGCATTACCACATAAGGAATTTTAATCGTCTAACCGCAACTAGCAAGTTTAAGGATGTTCCACATGACGCCATTAAAATGATGTTGTTTCCATACTCGTTAGATGGACCCGCTAAAATTTGTCTCGAGAAAGAACCGACAAATTCGATTTTGACATGGGGTGATCTCGTTTCTATGTTTGAGAACAAATTTTTTCCACCATCTAAAACAACACATTTGAAAAATGAGATTTCAAGATTTTTACAACGAAATAATGAGAGTTTTTCAATGGCATGGGAACGATGTAAGGAAATGTTACATGAATGTCCACACCATGATTTTTCGGAATTACATCAAGTTGATACTTTTTATAATGGGCTTAATGATCATGAACGAGATTATTAGAATGCCGCCGCGGGTGGTAATTTTTTGTGCAAAACGACCGATGAGGGTTTAAAGATTATCGAGAATAGATCTAAGGTTTATAACCCTCGTAACACACCGAGTGTTGCCAATATGGGTTCGTCATCGTCTCGTAGCATTAATGCCTTACATGATGAAGCTAATGAGGAAAATCGGTTTTTCGATAGTTTTCAAATCTTATGACTCATTGGAAAGCACAAGATGCTTTGAATTCCGCTTCGGTTAAAGCGGTTGATAAGAGTTGTTTGACTTGTGGTGGAGCTCATGATGTTTCCGAGTGCATTACCGCCGGTGGTAACACTTCGAGTGCTTACGTAGCAACGGGAACTTATAACCAAAACGGCCAAGGTTCCCGCCCAAATCAAAATGTTAATAACTATCGAAACAACAACCAAAATGGTGGTTATCATGGCAATTCACGTAACTACAACAAAGGGAATTATCAAAGTGGGAATGGACAAGTTTCTAATCAAAACCAAAACCGTGATTTTCAAAACACTACACAAGGTTTTCAAAATGCTCACACTAATAATCTTCAAGGATAATTTTTGGATTATGCTAAAGAAAATGATGCTAAGTTTGATAACATGCAACGTGAGATGATTAGTTTAAGATCCGATTTGAAAAACGAGCTTAAAAATGAACTTGCTAATGAACTTAAAACTCATGCTAATAAAATGGAAGGAAATGTCCAACATCTTCAACAAAATCAACAAAAGATGGAACAAGGACAACATGAGATTAAGCAAGAATTGTTAAAAGCGGATTTAAGGCAATCAAAATTTGAAGACCGAATGGAAAAAATGTTTGAAGCAATCATGTGTAAACCCTCTTCCTCGGGTGGTCTTCCTAGTGATACCATTCCAAACCCGAAGGGAGAAATGTAGGTTATTACTACACGAAGTGGTAAAACTTTCAAGGAACCAATCTCTCGTCCAAGTACTTCTACGGAGAAGGAAATCGAGAAAGAGCCCGAGGTGATGGTCGAAAAGGAGCATATCACAAGCCCACGAAGTACCGCTCCTACCACACCTACGGTTAAACCAATACCAATCATGGAACCCGAGTTTCCAAGGCCGTTGCCTAATGTCCAACCCACACCACCCTTACCTTACCCTTCGAGACGAAACAAAGAGAAATTGCAAGAACCTAACAAACAACAAATCGAGCTTTTTATAAAAAATGTTTCAACAAGTGCATTTTGATGTGAGTTTTGCCGACGCGTTGTTATATATGCCTTGTTCCGCTTCCACTTTTAAAAGTATGATGAGCGATAAGGAAAAGCTTTCAAGGCTTGCTAATTGTTCTTCGGTTTATCTTAACCGCATACTGGAAAAAGTTGGTGACCCCGAAAAGTTTCTCATTCCTTGTGACATACAAGATATGAAAGAATGCCTCGCCTTGGCCGATCTTGGTGCGAGCATTAATTTGATGCCATTTTTCATTTGGAAATCGCTTTAGCTTCCGGCTCTTACTCCTTCGAACATGTCTATCGAGATTGTAACACCCCCAAATTTATACAACTCAGTACAGCGGAAGACTAGTTGGTGTTACGGGATAGCACATTACTCACATCATAGACAACGCATAAAAATCGCGTCGTTTATTTATAAAGCATTTCCATTCAATAATATCAAAGTTACATCGGTCCCAAGTCATTATATTTCATACAAAGTTTTACAAATTATTTGAATGGAAAATATTGTTTAAGTGCGGGCCATGAATTCTTGTTGTCTTCCCGAGAATTACCTTCAAGTACCTGAGATAAAACATGTTAAAAGAAAAGGTCAGCGATAACGCCGAGTGAATTCATAGAGTTTAATAAATTCCATCAATATAACTTTGGTATAAAATTAGTACCAAAAATCAATTCGTACAAATCATTGTAATAGGCCGTAAAATAGCCAAAATCGTTTTATACAAATATTTGTAATAGGCCATAAAATAGCCAAAGTCATTTTATATAAATCCTTATCAAAAATCATAATATAGGCGTTTGCCTTAAAATCAATATACGAGCCAATGTCGTAAAAACATCATACAATACGTCTTACGACGTTGTATAAAATCAAATAAAAACCGTTATATGAATATGGTTATGAAAACCAAAATACAATCATAATATCAATAGTATGACCCTGTATTGCTAGTCAGGCAATACATCGTAATTCGGAGCGTCTATTAGTATTTCGTTAATTCGGATTATTATAAGCCGCATGACATTGTTACCTTACTAAACCAAAACGGGTAGCTAACCCGATACCAATTTTGCCCATCTAAAGTAGCGTATCTTCACAAAGGTCACGCTATTGAAATCTTCTCATACATTAATTCGCTTACCAATCAATGTGGCACGACGGGGATCAACCGTCAAGGCGCGAACTGGGGTGATCGTCCCCAAATAGTACTATTAAATGCATAAGCGTCTACCAACTCCCGGTAGTTCACAATTCATGCTAATGGGACTTTTAGTGACATAACCTAACTTTAATAATCCATTTGATTTCATCTATCGGGTCCTTTAATCATTTATCGGGTCATACAATCGGGTCATTCAATCATTCGGGTCCAAAATCAATAAACGAACAATCGGGACAAATGGTGTCCTAATTTTATAAAAACTAACATGTTATCTCCCTCGCGGGTTTATAAAACATTTATAAAAACATTTAAAAGAGTGCGAGGCTATGAACTCACGTTGATATGGGAAGGCGGGTTATCGGCAATTCGGACGTACGGTACGTGCTTCAATCACGGAAACCTAGACAAATAATACTCGGTCTTAGACGTTTGTCCAATGACTTTATAAAAATATCAATTATGTATACATATGATAATTATATATATATGATGATCAAGTGGGTTTACATATTCTTGTTTACTCCTTTTAGTGTTATATGTCGATAACTTTTATATTAGTTTACTAGTTTTACCCGTTTACGTGTCTTAAGCCCAATAAGCTTATTATAAGTTATTTAACTTATTTTAATCCATTTTGTACCTATATTATCAGTATGTATACTTTCCAAGTTGGGCCTAAATGGGTTAAGCCCAATAGATTCTTTTTACAAGTTTTTATCCTATTTAGTCCATTTATTAGTCCAATATGTTTATTTAACTTGTTAATGTCCGTATGCCCTATAGTTCGGGTTTTATCGGTTTTTACTTGTTACACATGTATATATATCAGTATATAAGTTTTATAAAGTTTTCATTAGACGGGTCCAACCATCTAAGTTTTATTTAACAAAAACGTTAATTTTACGGCAATAGCCGAAAAAGTCGTAAAAATCATATTTATAGTTTTTATTACTTATAAATATTATTTCACCACCATTTATATATTTTATCCATTTGATTATCCTTTTATATATATTTATATAAATAAGTTTTATAAGTTAGTGGGTTTTTATTTTACATTTTATATATTAAAATGTGAGTGCTTATATAATAGTATTATTCTTTAATTTCCAAAAATCTGATTTTTAACTTCATCTTCACCAAAACTTCCATATCTTGAGTTCTATATGGAGATATAAGCTCAAATTTTTATCACATAAACTACATGATATGTGCTACATTTAACTCTTCTATAGCTACTGTTGAATCATCCTTTAAGTATTTTCTAAAAATCGTCCAAAACAGTAACTTCAGATTTATACCCTAAACTTGTTTTGATCATATCTCACTCATTATTTTGATTCCATTGCATGGCCAACTCTCACATGTGTACAAGACATATATCTTACTGTGAATACATTAATCTATGCCATTTTTATCAGTTTACCACTTGATTCTTTACTGTTTTATACAGCCAACATATTTAAACAAGATTTTAACCTTGTTTCTTATAGTTTTTCACCTTTTTATCCATGATTATCAACAACAAATCCCCACATAACATTTTTATCATCATATAATCATCATAAATATACACAATAGGAAATAAAATACATGTTTACATAATCAAAATATTAAGAAGATGAGGAGGACAATCTTTATACCACCAACTTGATGTAGGTTATGAGTTTGACATGGTTTTTGATGGAGAAACTTGTAGAAACCCATGACCATCTTTAAGAACACCAATCTTCATAAACTCCTTGCGGAAAATCAGCCCCAAGACACCAAGAAAACTCCTCCTTGGATGTTAAAATGACCACCAATCTTCATCTCTTTGAATGTAGATTAACATATGTTAATTATAACAAATGTTTATGGCTAGAATTTTGTATGAATGGGGTGATTGGGGTTGAATGGTGGACGGCATAAGGAAGAGAGAGTGGGAGAGTTGTAGCTAGTTTTGCATGTTACAAATGAGAGTAAGTGAAGGTTTGATGGTTTTGTGAGGTTAGTGGCTTATTTGGTAAGCTACAAGTGACAAGTGTAGCTAGTTTAAGTAAGAACTTGCCGCCAAAGTGGTTTGTGTTAGTGTGTAGCCGGTTTTGGGAGTGGGGTGGGACAAGTGTCCCACTTGTCTCATCCCATTTATTTACGGGTACTCCTTGATTCTAGTTTCCTCGATTTGCGTGCCCTCGGGTCGTTTTACGAAAAACGTTTTTATAAATTATGAATTGACGTCACAAAACGAATCCAATAAAAAATGTCTCATCAAAAACGGAGTTCGAAAACGTAAATACGTAATCCTAAGGTTTCCGGTTTAGTCGTAAAGGACGTTAAAATAAAATCGTAAGTCCTAATCTCTTCTCGTAAATTTGTGAGTTTATGAACCAACACAAATTTAAAACTCCAAAATAATATTTACGGATAAATTTATTTTTCTGAAATGTCGGACTGTTACCAAAGACGGTTTATGTAAACGTAAGCACGTAACGTTGAATCCTCCAGTTTAAACGTAGTCGATGCTACTCCAAGACGTAAATCCAAATTTCTTCCCAAAAATAAGTGAGTTCATATTGTAACATTAAAATAATATTTTCAAATAATATTTGAGAATAAGATATCAATCGTAAATTGACGGATTGTCACAGCATTTACCCCTAAACAGGATCTTTGTCCTCAAAGATCATCTTACTACTCGCTTCTTATAGAGTTAAAGCCATGTGGGTATTCCTCCACATTCGGTCTTTTGTCACAAGTGCAATTACAATACGCGAGTTTCATCAAACATAACTACGGGAATAAGATCAGGCTAAACGTTGACTTACTTTCTCTATCCATGATGTTCACGGGTTTCTGATGAATGCAACTTTTCGCCGATCTAAGCTCTAATAAGAAACAATCAGATTCTCACTTGATAGATATTCCATCAAGTTCGATTTACGAAACATAATTCACGCAGTCTTTGAAGTCCTAGGGTAGATCCAGCTTATATGCATTTCAATCCCAACTTTTTCATCATCTCAATGGTCCCATACAATCGGGGACTTATATCCCATGATTTGTCAGATCATGAATTCATTTTTCCAAGGTTAAAAATTGTGGCATAACTTCGCTACCCATTTGGCACTTCAAGATCTACTTTTCATATTCACATATCCTCTTGCCCACTACCGGCTGTTAATAATCAAATCCTAATTTCAATAATCATTTCAGATCTCGCGGGTCGGGTATTTTGCAAGGATAGGTTCGCCATCATGGGAAACCTTAAACCTAAAAGACATGTCCAACTCACAGTGGGTGTATGTCGGATGTCTTCATCTCAACTCCTGCTTACAGATGTTCTAATATAGATTCTAACAAGATTCGATTTCAATCCTAATACGATGATTATCAAGGATAATCTTTCCAAAGGAAAACGATTACACGGTCTATTACCAAAGGTCAATCATACAAACATAAACAGCACTTATATTACTTTGTATCGTTACTTTACCTCGTCCCTTCGATTTGGGATGGTAAACAGTACTCTCATCAAGATTCGTTCTCAATGACTTCTGAGCAAATCTCTAGAAATTCGATGCGAAGCGAGGATCTTGATAAAGATGTTTGATACAAGCACACTATGTTTACATAACTCTTTTTGCATTTATCATTAACGGGAATGATATTAGCAGATTTGGTCAGTCTGTCGACGATGACCCAAATCGTATCAAATTCAGATGATGACCTTTGCAATAGCTAAACGTTTACTAATGTATGAGGCGATGTCTGCCTTCATAATTGCCATTAGTACAACTTCTTCAGACAAAGATACTTTTACTCATAAATGACATACATATAATACTTATACTTACAAATTCCAACATAACTATATCTCACAATTCTCTATATTTAGGCAATCACAAGTGGCCTTTTATAATTTTAACGCCATCGGCTTCTCAATCTTAATGATTCATATTAGTCGTGAATCCCTTTTTATTATTTATATTATCCTTCTTACAACCATCGTTTATTTTTATATCGTTCGGCAATTTATTTTGCACCTTCATTATTAAGGAACATGTCCTAACTGGTTCTTTATCTTTTCTACATAATGCGTCGGTATCTATATTCACTTCTCATGATGATATAATTATCATGTCCACAATTCACTTAGATATTCTTTCTACATTATGCGTCAGTAATTATGTTCACCTTCTCCTGATAAAATAAATATCACAACCGTATTTATTCAAAATTCTTTCTTCATATCTTCTCTGTTTTAGTTTCGTCTTTACTATCATTTTTATCCGTTTTACTCAATCCGTCGTCTAAAGCGTCGATAATTATTATAATTAATTAAATAGTTATTAGTTAATTTTTATGAAGCGTAAACGTAAAAGTTTTTAAATTTCTTAGTTCGACCAATTATATAAAATGTTCAAAAATAATTTGAATTTAATTAACAAGATTTTTGTTGAATTATCGAAAATATTTAATAAGATTTCGTAAATGTTCGAAAAACCTTTGTTTATACTTTGGTCAAAGTTTTCTTAGTTAAAAGGCAGAAATTATCGTTTCAAATTTCAAGTTATGGTTTCAATGGTTTCCTCAATCCCTTTTAGGTTATCTCGAGGTATACACAAACATTTACCCCTAAACAGAAGTTTAGTTAAATGGTTTGTGTATAAGGGAATAATCCCTTAAAATCCTTTGTTTAAAACATTTGTCAAATATATTTTCATTTCTTTTTGGTAAAATCCAAAGTCTTAAAAGGGCTCTTAATTTTTGAAGAGTCTATATGCATACATCTTACCATTTTTAATCCAACGGTCATTTTATGTAAAGGATTAAGTCCTTAATCACATGTTAAATATTCAAGGTACATGTTTTCATTGTTTAGCCAATTCAGGGCAATTTATAACTAATTATTAACTCATTCTTATTCTTACAAACAAACAAATGGTCCTTAATGATCACGAGCATGAATTTATCAAATTACAGCCTACACACGTGATTCACCAAATTTTATGAATACTACATGTGCATTGTCAATCCAAACGACATCACGTGAAACTCATAACGTTCATTACAAGCACCGGATGTAGTGATTGGAATAGATAATCTCTTTCGCAGATGCGAAGTTGATGATAACCATGCTATGGATCAAATTGCTAGAACCTTGTAAATGATCGAACAAATCTTCCATTTCGAGTTATGGATATCGTTTTCGATTGTCAATTTACTCAGTCACAGTAATCTATAAATATAAGGAAAGATAACACCATAGCTCTTCAGGATGACAGGCTTGGTATAATAAAATCTTTCTCCGACAACTTTCTCAGTTGTACGGTAATTCCTTTAATTTAGATGGTGCTGACGTGCAGTGCGCAAGCCACAAGTGCAGCACCGGAAATATAATCAATACCAAATTCAACTTGCCCTAATGGCAAAAGTCTAGGTAGTTCATCAACAAATACCTCCTAAAGTTTCAGATAACGAAAACATCTTTTAATACATTCATATTAGGTTCTTTCTAGATTATAATATCTATGACTAATTCACAACCAATCACAATATAATCTCAAGTCTAAATACAGGATATGATCATCCATCAAGAATTATTTAGATCACTTTTGATAATCAACATCTTATCATTTAGGCGAATTCAATTCGAGTTCCCATCAATTAAGACAATGTCGTCATGTCATAATCAATCAATCCATTCTACTGGCACTATCAACTTTCCAGTTTCATTGCCGTCGATAAGATGTGAACTTCTCAAAAGACTAATAATAATTCATAATCCTTCACAAATTCCAGGATATCAGAAGACATAACTAACATCTAAAGAGTAAGGTCAACGCATAATCTATGTGAGAGAATTTCAAATCAGATACAGACGAAAACATTTAACGAATAGGAATATATCCCATGTTTTCATAATTTGAGTACGCATTCGAAAGCTCCTCGGATCGTTACCCAGGTCATTCAAATGAAATCAAATCATAAGAAATGATAAGAACGTCAATACATCCAGTCGGGTATCAACACTCGATAATCAAATACTTTTTCTAGGAATCTCACTACGGAAGAATTTGTCCAGAAATAATTGTCAATTTGTCGAATAAGACAATTTACACAGATGAGTAATTTCGACTCAGAACAATAGATGGCACGGGCACATATGTAGATGTCTCTAACATTATGTCCCTATTTTGCACTTCTTGCAGATCTCATAAATTTTAAATCTTTCGCAATCTTCAAGGAAAATGTAGTGTTTATTCATTAGTTTTATGGTGACTACTAATCAGTCTTGCATAGTCCATTCCAAATTGTATGTAGGCGCACAACTATTTACAATTTCAAGATTAACGATGCAATACTCAGTTCGTCAAAATTTTATCATCATGTTTATAATAAAAACATTTTCATGCTTAATTTTTAAATAAGAGTCAAAAATAAATTTACAAAGATTTTCTTTACTACGAAAACAATTAAGTTTTCCAATGTATTTCATAAACAATTACATTTTGATATCAATCACTTATAAATCTCACTTTGAATAATCCTTATTGTGATGAAAATTAAATTTTCTCAAAGGATACCGTTTTAAATTTATAAAAACAATGTGTGATCTGCAAAAGAGTGATGAAGAGTTGTTCACCAAGAATTAATTACGATATGATAGGAAATGAGCTTTAGCCAAATAATCACGAGGTTCATGACCTTGATGGCACTCAAAAGAGAATAATCCACAACATAACTCAATTCAAGATGAGTACTTGTTCAATGGTTGCATCACTAATGCGAGCATTAGGATAAAGCAATAAAGGATAGATAACATCGATACATATAGAATTTAGCAATCAAAGGTAGTCTTTTTCATTAATCACAAACAAGTCAAAATTGTACCGTAACACATTACGTGTCACTATGTCATACAATTCTCAGAACTCATCCTACTAACTGATATCTCAGTTAAGTTAGGGATTATTTTTAAAAGATACCACAATGAATACTAATCTACAAGAGTCATTAGGTGTTCCACGTGTCCCGGAAGATCCATCGGTCTCAATTTAGAAGAAGATTTCTTCAATTTATTTATTGGACACTGGGCATCCTCGTTAGTGGACAATGGCAAAGGAACAACACTTAACACGAATCAACAATCAATTAAAACCTTATAATTCAATCACAAAACTTAACGATTCCCTCTTAACAATCTCATATTCCAATACAAGTTAAATTTTACTTTATTCAAGTTTCAACCAATTTTATACTCAATTCGATATTCTACCTTATTTTCCAATACTTTCATCCTTATCCTTACACCTTAAAAGGGCAATAAAAGCTCGATATGAATCAACACTTAATTTCCAATCCTATTAGCTCTTACAACAACAATTATCAAATGAGTCATTAGTATGAAATGACTTGATCATTCAACTAGACTTCTCGGAAAGGTATTAGTGGCATGAGGATTTTGGGTAATGGTTCCAATAATAGCCTCAAGTGCAACATTCACCCTTTCGATTTCAAATTTAAGAATTGGATGACAACGAATCAGATGACATCTTTCTAGGTGGTAACGTTTTGTCAAACTCCACTCTATAAGAAAAGATCGTCATGACATCGATATCAGATTTAATCTCGCCAATTCTTTTTCAATATCACCAATCAACTAATATCTACATTTCTACGAATATCAACCATTTGTTGGGATCATAAATATCCACAACTTGGTTTAGATCTAGGATAGCTAGAATTCCTACGAGAATAGCTTAGATTAATTTACTAGGGGAGTTAGGGTTTCTTGTGACAATCGACGTCGTATAAATACCTCGTATAAAAATCAAAATAATCATCAAACAATTATGTAATCAATTTACATCATATATATATATATAATCCAAGTATATATATATATTAAAATAACACTTCTCAGTCTTGGCCTTGTCGGTAACTCGGGAATTCTTCGGCACCGTTATAGTCAAAAGATTTTTAGACATTTTTAGAAAAATGTTGTTAGTTAAAAGATTTTGAAAAGTTTAATTCAAAACCTTAGTTTTAAAAATCTTTCGTTCTCTATAACGAGAGCTCTGGTGCCAAACTGTAACACCCCCAAATTTATACAACTCAGTACAGCGGAAGACTAGTTGGTGTTACGGGATAGCACATTACTCACATCATAGACAACGCATAAAAATCGCGTCGTTTATTTATAAAGCATTTCCATTCAATAATATCAAAGTTACATCGGTCCCAAGTCATTATATTTCATACAAAGTTTTACAAATTATTTGAATGGAAAATATTGTTTAAGTGCGGGCCATGAATTCTTGTTGTCTTCCCGAGAATTACCTTCAAGTACCTGAGATAAAATATGTTAAAAGAAAAGGTCAGCGATAACGCCGAGTGAATTCATAGAGTTTAATAAATTCCATCAATATAACTTTGGTATAAAATTAGTACCAAAAATCAATTCGTACAAATCATTGTAATAGGCCGTATGATAGCCAAAATCGTTTTATACAAATATTTGTAATAGGCCATAAAATAGCCAAAGTCATTTTATATAAATCCTTATCGAAAATCATAATATAGGTGTTTGCCTTAAAATCAATATACGAGCCAATGTCGTAAAAACATCATACAATACGTCTTACGACGTTGTATAAAATCAAATAAAAACCGTTATATGAATATGGTTATGAAAACCAAAATACAATCATAATATCAATAGTATGACCCTGTATTGCTAGTCAGGCAATACATCGTAATTCGGAGCGTCTATTAGTATTTCGTTAATTCGGATTATTATAAGCCGCATGACATTGTTACCTTACTAAACCAAAACGGGTAGCTAACCCGATACCAATTTTGCCCATCTAAAGTAGCGTGTCGTCACAAAGGTCACGCTATTGAAATCTTCTCATACATTAATTCGCTTACCAATCAATGTGGCACGACGGGGATCAACCGTCAAGGCGCGAACTGGGGTGATCGTCCCCAAATAGTACTATTAAATGCATAAGCGTCTACCAACTCCCGGTAGTTCACAATTCATGCTAATGGGACTTTTAGTGACATAACCTAACTTTAATAATCCATTTGATTTCATCTATCGGGTCCTTTAATCATTTATCGGGTCCTACAATCGGGTCATTCAATCATTCGGGTCCAAAATCAATAAACGAACAATCGGGACAAATGGTGTCCTAATTTTATAAAAACTAACATGTTATCTCCGTCGCGGGTTTATAAAACATTTATAAAAACATTTAAAAGAGTGCGAGGCTATGAACTCACGTTGATATGGGAAGGCGGGTTATCGGCAATTCGGACGTACGGTACGTGCTTCAATCACGGAAACCTAGACAAATAATACTCGGTCTTAGACGTTTGTCCAATGACTTTATAAAAATATCAATTATGTATACATATGATAATTATATATATATGATGATCAAGTGGGTTTACATATTCTTGTTTACTCCTTTTAGTGTTATATGTCGATAACTTTTATATTAGTTTACTAGTTTTACCCGTTTACGTGTCTTAAGCCCAATAAGCTTATTATAAGTTATTTAACTTATTTTAATCCATTTTGTACCTATATTATCAGTATGTATACTTTCCAAGTTGGGCCTAAATGGGTTAAGCCCAATAGATTCTTTTTACAAGTTTTTATCCTATTTAGTCCATTTATTAGTCCAATATGTTTATTTAACTTGTTAATGTCCGTATGCCCTATAGTTCGGGTTTTATCGGTTTTTACTTGTTATACATGTATATATATCAGTATATAAGTTTTATAAAGTTTTCATTAGACGGGTCCAACCATCTAAGTTTTATTTAACAAAAACGTTAATTTTACGGCAATAGCCGAAAAAGTCGTAAAAATCATATTTATAGTTTTTATTACTTATAAATATTATTTCACCACCATTTATATATTTTATCCATTTGATTATCCTTTTATATATATTTATATAAATAAGTTTTATAAGTTAGTGGGTTTTTATTTTACATTTTATATATTAAAATGTGAGTGCTTATATAATAGTATTATTCTTTAATTTCCAAAAATCTGATTTTTAACTTCATCTTCACCAAAACTTCCATATCTGGAGTTCTATATGGAGATAGAAGCTCAAATGTTTATCACATAAACTACATGATATGTGCTACATTTAACTCATCTATAGCTACTGTTGAATCATCCTTTAAGTATTTTCTAAAAATCGTCCAAAACAGTAACTTCAGATTTATACCCTAAACTTGTTTTGATCATATCTCACTCATTATTTTGATTCCATTGCATGGCCAACTCTCACATGTGTACAAGACATATATCTTACTGTGAATCCATTAATCTATGCCATTTTTATCAGTTTACCACTTGATTCTTTACTGTTTTATACAGCCAACATATTTAAACAAGATTTTAACCTTGTTTCTTATAGTTTTTCACCCTTTTATCCATGATTATCAACAACAAATCCCCACATAACATTTTTATCATCATATAATCATCATAAATATACACAATAGGAAATAAAATACATGTTTACATAATCAAAATATTAAGAAGATGAGGAGGACAATCTTTATACCACCAACTTGATGTAGGTTATGAGTTTGACATGGTTTTTGATGGAGAAACTTGTAGACAACCATGACCATCTTTAAGAACACCAATCTTCATAAACTCCTTGTGGAAAATCAGCCCCAAGACACCAAGAAAAATCCTCCTTGGATGTTAAAATGACCACCAATCTTCATCTCTTTGAATGTAGATTAACATATGTTAATTATAACAAATGTTTATGGCTAGAATTTTGTATGAATGGGGTGATTGGGGTTGAATGGTGGACGGCATAAGGAAGAGAGAGAGGGAGAGTTGTAGCTAGTTTTGCATGTTACAAATGAGAGTAAGTGAAGGTTTGATGGTTTTGTTAGGTTAGTGGCTTATTTGGTAAGCTACAAGTGACAAGTGTAGCTAGTTGAAGTAAGAACTTGCCACCAAAGTGGTTTGTGTTAGTGTGTAGCCGGTTTTGGGAGTGGGGTGGGACAAGTGTCCCACTTGTCTCATCCCATTTATTTACGGGTACTCCTTGATTCTAGTTTCCTCGATTTGCGTGCCCTCGGGTCGTTTTACGAAAAACGTTTTTATAAATTATGAATTGACGTCACAAAACGAATCCAATAAAAAATGTCTCATCAAAAACGGAGTTCGAAAACGTAAATACGTAATCCTAAGGTTTCCGGTTTAGTCGTAAAGGACGTTAAAATAAAATCGTAAGTCCTAATCTCTTCTCGTAAATTTGTGAGTTTATGAACCAACACAAATTTAAAACTCCAAAATAATATTTACGGATAAATTTATTTTTCTGAAATGTTGGACTGTTACCAAAGACGGTTTATGTAAACGTAAGCACGTAACGTTGAATCCTCCAGTTTAAACGTAGTCGATGCTACTCCAAGACGTAAATCCAAATTTCTTCCCAAAAATAAGTGAGTTCATATTGTAACATTAAAATAATATTTTCAAATAATATTTGAGAATAAGATATCAATCGTAAATTGACGGATTGTCACAGAGATGGCCGATCATTCTACGATTTTAGCATGTGGAGTAGCCGAGGATGTTTTTGTAGAAGTGGGGAAGTTCAACTATCCCGTTGATTTTATAGTAGTTGACATCCCCGCGGATCCTCAAGTTCCTCTAATTTTAGGTCGTCCATTTTTAGACACCTCGAGATCACTTATCGACATTCATGCAAGCACTATCACTTTGAGATTCAATGAAGATGAACTTGATATAAACGCTACTCAAAACTCAAAACCTTCTCATGTTTATGAAATCGCTACCATCCATCACATTGACTTAGTTGATGTGGTTTGCGATGAGTTTTCACAAGAAGTCCTAAGTTTTTCTGATAGCTCGTCAAGTGGCAATCCTACTATTTTGGATCCAATTCTTGCTAATTCTACACCAAATCTCACTCCATTCCAAGGAGGCGATTTCACTTCAAATGAAATCGACAATGAAGATGAGGTGATTATTAGTGATGATACTTCTATTCCACCATTTCTTCCGCCGATGGAATTTATGAGTGTTGAGAAAAAATCTTCAATCGAGGAACCACCTATCCTTGAATTGAAAGATCTACCATCTTACCTTGAATACGCATTCTTGGAAGGTGATGACAAGTTTCCGGTTATTATTGCAAAAGGTCTTGCTAATGATGAAAAAACCGCGCTCTTGAAAGTTCTTAAAGCTCATAAAGGGGCAATTGCGTGGAAACTTTCTGCCATTAAGGGTATTGACCCAAAATTTTGTACTCACAAGATTTTAATGGAGGAGGACTACAAACCCACAATTCAAAGTCAAAGAAGGGTAAAACCCAAAATTCACGATGTCATAAAAAAGGATGTTCTAAAACTCCTTGAGGCGGGAATGATTTATCCTTTCTCCGATAGCCCATGGGTGAGCCCAATCCATCGTGTCCCTAAAAAGGGAGGAATGACTGTTGTGCCTAATGAAAACAACGAGTTAATTTCAACTCGTGTTGTGACAGGTTGGAGGGTGTGTATTGACTACCGAAAGTTAAATGACGCCACTTGTAAAGACGACTTTCCTTTTCCATTCATGGATCAAATGTTGGAGCGACTCGCGTGAAATGAATTCTATTGCATTTTAGATGGTTTTTCTGGTTACTTTCAAATCCCTATCGACCCTCGTGATCAAGAGAAGACTACGTTTACGTGTCCTTATGGAACGCTTGCTTATCGTAGGATGCCTTTCGGACTTTGTAATGCACCGGGTACGTTTCAACGGTGTATGATGGCTATTTTTCACGATATGATCGAGAAGTCGATGGAAGTGTTTATGGATGACTTTTCGGTGTTTGGCAATTCGTTCACGTCGTGTTTATCTAATCTCGAGCAAATGTTAAAACGTTGTGAAGAAACCAATCTTGTGCTTAATTGGGAAAAATGTCATTTTATGTGTAAACAAGGAATCGACTTAGGACATAAGGTCTCAAAAGAGGGGATTGAGGTCGATAAAGCTAAGTAGACGTCATGGCCAAGTTACCTCATCTCAAAATCGTTAAGGGAGTTAGGAGTTTCCTAGGCCACGCGGGCTTTTATCGTCGTTTCATCAAAGACTTTTCAAAAATCTCTCGACCTATGACACACCTTCTCGAGAAGGATGCTCCTTTTAACTTCAATGAGGATTGTGTTAGAGCTTTCGAAACACTCAAAAGGAAACTTACCGAAGCTCCCATTCTTGTTGCTCCTAATTGGGAATTACCCTTTAAAATCATATGCGATGCGTGATTATGCTATAGGGGCCGTCTTAGGGCAACGTTATGAAAAGCATTTCCGTCCTATCCATTATGCTAGTAAGACGATGACCGAGGCTCAATTAAAGTACACCACAACGGAAAAGGAATTCCTTGCCATGGTCTATGCTTTTGAGAAATTCCGACCATATCTTGTCTTAACTAAAAGCATCGTGTATACTGACCATTCGGCTATCAAGTATCTCTTAGCTAAGCAAGATGCTATGCCGAGATTGCTTCTTTGGATGCTCCTCCTCCAAGAACTTGATGTCACCGTGCTTGACAAAAAGGAGCCGATAATCTAGCGGTCGATCATCTCTCTCGTTTAGAAGATCCTCACAAAGATATTTTCGAGAACAAGAAATCACCGAAACATTTCCTCTCGAGACTCTAGGTGTAGTGAATTTAAAAGACACCACCCCATGGTTTGCCGACATTGCAAATTACCATGCGGGCAATTTCATAATCAAGGGTATGATGACACAACAAAAGAGAAAATTCTTTCGTGACGTCAAGTTCTATTTTTGGGACGACCCTTATCTCTTTCGGGTTTGTGCGGATCAACTCGTTCGATGTTTTGTTTTTGTTGCCGAAGCTTCTAACATCCTTAGAGCTTGTCACGAGGGACCCACGGGTAGTCACCATGGTGCTAATCTCACGGCTAAGAAAGTGTTCGATGCCGGCTTCTTTTGGCCTTCTATCTATCGTGATGCATACGCACTTGTGAAGTCGTGTGATTCGTGCCAACATCAAGGAAAATCGTCTCAACGTGATGAAATGCCGCAAAACATAATTCAAGTGTGTGAGATTTTTGACATTTGGGGCATAGACTTTATGGGGTCGTTCCCATCGTCTCATGGTAACAAGTATATCCTCGTCGCGGTCGATTACCTTTCTAAGTGGGTGAAAGCTAAGGCTTTACCTACTAATGATGCTCGTGTGGTAGTGAAGTTTTTGAAGCAACTATTCTCTCAGTTCAGAACCCCTCTTGCTATTATAAGCGATCGTGGAACCCATTTTTGTAATGACCAATTCGAGAAGGTCTTAAAGAAATATTGAGTTACTCATCGTCTTTCTACGGCTTATCACCCGCAAACGAGTGGGCAAGTCGAGGTTTCGAACCGAGCTTTGAAGAGGATATTAGAGAGGTCGATTGGAGAAAACCGTGCTTCATGGTCCGACAAACTCGATGACGCTTTATGGGCCTTTAGGATCTCTTATAAGACACCTATCGGTTGTACTCCTTATAAGTTCGTCTATGGGAAGAATTGTCATTTTCCCATTGAATTAGAGCATAAGGCATATTGGGCCCTTAAGCATGCAAACTTTGACTTGAAGAACGCGGGAGATCACCGGAAAAATACAATTGAATGAATTGGATGAACTAAGAGATAATGCTTATGAAAATTCATTGATTTTCAAAGAAAAGACTAAAAAGTTTCATGATGCAAAGATTAAAAACCGGGTTTTTAACGTTGGTGATCAAGTGTTACTTTTTAACTCTAGACTAAAGATATTTTCTGGGAAGTTGAAATCTTGTTGGTCGGGTCCTTTCACCATTACACAAGTGTTTCCTTTTGCAACCATCGAGCTAGCTCAAAATCATGGTCCTAACTTCAAGGTGAATGGACATAGGCTTAAGCACTACTTTGGTAGGGAAATTCCTTCAATGGATGACCTCGACCGAGTTACCTTCCCCAATAATAATTAGCATTGATGGGATCGAGTCGAGCTCATGTCTCGGTAATAAAAAAAAAGGTGCCTCGTGGGGGAGATCCCATGCTTATCCTTTTATGCTTTCTAATAAAAAATGAGAGGGGATTTGTGCCCTTCCAACTCGTTGTCTTGTGGTTGTTTGTGATTGTGTTATCTAGATCATCATCATCTACGATTGAAGACTCTCGTGTTCGTTTACGTGAGCCTCCATCGTTTGCTTGAAGAATTTTTTCACGAATCTATGACATATCCTTTATTGTTCTAACAATTATCTTTTAGAATAATTAATAAACGGCTCTAGATATATTGTTGATCACCCTTTCCATGCTAGATCCTAAGCATTCGACTCTTCGTCTCTAGTATGGGGGTGCTCCACCTTTAGACTCGAAACATTGAGGACAATGTTTACTTTTAGTATGGGGGGTGAATAGATACTTGCTTTGCTACACCCTCACGTTTTCCAACTTTAAACGTTTTGGTTTGTTTTGTTGCTAATAAGGCTAAAAATGGCCAAATTTTAAATATTTCTTAAGTTTTCATAAGTGTTTTTAAGACACGAATGTATATTTTCTGATGGGTAGAATAAGAGCTAATTTTTGACTTGATGGGCATTTGGAGCCCTTTACATTCCTTAACCCGCTCAATTCAAGTTTTGCAAGACTTTTATATAGTGAACTTTAAAACACGAAAGTCTTAGCTCATTCGGGTTAAGAACAAGAACTTTTGGCAAGTTCCTATAATTGATCCTAGAAAGTCACTTATCAAGGGAACTATAAAATGCATTCTCTAAACTTGAAAAAGTCCAAGAAAGTGCAAGATCCTATAGGTGGCTTGAAAACCCAAAACTTTGATTTGATATAGTCTTAATGAAAGCTAATCCAAATTTGGCTTAATTTTGACTTGCATGGCTAAGTATTCACGAGTCCCTTTAATTAGAGGTCTTTATATAGTGAAGAACGAGAAATGATAGAGTTATACAAGTGATCATGCTAAACGTAGAACATGAAAATGTTCTTTCAAAAACTCATATGTTTTTAATTGTGGCTTTTTCTCCCATAAGATCAATGCATTAGGAATAAAAATAATTGCAATAAGTAAGGTCGTAGGATTTGAAAGGTTACTTAGCTTCTAGCACAAGATCGTTTAAAAGTTGCTCGGGGTTGAATAGAGTTCATAGCCAAGGCATAACTTATTGAAGCAGGACACGAAGATTGGTGATAATCCAAAAAGGCCCTTACAAGGCATGAGGAGCTATATTTTGTTGCTAAAGATCCAAGATGATGTGAAGTATCATTGTTCCAAAATCAATATGAAGGATCGAGACACACGACGAAAAGCAATTACTCCCCTAAAGATCATGGAGAAAGTCTATCCAAAAAGACCCTTACAATGTATGAGGATAAATATATCCAAGTCAGAAAAGGAGGCAGATCGTTGTATATCAAAGTCCAAAATAAAGATTGAAGAGAAATGATGAAGTCGTGTTCCTAGTATAAAGAATCTCTCAAAAACATCAAGTGAAGAAATTCCAAAATATGAAGAAAAGACCATAATTTCAAGAACGTCTTCCCAAGACTTGAAGTATGAAGTACATTCCAAATATCGGTCCGTGAAAGGTCTCAAATTGTGAAACGAGTTATGCCAAGATATGAACATAAGGAGATACACGAGAAGCCGTTTTAAAATATTTTGTCCTTCGGCTAACTATCGATTAAATCGTGCTACTTTACTTTCGGACTAATAAATACTCAAATGAGTCAATATGAATGACAAATAGTTAAAAAATTCTAGTAACCCATTTCCTTTTATAATAACTAGGATTGCGGAGAGAAAAAGTATTACACAATTTGGACGTATGAGTAGTGTTAGCATTGTGACTTGTACCAACAATGATCTCGTTTTTGCACTTAGCATGGAATGTATGACAATTAAGGATGACGAAATTTACTCTATGGGACATTTACTTGTTTCTATTCATTGACCCTAAAAGTAACATTCGTGATGAAAATCATACATTATGTCTTTACACATCTTCGTAGTATTGTTGCAAGTCTTTTACTTTTCAATAAAGGTTAATAAAATTGAGTTTTGGTGATGCTTAGATACTTTAATCTAGAATTGCGTGAGGGCATGCCAATGGCTTAGTATGGGGAAGTGATGAGATGGCATTTGTACATGATCTCATCGTTCTTTTCGGGCTATAAATGCATTAAAATGTCATATAATACCATATATATATATGCTTGTATTTGTTTACTTGTGTGTTTTAGGTATGGATATCGTGAAAAAGACAAAATATAACAAGAAACAAGGAAAAACGAACACGAGAAACGAAGCCGTACAAAGAACCGGTCCGTAGTTCATGAATTATCCAAGATTAACCCTTGAAGACTTGAAGATATACAAGATTGATCCTCAAAATATGAAGAAATGACACTTAAAACCCTTGTATATTCATAATTACAAGTTTGGTCACTTAAGTTTGTCAAAATTACAAAATGGTCCTTCAACTTTGAAGAATTGGCAAAATTAGTCCCTCATCAATTCTAATTTGTCAATTATGATCCCTCATGAAGTCAAAGATACAATGAAGACCTTTAAAGATCAAGAATGTCCAAAATCAGTCCCTCAAATATTCAAACATGGCAAAAATAACCCTTGATTACCTATTGCAAAAGTTTTGTGGCCAAAGTATAAACTTTGAAAGTTTATTAACAAAGGGAAGTAAGTTTGTTGGGCTGAAATTCTTTTTATACACCTTTTGCCAAAAACCAAGGACCATATCTGCCATTTCTAAAGTTTAAACTCACAAACACGCGCCAAACAACATACACCCCCTTATTTCAGATCAAAGTTACTACTATTCACCCACATGAACCCAAGATTTACCTTCACTTAAACAAAGGGTAAAATGAAATTAACCATACCCACGCTTGATTCACACATGCAGAAACTCATCCCACACCCAAAACCCTCACTCCCACTTACCAAAGGGCCGCACCATTCAAGTCGTCCACCTATCACATCACAACTTAACCTCCAAGGAATGCCACGTGTCCAAATCAACAGCTAACACTCCTTGCTTGTTTACAAAGCTAAAAGGAACGCTCAAGATCATTTTAGACAGCTAAACAACTCAATGCACCCAAGCACAAATTTAGGAATTCCTAGCTAGGTTTTCATGTATTTTCTAGTTCTAGAATCATCCCTTGTACTCTATAAAAGGACCCCCAACCTGTGGTGAGGCCTTGGTTCCAGTTTTACCTTTTAAACATTGTAATCCCTTTTTAAATTTTATAAAAGTTGGTATTTTAAGAAAATTGTAATTCCTTTTTATGTTTTTGAAAGTTGGTGTTGTTTAAGGGTAATTCTGAGTTCCATTTGATGGTATAAGTGTGCTTGAATCTTGTAGTTCAAGGACGTTTATGTTTGGTAAGGTTTTCAAGTTTAAAATAATCTTGAAAAGTGGTTCATATTTTGCTATTTTTCTTGTACTAATCCTTGACCAAAAGCTATAAGCTCTTACAAGCTTGTTGACACCAAGCTTGTGAAGGGATTGGAGCCTTTGGTTGGGCTGTTTGTTCATTGTGTTGAAGAAATAAAGTCCTTGAGTTTCTACTTTGAAACATCAACCAAGGCAGTCATTCATCTCCTTTGTTGAAGTACTTTGGTCTTGTTCTAGTTGTTGAACCAAGTCCAAGAAGCATTGCTGATCCTCCTAGGATGTTGTGGAGGATAGGTATAACCTCTTGTTAAGATTCCTCTAAAAAATCACATGATATTGACTGTTTTATGTTTTGCTATGGATTTGGTGATTTTGTGTTTGTGCTTTGTGTTTTATGGTTGGTATCTGTTAGTTGTCACCTAGTGTAGCTATTTGATCATTAAAATCAGTAGGTTGTTTGTAGAATTAAGAAGTTGCTTTGAAAAAGGGCTTATACAAGGTTGTTTGGGTTTACTGGTTCATAAGGCGTTGTGGCCTTGTGCCCTTGGTTCTTAGGGTTTGGGAGGTCTAAACAAGTCATATTAAACAAGTTTTAGTCATTGGTTAAGTTTATGAAAGTTTGGAAAAGGGATTTGAAGTTTTGTAAAAATCTGATAAAAAGTGTTTTGAAATTGGTCAAACACATCAGATCCAATAACTTCTTTGTTTGTTGGATATAAGGTCTGAAATCAGGTTTGGGAATAGTTTAGGTGATAAGCTATCTGTGCATTATCTGTTTGGTGAATTTGGTGGCTTATTGAAGGAGCTAGGGCTTATCAAAGTTGGTTGAAGTGGTCATTTGCATCAACAAAGTGATCATCTCATTTTGTGCTTGCATTTGTAATTCTAGTGTATGCTTTGTTGTTTTGTTGCTTGGATCTTGTTTATGTGCTGCTTGTGAGTGAATTTTGCTATTTGGTGTGCCTTGTATCTGGCTTATAAGCTCACTGGCTTATTAAGCCTTATTTGCCAAAATCTGTCATCAACTGGTCAACGGACCTCTTGATTCACAAGGAATCCTCCTTGAGTTCTTCACAAAAGTTGCTTATAACAAGCCTATATACCATCCCTGATCATTTGGTGAACTTTGGAGTACTTTGAATTTTTGTCAAATAAGCACAATTTGGCTTATTTTTGAGAACTGCTTATTGGTACATGCAACAACTTAGCTTTTGTAATAGAACTCATTTTTCTTAGCTTAATAACAAGTCTGGAAGGTTACAAGTCTTTTGGTTAAGCTTTTGCTAGGAAACTAGCTTATTTGGCTTTTTCAACCAGCTTATTGGTTCACACAGCTTATTCTACTTGGATTTTTGTGATTTTCTTGATTGATTATTCTTAGTTAAGCTATTTGTGAGCTTTTGCAACAAACCAGAGCTTCTGAAACAACCTAGAACTCTAACCCGACTATTTTGTCTTTTAGTGAAATTGTTCTTTGCTTATTTCTTGCTTATTGAGTCTGCTTTTTCAAAATTTCTTTTCACAGATCTCTTAGGCATCTCAAAAGAAGGTTGTGTGTTTAAGCAGAGCTTATGGCATTGCCTTATTGCTTAATGGGCTCATTGGCCCAATAAGAATAAGTTGTTTGCTATTTAAGCTGTGATAAGCTCAAAATCAGATTTTGGGCCTTCAGACTTTTGTGCTTAGAACTAAATTTTGAGATAGATGGGGCTTTTTCAGGTCATTTGGGCCTAGTTTGACTTTTTGGGCCCAAAAGCCCATTAGAGTTGACTGTTTTTGGTTTTAGCCCATTTGGGGGCCCATTAGGGGTAATTTTGTAATTTCACTTTCATTTTCTGATTATTTAGGTTAAAATAAACTAGTTTGCAAGTTTTTTGAATTTTTTATAATTTATGGATTTTTAATATTATTTTAATATAATTGTATTATTATTTTTCAAATTTCACATTTTACACTTTTATATTTTTCTTAGCTTTAATAGATTAAAATAGGATTTTTGCAACTTTTAGATTAATTTTATCATCATTAGATTAATTTGTATAATTATTTTAATTTTCAATAGTTTTTAAATCATTTTAAATATTTTTTTAGTTTAAAAATTTATAAATACAGTTTTTAATCTTTTTAGATCATTTTAGAGGTTTATCAATTGAAAAATCTTTATTTGGGCTTTTTGATAATTAATTTGATTTTTAGGGCTTTAATTAGCATTTAAAAATTAATATTTAATTAGTTAAAAGGTTTAAAAAGTTTTGATCATTGGTAAACTCTTAGTTTATTTATTTTGATTTTTGGTAATTTTTTTAGGAATTTTTAGAATTAATTTTTATTTTTGCTCTTTTTACGGTTTTAGGTTTAGTCGTCGTAGTAATTAATTTTACGTCTTTGTCATTCTATTTTCTCATCCCCTTATTTTAAATATTAATCTCAAATCTTGCTACATCTTAGTCACACACATATACCTCCTTGGGAAACGAACTTTCACCTTTGGGTCATTTGTACACGGTTTTCCTAAACCATCGTATTTAATACTTTCCCTATTTATCTCCTTTTCCTAAAGGTGTGGTAAAACACTACAATCACGTATGCTAGGTTTTCTATCTTTCTTTGTGTTCAGCCTATTAGTCATTATAAAAGGAGCCATTGGATTGTAATGAGCCCTTGTTCTAGTTTTTTTGTAAAAATCTTTAAATGATTAATGATAATGAAAGTTTGCGTTTTGTACAATAACTGAGTTCCAAATTTTTGTTTTTCAGTAGTGTAAACATTTACTTTTATATGCAAAATTAGTGTAAGGTTTTCAAGGTTATTGTTCAAAGGTTTGTCAAGACGTTTTATTTTTAAAAAAATTTCAAGAGCAAACAATCAAGCTAAAGTGGAAGTGAAAGTGGAAGTTTTTGCTTGGTTGTTTGAGTAAGGATTGCTAGTATCTTTCAGTTTCATAAAGTTTGGTTTTCAAAGGGTTTTGATTTTCAAAAATCTGTTATAGGCTTACCTCTTACTGTTTCAAAAGTTATACCCACAAGCTCTTGACACCAGCTTGTGGGCTTAGCCTTTTGAAGCATGGATTGTCTTTTTTGTCTGCTGTGTTTGTGTAGGAACAAGGCACCAATCAAGACACCTCATTCTCATCTCTTTTTCATTTCAATTTTCATTACTTAGCAGGGCCTCTCTACATTTTCATAAGCCTCTCATAAGCCCAAGAAGGACCACTAGAAGGCATCAGCTAGGTACATTTGGCTTGAACCCTATTGGTCCAAATTTCTTGCTTTTATGTGATTTTTGTGAGATCTTTGTTTGAGCTGTTGGAATGTTAGTTTAAGCTTTGGATTATGCTTGTTTATGTTTAATATGCTTGTTGGAATAGATCTTTTTCAGTATTGAGAGCTTTTGTTTGAAAATTCTTTATTAAAATTTGTTTTTCAGTTAGAAAGGGGTGTTTGGATCTGCATATTAAGTTAATGAAGTGACAATTTTTTAACTTAAAATCTGTCTTCATCCACTCTAGTAGTTAGTGTTAGGGTGTTTTGGTAAAAATCAGTCAATAACAATCAGTAGGATATTCTAGTTTGTTTTTGAATTTTAGACCACAAAGCCTAGGAATCTGTTAAGATATCTTGCTTACTTAGGGTTTCTGATTGTTTGATCATAATTTGGTATGTTAATTTGGTAAATCTCTTGGCTTGAAACTCATTTATAGACCAAACATATCAGCTAAACCCACCAGACCTAAGTTTTTTGTTTTTCCTTCCTTTTTGCTGATAAAGTTGCTGAATTTGGAGGTTTTGTGGCTTTAATCTATGTGTTTTGTGTGTTTTTATGATTGTTCTTGTCTAACAAGCTCGAAACCAGCAAAAACGAGCCCAAAACGAGCCGAAAAACCATACAGTAACAATTCTCTTTGTTGTCCGAGAACGCTGCATTTTTTGTATTTATTATTGTTGTCCGATATCCGACAACACTGATATTGGACAACACCTTTGTTTGGTAGGATCTTGGACAACACAGAAGTACTCCACTTTGGAGTACTTTGGGGTACTTTCATTTTTAGCCAATGTTTTTAGTTTTTTTTTAACTTTTTCATTTTCCCTTGTTAATTTAGTTAAAAAAGATTTTTAGAAAAATTAAATTTATTTTTATCATTATTTAATTAATTTTTATCATTATTTAAGTTTAAAAATTGTTTTTAGCCTTTACAAAATAGAAAAATAGTATCTAAAATTTAGGAAAAGTACTTTTTAGTCTTTAAATTATATAAGTGAGTTATTTGTTCAATAAAATAATATTTTGGGCTTTTTCTTAATTATATTTAATTTTAGGGCTTTAATTAGCATTTAAAATTGAATATTTAATTAATAAAAGGTTTTAAAATTTATTTATTGGATTTTTATTCTTATTTATATTATTTTAGACTTAGTTTTAATTTTTAATTAATTTTTAGGTTTAATCGTAATCGTAGCTCGTCTTTAATTTTTCTCTCTTTACCCAAAAACGTCACTAATCCAAACTTTGATTTTATATAACTGGCACACTTCATTCACACACCTCCTTCGAGAACGAACCCGCATTTATTCGGTTTTACGTTTTTCCTAAAGCGTAAGACTTAATACTTGTCGCTCATACGCGTTTTTCCTAAAAGGTGTTCGATTATACCTACATCAGAAGCAAAAAATGGAGCTAAGTTTGGTGACGTGGCTGATCATTTGCATTTGATTGGTTAATACATCACATCACTACCAATCCACCAATCATCTAAAGCCACTTCAGCAAAGAGAAAGCACAAGAAGCACAAATCTGTCCACGGTGGTGATCTGTGTGAAGGTGAGTGATTTTCAGCCAGAGGATCAAAACCGAATGGAAAGAGGATTATAGATGCTTATCCAGGGGCCAAAAATGATTCCCCGTCAACAACCCACACCTCTTCACCAGCTATAAATACCCCCTCAAATCATGTATTCGGGATCCTTTCTTTTATTTTTAAAAAGTTATAATACTAGATTAGTTTCAGATAGATTTGTATTAATTTTCTTTTAAATATTGTAATTTTTGAGTTTGATGAAATAAAAGTAAATTTACTATTCTGGATAAATTGTTAATTTCAGTTTTTATGTTTATTGAAAACCCTTGCAATCTATTGTTTAAAAACTGTTATAACCAAGAATCATTCGGATCAACTTAATTAATAAGCTAAGTTGAGTGATAGATAAGAGGTAGGGATTGTTGGGAATAAAACGTAGCCAGTACACTTGAACGCTGACAAGAAGAAAACAAGCGTTGATAAGAAGAGAACAAGCGCTGATAGATCAAGCGTTGCAAAGAAGAAGTCAAGCGTTGATAGGTTGAAGACAAGCACTGATAGAAAGATATGGTCTACGCGTATTTTGTTTCTAGTTTGTTTCTAGTAAAGATAGGATCAACAATGTATATTCTATAATTATCTTTACCTAGAATAGCTGATACGTAGACTCTTGTACAAGGCTTCTTATGTCTATAAAAGAAGACCTTTAGGTTATGTTTCATATAATTGTTATATACGTTTAACACTTTCATTGTAAGCAAGTTCGTTATTATCAATCAAGTGAGTTTATTTTACAAATGTTTGTGTGTTCTTGTTTGAGTGTTAATTCCGCATAACACTTAAACTGTTTTATACATAAACAAAGTTTCTCTACGTGTTTAACTTGATCTAATCTCATTTACACAAGATAAATCGATCTAAGTTTAGGATCAACAAGTGGTATCAGAGCTTGTTGAGAAACTTTGATCTAAAAGAACACAAGAACCCTAAATCACGAAAAACCCTAATTTTCACAAAACCCTAAAAACATCATGTCTACTCCAGAAGTAACCTCCTCCTCCTCCTCAAACCACAACATCAAGATTCCCATGTTAGACCCAGACAATTTTGAGTTGTGGAAGTTTAACTTTGAGCAATATCTACAAATCCATGATTACACTCTCTAGGAGATTACTGAATATTGAAACACATTCAATAAAGCTCAAAACATTGTAGATGCCATTGCTACAAGATCAGTTGTTCAAGGATGCTTTGAAGCATATAAGAAAGAAAAACCTGAAGATGGTTGATTGTAGTGATTTTACTACTCTTTAGGAAAAGAGCGTAAATAGCGGAAAGTATCGAACAAATGACTTTAAGAAAAATCAAGTGTTAATGACCCAATCAAATAAAGAGAGAGAAAGTTCGTTTCCCAAGGAGGTATATGCGTGTGTTTTAACTTGTATTTATTTGAGATTAATATTGAGAAGAATGGGGATGAGAGGATGAAAAGACGGATATGCTAAAATTAAACTACGACGTAAAAGACGTAAACGTAAAGCCGTGAAAAACTACCCAAATTAAAAATTAATAATATACTAAAATCAAGAAAAGATTAAAAGGCTAAAACAAGTCTAAAATAATATAAATAAAGATAAAAATCCAACAAAGATATTTTAAAACCTTTTATTAATTAAATATTTAATTTTAAATGCTAATTAAAGCCCTAAAATTAAATACAACTAATGAAAATGTCTAAAATATGATTTTATTGAACTAATACTTAACTTATATTATTAGAAGACTAAAAAGTATTTTTCTAAAAATTAAAAGCTATTAAAGCTATTTTTAAAACTCTAAAAATGATTTAAAATGATTAAAAACTAATTAAACTTAAAATAATTATAAAAATAAATCTAAAAGTTATAAAAATATTCTAAAAATGGAAAAGGTCCTAATTAATGATAAAGAACTTAAGAAAAATGAAAAAGAAATAAAAATAAAATTTTGAATTTTTAATAATAAAATAATATTAAAATAATGCTAAAAATAAAAAGTTCTCAAATAAATTCTAAAAAATTCTCAAAAATCCTAAATATTCTAACTAAGAAGAAAATGTAAATTAAAGTTTCTAAAACCTCTTAATTAATTTTATATTAATTTTTAAAGTTGCTTAAAAATCCTAAAATCTTATAAAATTAAAAATAAGCCAAATTAAAAACCTAATAAGCTGTAAACCTCAAAATATTATTTTAAAAGCTAAAAATTATTTTTCCTAAAAATTAAAAATCTTTTTTCTATTTTTTAATGATTTTATAAAAAACGTATAATAAATAAATCCTAGAAAATAATTAAATAAAAGGAAAAATATAAAAATTAGCTAGAAAAGTCTTAATTACTACTATGATCCTAGGAAAAATGAAAATAAGCAAAAACGAAAAGCAAATAAGCTGGAAAATGGGGAAATAAGCCACGGCTTTTAAATAAGCAAAGAAATGAAAAACGTGATAAATAACTTTTGAAATCAACCCTTAACGTAAAAAGGAGGGTCTAGGGTTCGAGTCCGTTGCGGGCTACCTTTTTGTCCTTTTTTTCTTTTTTATTTTTTTCTTTTCCCAACAAATCAGTGACCTTATATGACTTGTTAAACTAAATCCACTTCCCTTTTTTAGTTAGATTCAACAGGAATTGAAATCAAAAACGTGCCAGTTGGTTTTATGAACACAAGCAGTTAGCTTGTTTTCTGAGTTTCCTTTACAAGTGACAAAAGCACCAAGAGGAGCTTGGGTGCCTTGTTTTGGTGGATGTTTGTGGACAAAGGGGGCACCCTTGTGCTCATAGAAGCACAAGGAGTCAATACAAGCAAGGATTAAACAACTAGCACACCAAATAAGCAAACCAAAGCTCACACTTAGCAATGTTAAGTTACTGATATGATTTTCTAGGTATGTGGACTTTTATAGCAGATTATTGGCTCAAAATTGAGTTTCAAACTCCTATGTTTTGCACACACAATCACCAAATGGTATTCAAACAATCTCAACTGCTAAGTAACCTTAATTCTAACAAGCATCCAAGAATCAAGCATCCAAATCTCACAAAAATGAGCAGAATAGAATATATGCAGATTTTAAACGCACTTTTCACTTTTTAATGCACAAACTTGCTTCAAAACTATCCAAACTTACTTACCAACTAGTAAACAACCTGTCTAAACCTTTTTTAACCTCTCTAACACGTTTTTAAATCTTGACTCAAAACTTTTGCCCTGCTTAAACCTATTTACAAACACCCTTTTAAAATTCTCTAAGCAACTTTTAACACACCAAAACACTTTAAAACCTAATCAAATTGCAACCAATAGCATCTAACATGTATTATAACACATAAGAACAACAATCAAACTCCTTAAACACACAATGGCACCAAATCAAATAAGATCATACAAACAGCTTATTTCTGAAATTTCCAAAAGGAAAAAGAGTGTTACCTTAGGGCTTTACATCCAAAGCCCTAGTGGATGAATATCCACCTCCTTATGCACCCGGGTGCATGCAGATCAAATATCAACAATGATGAACCTGTTTAAGAACAATCAAAACAAAACAGTATACAAAATATATGCAATATTTTATAACCTGTTTCTCTTTTTCTTTCTTTCTTAATCCTTCCAAAAACTTTTAAAACCTTGAAAACACGTTTCAATAACAATATATCACCAATTAACACTTACCTCTTAATACCAAAAACCTTGAAAACAGATTTTACCAAACAAATCTCAATTTTCAGAAACCTTTGAAATAAATTTTGAAAATCAAAATTACTTCACCAAATAACAAATTGGAACTCAGAATCAAGCTTCACACTACACACAACTTTTAAAAACAATAAAAAGGGATTACACTTGATTAAATCAAAAACCAAACTTTTATTTTTTAAAAAGGAATTACAAGGAAAAGCTTGAAACTGGAACAAAGGGTCATCACAGGTTGATGCCTCTATTTATACTAGTCTAATGAACATTCTAGGCTCTTAAAATCAAAACCCTAATCAGTAGAAATTCTCCAAAATGCCCTTGATGCGTGTTTGAGTGGTGAGCTGTCCACATTTGATCCTGGACGTTTATTTGTGCGTTGGAAGGAAGCAATACATCATGGTTGTTGATTTGGGACACGTCATAGTACTTGGGGATCAAGGTGTTCTCTGATTGGTGGAATGGGAATTTGGGGGTAGGGTCCACAGTGAGTGGGAAAAGGGTTTTGTGTGTGGGAAATGTTCATGCGTGTGTGAATCACACGTGGGCAAGTTTAATTGAAATTTACCCAGGTTTAAGTTGGGGTGAAAACTGGGTGGGGTGAAAGTGAATAATAACTCATTCAATCTGTTTTTAGGGGAAGTGAAAGTGTTAGGCGCCCTTTTTCAGTTTGAATGTTTCATTTGGCAACTTCAGTCCTTTTCTTTTGAGATTTTTGGCAAACAATGTTTTCCAGCCCTAAAAACGTGTTTGCTTTGTTAATAAGTTTCAAGGCTTGTCACTTTTGGCACCAAACTTCACACAAAGTTTATCAAGGATCATTTTTGCCATGCTTGGATAATTCAGGGACTGATTTTGGACTTTATTGATCTTCAAAGGTCTTCAATGTCTCTTAATCTTCATGAGGGACCATAATTGACAAATTGATTTTGTTGAGGGACCAATCTTGTCATTTCTTCAAAGTTGAAGGACCTTTTTGCAATTTTGACAATCTTAAGGGACCAAACTTGTAATTATCAATATACAAGGGTCTTAAGTGTCATTTCTCCATTAATGGAGGATCAATCTTGTATGTCTTCAAGTCTTCAAGGGTATTTGTTGAAAATTCCATGATTAGGGCCCGGTTCATTGTACGGCTTCGTTTCTCGTGTCCGTTTTTCCTTGTATCTTGTGATCTTTTGTCTTTTTCACGATATCCATACCTAAAATACACAAGTAAACAAACACAAGCATATATATGGTATTTTATGACATTTTAGTGCATTAAAAGCCCGAAAAGAACGATGAGATCATGTATAAATGCCATCTCATCACTCCCCCATACTAAGCCATTGCCGTGCCCTCACGCAATGCTAGAATAAAGTATCTAAGCATTACCAAAGTTCAATTTTATTAACCTTTATTGAAAAGTAAAAGACTTGCAACATACTACGATGATGTGTAAAGACATAATGTATGATTTTCATCACCAAAATGTGACTTTTAGGGTCAAAGAATAGAAACAAGTTAATGTCCCTTAGAGTAAATTTCGTCATCCTTAATTGTCACACATTCCATGCTAAGTGCAAAAACAAGATCATTGTTGGTACAAGTCACAATGCTAACACTACTCATACGTCCAAATTGTGTAATACTTTTTCTCCCCGCAATCCTAGTTATTATAAAAGGAAATGTGTTACTAGCATTTTTTATCTATTTGTCATGGATCACAAGTGATTCATATTGACTTATTTGAGTAGTTATTAGTCCGAAAGCAAAGTATTACGTTTTGATCAATAGTTAGCCGAAGGACAAAATCTTTTAAAACGGCTTCTCGTGTATCTCCTTAAGTTCATATCTTGGCATAACTCGTTTCACGATTTGAGACCTTTCTCGGACCGATATTTGGCATGTACTTCATACTTCAAATCTTGGGAAGACGTTCTTGAAATTATGGTCTTCTCTTCATATTTTGGAATTTCTTCACTTGACGTTTTTGAGAGATTCTTCATATTGGACCACGACTTCATCATTTTTCTTCAATCTTTACTTTGGATTTTGATATACAACGATCCGCCTCCTTTTCGGACTTGGATATATTTATCCTCATACCTTGTTAGGGTCTTTTTGGATAGACTTTCTCCATTCTTTAGGGGAGTAATAGCTTCTCGTCGTGTGTCTCGATCCTTCATATTGATTTTGGAATAATGATACTTCACATCATCTTTGGATCTTTAGCAAAAATAGAGCTCCTCATGCCTTGTTAGGGCCTTTTTGGATGATCGCCAATCTTCGCGTCCCGCTTCAATAAGTTATGCCTTGGCTATGAACTCTATTCAACCCCGAGCAACTTTTAAACGATCTTGCGCTAGAGGCTAAGTAACCTTTCAAATCGTACGACCTTACTTATTGCAATTATTGTTTATTCCTAATGCATTGATCTTATGGGAAGAAAAAGCCACAATTAAAAACATATGAGTTTTTGAAAGAACACTTTCATGTTCTACGTTTAGCATGATCACTTGTCTAACTCTATCATTTCTCGTTCTTCACTATATAAAGACCTCTAATTAAAGAGACTCGTGAATACTTATCCATGCAAGTCAAAATTAAGCCAAATTTGGATTAGCTTTCATTAAGACTATATCAAATCAAAGTTTTGGGTTTTCAAGCCACCTATAGGATCTTGCACTTTCTTGGACTTTTTCAAGTTTAGAGAATGCGTTTTAAAGTTCCCTTGATAAGTGACTTTCTAGAATCAATTATAGGAACTTGCGAAAAGTTCTTGTTCTTAACCCGTATGAATTAAGACTTTCGCGTTTTAAAGCTCCCTATATAAAAGTCTAGCAAAACTTGAATTGAGCGGGTTAAGGAATGTAAATGGCTCCAAATGCCCATCAAGTCAAAAATTAACTCTTATTCTATCCATCGGAAAATATACATTCGTGTCTTAAAAACACTTATGACAACTAAGAAAAATTTTAAAATTTGGCCATTTTTAGCCTTATTAGCAAAACAAAACATTGAAAGTTGGAAAACGTGAGGGCGTAGCAAAGCAAGTACCTATTCACCCCCCATACTAAAAGTAAACATTGTCCTCAATGTTTCGAGTCTAAAGGTGGAGCACCCCCATACTAGAGACGAAGAGTCGAATGCTTAGGATCTAGCATGGAAAGGGTGATCAACAATATATCTAAAGCCGTTTATTAAGTGTGCTAAAAGATAATTGTTAGAACAATAAAGGATATGTCATGGAATCGTGAAAAACTTCTTCAAACGAACGATGGAGGCTCACGTAAACGAACACGAGAGTCTTCAATCGTAGATGATGATGATCTAGATAACACAATCACAAACAATCACGAGACAACGAGTTGGAAGGGTACAAGTCCCCTTATTAGTGAATAATAAGCATAAAGATAAGCATGGGATCTCCCCCACGAGGCACCTCGTTTTTGATAACCGAGTCATGAGCTCGACTCGATCCCCTCAAAATGTGAACATTTAGGGATATCATGGTATGGTCAATTTTTTTAATGGGGCTTACATGATTTACAAGGCCCAAAAAGCAACCGGTATAAAGGACTAAGTCCTTCGATGATGCAAAATACCGGGGTCGAAAATGGCGTTCTCGTTTCCATTGGAAAAACAATTCAACGCTACTTCAACATGTGCCATAAACTCAATGAGTTTGAAGAAAAGAGATGAGAAGTAGAAGGGTGAGACAATTGGTAAGACAAACGTTTGAGCTACTCGAGGTAGACTCGCACCAAGCAAATAGAAAGATTTTCCATTTATTGCATCGGTGGAAGACCGAGATTTCCCTTTACATGAAATTCCGGGATCGAATATCTCGTCCTCGGTGGACAAGGATGAGGGAACATAAGTGGCTTCCCCCATACTAGAACCACACAAAACATCGTCAAAAGGAGTAGATGAGTTTGTAGCACTCAAAACATGCGGTGATGACGGAGTTAGATTTGTAGAAAAATCAATTAAATCACATTTAAGATCTTTTCCTTTTTTATCTTTTGAACTCTCCTTATGAAAACCCTTTTTGATTATGTCAAAAATATTCGGTGTTTCTAAAACGATGTTAGTTACACTAAAGATTCTCACATTTTGAAACCGTTTTGGTTTTGGTGGTGGCAAGTTCTCAAAACGTTTATCGACGAAGAAAACCTCCCCATCGGGGTCAACATATTCATCATCCGAAAGATCTTCCGTAGAAACCGGAAACTTATCAACACTTTTCAAGAATGAATGTTCTAGGTGAGGCGAAGAATTTTTCGATTCAAGTGTTGACGGTTTCTTCTTTGTAGGCTTAGCACTCATAACCTCCACCGGCGGAGGAAATGGTAAATTGCTTTTGGAGACATTCCCTAAAACTCTTGGTGAAAATTCTTTGCAAACGACATTGGTCGAGTCACCATGGTTTAAAGTTGCAATAGAATAGACATGAGAAAGATTGGAGTTTTGTGTTGCATTGATGACAAGTTCTTCTTCATTGAAACGAAGGGTGATTTTTCGAGCATGAACATCGATAAGTGCTCTTGATGTATCCAAAAATGAACGACCCAAAATGAGAGGAACTTTTCGATCGATGGGAATGTCTACAACGATAAAGTCAACGGGATAGTAAAACTTTCCGACTTTAACGAAAACGTCCTCGGCTACTCCACATGCCATAATCGTAGAATGATCGGCCATCTCGATAGACATGTTCGAAGGAGTAAGAGCCGGAAGCGAAATCGATTTGAAGATCTCGAGAGGCATTAAATTAATGCTAGCGCCAAGATCGGCCAAGGCGTAGCATTCCTCCATATCTTGAATAGCACACGGAATCAAAATTTTACCGGGATCACCGACTTTTTGTGGTATGCGGCTTAGAAAAACCGATGAACAACTAGACGATTGTTGTAACTTCTCTTTGTTGTTTAGCATACTTTTGAAGTTTGCGGCGAATCGAGGCATCATGATTAAAGCATCGGCAAAACTTATGTTAAAATGTAAATCATGAAACATTTTCATAAATAGCTCAAATTGATAATTGTTCCTTTCTTGTGCTTTTTCTTTGTTTCGTCTCGAAGGGTAGGGTAAAGGTGGTGTGGGTTGGTCATTAGGCAACGGCCTTGGAAACTCGGGTTCCACAATTGGTATTGGTTCAACCGTAGGTGTGGTTTGAGCGGTACTTCGTGGGCTTGCAATGTGCTCCTTTTCGACCATCACCTCGGGTTCCTTCTCGATTTCCTTCTCCGTAGAAGTACTTGTACGAGAGATTGGTTCCTTGAAAGTTTTACCACTTCGTGTAGCAACAACCTTCAATTCTCCCCTCGGGTTGTTAATGGTATCACTAGGAAGACCACCCGAAGAAGAGGGCTTACACATGATTGCTTCAAACATCTTAGCCATTCGGTCCTCAAATTTTGATTGCCTAGCATCCGCTTTTAATAACTCTTGCTTAATCTCATGTTGTCCTAATTCCATCTTTTGTTGGTTTTGTTGAAGACGTTGGACATTTCCTTCCATTTTGTTTGCATGAGTTTTAAGTTCATTAGCAAGTTCATTTTTAATCTCGTTTTTCAACTCGGATCTTAAGCTAATCATCTCACGTTGCATATTATCAAATTTAGCATCATTTGCTTTTGCATAATCTAAAAATTCTCCTTGCAAATTTTTCGTGTGAGCATTTTGAAAACCTTGTGTAGTGTTTTGAAAATCACGGTTTTGGTTTTGATTAGAGATTTGTCCATTCCCACTTTGATAATTCCCTTTGTTGTAATTGCGTGTGTTGCCTTGGTAATTACCTTGGTTGTTGTTTCGATAATTGTTAGCATTTTGGTTTGGTGGAGCTTGATTTGGACGAGAACCTTGGCCGTTTTGGTTATAAGTTCCCGTTGCTACGTAAGCACTCGAAGTGTTACCATCCGCGGTAATGCACTCGGAAAGATCATGAGCTCCCCCACAAGATAAACAACTCTTAGCAACCGCTTTAACCGAAGCGGAATTGGAAGCTTCTTGAGCCTTCCAATGGGACATTAGATTAGCAAATCTATCAAAAAACCGATTTTCCTCATTAGCTTCATCATGTAAGGCATTAATGCTACGAGACGATTGTGACGAAGATGACGAACCCATATTGGCAACACTCGGTGTGTTACGAGGGCTATAAACCTTAGATCGATTTTCAATGATTTGTAAAGCCTCATTTGTCGTCTTGCACAAAAAATTACCACCCGCGGCGGCGTTCAAATAATCTCGTTCATGATCATTAAGCCCGTTATAAAAAGTATCCACTTGATGTAATTCCGAAAAATCATGGTGAGGACATTCATGTAACATCTCTTTAAATCGTTCCCATGCCATTGAAAAACTTTCATTATTACGTTGCACAAATCGTGAAATCTCATTTTTTAAGTGTGTTGTTTTCGATGGTGGAAAAAACTTGTTCACAAACTTAGAAACGAGATCGGCCCATGTCAAAATCGAATTTGGCGGTTCTTTCTCGAGCCAAATTTTTGCGGGTCCATCCAACGAATATGGAAACAACATCATCTTAATGGCGTCATGTGGAACATCCTTAAATTTGCTAGTAGCGGTGAGACGGTTGAAATTCCTAATGTGGTAATGCGGGTTGTCTTTTTCGTGACCTCTAAACTTGTTTGCTTGCAACATCGACATTAAACCCGTCTTAATCTCGAAATTCTCCGCAAGGATGGCGGGAATCACAATAGCCTCTCCAAAACCCTCGGTGGGTGCTTGTAGCAACTCCATCATAGTACGATTAGCCATGACGGCTTCTTGTTCTACAATAGGTTCAAAAATTGGAGGTTCTTCAACAATCAACGATCCTTGATTTGCTTGCTTTTGAAGACGTTTACGAGCTCGTTTTGCTTGATTACGAGTGATCATAAACTTCACGAAGAATGGGAGGTGAGCAAAGAAGATTCTTTTTGGTTGTTTTGTGGATTTTCAATTTTTTTGTGTTTTTGATGATATTTAATTTTTTGGGTTTTTTGGTGTATCTTCGTAGACAACAATCTACAAAATCTCTCCTCGAATCAAACTCTTGATTAAAGAAGCCTCAAAGGAATGAAAACGATCACGTGGAGTGAACGCCTTCTAATGACTTTAGAACTTTGGTGAAAACCAAATTGTTCACGAGGGTTTAATCACAAAGAAACCAAGCAAATATAGTATACGTATTAATACTTTGGGCGGCAAAACCCTCGATTAGCCTTCAATGTCAAAATACTCACAAGCAAGCGGGGAAACGAGGCGGCGCGAAGCACTTAAGAGCCTTTTTCCTTAGGGTATATTTTATAAAACCCGCCTTATACCCACCTTATAGTTTGTATTTTTCAAAATCGAGCTTCACGAAAGTATTTATCTATTTTTGCCTTTTCTTTTTGTTTGAGATTCGAATACAATAATTAGGAGATCAAATCCCAATTAAGGTTGTGTTTTCACACTTTTGGAGATATTGTATATTGATTGTGATACATAATACAATATATTAATAATATTTGTACAAGAAAAACCAAGAAAACCGATAATACGTGTTAAGGGAGTTCCACTTAACACAAATACTTATTATGGATAATATCAAAAACAAAAGCTTCCAAATTAAAGCACAACACACCTCCCCGGCAGCGGCGCCAAAATGATTGTAGTGATTTTACTACTCTTTAAGAAAAATCAAGTGTTAATGACCCAATCAAATAAAGAGAGAGAAAGTTCGTTTCCCAAGGAGGTATATGTGTGTGTTTTAACTTGTATTTATTTGAGATTAATATTGAGAAGAATGGGGATGAGAGGATGAAAAGACGGATATGCTAAAATTAAACTACGACGTAAAAGACGTAAACGTAAAGCCGTGAAAAACTACCCAAATTAAAAATTAATAATATACTAAAATCAAGAAAAGATTAAAAGGCTAAAACAAGTCTAAAATAATATAAATAAAGATAAAAATCCAACAAAGATATTTTAAAACCTTTTATTAATTAAATATTTAATTTTAAATGCTAATTAAAGCCCTAAAATTAAATACAACTAATGAAAATGTCTAAAATATGATTTTATTGAACTAATACTTAACTTATATTATTAGAAGACTAAAAAGTACTTTTCTAAAAATTAAAAGCTATTAAAACTATTTTTAAAACTCTAAAAATGATTTAAAATGATTAAAAACTAATTAAACTTAAAATAATTATAAAAATAAATCTAAAAGTTATAAAAATATTCTAAAAATGGAAAAGGTCCTAATTAATGATAAAGAACTTAAGAAAAATGAAAAATAAATAAAAATAAAATTTTGAATTTTTAATAATAAAATAATATTAAAATAATGCTAAAAATAAAAAGTTCTCAAATAAATTCTAAAAAATTCTCAAAAATCCTAAATATTCTAACTAAGAAGAAAATGTAAATTAAAGTTTCTAAAACCTCTTAATTAATTTTATATTAATTTTTAAAGTTTCTTAAAAATCCTAAAATCTTATAAAATTAAAAATAAGCCAAATTAAAAACCTAATAAGCTGTAAACCTCAAAATATTATTTTAAAAGCTAAAAATTATTTTTCCTAAAAATTAAAAATCTTTTTTCTATTTTTTAATGATTTTATAAAAAACGTATAATAAATAAATCCTAGAAAATAATTAAATAAAAGGAAAAATATAAAAATTAGCTAGAAAAGTCTTAATTACTACTATGATCCTAGGAAAAATGAAAATAAGCAAAAACGAAAAGCAAATAAGCTGGAAAATGGGGAAATAAGCCACGGCTTTTAAATAAGCAAAGAAATGAAAAACGTGATAAATAAATTTTGAAATCAACCCTTAACGTAAAAAGGAGTCTAGATCAATGGTAGTTCCCTTAACCCTCCAGCGAGAGGTCTAGGGTTCGAGTCCGTTGCGGGCTACCTTTTTGCCCTTTTTTTCTTTTTTATTTTTTTCTTTTCCCAACAAATCAGTGACCTTATATGACTTGTTAAACTAAATCCACTTCCCTTTTTTAGTTAGATTCAACAGGAATTGAAATCAAAAACGTGCCAGTTGGTTTTATGAACACAAGCAGTTAGCTTGTTTTCTGAGTTTCCTTTACAAGTGACAAAAGCACCAAGAGGAGCTTGGGTGCCTTGTTTTGGTGGATGTTTGTGGACAAAGGGGGCACCCTTGTGCTCATAGAAGCACAAGGAGTCAATACAAGCAAGGATTAAACAACTAGCACACCAAATAAGCAAACCAAAGCTCACACTTAGCAATGTTAAGTTACTGATATGATTTTCTAGGTATGTGGACTTTTATAGCAGATTATTGGCTCAAAATTGAGTTTCAAACTCCTATGTTTTGCACACACAATCACCAAATGGTATTCAAACAATCTCAACTGCTAAGTAACCTTAATTCTAACAAGCATCCAAGAATCAAGCATCCAAATCTCACAAAAATGAGCAGAATAGAATATATGCAGATTTTAAACGCACTTTTCACTTTTTAATGCACAAACTTGCTTCAAAACTATCCAAACTTACTTACCAACTAGTAAACAACCTGTCTAAACCTTTTTTAACCTCTCTAACACGTTTTTAAATCTTGACTCAAAACTTTTGCCCTGCTTAAACCTATTTCCAAACACCCTTTTAAAATTCTCTAAGCAACTTTTAACACACCAAAACACTTTAAAACCTAATCAAATTGCAACCAATAGCATCTAACATGTATTATAACACATAAGAACAACAATCAAACTCCTTAAACACACAATGGCACCAAATCAAATAAGATCATACAAACAGCTTATTTCTGAAATTTCCAAAAGGAAAAAGAGTGTTACCTTAGGGCTTTACATCCAAAGCCCTAGTGGATGAATATCCACCTCCTTATGCACCCGGGTGCATGCAGATCAAATATCAACAATGATGAACCTGTTTAAGAACAATCAAAACAAAACAGTATACAAAATATATGCAATATTTTATAACCTGTTTCTCTTTTTCTTTCTTTCTTAATCCTTCCAAAAACTTTTAAAACCTTGAAAACACGTTTCAATAACAATATATCACCAATTAACACTTACCTCTTAATACCAAAAACCTTGAAAACAGATTTTACCAAACAAATCTCAATTTTCAGAAACCTTTGAAATAAATTTTGAAAATCAAAATTACTTCACCAAATAACAAATTGGAACTCAGAATCAAGCTTCACACTACACACAACTTTTAAAAACAATAAAAAGGGATTACACTTGATTAAATCAAAAACCAAACTTTTATTATTTAAAAAGGAATTACAAGGAAAAGCTTGAAACTGGAACAAAGGGTCATCACAGGTTGATACCTCTATTTATACTAGTCTAATGAACATTCTAGGCTCTTAAAATCAAAACCCTAATCAGTAGAAATTCTCCAAAATGCCCTTGATGCGTGTTTGAGTGGTGAGCTGTCCACATTTGATCTTGGACGTTTATTTGTGCGTTGGAAGGAAGCAATACATCATGGTTGTTGATTTGGGACACGTCATAGTACTTGGGGATCAAGGTGTTCTCTGATTGGTGGAATGGGAATTTGGGGGTAGGGTCCACAGTGAGTGGGAAAAGGGTTTTGTGTGTGGGAAATGTTCCTGCGTGTGTGAATCACACGTGGGCAAGTTTAATTGAAATTTACCCAGGTTTAAGTTGGGGTGAAAACTGGGTGGGGTGAAAGTGAATAGTAACTCATTCAATTCGTTTTTAGGGGAAGTGAAAGTGTTAGGCGCCCTTTTTCAGTTTGAATGTTTCATTTGGCAACTTCAGTCCTTTTCTTTTGAGTTTTTTGGCAAACAATGTTTTCCAGCCCTAAAAACGTGTTTGCTTTGTTAATAAGTTTCAAGGCTTGTCACTTTTGGCACCAAACTTCACACAAAGTTTATCAAGGATCATTTTTGCCATGCTTGGATAATTCAGGGACTGATTTTGGACTTTATTGATCTTCAAAGGTCTTCAATGTCTCTTAATCTTCATGAGGGACCATAATTGACAAATTGATTTTGTTGAGGGACCAATCTTGTCATTTCTTCAAAGTTGAAGGACCTTTTTGCAATTTTGACAATCTTAAGGGACCAAACTTGTAATTATCAATATACAAGGGTCTTAAGTGTCATTTCTCCATTAATGGAGGATCAATCTTGTATGTCTTCAAGTCTTCAAGGGTATTTGTTGAAAATTCCATGATTAGGGCCCGGTTCATTGTACGGCTTCATTTCTCGTGTCCGTTTTTCCTTGTATCTTGTGATCTTTTGTCTTTTTCACGATATCCATACCTAAAATACACAAGTAAACAAACACAAGCATATATATGGTATTTTATGACATTTTAGTGCATTAAAAGCCCGAAAAGAACGATGAGATCATGTATAAATGCCATCTCATCAATGGTAGAGTTGTGTCTGCTGAGGACATAGCAAAAGAGAAGGGTTGATATGAAAACCCTAAGCATTCTAAAACTCTCTTTGGGACAAGAAAATCAGCACAAATACAGAGGTTATGAGTCTGCAAAAGATCTTTGGGCAACCCTTGAAGTTGCCAATGGTGGTTATGCTGATACGGTGGAAGAGAAAAAGAAGCAACTCTTGCATGAGTATGCTGTTTTTGAGGCTCAACCTAATGAGAAGCTAAGTAGTGTGAGAAGCAGACTTCTCGACATTACAAGTAAGCTGTCCTTCATGGGGACAGTGATTGGTGATGTTGACATTATTGCTACTTTTCTTAAAAGCCTTGGTGATGCATGGAAGATTAAGGCAAGGTCTATAATTGCCAATAACACTCACAAAAGTTCTACTTATGATGATGTGTACAATAAACTGAGGCTGATAGATAATGAAACTATTTTGGATCATGGAGGCAAGTCTACAAATGGTAATATGGCCTTCTTCTCACATAGTGAACGTCAATTAGATAAGAAGGAGTCATACATGCACCCAGTTACTGGATCAACCTGTGTCAACGCTGGATCATATCCTGTCAACGCCTCACATTCAGACGCTGACACATACAAAATTGACTCACCAAGAGTTAAACCTGCTGGTATGGATCTAGATACTGTGTGTGCATACATTGCTTCATTGCCCAATGGTTCAGTGATTACTTATGAGGACCTTGAGCAAATTAGTGATGAGCATTTGGAGGAGATGGATATTATTTATAGTGCTGGCTGAGAGCAAATGTGCGCCTCACTTTGGATACGGGAATGTGCGCCGCACTTCTGACTATGTGCGACACACTTTTGTGCATTCCAGAATCTTCTTTCAATAGTTTTCTTAAATTGCACAATAAGGAACCTTCTTTGTATTTTCTTCACTTTGCTTGTTTATACTTCATACTTGCATATAACACGCAATATATTAAATATCGAAAGCTCTTATTTATAACAGAAAGTGGCATTATAATAACGGGTTGAATATGTAGATTTTGGTCGTTATCAATTCCATTCGAAATTCAAACAAACAAACAAACGACCGAACCCGAAAACGGTCAACCAAACAAATGATCGAATCCAAAAACGATCCAACAAACAAACGAATGATCGAAACGGAAAACGATCCAAACAAACAAACAAATGATCAAACCTGAAAATGATCCAAACAAGCAAACAAATGATCGAACCTGAAAACGATTAACCAAACAAACGATCGAACCTGAAACCGATCTAAAACCAAACCCAAACCAATTTGGTCGAATTTGTAAATGACCTAAAAAAATTCCAAATAGTTACTCCATCTTACCTGACAATTCCCGAAAAGTTCCCAAACCAACAAACGAAAAATTGAATGAACCGACTACTCCACCGTAACCAACAATCCAAAATCTAAATATAAATCCTTGAACAATCGATCAGTAACTAGGCTTAAAAAAGTCTAAATAACTCTTAATACGGAAAAAGACCCCAATATTCCTCCAGATCATCCAAATCAAATAAAGGACCAATATCACCTAACCCAAATTAGAAAAATAAAACAAATCCCAATATAACGAATTTCGAAAACCTATGAAAAAACAATCGGTGGACCTAGAGTGCGATTGTCAAACGTATCACCAACTTCATAGAGGTCGACAAAAGAATTTAAATCAGTCTAATTACAACCAAAACCAAAACAATCAAGAACGAACGAACCCTTTTTGTTTTTTTTCTTTTCTTCTTCATCGTGAATCTTTGTAGCTCTAAACCTACTTGTTGAATAATTCAAACAAACTAAAAAACAATCAATCACGAACAAACGAAGCAGAATCTTTTATTCAAATACCAAAGTTACAATCCGAAAGATACAAAGGAAACAAAAACACTTAACTCCTATTTATAGGCCAAACATACTTGTTGCACAAACTAAACAAATTACTAAAAATAATTTACTAAACAAATCCTATAGCATGTGCAATTTTAAATCCTATATGTTTGATCAATTGTTAAAGCCATAACTATACAGATATGTGCATGTTGGGAATCATAAAGACAATTTATGTTGTTTAAGATAGTTCTTTAATCGGTTTATTGAGAAGAAACTCTACATCAAACTTAGAAAGTGATACGATCACTTGTTCATAAGAACATTTCTCTTTAACGCATGCATGTGTCGTAGGTACACTTTGAATTAAAGTGTCAAATCGTAAAAGAATAATTTCTATCTAACTTGTCACTTTTTAACATTCTGTGTAAATACGTTTTTTCTATATTATTATTAACCATTGTGATTTCGTACATTGCATGTACGGGTGACTTGGGCTGGAGGAAAACATGCGTGTGTTGATCTGACTGGGGTTTCTCCTCTAGTGGGGTTGGGTAGCAGTTTTACAGCGGGTCATGCTGCTTTGAAAGCCGCCTCATGCAAAGTGACAAAACACGAAAAATCATGCATTGAAAATCAACACGTGTTTATTCTTTTTGCATTTGATACCTTCGGTTTCTTGGCACCTGAAGCGGTGGAGCTTCTGAAGAGAATTCAGCGCGTTATGGATAGAAATGTTATGACACCTAAATCCACAGATGTGGTTTTTCATACAATTAGTTTCGCTCTTCAGAAAGGACTTGCGGCGCAGCTTGTTGCTCGCTTGCCTTCTACAGCTGTGTAATTAAATCAGATATAATATTTATTATCATTCAGTTCGTAAATTAAGGCACATAACTATAAACACATAAAATTTGACTTTTTTAAAAAATTATATTTCATGCTACGCAAAATGTATTTAAAAAAGAACTATGTAACTTTATATAAGAAATTTTTTTGATAATTATATATACGCAAGTTAATGTAAATATTATATATTTGTTTATGTTTCTTTTAAATGTTTTTTTTAAAAAAATTATAAAATAAAAAGATTAAATTACAAAATATTAAGGCACATAACTATAAACACATAAAATTTGACTTTTTTAAAAAATTATATTTCATGCTACGCAAAATGTATTTAAAAAAGAACTATGTAACTTTATATAAGAAATTTTTTTGATAATTATATATACGCAAGTTAATGTAAATATTATATATTTGTTTATGTTTCTTTTATATGTTTTTTGTAAAAAAATTATAAAATAAAAAGTTTAAATTACAAAATATTATTTTTTTCTCCAAAAATCATATTTTCTTTTTTAGAATCCTAAAATTTTAAAAAGTAAAAATATTTTCGTTTGAAAAAACGTAAATTGTATAAAAAATAAAAAATATAAACATTTTAACCTTTTCAAAAGATTAAAGTGCATTTTATAAATTCAAATTTTGTTAAAAAAGGATAAAAGAAAATTCCTAAAGAGGAAGGGTTTGAAAATTTTAAATGTACAATATGGTAAACAAAATTTATAAAAATTTTAAATAAATCTAAAATTCCTAAAGAGGAAGTACCATATTTTCATATAAAAGAAGTATTGTAGAAAATAATGTATACAAACATTTATACACAAAAAATTATGAAAAAAATTTATAATTGTTTTTAAAAAAGTAAAATTTACATTTAAGTTACAAAAAAAGTAAACTGCAATTCTTTTAACAAAACACTTTAAAGAGTAAGGTGCAATTTTTTTATGGGATTAGATTTTTCTTTTTTAGAAAATCAAAATTTAAGCATTTACTTTTGACCGTCGCTAATTTAAACGACTAATGTTGAAGTAAGAAATTAAACACTCATTAAGTTAACTTACTAGAGAAAGTAGAAAAAAAGTCATCGTTATAGACGATGTACAAAAGCAAAATGTTTAATGATAATATATAAAAAACATTATTACACAAAACGATAAAAAGTAACAAGTTGTATAACATTTTAAGTTATTAACCTAATCATAAAACATAACAAATTATATTTTCTTGTCATGTGTCAACACTACCTCCTAAGTTTCTCAATTATTATCTAATAATTACATGTTACGGAGTTGTTTACAAAAGTACTACATGTGATAAGCATGTCAATATATTATAATACAAAAAAAGTAATACTAGAATACTCCTAAATCAGCTTTATAAGTTAATTTAATTAATTACCTAACATGCTCTCTACAATATGCCAAATTACTAATAAAATTATTCTTCAAGATAATATATTAATAAATAACATTAAAAATCAAATAAACGATTTTTTAAAATAAAATCAAACAAGTAGTTAACTAACATAGTTTTAGCAGTATGTGCAAACTCTAAATATTATTATAATTACATTTTATAATATCGTTTAGAAATTGTTAGTATTTTAGTTATAATAGATATTACAAAGTTGCGAGTGAGTTTAGGGTCTCGTTTGATCTATAGAAGGGTTTGGTAGTCGAATTTTAGCATTGGTTACTAAAAAGGAAAAACGGAAATAGTATTCTAAACATATCAAATATCACATATGACAAAAGCTCCATGTGAAACTCTATTTATCTAAAGAACAACCCACACTTACTGACTCAACCTATAGGAGTCGGATTTATCATTTCTCATAATAGATCCAATTCCAAATAGTTACACACGCGCGCGCGCACACACACACACTATCTTCACATACGCGCGCGCGCACACACACACACTATCGACCAAATCCGCCATTAAATTACCATAATAAACCATAACCGCTATCCATGTTAAAGACTAATCTCATGTTTGTGACACCCCCAAATTAGGTTTGTAGCTGAATAGTAATTGGGTGTCATGTTGTGGATCATGGAACAAATGGCATAAAATGTATTGATCATAATTTTATGATTTTTAAATACAATTGATACAACTATGTCTTTTCTATATTATTATTAACCATTGTGATTTCGTATATCGCATGTGCGGATGACTTGTTTGACTTTTAACATTAGTCCTTCACATTAAGGCACATAACTATAAACACATAAAATTTGACTTTTTTAAAAAATTATATTTCAGGCTACACAAAATGTATTTAAAAAAGAACTATGTAACTTTATATAAGAATTTTTTTTGATAATTATATATACGCAAGTTAATATAAATATTATATATTTGTTTATGTTTCTTTTATATATTTTTTGTAAAAAAATTAAAAGTAAAAAAGATTAAATTACAAAATATTATTTTTTTTCCAAAAATCTAATTTTCTTTTTAGAATCCTAAAATTTTAAAAAGTAAAAATATTTTTCTATTGAAAAAACGTAAATTTTATAAAAAAATAAAAAATATAAATATTTTAATCTTTTCAAAAGATTAAAGTGGATTTTATAAATTTAAATTTTGTTAAAAAAGGATAAAAGATTCAAATTTTCCGAAACTAATTTGTATAGAAGTAAGATTTTTACTTTTGAAATTTTTAAATATACAATATGGTAAAGAAAATTTTCAAAATTTTAAATAAATCTAAAATTCCTAAAGAGGAAGTACCATATTTTCATATAAAAGAAGTATTCTAGAAAATAATGTATACAAACAGTTATACAAAAAAAATTATGAAAAAAATTTATAATTGTTTTTAAAAAAGTACAATTTACATTTAAGTTAAAAAAAAGTAAAGTGCAATTCTTTTAACAAAACACTTTAAAGAGTAAGGTGCAATTTTTTTATGGGATTAGATTTTTCTTTTTTAGAAAATCAAAATTTAAGCATTTACTTTTGACCGTCGCTAATTTAAACGACTAATGTTAGAAGTAAGAAATTAAACACTCATTAAGTTAACCTATAAGAGAAAGTAGAAAAAAGTCATCGTTATAGACAATGTACGAAAGCAAAATGTTTAATGATAATATATAAAAAAACATGATTACACAAAACGATAAAAAGTGACAAGTTGTATAACTTTTTAAGTTATTAACCTAATCATAAAACATAACAAATTATATTGTCTTGTCATGTGTCAACACTACCTCCTAAGTTTCTCAATTATTATCTAATAATTACATGTTACTGAGTAGTTTACAAAAGTACTACATGTGATAAGCATGTCAATATATTATAATACCAAAAAAAGTAATACTAGAATACTCCTAAATCAGCTTTATGAGTTAATTAAATTAATTACCTAATATGCTCTCTACAATATGTCAAATTACTAATAAAGTTATTCTTTAAAAGAATATATTAATAAATAACATTAAAAATCAAATAAACGATTTTTTAAAATAAAATCAAACAAGTAGTTAACTAACATAGTTTTAGCAGTATGTGCAAACTCTAAATATTATTATAATTATATTTTATAATATCGTTCATAAATTGTTAGTATTTTAGTTATAATAGATATTACAAAGTTGCGAGTGAGTTTAGGGTCTCGTTTGATCTATAGAAGGGTTTGATAGTCGAATTTTAGCATTGGTTACTAATAAGGAAAAACGGAAATAGTATTCTAAACATATCAAATATCACATATGACAAAAGCTCCATGTGAAACTCTATTTATCTAAAGAACAACCCACACTTACTGACTCAACCTATAGGAGTCAGGTTTATCATTTCTCATAATAGTTCCAATTCCAAATAGTTACACACACACACACACACTATCTTCACATACCAACCCTCGACCAAATTTGCCGTTAAACCACTATAACAAACCATAAACGCTATCCATGTTAAAGACTAATCTCATGTTTGTGACACCCCCAAATTAGGTTTGTAGCTGAATAGTAATTGGGTGTCATGTTGAGGATCATGGAACAAATGGCATACAATGTAGTGATCATAATTTTATGATTTTTAAATACAATTGATACAAATATTGTTTTAATGCAATCTGTTGAAATGTTGAATATTATTTGTTACAAGTATCCCACTGAAAACAGATCCGCCAATCATTTTTATGCACATAAATGATGCTCAGTCCATGCTCATATAATCCAGCTTAATTTCTTGAGAAAAACATGCTTAAAAGGGTCAACATGAAGTTGGTGAATTCATAGAGTTTTGTAGAATCATATTCCAGGACTGCATAATGTCCTACATAGTGTTGCACAATGTTTGATATAAAAATAAAGTTTAGGATCTCAAAATATCTGTTAGGACTTATGTAATAGGTGTAACACCCCCAAATATTCATACATTGGTTTTGCGGAAGACTCGTTGGTGTTACGAGATAGCACATTACTCAGATAATAGACAACGCTTAAAAATCGCGTAGTTTAATAATAAAGCATTTTCCATTTATAAATATCAAATTACAGAGGTCCCAAGTCATAGTAATTCATACAATTTTACAAATCATTTGAATGGAAATTTGTTATTTAAGTGCGGGCCATGAATTCTTGTTGTCTTCCCGAGAATTACCTTCAAGTACCTGAGATAAAACATGTTAAAAGAAAAGGTCTGCAAAAACGCCGAGTGAATTCATAGAGTTTAATAAACCATTAATATATCACCGGTATATATAATCGTTACCGAAAATCATTTTATACAATTCCTAGTCGTAGGCCATAAAATAGGCCAAAGACATTTTTTTACAAATCTTTGTCATAAATCATAATATAGGCTTTTGCCTTCAAAACCATTATACGAACCATTGTCGTAAAAACATCATACAATACGTTTTATAACGTTGTATAAAGTTTAAATAAAAATCGTTATATGAAAATGGTTATGTAAAATCAAAACACGAACATAATATCGATAATAAGACCCCGTATTGCTAGTCAGGCAATATATTATAATTCAATTCACATATCAGTAATTTCGTTATTGGATTATTATAAGTCGCATGACATTGCTACCTTACTATAACAAACAACGGGTAGCTAACCCGAAACTCATTTGCCCATCTAAAACAGCGTGTCGTCACAATAATCACGCTTATATAAATCTTCCCATACAAAAATTCGCTTACCAAATCAATGTGGCACGACGGGGATCAATCGTCATGGCGCGAACTGGGGTGATCTTCCCCAAATAGTACTATTATATGCATAAGCGTCTACCAAATTCCGGTAGTTCACAATTCATGATAATGGGACTTTTAGTGACATAATCTAACTATAATAATCTATTTCATTTCATTCATCGAGTCATATAATCATTCATCGGGTCATATAATCATTCGGGTCCATATCAATAAGCAAACAATCGGGCCAATTGGTGTCCTATTTTATTCAAACTAACATGTTATCTCCCTCGTGGGTTTATAAAACATTTCATAAAAACATTTAAAAGAGTGTGAGGCTATGAACTCACGTTGATTGGGAAAGGCGGGTTATCGACGATTTGGATGTACGGTACGTGCTTTAATCACGGAAACCAAGACAAATAATACTTGTCTTAGACTCTTGTCCAATGACTTTATAAAAACAATGGCTATATATATATGATGATTTTATAAGTACGATGATGATGATCAAGTGAGATTTTATCTCTTCATACACATTATAGTGTTATGTGTTAGTCACATTTTTGACTAGTTACACTAGTTTCAATCCAATTCCATATTGAGGCCCATAAGCCCATTAAAAGCCCAATACATTATATTAGTCCATTTATACTTTTAATACCAGGCCTTTACTCATATGTTTAGCCCAAGTGGGTTAAGCCCAATGAGTAAGTCCATTAGTGTTTAGCCAAATTAGTTGGGTTAATAGTCCAATAAGGGTACTTTGGCCCGTTAATGACCATAAGTTATAAAGCTCGGGTTTTATCGGTTTTTACTTGTTAAATGTACTTATACATCAGTATATGAGTTATAAAAAGTTTACATTAGACGGGTCCGACCGTCTAAGTTTTAATTGACGAAAACGTTAATCTTTCGGTTTTAGCCGAAAAGACATAACACTTATGTATATAATTTTATAACTTATAAAACATACCAATTTGCAATTTTTATATAATGTCACATTTACTTATCAAAATATATACTTATTTATAAGTATTATATAAGTTAGTGGGTTTTAGGTATGTATTTTATATTAGTTTTACTTGAGTACTAATTTTATAATATATACTTTTATTTTCCAAATCTGATTATGAAACTCACTTTCACCATTTTTATCATATCTTGAGTTCTACAAGGAGATAGAAGCTCATTTTTGGACAGCACAACCTACATAATATTTTCTACGATTGACTCCAGTTTAGATACTGCTCATTCATCCTCAAAACGTCTCTAATAATTCTTCCAAAACAGACTATACATATTTGAACCTTAATAATGTTTTGATCATATCTCACTCATTTTATGGATTCCATTGAGTGGCCAACTCTCACATATGTAAAAGTCATATACCTTACTTTATATTAAATTATCCAAGTAATTTTAACAAGTTATCATATGGTTCTTTACTGTTTTATACAGCCTATTATTTTAGTCATGATTTCAACATCTTTTCATGTAGCTTTTAATTTTTTTAACTAAATTTATCAACACAGGATCCCTAAATAATACATTGATCATCATATATCATCATATATATATATACATTTAGAAAGAAAATACAAAATTACATTTACAAAACAACAAGGAAATGGAAGGAATGATCTTGTTACCAACCAAGATAGTGAAAGTTATGATTAAGGCTTCGATTTTGATGACAAATCTTGTGGTAAACCAAAATCAACTTAAAGATCACCCAACTCTATGAACACTTTGTGGAAAATAAGCCCCTAGACACCAAGGAAACTCCTTTGTAGATGTTATGATCACCATCAATCATCAAGACTTCAAGAGGACATCATCTTTTGCAAGAATAACATAAGATTTGTGGTTGAATTTAGATCAAATGGGGTGTTTATGGTGTATAGTGGACGGTAAGGGTGGGAGAGAGTGAGAGGATTGTGTGTTTTTGCATGTAAGAATAATGAGTTGCTTGTTTAAGCTTTGTTGGTTTTGATGCATAGATGTTTTTGTTAGCAAACTAGGACAAGAATCCTAGTTGTTAACTAGAAATTGACACACAACAAGTGTGTTGGTGAAGCCTTAGCCGTCCCATAGTGGGGGTGGGGAAAAGTTATTTTTTCTCATCCCCATTTATTTACGGGTACTCCTCGATTCTAGTTTCCTTGATTTTCGTGCCCTCGGGTTGTTTTACCAAAAACGTTTTTATAAATTATGAATCAACGACACAAAACGAATCTAATAAAAATTGTCTCATTAAAAACGGAGTTCAAAAACGTAAATACGTAAACCTATGGTTTCTGGTTTAATCGTAAAAGACGCTAAATTATTCACGTAAGCTCTAATTTCTTCTCATAAATTTGTGAGTTTATGAACCAACACAAATTAAAATCCCAAAATAATATTCGAGAATAAACTCATTTCCTGAAATGTCAGAATGTCACCAAAAACGGTGTATGTAAACGTAAGCACATAACGTAGAGTCCTCCGGTTTAGACGTAGTCGATGCTACATTAAGATGTAACCCAAATGTCTTCCCAAAAATGTGTGAGTTCATAAATTAATAATAAAATAATGATTTTAAATAGTACTTGAGAATAAAATATCGACCATAAACTGATGGATTGTCACAATAGGTGTTTTGTAATAGGTTTATTACGATGTATGTATTTCCTCCTGGTCATAGTAGTAGTAAGAGTAATATGTTGCTCCTGGTATAATAGAAAGTCAAACAATGTTATTAGTAGTAATCTGTTAGGATATGCATGAGATATCTTAGGAAAGGATATGCATATCATATGTTACACCTTTTGTGTTTATGAGATTTTAGGGTTTTCTTGTAGTATAAAGGAACCCACTAGTATAAGGGTTAGACACACCTTTCACCTTTCACCATTTCATTTCATATCAGTAATATTAGAAATCTTTAGAAACGATCATGTTATTCATTTAGTTAATTGTTTCTTCTTTCTCTTAAGTGTTTGTATTCCGCACAAATACTTTGTTTTCATTAGAGTCTCTCTGTGAATAAACTTCTGATTATAGAAGTTGTTCACCATCCTTAACAGGCCGAAAGATCTATATCTAGAGGACTCAACAAGTGGTACCAGAGCTTGGGAGAGTCTCTATACAAGAAGAACTATTTTTTTCTAAACAATCCTTTAATCATGTCTGCTTCAAGTTCTAATGAAACCGGACCACAAACCACCACTCCATACAACAAATACATCAAATCGTTGCTACTATCTCTAACATAAATGGAAAATTCCCATACGTAAAGAAAGAAAAGTATGAAAGCTGGGCTATGAAGATGGAGTGCTGCATCACCAACACTGATCTAGCATTATGGAAGATTGTTCAGAATAGTAACAGCAAGGGGTGTAATGGAAGAGATAAGAATGGTGCTATTACTATTCTTGACCCCAAAACACATAAAGAAATCACAGCAGTACAGAAGGAAATCAAAGCAAAAACCATTTTGCTTCAGTCTTTTCCGGATGATCATATGGGTGATTTCTATCACTCGGATGATGCAAGGGAGATACGGAATCCCATCAAAGCAAGGTTAGGAGGGAATGAAGAATCCAAGAAGATGAGAAGATCAATGTTGAGAGATGAATTTTCAGAATTCAAGATCTCTAAATTAGATGGTCATCATCAAGGGTATGATAGGTTTCAAAATATTCTTAGCCAATTGAATCAACTCAAGTCTAAACCAGACAATGAAGACATCAATGCTAGGTTTCTTAGAGCTCTGCCTCATTCATGAAACCAGGTAGTCATCACCAGTACAAAAAAGTCCATGGAGAGTGGTCCAAAAAGGCAATGGAGACTGGTTTTGTAGGACGTCTCTATATGGAGGATCTCCTTGCTCAAAACATAAAGAGACTACTTTTTAAACCAGTCTATATTAAAAGAATCGACATTGATTATCTTCATAAAAAAAAATCTCTTTAGAGATTGGTCTCCATACTAATCTCTAGAAAGCAGTCTTTTTAAGAGCATCTAACCAGTCTTTTTATGGAGTAAAAAATGTGTTTTTTTCTAAAAACCAATCTCTTTTTAATTAATTTTTTTTTTGAAAAAAAATTTGGAATTTTTATTAAATTCCAAATTTTACAAATTTAACCCTCTACAATGAAATAATGTAAATACAAGAATTCTATAAGAAAAAATAAATTAAAGGACTTGAATTGTCATAAACAACAAATGTATGTAAATAAAGACAACTTTATTAATTGGAAGGATTTAAATTGTCAAATTCATATTTCAAATCAGTTTTTTTATTTAACTTGTCGCCACAATGTAAACCAAGCTCCAACAATCGCGTTCAAATCTTTCTTATTCAACGGACGCTCGTTATTCCACGGTACCTACAAGTAATTTAATAAAATTAACACAATAAGCTAGATAAAAGAAACATGCAAATCAGACCAACGAAGGGAATTAAAAGATAAAACATTGACTTGTGGAAAAGAGTTGTTAAGGATAATAATGGGTACTAACCCAACTACTATAGCTGATTGATAAAATTTTTTATCTTAAACTAACCGCAAGAGCTTATTAAAATCTATCCTAGAAACTAGCTACTAAAGTTGTCTTAAACTAATGTGAAGACCTAAAAAAGAGCAAATGATTATTGCAGAGGTTATAAGAACTAAAGTAGCTTGATCAGCTTCACTCAGATTACCACAACTAACTCATTCTTAGGCACAAGAAATCATGATAAATTGGGATTCCAAAATAAGCACTCAATTCAAACACCTATAAGATGATTCACAGTTCCTCAACTGATCTTTTGCTAAACTAATATTTCCAATTGAGATACAAACTTGTTCTGTGATGTGTACTTTAGTATCTATTAAACAATACTCAAGTATTAACCAACAAAAAGGAATCTATAAGAGTATAATCAATGAAAATACTAGTTTTAGTTAGGGAACATACTTGCAGCATAGGGAAATCGCGAAACCGGTTATATTCAAAAAGCCAACTGCAAGTAACTATATTCATAGACTAGAGTTCGTGCAACATATAAAAAAAAGGAATGGTTAAAATTGGTTGGTAAAACAATTAACACCAAGAAACAGTGCATGAGGTGCTTAGTTGGTACACATATAAACCATATGTTGTGAACATTCACATCCTCATATAAGACAACGAGCTTAACTTACTAGTGAGCAAACAAAATTACACATCTTTCGGGAGGTGGAGGCATATCAGACTTGGACACTCCTATCAATGTGACAATCCCGACAACAAGAATTACCCAGCCACATATATCGTACTTCAATTCACTACTCTTGTTCTTGGCATACACCTGTAACACAAAATAATTACGTGTTAGGGACACCTTTTACATGTTGATCCCAAACTTAGATCGGTTTAGCTTTATGTATACGAGATTAGATCAAGTAATACACTTAGAGAAACCTTTGTATATGTATATGACAATCTAAGTGTTATGCGGAATTAACACTTAAACAAGAACATAATGATATAAACAAACTTTTACTTTGATTAACGATATCAAACTTTCTTTCAATGAAAGTAGTTTATGAATGAAAACTTATATTGAACATTAACCTAAAGGTCTTCTTTTATAGACATAAGAAGCCTTGTACAATAATCTATGTATCAACTATTCTAAGTAAAGATAAATATAGAAAATACATTGTTGTTCCTATCTTTACTAGAAGTAATCTAGAATAAAATAAACACGTAGAGTATATCCTTTCATCAGTGCTTGTCTTCAATGTATCAACGCTTGACTTTGTCTTGTCAACGCTTGATCTGTCAGCGTTTGTTTTACTCCTGTCAATGCTTGTTTTACTCTTGTCAGTGCTCAAGTAGACTGGCTATAATTTATTCCCAACAATCCTCCCCTAAACTTGATATCTACTCTAGTGATCAAGTTTCTGAATAAACATTAAGAACTAGGAGGAATCTTACAAACCTTCTCGTATCGGTTTAGCTTTATGTATACGAGATTAGATCAAGTAATACACTTAGAGAAACCTTTGTATATGTATATGACAATCTAAGTGTTATGCGGAATTAACACTTAAACAAGAACATAATGATATAAACAAACTTTCACTTTGATTAACGATATCAAACTTTCTTTCAATGAAAGTAGTTTATGAATGAAAACTTATATTGAACATTAACCTAAAGGTCTTCTTTTATAGACATAAGAAGCCTTGTACAATAATCTACGTATCAACTATTCTAAGTAAAGATAAATATAGAAAATACATTGTTGTTCCTATCTTTACTAGAAGTAATCTAGAATAAAATAAACGCATAGAGTATATCCTTTCATCAGTGCTTGTCTTCAATGTATCAACGCTTGACTTTGTCTTGTCAACGCTTGATCTGTCAGCGTTTGTTTTACTCCTGTCAACGCTTGTTTTACTCTTGTCAGCGCTCAAGTAGACTGGCTATAATTTATTCCCAACAATCCTCCCCTAAACTTGATATCTACTCTAGTGATCAAGTTTCTGAATAAACATTAAGAACTAGGAGGAATCTTACAAACCTTCTCATATTGGTAATAAATAAATCTGATCAAGTCTTTGGCCACATCACTTGAATAATCAATTTCTAGCTGAGTGTTCTTCATCTTCTCCAAGACTTCCTTGGACATGAAATACTGACCATCCACAAGTAGATACTCAGCAAACTTTGTAGAACTCAAATAATAAACACCAGCAGCTGAATACAATCTCCATTGAAGACCACTGAGATCATCTTCAAGATCCTTCCAAATAGCAGGATCTTCATCAATTGGTCCACACATTCTCTTGAATGTTGACCACAGTTTTGTTCCATTGACTGAAGTTGGTGCTTCAGTCACATACTTGGCCTCTAATAACCTCCATAGGTCTACCAAGTCTTCTCTGTCAAAACTTGCAAACAAAGATATAAGGGTGGTAAAAGTGTGAACCTCTTTTCCATACCTGCCAATCTTCCAAAACCCACATTCATCTTCATCATAGCTTACAATTGGGTTTCTGGAATCAAGTGGTAACACTTGTACCATATCTGAAGCTTCTAATGGTGAGAGCTTGAGACTCTTTCTTATGACAGCTTCACTTGGATGTAATGGATCCATATCTTTGGGAAACTCAAGAGAAACTCCCTTTTTCACTGGTCTGGGAACAAACATTGCCTTCTTGAGCTCCATTTCCTCTGCAAGTTCTTCTTTTCTTTCATCAGAAAGAAGTCTTAGAGTGTTTTCTTCCTGCACTCTAACCCAAATAGGATAAGCTCTACATTCCAACTCTTTAAATGTCAATCCAGTCAATTTATTATAAGTCCACCATGTTCCATGACATCTGAGCAGCATGAAGTACAACTCCTTTCTATCCCTTCTCAAATTTGAGAGAACATTGCTTGCTTTGTGCTTTAGAATGACCTTGCAATCCTTTTGTACTCTGAGAAGAATCTCCAAACCCCATATCTGATCTGAAATGGTCAAATGTGGATTCTCTATACACCGATCTTCCCAGGCATGATACATCTGAACAACCTCTAGCATATCAAAATCAACCTTCCTTCAACTCATTCAATTTCTTCTTGGCCAGCTCATCACCATACTCAAGTCTTTCAGGCTGTTCTATGATCATAACACTTAAGTCTGAACTGGCTTCATCACTTCCTTCTTGATCTTCTGAAGTGACAACAAAAGGTGATTCACCCAATTGCTTTCTTTCTTGTTCCACAATTTGTGCATCCAACCTTCTATCAAACTCAATTTGTGCTGCATTCTTTGGAACAACTTCTTCTACAATAATACCCTTACCCTTATCTAATGGATCAACTGTTGGTAAGGTAGATGGTAATACCTGTGAAGAAACCTCTTTGATGATGGAAGATAACTGGAATACATCAACCTCATTTGTAGGTCTGTCAACGCCCAATTCTGCTTTGTCAGCGCCCAAGATACTCATGTCAGCGTTCAAATTCTCCTTGTCAACGCTCAAATTTCTTGCCTCAGCGCCTTTTGCAATTTCCTCCAACATGGCTGTAAATGACAAATTTAAGTTTGTAGGAGAGACTAGAGACGTATCAAAACCTGTCTGTTTCTTCAAACTTGTTAGAGCCTTAACAACATCCAAAGATTGACCATCATGAGAGCCCTTATCACTCACATTTATTTGTTCATCCTCCCCCTTGGAAGATTCCTCCATCACTCTCTTTGTACTAGCAGTCTCCAAGATAAAAATCCTCTCCCTCAATTGCTTGAGTTCAAGGCCTTGCGTGTTGACAACTTGTACCAAGTCTGCATTTTGCTTTTGCAAGCTCATGCAGACAGCCGTCAATTCCATTAGGGTCATTGGTTCCAATCTGCCCTTTTCTAAAATGGGTATTTGACCTCCCAAGTTAGATTCATTGGGCATGGATGAGGTCTTAATTATGGTAGGACTGTCTTGGCCAGCTTCTAAGCCAGAACCAATAGTCCCAGCCTCATCCATAGCACCAACCACACTTGTGGTGGTGGTTCTCTCTGCTACATGGCTAGGACCACTATAGGAGAACACTCCAGTAGTCCTTTGGCGTTTTTGTAACCTATATTGTGTTGGGGGAGAAGAAGATGTGGATTGGGTGGATGTGGGTTGGTTAAGGGGTGTTTGGGTCTGTGATGGATTTGTGTCAACGTTTGAAATAGGCACATCAACGCCAACATTTAACGTGTCAGTGTCGAAGGGTTCTTGGTCAATTTGCATATGTTGTGGTGAAGGTAAAGGATTAGGTATTGGGTCAATTTGGGGTTGGGGGTCTGGTTGGGGTTGTGCTGCTTCAATGACAGCAATCATAGCAGGGATGAGTGGTAGGTCACGATGTGGGGGTGAGTTCATCTTCATAAAAATTGCTTTCTTTTGCACAGGGATCGTGTTGGTTCTACTAGATGTAGATCTTGCAGCCTGTCAGGACCGGTGAATGACTTCTGTAATCACAAGTCAAATCACAAAGAGACTCTATACACAATATGAATGTAAAATATAAATGTAATCAAGAATAACAGAATAACTATAAAGACTTGATCCTTTCTAAGGATTTCTAATATTGATAATCACTAGAACTACGTTTTGTGAAGGTGTACATAACCCTTCTGCCTAAGGTTACTTTTATACTACAAGGAAACCCTAATACAGCATTAAAGAAAACGTGTAAAACTGATATGCATATCCTTTCCTAACATATCTCATGCATATCCTAACAGAATATTAAGTAAATAATAAAGTTTGACTTCGACTAGGACCAGGAGGAGGACTTGCTCATACTACTACTAGGACCAGGAGGAACTACATACCTCCTAGTCTACCTATTACATATAACTATTACAATGGTCCTAACAATCCTCCCCTAAACTTGAATTTGACCTGTTGAGTTCAAGTTTTCTGGAAAACGTGCAAAGAAAGCCCGAGGATTGTACCAGCAAAACAAATAGCAGCATCAACAAGATAAGAATCAGAGTAACCGCCGCAACATGAAACACTAGAAGCTTCTCCAAAGCTTGTAACAAATCAGCATCGTGTTGAATCTTTTCAGCAACATGAGCAGATCTGATGAGCCTTTACCAAGTAGCTGCTCGCTCTGGGCTAGCTAGTCATTCTGGTGGAATAAGCATCACCCTGGGAGACTAGAACCCAGCCTAACTCTTAGAACGTGAATCAATGGTGAGTGGGAGTACCCTGATGATTTTAGGCAAACCATCACAGCCGTCAACGGATTTGATGCGTCTTTACCAGAAGTCGTACCCCTCTGGACTCGCCAACTCTTAGCAATGAAGCATCGATGAGTTGAACACCCTATAGCTTTAAGCAAGCTATTACAGCTATCAACGGATTTGATAAGATCTTTACCAAGAGCCGTACCCCCTTGCATTAGCCACTTTTCAGTCCAAGACTATGGCAAGTGAAAACCATCCAGTTTTGGGTAACCTGGCAACCATCAACGGATTTGAGAATCGCACCAGGAGCCGTACCCTCAAGGTGAATCAACTTTTTCTTGTCGATTAGACATGGTAAGTTGAGAACCATTTGTTGTGTGGACCACATCCAACACCAAGTAAAGCCAAATACCAGGACACGCACAAATCAGTAACCAGAACCCACAATGTGAAGCAGCCAAGGGATATTATTCACAAGTATAAAATCCAAACTGTGTTTAAAGTATAAGCAGATATTATATAAAATTTTTTTTTTTATTTTTTTATTTATTTATTTTTTATTTTTATGAAGTGTTAGATTATTTGTTGTTTTTTTTTTTGTTTTTTTTTAACTATAAAGAATGAAGGTCACAAATCACTGTACATATTGGTGAAAAGAATGAGAAGAAGAAAAAAAATACAAAACATAAACACTTACAACCCAATCACATCACATACCAGAAGCAGCCTTCTTATCTGCTATCAACCGCGCCTGAATACCTTCCACCAATGCCGTGGCCATAGAGGACTCATTTCCAGATGGAGCAGTAGAAGTTTGCAAGTGACTAGCCAACATCGCCTCCATCGAAGAAATTGTCAAAGGATACTCCACATCCGTTAGCATAAAAACCATATGACACGATTCTAATTCCAACATATGAACACCACATCCAGCATATAGCTTCCAGCGCTGAATCACCCATTGCATTTGATCCTTCCATATGCCCGAAACAGGAGCATTAGGAGGAGCATCCAACATCAGCTTAAGATCAGCCCAGATACGCAGACCAGGCCATGAAGACACAGCCATCGGGTCAAAAGGCATACTAAAATCAACAAGTCCATACAAGGCCATAAGATCCATACGGTCAGCCCAAGACAACACACCCTGCAAACCCGTTGCCAAACGCATAGACCCATCACTCAAAGTAATCCGATGGGATACGCCACCAGGAAGTGTTGTAGAACGCTCAACCGTATAACAAGTAATGTTCCCATTGCCCAAAGGTAAGTCAGAATCACTGTCAGAAGCTGCATCAATCAAATTCTCAGGATCCCGCTTCTCATAAGGGACTGTCTTACCACGGCGAACACGACGAGCTTGTTTCTGGTGAAGGGAACGTCTAGGTGTGGGATCACTAGGTGTGGGTTCAACCTTTACCCTAACCTCAGCAGCAGCAGGGGGAGCAGTAGAAGTAGACTCATGAATGTGCCCACCCAATGGACCAATAGGAGCTGCATCAGAAGTAGGATTTGGTTGAGTTCCAGGAACTGGTGGTGATGGAGATGGCAAATCATGTGTAGTAGCAGTAGTTGTGGTGGTGGTAGCAAAGGTGGTTGTTGGAACATGTGTGGTGGTGGTAGTAACAGGTGTGGTGGTAGAAGCATGAGTGGTGGTGGTAGCAGCAAAGGTGGTGGTAGCAGGACCAGCAGTAGAACCCAAAGGAGCAACCAAAGGAGAAGTAGAAGTACCAACGGAAGTAGCAACAAAACCAGATGGACTAGCAGCAGAACCAGGAGTGGGTGCAGATGAAGCACCAGTAGAAACAGCAGGCGTAGAAGAAGTCACACCACGAGGATGGTAAATAAATCTTTCCGGAATTGGTTGACTCTGACGCTTAACCATATTTTCATAAAGTGCCTTGAGCTCATCAAAAGTCAAAGCCCGCACCCGGTCCCACTTCCAAGGAGCATTAAAATGAGCAGCAGACTGATATTTCACATAACGTTGCATCTGCTTGCGCTCCTTAGTCCGTGATAAAGGTCTGTTCTTTCTATTTTCCCTAAGTGTGCAGCAAGGGCCAACTGGTGCGTACGCATCAATACCATAGCCCTCAGAATACAATTGTGCTCATCAACATCGTCACCCAAAAGATCTGTAAACTGAGCATAATCCCGGGTGAGAACAGTCAAAACTTGCATCCATTCACTATCACTCCAATGCATGGCATCGTGCTGAATTTGTTCACGCCTCCGCTTTCGAAGCTCTTCCTCAGCAGCCCTATCAGCTTCATCAATCTCGGCTTTAATCCGACGAGCAGCCTCCTCACCTAGCCTTTCCTCTTCAAGCTGGCGACGGGTACGCTTGCGAGATGGGGATGGAGCATCAGTCATTGGGGCCTTGCCCTTCAAATCATGAGAGGGACTAGCATTAGAACCATCGGCAGGATCAGAATCACCACCCATAGAAGTGGGAATAGCACCAGGAGAAGGAACACTGGAGGACGTCGGAGGAACCGGCAAATCATCATAAACTTTATCAGCAAAGGCAGCCTTTGCCAATAATGTCAAACCATCCTCAACATTCTCCGTACCCTCCTCATCAAAATCTGAATGGATCACATGCTTCTTACGACGCCGTTGCTGAGTTTCCAACGCTTTGATGCGATCAGTCAGAGGAAGAAAAAACTCCCTAGTAAGTTTCCGATGTTGATTCAAATCAGCTTCCAAAGAAATCATCCGCTCATGGTACCTGCGCATAAGATCAAGCAAAGATATAAGTGTAGTAGGCTCCTCCGCCTACCCACCAAGAGAACTTGGATCAGGGAAAGCGTCATTGGAGCCCGAAGCAACATATGGGTCAACCTGTGGAGTACTAGCACCAAACGGTTTATCAGTCGAGTGTGGGGCAGGACTAGGAGGTGGAGTCTCCACAAATGGAGACTTTTGTGGGACTGAAGAAGGACCAGCCTTGGAAGGGGATGGTTTTTCAACCACCACCTCCTCAACCAGCTCCTCCTCAACCACATGAGTGGCACTAGCAGTAGGAGCCTCCTCCTCCATGGGGTCATCATCAATCACAACGAACGCAGTAGCCTCCTCCTCCTCACTCATAGGACCCTGAGCCAATCCCAACATGGCCTCAGTCAGGGGCCTCCATTCCCCAGTATACCTATTGACCATATTGTAATACACTTTTGCTGTAAGCTTAGACGGCACATGCTCAGTCCTATCACGAGGAATGCAAACTAGGATTTGCTGAAGAAACCTAGGGTACATAAGAAACTTCTTTCTTGAACCAGCATTAGACAGATTACTAACCATCCCCTCAAATAGATAATGAGAAAAGTTAAAAACTCTACCCTGGGCTAAGCAAATAAGACCAGTAGCCAAAGGAGTAGGGAAAGCATCCCAACTCCCAGACTTGGGACTCATACAATGGATTAGAAAGTGGACCAGAAGCTTCCATTGGGGGGAAAACCTATTTTTCTGGAAGTTAAACTTCCCCCCATGTTCGTATCCTAAAGCAGTCATTCCCTCCAATACCTCCAATTTGGGGATGGATTCAACACCACCCTCATCTTGAAGATGAAGAGAAGAGCGAATAGAAGCCTCCGTCACCACATATGCACGTCCATCTATAGTAGCATGGAGTGCACGTGGATGACCAGCCACATTCACAAGTCGAGCAGACGCCCAAAATTGACGAATAACACTATCATATATGGTGGGACAAACCGTAAAAGCAAACCTTAGATTGGAAGCTTCAATAAAATCCAGAATGTCAGCAAAATGTTCACGATGTGGACCATCACCCAGATAAGCAACTCGGTTGTGAGCAGGTTGGTAAGCAAGAGCAGCCATGGATCTTGATGAATTGATGAAAGAAGGATTGTGATGAAGGTGGAGATAGTAGGAGCGGTTTTGTGTGTGTGTTTATTGTAATGAGTGAGTCAAGGGTGTATTTTGACCATAAATAAAGAAAGTGGTAACTGTTCATTGACCCCTATTAATGGGGGGTTGCCCTTTCAAATTAAACCATAATTGCATAGTAACCACTTGCCCTTTGTAACATAATTACCAACCCTCAATCACCCATGCTTAATTTAAAACTGTAAATACCAGGATTGGGAGTGTTGACTAAAAGTCAAAGCACACAATGGTCAGACCAGGAGCAAAACGTGATTAACAAAGGACAAAAGGAATGAACAGTATGCCAGACCAGTACCAGGAGCCAAACACCACTTGACATGGAAGGATTTTAAACCACCAGAAGCCAACCAAGTATAACTAGAAGCTGACCAAGGAGGACCAGAAGCCAGTCATGTATGGCCATATCTACCAGAAGAGAGAAAAAACCTCAATCAGAAGCACCACACACCATCAGAACCAATAAAATATGTTGTTAAAATCTATCAATACGTTAGTCTGTCCTAATATGTACACAAAGCCTCCCCTTAGGCTTTGCCTCCCCTCAATCCTAGACCTCAAGGATTGACAATCCCAATATGAACCACCAAGTGGTTAAACCGAGGACCATCAAAAGCTTTAGTCAGCAAATCAGAAACATTGTCATCCGTATGAACTTTAAGAACCTGTATCAGCTTCTTCTCATTGGCATCCCGTATAAAATGATGCCGAATATCAATATGCTTCTTCCGCTGATGAAAAACAGGATTCGTCACAATGCAAATAGTGCTTTGATTGTCAATAAAAATTTTGGTATTCATAAAATTGAAACCATAATCCAACATCTGATTTTGGATCCACAAAACTTGTCCACAACAACTAGCAGCTGCAACGTATTCAACTTCTGTTGAAGAAGTAGCTACTATTGTCTGTTTCTTGCATTGCCATGAAATAAGTCGACGACCCAAAAACTGACAACCACCAGTAGTAGACTTCCTGTCATTATTAGCACCAGCATAGTCACTATCACTATAGGCTTCTAGAACAAAAGGAGATTCTCTAGGATACCATAGACCCAATTTAGGTTGAGCCTTGATATACTTGAAAATCTTCTTCACTGCATTTAAGTTCGAAACCGTTGGAGTCACCTGGTGTCTAGAACAAGCACTTACTGCAAACATGATGTCCGGATGTGATGCAGTCAAATACATGAGGGAGCCAATCATAGACCTGTACATGTGAACATTTACCGGGGGGTCTGGCTCATTCTTAAGTTTGATTTTAGCAACTTCATAGGGAGTTGCTGCTGGTCTAAGAGGATCCATGTCAAACTTCTGAAGAATCTCATGGACATATTTATCTTGACTGATGAAAATACCATCCGATTGTTGCTTGACCTGAAGACCAAGGAAGAATGACAATTCTCCCATCGCACTCATCTGAAATTCGCCTTTCATCAAGTGTTCAAACTCATCGCACCACTCCTTCCTAGTAGAACCAAAGATAATGTCGTCCACATAAAACTGAACAAGGATAATGTCCTTGGTATTTCTCCGAAGAAATAGTGTTTTGTCAATAGTACCTCTTCTATAGCCATTCTTTAACAAGAAAGTTGAAAGACGCTCATACCAAGCTCTAGGAGCCTGATGTAACCCATAAAGAGCCTTGACCACCTTGTAAACTTTCTTGGGATGAAGTGGATCAACAAAGCCCTTAGGTTGAGTGACATACACCTCCTCATCAATTTTGACATAGAGAAATGCACTCTTGACATCCATTTGAAATACCGTAAAGCCCACATAAGAAGCAAAGGCAAAAAACAGACGAATGGCCTCTATCCTTGCAACCGGAGCAAAAACTTCAGTATAGTCAATGCCCTCAATTTGAGTGTGTCCTTGTGCGACAAGCCTAGCTTTATTCCTTACGACAATTCCCCGTGCATCCTTCTTGTTCTTGAGAATCCATTTTGTATTGATAGTTGTCTTTCCATCTGGCAAGTCAACCAGAACCCAAACATTCTGAAACAAGAATTGCTGCATTTCCTCCTACATAGCCTCCACCCAACTTTGATCCTCAAGAGTATGAGAAACAGACCTAGGTTCCACCTGTGAAAGAAAACAAGCAAACAAACAGTGTTGAAAGTCCGTATGATTATTACGCTTTTGATCCTCAATATAGCCCACAAGAGCATGATGATCAGACGAGGCCTTCTGCTGCATTCTGCGTATCTTGACAGTAGAACCAGGATCTCCAATTATTTGAGTGGTAGGATGATCTTTATGTGATTGCAAGACTGGATTGGAAGAAACCTCCACTTCTGGTGCCAAGTTATTGAGATCACCAACAAAGTCAGCATCATATGAAGCATTTTGGAAAATCCCATCTACTGGTTGTTTATGAATATCATCCAGCTTGGTAGAAGACTTCTTTTGATGGTTCCCCAAATAAGAAGGACTGGAGAAACGAGTATTGTAAGCAGACTCACTAGCCGGAGTACCAGTAGGTGATAAGCTAACACTAGGAGCAGAAGCTGGAGTACCAGGAGCAACTTTGTCAGTAGGCTCAACCAAGGGAAACTCAAAACTACCTTGAGCAGCTGCTTTAGTAGCTTCTTGTTGTTGTTTGAGAAGAGTGTCAAGAGCTGCTTGGGAATCCTGTACATCCAATGGAGTTGCATCACTAGGAGGAGTAGGAGAAACTGTGGTGGAATAGGATGGAACCACAAAAATGTCATCCTCATCATCTGAATCAGAAAGACTAGAAGGAACACCAGTACTAGAAGTTGCAAACACTTGTGGTCCTGCATCATGGTTAGTTTTGAAACAAAAATATCCTAACGAATCACTAAGATAATCAAGATCAAAATACCATTATGGACCTTTGCCTTGGATGTTTGACTTCTCCTCAAAATACCTGAGATTAATAGTTTCAATGATCCGCTTGGCTTGAAGATTGTAGACACGATAAGCCCGAGAATGAGCTGAATATCCCACAATGTATCCCCCATCTGCCTTTCCATCAAACTTCCCCAAATAGTCACTAGTATTCAGAATGGTGACTGGACACCCACAAGGCTTCAAATGAGCAATATTTGGAACTTTTCCAGTGAGCAGCTCATAAGGAGTCTTCTTGTGAGGATTGGTAATAGAAACCCTATTCAAAACATAACTTGCAGTATTAACAGCTTCTGTCCAGAACATGGTTGGAAGCTTGGAATCGGCAAGCATAGTTCTTGCTGCTTCTATTAGTGTCCTGTTCTTTCTTTCTGCCACACCATTCTGTTGAGGAGTCCTTGCAGCACTATAATCTCTTTTGATGCCCTTAGCATTGCAAAGTGCGATGAGGTCTTTATTTTTAAACTCGGTTCCATTGTCGCAACGAATACCTTTAACTTTCTTAGACAACTGGTTCTCTATCAGGGTAAGAAAATCTCTAAGAATTGAGTAGGTCTCACTCTTGGCAGCCATGAAGAACACCCACGTAAACCTGCTATACCCATCAGTTACCACCAGACTGAATTGCTTGTGGTCAATGCTTCTGATGGAAGTAGGACCAAATAAGTCCATGTGTAGTAGCTGCAATGGTTCAGTAATAAGACTAAGAGAAGTAATGGCCTTGAAGGATGCTTTGTGCTGTTTGCCTTTGCTGCAGGCAATACAATTTATATCATTTCTAAACGTCTTGGGAGGTAAACCAGAGACCAGATTCAGATTTTCAAGTTTATGAATGGTCTTAAAGTTCACATGTCCCATCCTTCGGTGCCATTTAGTGGCCTCATCTTCTGAGGCTTTAGCAACTAGACATGCTAGTTGACCAGTAGGGTTGACTTCATTCAACTTGATGCTATAGAGATTGTGTCTTCTAGGGTTTCTGAGTAAAACTTGTGAGTCATCCGGAAGCTGAAAGTCTTTGGAAAGCACAAGTGCATCAGTATCGGTGAACAGAACAAACTGCTTCTTGTCACAAATCTGAGAGACCGATATCAAGTTGAAGTGTTGAAGTGCTTCCACATAGTAGACCTGCTCAAAATTTAGATTAGGAGTCTTTATCGTTCCTTTGCCAGTGATTCTGCCTTCACCCCCACAAAAATAGACCTTGCCTCCATGAAATGGTACAAAGTTAGAGAGAAGACTTTTATTGCCAGTCATGCTCCTGGAGCAACCACTATCAACAATGCCTAGACTAGGATCCTGGTTTGGAGTAACCTACAACAACAAGATAAAAAAATTTTTGCAAAAATTACTGTCTTAAGGGGACCCAAACCTTTTCAGGTTTGAGCCTGCCTTGTGGATCTTTAGAATAGTGCCAAGAAGATTGATGATATCCACCGTTGTTCCTTGGTTGCCTATGCATCATTTGGGTATTATTATTTGACCAAGGACAACCTGCTGAGGGCTTAACACCAGTTCCCAAGTTTCCCAAACCAAAATACGTGTGGTCCAAATTATGAGAATAGATTGGATTAAAATTTTGAAAATAATTACTGGTTGTTTGGAATCCAATATTTCTCCAATAATCAGAAGCTAAGGGAGAGGACACTCGAGAAGAAGTAAACGTTGGAGCACTAGGATTAAGTCTTCTAGAAGCATATGAAGCAGCTCCTGGTGGACCAGGAGCAGGAGAAGCATGATTAACAGAAGCATGTGTGTCATAATAATCACAATCTTTAATTAAATGAAAGGCACTGCCACAAACAAAACATGTTTTGAAAGACCTTTTATTAGAATGAGATTGTTTCATACTGCCTACTTTATTACACACAATTCTAGGAGAAACATTCTTCCTAGGACTCAATAAACTAGGACCAGACACACTTGACTTGACAGCAATTCTTTCTTCACACTTCCTAGCACCAGTAGCAGCATGTTCATTCAACTTGGAACTTGTAGGTCTTAACTCTTCACTTGAACCACTAGATGCAGAGTCACCGGCTTTGTCACTGAAAGTACATGAGACAAAGTCATTAGTATTAGTAGAGCTTGTTGGGGACTCAAGCATCTGTGATCCATCCGAGTCATTATGCCATGAAGTGGGCATAAAAGTTCCAGTAAGAGGAGGAGGGACAACATGCATTTCTGCTGCTGGTTTAAACCTATTGTAACTAGGTTTGCCCTCATCCTCTTTGTCGGCATCAAAGACACTTGAAAAAGATAAATCAAATACATCTTCTGAATCAATATATTTTTCAAATCCTAAGCCTCTTTTAGTTCTGCCAGATATGCTACTATCAATTAATTTTGAAAGATTTTTAGGTGCCTTTTGCCATTTTTCAAATCTTAGCATTGTAGCATCTAATTTAGCTTGCATCTCCTCTTTTTCTTTGATACTAGCATCTCTTTCTGTTTCTGTATATTTAAGCATATTTGTCGTGTTTTCTAAATCAATGCTTAGTATCCTGATTTTATCCTCATACGCACGTTGTGTATCTTGTAACCACCTCTTTTGTTGTTCCAATGTGTTTAATGAAGCCTTATAGGCTTGAACCTCTAAAAAATACTTATCATTTTGATCATTTACTTCATTAAATTGGGACAACAATTCTGAGTATTTATCATGACACCCAAGAGGACAATGTTGTACCTGAGGTGAGATGCCCATAAGAGCAAACTCGTCTGCTTCTTCTGCATCAGAGAGATTCCCAGCAACCATTGCAAACACGTCAGTTGAGGACTCAACTGATTCCAGAGTAGAAGCCTGATGATCATTCCAGTTGACCATAGAGTCAACAGATACTAATGCCTTCTTGTCATCTTTTATCTCCTGAACCTTGAAAGCGGAGTACCTGCTCTTCTCCTGATCATTCTTGCTAGGGCACTCCCTTGCAAAGTGACCCTGTTGCTGGCAGTTATAGCATCGAACCTTGCTTCTGTCGAATCTTGCTGGCTCCCGAGGGTTGTAATTAAATTTCCTTCCTGCTTTCTTCTCAAACTTGTGAACCCTAAGAGTAAGCATGGCCATCTGCCATTTAAGATCCATCTCATCCAGGTCAAGTTTGTCAACCTGTTTGAAATCATCAAAAGCAAGTTGTTGTTCAGCATTAACATCGGCCACAAACGAATGAAGAACGGCTTCTACCATACTACCAGACTTGGCAGTAGGATCAGGAGCAGAAGTATGCTGAACAGTATGCTGAGAGGAGACAGTATTGCTTGGGCTACTTGCATGTGACATGGGACTAGATGCCATAGAACTCACAAAGGCAGAATTAGCAGGAGTGGGGAAAGATTCACTCGAAAATCCTCTTACATGTGGTTCGAAAGTTCTGAGCCTATGAAACAGATCATCAAAGTTGAGATAGTCAAGCCCACCTTTGGCTTTGAGAGAGATCACCACCTGATTCCATGAGTAAGGTAAGGCTTTAAAAAACCTTGCATTAATGTCACCATCATCAGGCTTTGACCGAAGTTGATTCAACTGGCTCAATATTTTCTGGAACCTATCATACCCTTGATGTAGCCCTTCAGTTTCTGAGATTTTGAATTCTGTGAATTCATCTCTCAGCATGGACCTTCGCATTTTCTTTGACTCCTCATTCCCACCGAACCTTGCTTTTATGCCATTCCAGATCTCTCTGGCATCATCCAAATGGTAGAAGTCTCCCATGTGATCTTCAGGAAGAGATTGAAGCAAAATTGTCTTTGCTTTGACCTCCTTCTGAATAGCTATGATTTCTTCATGAGACTTAGGGTCAAGAAATTACCATTCTTGTCTCTTCCAGTAAGCTTTCTGCTGTTCCCATTTAGAATGATTTTCCAAAGATCTTGATCAGTATTGGTGATCCACCATTCCATCTTCATTGCCCAGTTTTCATATTCACCCTTTTTCAGAAGAGGGAATTTACCATTTGTGTTTCAAACTGTAGCAAGGATCTGCTGAGGTTGCACAATTTTAGGAGTGCTGTCTTCTCCTGTTTGAGTAGAAGTTGAGGCAGACATGATAAACAAAATGTCAGTAATAAGAAAACTTGATTCTTCTTGTATAGAGACCCTTCCAGGCTCTGATACCACTTGTTGGGTCTACTAGATGTAGATCTTGCAGCCTGTCAGGACCGGTGAATGACTTCTGTAATCACAAGTCAAATCACAAAGAGACTTTATACACAATATGAATGTAAAATATAAATGTAATCAAGAAGAAAATAATAACTATAAAGACTTGATCCTTTCTAAGGATTTCTAATACTGATAATCACTAGAACTACGTTTTGTGAAGGTGTACATAACCCTTCTGCCTAAGGTTCCTTTTATACTACAAGGAAACCCTAATACAGCATTAAAGAAAACGTGTAAAACTGATATGAATATCCTTTCCTAACATATCTCATGCATATCCTAACAGAATATTAAGTAAATAATAAAGTTTGACTTCGACTAGGACCAGGAGCAGGACTTGCTCCTACTACTATTAGGACCAGGAGGAACTACATACCTCCTAGTCTACCTATTACATATAACTATTACAATGGTCCTAACAGATCGCATAAAAATCATCATGATCCCTTGTGCAGTAACCTTGGACATCAAAAACCATTTGTAAAAATCGGGGATAAGCTAAAGTCATTTTGTTCCCTTTATTTTTACACATGCCCTCAAAAATCATTTTGGAATAATTAATTTTTTGCCCAGTAACAATGCACACAATAGCACTTGCAATAGATCTATTGATCTCATTGTGTGCAGTACACTTGGGACTCAAACATTGCAAGAGGACATGTATTAGGTACTTCCAGGCTGGGGAAAACTCCTGTTTATGATATTTATTTAAAGTTCCTTGAGCAGGAAAAGGATAACCAAAGCCCTTAGTCCTTGTTCTATTTCACGAATGGGGAGGGTGGTTATACCATCAGCATCATCAAGATGCAAAGCTTGGCGTACCAAAGCTTCAGTAACCACCGATGTTCGCCCATGAACAATAGAAGATAATATAGTCACTCTATTAACTGTTGAGGAACTTACATTGTTCTAAAACTGTTTAATATGTGTGACAGGAATGAGTGGTGCATGAGAAAGAGCATACCTAAAAGGAGATGCGTTTAAATACGCCACCATTTGTGTGTATTGGGGAAACAGAGTATCATCAGCTTCAAGATACGCGATCATGTTGTGTTGACTTCTAAATCCTAGTTCCAAATCACTTGGTTTGATTTTTGGTGCCATTGTTGAAAGTTGTTTGAATGATTGATAAAGATGAAGTTGATAATAGAAAATTGTGTTAGACAAGAATAATAGGTACCCTGTTTAAAAATAGGAGCCAAATATATAGGAGAAGAAAATACATGTGATTGGCCCAAAAATAGGCAAGTATTTTCAAAATGCAATCATGAAAATATTGAAAAAGAATAAGTTTATCTCATGCATTAAATGAAAGTTATCAGCTCCCAAAATTACGGCCTAAAACTATGTCAAAAAGTAACAATTGGGTAGGTCCCATTGAGTGTCAACGGTCAAAAATAACCCATCAACGCCCAACGGCTATATTCTTGTCAGCGTCCAAAAATAAAAATGTTTAAAAATGAAAATTGACCTTATCAAAGTAATTTATCCTATAGAAGATAACCAAAAAGTTGATAATTATTATAGGGCGGCAAGCACTGTCCAGTTATGCACACTTGCTTATGCAAGATAGACATAACAGTCCTCTAGTGTCCCTTGCTAACCAAAACTCTTAATTACTAAGTTACCTTATAAAATTCCTTGTTACTCCCAGGTAAAACCCATGACAAAATCATTCCCAAGTCTCCCAACAGACCATAACCAATTATAGGACAAAAATGTCTTGGCAGCATGCATAGTATATCAACTTTGCATGCTACAGTGCCTCATGATTTAGTAAAACTAACTCAAAATCACCTGTGGACACAATCTAGAATTGTGATAAGAGTATCATATGGATACCCAAACATCCTAAAGGTTCCTAAAACCTCCCCTTAAACTATGATACATTTGTTGCTGAAAATATGCATGAACATAAAAAATTTATGTCAAGATAGGAATTAAAAATTCCAACCATCATCCATAAATAAAAACATATCCAAATGTTTCTCCAATGATCCATAAGCAACTCTGTATCCAATGGTATACTGCTAACACCACCTGCACATTTAGATTGAAAACCACAAAACTAACATTGTTGTTGACAGCGTTGAGGGAAGCTTTGTCAGTGTTAGACAAATATATTGTTGACAACGTCACAAAACACTTATCAGCATTCAGGCAACCTTTATCAGTGTTAGAAAAATATAGTGGAAAATATAAATCTTCAAAAAGACCAATAACAATGCATTATCCTGTACATACTTTTACAAAAAGACTCCAAAACACATATTATGTGAGATTGATCATTCCAATACTTGTTACCAAGTACTGAAACCTTCCAGTATCAAAAGGTTTAGTTAGTAAATCTGACACATTTTCTTCTGTGTCAACCATATCTGGTTGTATTAAACCTTTTCAAAACAATCTCTTATAAAATGGTGTCTAATTTCTATGTGTTAAGTTTTAGAATGATGTACAGGATTCTTAATAATGCATAAAGTGCTGTTATTGTCAACAAATATCTTGGTATGCATGAAATTATACCCATAGTCCAACAGCTAGTTCTAAATCCACAAAACTTGTCCACAACAAGCAGCCGCAGCCACATACTCTGCTTCAGTTGTAGAATTAGCCACCACTGTTTGTTTCTTGCATTGCCAAGATATTAATCTGCTCCCAAGAAACTGACATCCACCAGTTGTTGATTTCCTATCAAACTTATCACCTCCATAGTCACTGTCTGAATATGCAATCAGCTCCAATGGTGAATCCTTTGGGTACCACAAGCCAAGACTAGGATAGCATCTTAGGTACCTAAAGATCCTCTTGACAGCATAAAGGTGACATTATTTAGGAGTCACTTGATGGCGTGCACAAGCACACACAACAAACATGATGTCAGGTCTAGAGGCTGTGAGATACATCAATGAACCAATCATTGATCTATAGTGCCTGACATCAACATCCTTTCCATCTCCAATCTTTCCCCAAGGGTGTTCTCTATCCATAGGAGTAGTAGCCCTCTTTTCATGTGGAGAAAAGCCAAACTTCTTCAAGATCTCTGCCACATATTTATCCTGGGAGATGAAGATACCATCTTCTTTCTGCTGAACTTGTAAACCAAGAAAGAAGTTCATCTCCCCCATAGCACTCATCTTGAATTTGTCTATCATAAGCTTGGAGAAATCCTCACTCATCTTTGGATCAGTAGACCCAAAAATGATGTCATCAACATAGACCTGAACAAGCAACACATCTTTACCTTTCTTCTTTGTAAACAGTGTCTGATCTATGGTGCCGCTCTTGAACCCATTGTCCACTAAATAAGTGGACAAAGTACCATATCATGCTCTTGGGGCTTGATGAAGTCCATACATAGCCTTCTTGACTCTATACACCTTGTCTGGATTCTCTTGATCCTCAAAACCAGGAGGCTACATCACATATACCTCCTCAATAATTGTTCCATAGAGGAAGGCACTCTTGACATCCATTTGATAGACAGTGAAGCCCATGCAGGATGCATAGGCTAGAAAGATCCTGATAGCTTCAATCCTTGTAACTGGTGCAAAGACCTCCTCATAGTCTATCCTCTCCTCTTGTGTATATCCTTGAGCCACTAATCTTGCCTTGTTTCTGACCACAATACCTCTTTCATCTCTCTTGTTTCTTAGAACCCATCTTGTCCCTATAGGTCTGACATATCTGGGACAATCAACCAGCTCCGAAACATCCTGAATTACAAATTGGTGAAGCTCATCCTGCATTGCTTCCACCCAACTTGGTTCTTTGAGAGCATCAAATATCTTCTTGGGTTCCTGTTGTGACAGAAAACAGGCAAACAAACATGCTTGCATAAGAGGGGTATCAACCTTCTTGTGTATATTGGCAATAAATCCACCAAGACCTTGATGAGATCTTCTAGAAGGGTGATTCTTCATAATAGAAGTGAGAACTCCTCCTTCAAAAAGTCTGGTGTCTTCAATCTCATTCTCCAAGTTGCCAATATCTTCTTCTTCAGACTCTCTTTCATCAACATGAGGATGAACTTCTTCATATAAATTAGAAGGTTCACCCTGTTCAAAAGTAGAAGAGAAAAGATGTGCAAAAGTGTTGTCAACGCCTGAACCTTGGTTGTCAGCGTGGGGGCTAACAACGCTTGAACTGTTGTTGTCAACGTCTGAGCCATCAACGTCTGAATTGGTCTTATCAGCGCTAGATTTTCCTTTGTCAGCGCCTAAAGGACCATGCATGTTGTTGTCTGGTGGTACTTGGGGACCACCATTATCTTTTCCAGCAGCAGCAGCAGCAGCAAAAGCATCTATCCATATGGGAATTGTGACATACTCTAGTATAGGAGATGACTTTTCTGCTTGTGATCCAACCTTTTCATGAACCTATGTACCTGAAACATCAACAACTTGTTCTTCCACAATATTTGAAGTTACCTTCACAATGTCTGGATTAGTGACAGGCATATAATTTAAAGTCCTAGATAAAGGTTCCAAGTCAAACAACCAATTTGGATTACTTTCAGGATCACTAGGTTTATTCTCTAAAAACCTAACATGTACTCTTTCAAGAATACGTTTTTCCTTTTTAAGATAAACCCTATATCCCTTGCTCTGCACTGAATACCCCATGAAATAGCCTTCATCACCTTTTGCACTAAATTTACATAAGGCATCACTAGTATCTAACACAACTACCTGACAACCAAAAGGTCTGAGAAAACCAATATTAGGTTTTCTTCCCCAAAGTAACTCATAAGGTGTTTCAATTAGGGTTCTATTCTTTCTTTCTGCAACCCCATTTTGCTGAGGGGTTCTGGCAACACTAAATTGCCTAGTAATTCCTTTCCTGGCACAAAAATCATCTAACACTTTATTCCTAAATTCACCACCATTATCACTCCTAAGCATTTTAACTTCATTTCCAGTTTTCTTCTCAATCAATCAAACTTTCTATATTGGTTGGACCAAAGAGGTCCATATGAAGCAAGTGAAGAGGTCTAGTACTAGAGTGCACCTGTTTGGACTTGAATGAGACCTTTTGCTGCTTGCCTTTAAGACATGCAACACAAGAGTGGTCATTGTGGAAGGCCTTTTCAGGAAAACCATCAACCAAGCCAAGTCTCACAAGCCTGTTTATATTCTTAAAATTTATGTGCCCTAGTCTCCTGTACCATAAATTAGTTTCATCTACTGAAGCTTTAGAATAAAAACATGACATATTGCTATTCATTCTAATCCCATTCAGATTCACATTATATATGTCTTTATGTCTAGGTGTTCTATTGTCAATATATTTCTCATCAGGGATCTTATAATCCTTGCTTAACACAAAACATTCAGTATCAGTAAACATAACTTTATTTTTGTTATCACAAACGTGTGATACACTAAAAAGATTGTAATCAAGTTCCTATACCAAAAATACGTTCTCAAAATGCAAGTTCTTGGTGAGAAGTGTTCCTTTGCATGTGATAGTACCATATCCTCCTCCAAAGTAAACCTTATCTCCATCCTTAATGGGAGTGAAGTTAGTTAGATAATCTTCCTTCACTGTCATGTGCATTGAGCATCCACTGTCCCAATATCCATAATCATTGACCTATTTTTGAATGCCATGCACATAAAGAAAACAAGTTAGTTTTCTTTGGGAACCCAAGCCTTAGCAGACTTGGATTCATCTGGTTGTTCAACAAGAACAGACTTGGTTCTCATAACAACCCCTTGATCATCCTTCTTTGGATGAAATACCCAGTTAACCCCAATAGGTTTTGTAATGAACTTTGAAATGTAATTAAATCTGTTGCAGGTCATTGAAATCCCATTATCATTAGGTTTTTGATCTTTCTTTGGTCTCCATGTTAAGCTTGAAGAAGCTTTAGACCCCTTACCCTGTGGTTGCAAATATTTAGGTCTGGTTACGTTTCTGTCAGCGTTGGAATTGGTCTTGTCAACGCTGAAATTACCCTTGTCAGCGTTGAACCTAGGGTTTGCTACGGAAACCCATTGCCTATTAGACCAAGTATTTGTCTTTTGAAATGGTCTTTGTCCATGAGTGTTAGACCCTCTAGTGAAGAATGGGGCAGGTCTAACAACTTGTGGACTTTGCTGCACACAAGGTTTGGGTCTGACAACGTTTGACTTTCTAACAACGTTGACTTTGGGAGCGTTGACACACTTATATGCTATATGTGAAAAGCTACCACAAGTGTAACAGGCTTTTCTAGACACAACCCTAGGTCTAAAAGAGAAGAAGCATGTTCCATCATTGCTAACTTGGCTCTTAGGTGACCTAGTATTCCTATACATCTCTGCATACTTAATGCTAGGTTTTCTAACAGTGTTTGAGCCAAGGTCAACAGCTTTACCAGTGATTGGGTTTGTAACCTTAATGGGAGTTGACTCATTAGGACTTTCACATAGCAAGCCACCCTTAACAAATAAGGTAGGGTTATCTTTCTTCCATTCATTCAAGTCAGTCAACTTTTGTTGATACTCTTCAACTGGGGTGACAACTCTTGGTGGAGGAATGAATTCCTCCTCTTGGAGTTCTGGCAAACCAGTCCAAGATAGGTCCTTTTGTTAGACACCATAGAAGTCACCAGCTGGTGGTGGAACCACAGAGTAGTCTTTCATCCCAATCCCATTCATGCCCTTAGGATCCCTTTGTTTACTCACACATTCTCCTAGGGTTTGTGTGGCCTTATCAAATCTTTGAATTTTAAGGCCAACATTATCTTTATTCTTAATGGCCTCATCTAACTTAGCCTTTAACTCACCATTAACCCTTTCCATGATACTCCTAATATCATTACTAGCATTCAACTCATGTTTTAAAATATTTATTTTATCTTTTAAATCAAATTCCATTTTCTTGTACTCAGAAACTGTCTTCTCAGTTTGAGTGAGAGCTAATTGATAGTTAGATAGTTTGCATCTCTCAGTACTCACATCATCTAATAGCCTTAATACTTCTTTATTAAGTTTCTCAGTATTTAACCTACAACCCTTACTACAAAAGGCATCATCGTATACCTCATTATCAGATGAAGAGGAGGAGTGTGCCATGAGAGCATATTGAACATGCTCTTCTTCTTCTATCTCAACAACCAAAGCTTTATCCTCTTTCACATCCTTAGCCAAATAGCTCCAGTCCTATCCCATACCATCAATTCCTTGAACTGCAACCATGGCCTTAGGATCCTGAGCCTTAACAATTTGGCTTGAAGGTTTGCCAGCATCAGATCTTCTAGGAGATCTGCATTCCCTCATGAAGTGCCCCATACGATGATAGTTGTGGCACTCAACTTTGGATTTATCAAATCCAGCTGTGTCCTTTGCATTGAAGGCCATCTTCTTCTTAAACCTTCTGTTCCACCTGTTTGCTCTTATACTAGCAAGAGCCATGTTCCACTTAATATCCATCTCTTCCAAGTGCTCATGACTTATCTACTCAAGGTCCTCATATGTATTCACTGAACCATTGGGCAAAGAAGCAATATAAGCACACACAGTATCCAGATCTAAACCAGCAGGTTTAACTCTTGGTGAGTCACTTTTGTATGTGTCAGCATCTGGATAGGAGGCGTTGACAGGACATGTTCTAGCGTTGACACATGATGATCCAGTAACTGGATGCATGTAAGAGTCCTTCTGATTAAATTGACCTTCACTATGAGAGAAGAAGGCCATATTACTGTTGGTAGACTTGCTTCCATGCTCCAAGAGAGTTTCATTCTCCAACAGCCTCAGTTTGTTGTAGATGTCATCAAAAGTAGAACTTTTATGAGTGTTGTTAGCAAGTATAGATCTTGCCTCAATCTTCCACGCCTCACCAAGACTTTTAAGAAAAGTGGCATTGATGTCAACATCACCAAGTTGTGTCCCCATGAAGGACAATTTTCTTGTAATGTCAAGAAATCTACTTCTCACACTGTTAAGCTTTTCATTAGGTTGAGCCTTGAAGACAGCATAATCATGCATGAGTTGCTTCTTCTTCTCTTCCTTAGTATCTTCATTGCCACCATATGCAACTTCAAGAGCTGCCCAAATATCTTTAGCAGATTCATAACCTCTGTATTTATGCTGGTTCTCTTGTCCCAAAGAGAGTTTCAGAATATTTAGTGTTTTCATATCAACCCTTTTCTTTGCTATGTCTACAGCAGCCACAACTCTACCATCCTCTGGTTTTTCTCTCTTATCTGCTTCTGAACATCCAGCAACAGCTGCTCTTCCAGCAATAGCATCAGCAATCTTTTGGGCTTTATTGAATCAGTTTCCATATTCAATAATCTCCCAGAGTGTGTAGTCATAGATCCCCAGATATTGCTCAAAGTTGAATTTCCACAATTTAAAGTTGGCAGCATCAAGCATGGGAATCTTGATGTTTGGTAAAGGTGAAGAGGAGGTGGGTACTTCTGGATTTGACATGATGTTGTTAGGGTTTTGAGAAAATTAGGGTTTTGGTGATTTTAGGGTTCTTGTGTTCTTTAAGATCAAAAGTTCCTCGACAAGCTCTGATACCACTTGTTGATCCCAAACTTAGATCGATTTAGCTTTATGTATACGATATTAGATCAAGTAATACACTTAAGAAACCTTTGTATATGTATATGACAATCTAAGTGTTATGCGGAATTAACACTTAAATAAGAACACAATGATATAAACAAACTTTCACTTTGATTAATGATATCAAACTTGCTTACAATGAAAGTAGTTTATGAGTGAAAACTTATATTGAACATTAACCTAAAGGTCTTCTTTTATAGACATAAGAAGCCTTGTACAATAATCTACGTATCAACTATTCTAGGTAAAGATAAATATAGAAAATACATTGTTGTTCCTATCTTTACTAGAAGTAATCTAGAATACAATAAACGTGTAGAGTATATCCTTTCATCAGTGCTTGTCTTCAATGTATCAACGCTTGACTTTGTCTTGTCAACGCTTGATCTGTCAGCGTTTGTTTTACTCATGTCAATGCTTGTTTTACTCTTGTCAGCGCTCAAGTAGACTGGCTATAATTTATTCCCAACATTACAGGCATACACTCGAAATGCCTTCAATTGAATATGAAAAAATCTAGTTTACTTGCTAAGAATTGATGTGAAAGATCAAACAGGTATCATATATATACTACACATGCTCTACTTGAGATCAAATTAAAAAAGAGATAGGCATAACCGTAGCAGTTTAAGATGATGTTGTAGGTCCTCTACCCAATGTATGGTTTACATGCTAAGAATTTACCTCTCATTGACCGTGGGACTGTTAGGTATGGGGCCGCCAATGGTAGGTTTCACATTTTTTATAATGTATAAAAGTTGTGCAGTAACTAAAAGTATAACTATCCACCTAAATCTGCATATGGTAGATAAAGCATGAATGCAAACTGTAACATTACTAAAGTTACATGTAGCATACTACTTACCTAGCCACCACATCATTTCAGATTGTTCATGTTAGTCAAACTGCAACAAAATGAATTGATATCTTAAAAGCGCCACATCAAGCCTTGAACACCACGTTACTTATGACGTAGGTGTTGGGTAACAAAACCACAGGTGCTGCCAACAGTTGAGGCCAACGCTAACTTCTCAGCCATGAGTTGTTGGGGATATGAAACTTATGAATACATTATTGAATTTGGTCAAATCAAACAGTATGACTTATTGGGTTTCTATATCTAAATGGACAAGCTCAACGTGACTAGTTCTGCTAACTGGTTTGACAAGGCCCCTAAATAAGCCATCTATGAGAATGCAGGTATAACAAGAAAACAATCAATTCAAATTAGTGTTCCAACAACTTATCTCCAAAGAGGCGAGATGGATTTTGTTGGTGATTTAAACATCAACTTCTCTTTCTCAACTCAGTGTGTGTTGGTGTATTTGATTCGTCATCCTTCTGCTTCACATATTGACTAGCAATGCTATTAGACCAAGATCATTAAATATTTTATGTGACGATAAAATGAGATCAGCCACAGAAATTTACATGCTCAACCACACTAAAGCCAAAATGTTATCTAATAAACATGCGTTAAAATAATAATTAAAGTATTACACCGATAAATGGTGGTTAGAGAAGTTTATACCTGCATATTAATCCCTTTTAGGTACGTCTATGCGGATGATATCTCAAATCTAGTGATCATCTTCGTTTATCCCATGAAAATTACATAAGAGTGCCTCCATCGATTCATACTGGTCATAAAGTTCATGAAAGTCAAATAAATGAAACCAAAAATCTGATCATAAACTTGAAAGTACAAAAGGACTAACACACCTGACATCTACAAAAATGACATTACCGAAAATCTGCCCTCAGCTTCATTAGTATTTCGTGCAAATCCTGCGTCACAAAATCCTTTGTCAGCTTATCACAAAATACACTCACAAACGCATCTAGTAAGTTTATGATAACCAATTAGCCTAACTATCAGTTAAGTCAAATTTATAAAAGCATGATCAAATATACAAACTTAATGAGAGGTCCCAATGTTTGAAAAACAAATTATACTAAATATTTATATGGAAAATAAGCTGATTTAAAGTATTTCATGACTTCATTGATTGAGCATCATTATCCTATTAAACTCATGATTTTTCATGCCATGCATCTGTCCCAGTGAACATGAGGTCATCTTGATCTTTAAGGTCAAACGCGGTGTTGTTAAGATGGAATTTTGATACACATTTAGGAAAGCGTTATGAACCAACGCTATATATATCGTACTTCACTTCACTGCTCTTGTTCTTGGCAGAGAGACATGTAACACAGAATAATTTGGTATCAGGGAAACCATTAACATGTATATGATGGTGATGTGGGACTGGAACAAGAAAATGAAAAATTTTATTTAGTATGCACAACGTCTTCCCAATGGTCATGGATATATCTATGATACACAGCGAGGCCTTTTTCAAATAATCTGGTCTGCTGCGTGTCTGTACAAAAAGAATAACTTTCGGTTGGGTATATGGGGTTATCATGCCATCAACTCTAAATGCTTGTAGTGGTGGAACATTAGAAAGCAACATAAGTTTTGAAATGGGAAAATGCGTCATTCAGGATGAAAACCATATAAAGATTATCATATATATTATGCTGCCCTGGTCTTCGTTTTCTGCGTTAGAAAATCCTCCATAAAAAAGTCCATACTAGTGATCTATTTAAAAAATGACCGAAGTCTAACTCTTGTCTAGTTAATCTTACTGGTCCTTTCTGATATCCGTAAACCTCTTCTAGACGAGTAAACTTATTGATAATCAACACTTTCTTACTAATACACAAAAAGAAGAATTCTAATTCTCCTAGAAAATAAAAAAGATATATTGAAGTCTTTGACATGATAATTTCCTGATTTGGCAAAAAAGGGTCGATTAAAACAAATATGAATATGTTGTGAATCTTGTTTAACACCTCAGATTAAGCCAACCCAACATAGAAACATAAAACAATCAACGCCTTATTAAGTATAAGCATAAAAAATGGAAACCTTACACTTTTGCGGCGGGTGAGTGGTGGGAGGTTGCGGCTGATATGGATAAAATTAGGGTTGTGATGGATGATGAATCGGATATGTTTGAGTTTGAGAGAAAAAAGATGGAGGCGTGTGTGTATAGATTAGGCCAGATATGAGATTGTGAAATATGAAATTGAGATGGAGGATAATTTCAATTTTGGGGGAAAATTGGGGCACGACATGTATGAAAATTTTAGATTTTGGAGCGAGCTAATAAATCTTGAATCGAGCCGAATCGACTGATCGAGTAAAATCTAACCGATTAATTTTTATTAGGTTTTAAGTTTTATATATTTATCAAAGTTTTCAAGATCCCGATCTTGATCTTAGCATCTTATGAAATATTATTATAGTTTTGTGTTTACAATGTGTATTAATTTTGTAAATTTGTAAAATATGGCAAAGACTACTAAGAAAATTACATTATACGGATCTTACGATCCGGATCCTAATTTATTATATCGATCTTGTAAAGACGAAAACGATCCTAGGTAAGATCCCGATCTTGAAAACCTTGATATTTATGTTGATATTGCTTGGGTCGGTTCGGTTTCGGGATAAAACCAAGTAAAATACTCAGTGTTCGAACCCGGTGACTTGATCGGATTGACTTTTTGGTGATCTCGTGAACCGGTTACTCGACCGTGTTCAGCCGATGGTCGATCCCGTAAACCGATGATTTTGACCATGTTTACCTGGAGGTCAAACCCGTGATTTGGTGGCTCGTATCGTAGGCAATGATAACTATCGAATCATATCGTGTGCAACGATACCCTATCGACTCATATTGTGTGCAACGATACCTTATCGACTCATATCGTGTGCAACAATACCTTATCGACTCATATCGTGTGCAACGATACCTTATCGACTCATATCGTGTGCAACGATACCCTATCGACTCATATAGTGTGCAACGATACCCTTTCGACACATACCATGTGCAACGATCCCCTATCGACTCATATCGTGTGCAACGATCCCTAATCGAATCATATCGTGTGGAAAGATACCCAATCGACTCATATCGTGTGAAACGATACCTTCGACTCATAGTGTGTGCAACGATACCCTATCGACTCATATCGTGAGCAACGATACCCTATCGGCTCATATCTTGTGCAACGATACACTATCGACTCATATCGTGTGCAAGATACCCTATCGACTCATATCGTGTGAAACGATACCCTATCGACTCATACCGTGTCAAAAGATACCCTATCGACTCATATAGTGTGCAACAATACCCTATCGACTCATATATTGTGAAACAATACCCGATCGAATTATATCGTGTGCAACGATACCTTATCGACTCATATCTTATGCAACGATACCCTATCGACTCATATCGTGTGCAACGATACTCTATCGACTCATATCGTGTGCACCGATACCCTATTGACTAATATCATGTGCAACGATACCCTATCGAATCATATCGTGTGCAAAGATACCCTATCGACTCATATCGTGTGCAACGATGCCTACGACTCATAGCGTGTGTAACGATACCCTATCGACTCATATCGTTAGCAACGATACCATATCGGCTCATATCGTGTGCAACGATACCCTAATGACTCTTACCGTTTCCAATGATACCCTATCGACTCATATCGTGAGCAACGATACCCTATCGGCTCATATCATGTGCAACGATACCCTATTAACTTTGACTGTGTCCAACGATACCTTATCGACTCATATCGTGTGCAGTGATACCCTATCGACTCATACCGTATCCAACGATACCTTATCAACTCATACCTTGTCCAACGATACCCTATCTTCTCATATCGTGTGCAATGATACCCTATCGACTCATATTGTGTGCAATGGTACCCTATCGACTCATACTGTGCCGGTTCATATATAAGTTTTACACAAGTTATGATTCTTAATTTTTATGTATTAATGGTCCTTATACATTAGTCGCATATATACTTTATAAAGTCTAAAAACATAATATGTTATAAAAACAAGTATGTACGGTTTAGTCCTTATGATTTAAAGTTTAAAAAAGTTAATCACAATCTATAAAAAAACAGGACTGGTTTTTTAAAAACCAATGTCTTAAAATGTGTAAAAACACTATTTTTTTATAAAAAATGGTGTCCATAAAACAAACACATAGAGACATGTTGTTACGTAAAAACCAGTGTCTTTACTTTTATAAAAAAGAGTGGTTGCATCTTAAAAACCGGTTTCTTTAGAATTCACATTATGGAGACTAGTTCTTTTTAAGAAAACTAGTTTTCATGCATTCCCTATCCCATCATTTTTGGTCATAGTGACATGTTTTTTCCTAACCAGCCTTTTTAAAGGGGTCTCTTTAGCGTTTTATGTTGGGAATTATTAGTTAAGTGTCAAGTACCGTTAGTGTATTCGGAGTACTGTTAGGGTTATGTAAGTACCGTTAGTGTTAACGCGGTACATAGTAAGTACTGCTACTTATAAAGTAAGTACTACTATGATGATTAGGACGAATATATCTTTGTATAAGTTATGTCATAGTTATAGTTAAAGTATATCTTATGTGATATACTTAAATAGTTAGAATATTGATAATATATCGTCTGTGATATAGTTATCTTTAAAGAATATTCCAAGGTTTCTAGGGTTCCTTAATCTATAAAAGGAACATAGGTACAATGTCTTTCATGTACGTCATACAAGTCGATTAATAAGAGAATCGAATAGTTAAAAGTAATTCTGTTCTTCTGTGCTTTATAAGTTAGATTCCGCATAACTTATTTAGTGTTTAGTAAGAGTGCTCAAAGTGTTTTAGTTTGATTACAAACTATTATACTAACTCTTAACAGAATATAGATCCAACCAAAGGGATCAACAAGTGGTATCAGAGCTTGTTGAGAAACTCTGAAAAAGAAGAACACGAACCTATACACTCCACACATACCAAATCTCAATGTCTCAACCAGATGGTGTTAATGCTCACTTGGATGATGTTCAAAACACTGATCATGTTCTATCACAAGGACAACCACAAGTTGTGCATCCTGCACCAACACAAGGTGCTCAAGTCGTGAATGATGTAGCTACCTCTACAACACCTTATCATACTCTGTCTGCTATTAAACTCCCAGTTCTCAAAGGTGACAATTATGAGACTTAGGCTATGCAGATGGAACATTACTTGAATCACACAGATCATACTGTGTGGCAAGTTATCAAGAATGGGAACACATCGAAGAAGTTACACTGGTTGCCAGACGGTACATGCTATGCTCTACCTGCTGTAACTGCTGAGCAAATACAAGCAAAGATCAGAGAAAGAAAAGCCAGAACTGCCTTGGCTATGGCTCTTTCTAAAGACATTCTACAAAGCTTTCTTCATTATAAAGATGCCAAAGCTATGTGGGATGCTATAAAACTTAGATTTGGAGGAAATGACAAATCTAAGATTATCAAGAAGATTGTTCTTAAGCAAGAATTATATAACTTCTCAATTACCAGTATGGAGGGAATCCATGGTGGATATGGAAGGTTCAGCAAGTTGCTTATTCAGTTAGCAGTTTATGAAGAAGCTAATCTAAAATTCTTAAGGAGTGTTCCACCAGAGTGAAAAGCAATGGCTATGCACTTCATCACAAGAGATGATTTGGAAACAATTTCCTTTGATCATCTCTACAACAATCTTAGAGCATATGAGATGGATGTGAAAGGCACTGAAATAAAGACATCAACTGCTTCAAAGTTTAATTTGGATTTTGTGTCAGATGGGAACAGCGGTACTTACTTTCAAAATACCGATATTGGATCTAGCAGCGGTACTTACTTCACAAATACCGCTGGAGGACTTACAAGCAGTACTTACCCACAAAGTATTGAAAGAAGTCCTATGATCTCTCAAAAACCACATGGAAGGTCTTCACCATTGTTTAGTAACAATGATGCCTTCTCATTCTTTGCTGGACAAGACAACAAGCCAATATTAACTCTCAATGACTTGTACCAAATGGATGATGTTGATGTTAAAGAGATGGATCTTAAATGGCAAGCTGCTATGGTGTAAGTAAGATCTAATAGGTTCTTTAAAAAGACTGGAAGAAAAATTATTGTTGATCCTAATGAGCCATTAGGATATGACAAGTCTAAAGTTGAATGCTATAACTGTGGAAGGAATGGACACTTTGCAAGAGAATGTAATAGAGATAAAGCTGAGACAAGCAATCTAAAGTCCAAGAACAGCTATAGAACCATTCCAAGAATAACTGAAAGCTTTCCAAGAGGAAACAACAGGAGTCCTAAAGGAACCAAAGCATTGGTTACTGTAGATGGAGTGGTGAATTGGGCAGAAGAAGAAGAAGAAGAGCTTGGATTAATGGCTCTCTCATGAAGATACTGAGGTACACCCTTGTTCTAAAGATTGTATTCTTAGTTTTAATAGTCTAAAAGTAGAACTAGAGGAACAATATCAAAAGGTTAACACATGCACTGTAGAAGTAGAGGCTTTCAAACATGGTGTTGTTAAACTAGAAGATAATATAGTTTTCTTCAAAAAGGCTTAACAAAACTATGAAGAGAAAATTAGGATTTTGACTCTTCAAATGAGGGAAAAAGATGTGGAAATAAAAGCTTTTGAAAGACAACTTTTAAAAATAAATAATGAAAATGAAGCTTTAAAAACCAGTCTTTGTAAAGAGAGGGAAGTAATTAGTCAATGGAAACAATCCTCTAAGGGATTGGGAAAGTTGATTAATTCACAAATGGGGTATTATGATAAAACAGGCCTAGGATATATTAAGGATCAACCTGGGATAACCATAACTAACAAGGACTTATCAAAAGGGATTTTTGATAGTTCTGGTGAGGTAGATGATACACCTGAAAATGATAGATATACTGAAGGAATGAAGGAAGTTCCTCCACCAGTATCTATAATTTTCATGCCCCCTTGTAATGATACTAGTATAGAGTTAGAAGATCCTAAGATTAATAATGTCTTTAACTCTAGTACTGTGTCTCAAGAAAATATTGATGTGACCAAGAATATTGTTTATCCACCTCTAATGAATAACTTTGTTTCTGAGGAATCTAAGACTAGTTCTGCTCCCAAGCAGGTAAAAAATCCTAGCAAGATACTGGAAAACAATAAACAACATACAAAAAACAAAAGGGATGGCTAGGGCTTGAAAAAGTAAAGTCAAAACAACCTTTTGGGTCTTCTTTAAGAAGAAAAGGATGTTATGTTTGTGGTAGTCTAAGTCATTTTATCAAAGACTGTACATTACATGAAGATATAATTGTGAAACAGAAGGCTACACAAAGGGGCTACACAAAGGGTCATGAAAAACAATAATGGGAAAAATGCACAGGGTAATAGGAAACAGAAACTTAAAGATGACAAACCTAAGTTTGATCACACAAGGGTAGTTAAACAGGTTAATGATAATCCTACCAAAAGTTTTGTTCCTAGAGCAGTACTTATTAAGCAAGGACTTGTATCCTTAAAGTCTGTTAAACCAAGTACCGGCAAGCCTAAATCTACAAGTACTGCTAGACCAAACTCAAGGACTGTTGGTTTAAAGTCTGTAAAACCAATGTTCTCCAAGACTTCTAAGAAGGTTTTTGAAAAAGTTAAAGCACCTAGAAGTAAGGACAAGAACAAACCAGTACAAATATGGGTTCCTAAAAGATATACCATGTTTTAAAGCAAGTACCGCTAAAGTAGTACTTAAGTCAAAGAAGTCAAAGCACATAGAGTCACCCTATGAATTTGACTACATAAATGAAACCATAAAGTATAAGAGTAAAAGTAGCATTACTGGGAATACTTTAGTACAAACTCTAAAATGTGTAGATCCCACAAGATCTGAGCCAAATGTGGCTTGGGTCCCTGTTAAAAACTAACAAGTTTTATTTGTGTACAGGGGCATCTCATTGATGAATTAAAAGATAAAAGAATTGTAGATAGTGGATGCTCAAGACACATGACAGGGAACAAAGATTTTCTTGCTAAATTAGAAGAATTTAGAGGAGGTCCAATAGCCTTTGGAGGTAGCAAAGGTAGAATCACTGGCAAAGGGAAAATCAACAAAGGAAAGTTAGAATTTGAAGATGTCTTCTTTGGGAAAGAATTGAATGAGTTCAAACTCTTTTCAGTATCACAAATGTGTGATAAGAAGAACAAGGTGCTATTCACAGATAAAGACTGCTTGGTGTTGTCCAAAGACTTTGAGATGCCCAAGGAATCTCAAATACTGCTTAAAGTATCGAGGCAAGAAAGTATGTACACCTTTAATCTTCATACTATTACTTCAACAGGTGGTATTACATGTTTGCTAGCTAAGGCTTCATTAGATGAGTCAAATTTATGGTATAGAAGGTTAGGTCATGTGAATTTTAAGAATCTTAATAGATTGGTAAAAAGGAATTTGGTTAGAGGTCTACCTAACAAATCTATTCAAAATGATTTCAGATGTGCTGCTTGTCAAAAAGGAAAACAACATAGAGCCTCTTGTAAGACCAAGACTGTAAATACTGTGACAAAACCTTTTCATCTCTTGCATATGGATTTATTTGGTCCAGTTTCTATAAGAAGCATTAGCCATAAGACCTTTTGTCTAGTCATAACTGATGATTATAGTAGATTCAGTTAGGTTTTCATTTTAGCCCTTAAAAGTGAAACAAGTGAATTACTAAAGGATTTTATCACTTTAGTTGAAAAGCAGTTCACTAAACAGGTTATAATCATTAGGACTAATAATGGAACAGAATTTAAGAATGTTGATTTTGATGAATTTTGTAGGCCTAAAGGAATTAAGAGGCAATTTAGTAATCTTAGAACTCCTCAACAGAATGGAGTAGCTGAAAGGAAGAATAGGACATTAATTGAGGCTGCTAGAACTATGCTGGCTGATTCACTTTTGCCAAATACCTTTTGGGCTGAAGCAATCAATACTACATGTTATGTGTTAAATAAAGTCCTAGTAACTAAGCCTCAAAACAAAACACCTTATGAACTTTTGACTAATGTAAATCCTAACATAAGTCATTTAAAACCTTTTGGGTGTCATGTGTCCATACTAAATAGTCTTGATTCTTTGGGAAAGTTTGATGGAAAGTCTGATCCAGGATATCTTATAGGATATTCATTGCAAAGTAAAGCATATAGGGTTTACAATTTGGCAACTAAGAAAGTTGAAGAAAATGCTCATGTCAATTAATAAGAGAATCGAATAGTTAAAAGTAATTATGTTCTTCTGTGCTTTATAAGTTAGATTCCGCATAAGTTATTTATAAGTTAGATTCCGCATAAGTCTGATCCAGGATATTTAGTGTTTTAGGGTTCCTTACTCTATAAAAGGAACATAGGTACAATGTCTTTCATGTACTTCATAAAAGTCGATTAATAAGAGAATCAAATAGTTAAAAGTAATTATGTTCTTCTGTGCTTTATAAGTTAGATTCCGCATAAGTTATTTAGTGTTTAGTAAGAGTGCTCAAAGTGTTTTACTTTGATTACAAACTATTATACTAATTCTTAACAGAATATAGATCCAACCAAAGGGATCAACATTTTATGTAGTAGTGCATCTCTCTCAAAGCAAAAAGGAGGACTTGAGTACCTCTCTTTTGATTATCTATTCCACAAACTCAAAACCTTTGAGTCTGATGTGAGCGGTTATCCAAGTAGATCTTACTCCACTCTTGCTAACTCTACTTTTGTGAGATCCACGGGGTCCAGTCCAATGACTTATACTAGTAGCCTAAGTTATGCTATGTCCTCTCAAATACTCCTACTCTAGAACCAAAGCCCAAGAATAGTAGCATGGTTGAATATTTCTTCATTCTTTTGTTGTTGATGTTAAACCACAACAACAACTAGCATTTGATGAGTTCAAACAGGTGGACAAGCTTGATTTGGATGAGATGGATCTCAAGTGGAAGATGGCTATGCTCACTCTTCGAGTTCACAAGTTTGAAAAGAAGGCTTGTAGAATATTAAGCTAAAACCCAAAGGAGCCAGCCGGGTTTGAGAGGAGCAAAGTCAAATGTAAAACTGTCATCAAGAAGGACATTTTTCTAGAGAATGCTCTTGTAGAAATGACTAGGAGAAGAATAGGTACTCAGCTTTCAAGGTTCAAGAGCCTCAAGATGAGAAGAAAGCTTTGGTATCATGTGATACCATGATCAATTGGATTGGACATGAGGCTCCAACTCTAGAAACAGTTGAACCTGGTAGTGACGTGTCTGCTATGATTTCTAGTCACATATCCGAGGCAGAGGACGTACATGAATTTGCATTGATGGGAATCACTCCTCAGGTGCAAAACTGTCCTCTTGGCTATGATGATAAATAAGCTGACCTTGTGAAACAATGTGATGAACTTAATACTCAAAATGATAAATATTTTCTACAAGTTCAAGCATACAAGACTTCACTCAAAACATTAGAACAACAATAGAAGTGCTTGCAAAATTCTCAACTAGAGTATGAGGATAAAATTAGAGTGTTAAGTATTGACATAGAAAATACATATTTTTTTCTTAAATACACTAAAAAACTTAATGCTGAAAGCATTCAAGCAAAAAATGAAATGCAAGTTCAATTAGATGCTACCTTACTAAAGTTTGATAAATGGCAAAAAGGACCTAAAAATCTTTCTAAACTTATAGACAGAATTATGTCTAAAAGAACAAAAAGGGGGTTAGGTTTTGACAACTACATTGGACCAGATCATGTTTTTTATTTGTGTTTTTCTAGTGTCTTTGATCCTGATAAGGAGGAAGAGGGAAAACCTAGCTACAATAGGTCTAAACCAGCTGTAGCAACGCATGTTGTTCCTCCACATCTTACAAGAACATTTATGCCTATACCAATCCATAAAGACGTAGATTATAACACCCCATTTTGATAAATGGAATATCATAGGATAATTTTGACATGTTGATGAGACTGCTTTTATACATAGTCTCATCGTCCAAAAAGGGCTTAAAATGCATTAAATATCATGAAAATACCCAAATATATGCTTGTGTTTGTTGCTTGTGTATTTTAGGTACGGATTTTGAGAAAATGACAAAAGATCACAAGAATCATGCAAAAACGAATAGGGGAAACGAAGCCGCACATTGAACCAAGCCCTAATGAAGAATTTTCCAAGAAAACCCTTGAAGATTTGAAGATTTATGAAGAAGGGTCCTCCAATATTGAAGAACTGACACTTAATACCCTTGTATCCTCATAATTACAAGATTGGTCCTTAAAGTTTGTCAAAATTGCAAAAAGGGCCCTCCACTTTGAAGAATTGGCAATTTTAGTCCCTCAACAAAACTAAAATGTCAATATTTATCCTCCTCAAAGTCAAACATACCAAGAAGGACTCCAAGTTACAAGAATTACAAATTTGGCCTTTTGAAAATATAAAAATTACCAAAAGGACCCTTGACTTTGAAGACTTGGCAAAAATGGTCCCTCATTAATCATGACTTGGCAATTTTAGTCCTCCAAAATGTCAAATATACAAGTCAAGACCATTATCCTTGAAGAAAATACCAAATCAGTCCTTCAAGAATCAAGAAATGGCAAGAAATACCCCTGAAAATACTTTGGAAAGTATTTGGGGCAAAAGTGTGAAAAGTGAAACTTTATTACAAAGGGATTCGTATTTGTGGCTGTTTATTTAAAAAATGAAAGGAAGTGGAAAGAAAAGGGGTTAAACATGGCAGACAAACAAAGATACCTAGACCACTTGGGGCTTGACATGTGCCCCATTAACTCTCTCCACCAATCAGCTTCACCCATTCCTCCACCTCACCCATCCACTAACCCGGATTAAATAGTTGTTTAATCTCGGCGCCTAAACACGTTTTTAAACATAATCCACCCCTAAAACAGATTTAAAATCTGTTCTTTATGATCATAATCCTAATTGGGCGTTTTATAATTATCAGGAATTAGCCCTTAATCTTTTCCAGATTAATGATTATGGTGCTAATGAACATAACCCAAACTTAATACCTTGTGCCACATCACCACCTTGGTCACATGATACCCTTGCTTTTGCACCTTTGGACAAGAAGACAAGAAGAGGCCAGTCATCCAACGTCCAAGGATCCAGCTTACATTTCAAGCTTAATACAAGCTATTGGATGAACTTTTCACATGCCAGCTACAACAAACTGCCAAGAAAAATCACATGATCAAGAATATATTCAAACTTCACAAGGGCATAATGGGGACTTCACCAAGCATTAGGGTTTCGTTTTCAACTTTCCTAGATAACTTGTATGCCTATATAAAGGCCTTAGGGTGCTTCATTTTTACTTTGCTCTTGAATTTTCCTTTGTTCAAAATTCTGTAAATCCATATTCAGTTTAATGAAATGTGTTTGAATCTTTGAAGAAAACTCAAGTGCCATTGTTGTTTACTGATTATTATTGCTCTTAGTTTGTTAATCTTGAATCTCAAAACCTGTTTTCAAGGAGTGTGCAAAAGTTTGCACATTTTCCTTCAAGCTTGATATTTTGCTAAGTTTCTTGGTTCATCTTGTAATTCTTGGGCTATAAAGCTGATCATAGCATCCTGATATTGAGTTATCAAGGTGTGGTGAAGCCTAGGACTTGGGGACAAACAAGTGTGGAGTACAAGAGTTGAATTAATCAAGGCTTTCTAACCTTTCTTTTTTTGATATTTTGCTTCTAACCTTGTTGAATCTTAGCAGGCTTTGTTGTGGAAGCTTGTACTTTTTCTTGCTAGTACATAAGCTCAAAATCCGTGGGTGTGGATGTACATCCATGAGGTACATATCATCTTACTCAACATCTGTTAAAATCTTGGATTTTTGGTGATTTTGTGTGTGACTTGTGTTCTTGCTAATTTTATAGTCTAATATTGCTTAAATCTGCTTAATATATATGTTATTGTGCTAATTTGGGCTTGGATGGTCTTGGATAACACTTTTGATTTGAAAATTTTTGATTTGAAAAGTTAAAAGGGTGTTTGGGATTACCTTTTTGGAATCATAAGTTGTTATTGCGTGGATAGAAGTTTGTGTTTGTGCTTTGTATCTGATATCTACTTGGTTGAGTGCATATTGCTGCAAGTTTTTGGGTTTGAAACCTCAAATCAAACATTGTGCTATATCTAGTTGGTTTTAACTGTTTTTGACCTAAGATTTTGGTAAAATCTAGAATTTATGCATGCTTAGGGTTAAAAGTTGTTAAAACATCATTTATATAACATATGTGATAGATCTGAGTGATTGAATCTGGCTTGTTGGTCAAGTGCATCAGCAAAGTGAAAAAACTACATGTTCATAGTTCATCAGTAACTTTAAGTGCTTGAATCTTGATCAATACTTTGAATCAGTGCATGAAACCTGTTTAGACTTGGTTATTTAAGTTTAATATTTCTTGTGTATGCATTTGGTTAAGTTTGGCTGGCTGAATTGTGCTATAAGTGCTTATTGAACCATAACTGCTTATTGTTCTAAGTGTGGTGCATATCTGGTGATTGATTGAATTAACTGCACTAATTGGCCGTTGTTGATTGTGATTTCTTTGTTGTATTTGACTCCTCTTGATCCACTGATCATTTGGGTGCCTTTTTGTAACTTGAATCTCCTAAAAAGTCACTAAAGACAAAAAAAGTCAAGAAGTCAAGCAGTGGAAAAAGTTTCCACTGCTCAACACCCAAAACTAGCCCCTGCTAGTGTAATTTTGCATTCAGCTTATCAATAAGCCATTTTGGCTTATCCAAACCTGCAACAACTTATTTTTTGTGATAGATCTTCATTATTTGACCCATTTGTTTGAACTGGAGCTTATTAGACTTTGACTTTGACTTTTTGCTAGAAAACCAACATATTTAACTTTTCATAAGTGCTTATTTGCTTATTCCAGCTTATTGAGTGAACTTATTTGAAATTTTTTTGTTGATTAAGCTTAGTTAAGTCATTTAAAAGCTTTAGAAACTTGAATCAGCTCTTGGGATAGCCTAGAACTCAAAAACGACTATTTTGTCGTTTTCTATAGATCGCTTTTTGCATTTTCAGGCTTATTCCTTTGGCTTATTTCAAATTTCTTTTTAAAGAAGTCTTAAGCAACTCAAAAGAAGCTTGTGTGTCTAATTTGAGCTTATGGCATCAACTTATAGCTTAATGGGCCAAAAAGCCCATTAAGAATAAGCTGTTTTTTATAAGTCAGCTTTTTCACATTTTCAGCTTTTCGACCTTTGAAAAGTTGTGTTTAAAACCAAATTTTGAGTCAGATAGGAGTTTTTGGGCTAAATTGGACAACATTTTTCTTATTGGGCTTATTTTGGCCCATTAAGGAGACTGTTTGGACTTTTGGCCCGTTCGAAGGCCCATTAGGGGTATTTTTGTAATTTCAACTTCATTTTCTGTTTATTTAGGTTAAATTAATATAGTTTGCAAGTTTTTAGATTTTTTTATAAATTTTGGATTTTTAATATTATTTTATTATTGTTTTATTATTAAAAATTAAAATTTAGATTTTTCAGGTTTTTATATTTTTCTTAGGTTATATACATTAAGTTAGGAATTTTACAACTTTTAGAATATTTTTGTTGTTCTTAGATTAATTTTTATAATTATTTTAAGTTTTAATAGTTTTTAATTGTTTTTAAATACTTTTAATCAATTTTAAAACTTTCAAAAATAGTTTTAAATTAAGTTAGGGTATTTTAGAGGTTTACAAAGTGATAAAACTCATTTTGGGCTTTTTGTTAATTAAATTAATTTTTAGGGCTTTAATTAGCATTAAAAAATCATTATTTAATTAAATAAAAGGTTTGCGTGATTTTTAATTTTTTGTAAACTCTTAATACATTAATTAGGATTTATTGCAATTTTTTTTTGGAATTTTTAGAGTAAATTTTTAATTTTGGTGCTTTTACGGTTTTACATGTACGACCTTTTCGTCTTAGTGTAATCCGTCATCATAACCGTCATTCTCTTCTTATCCCCTTTCTATTTTCTTTTCTCATAATCATATAATCACAAAGTTAATCAATTCTTAACACACACACCAAGCCTCCTTGAGAACGATCCCCACTTTGGGTCACAACTCGTGGTTTTCCTAAATCACTTGTTAATACTTACCCTAATTACCTCCTTTTCCTAAAGGTGTGTAAAAACTACTACATCATTTTGGCACCGCTGCCGGGGAAGCGTGTTGTGTTTTGATTTGGCAATTTTTTATATAGAGCCATAATATCTATTGTATTAGTAGCACTCTACTAATACGTATTATCGGTTTTTCGTTTTTTGTGTGAATACTATTACTATATTGTATACGTAGAACAATAAATTCACAAGTACTCCAAAAGTGTGAAAACACAACATTGACTTGGGAGGTCATTACCCAATCATTGTATTCGAATCTCAAACAAGAAAGAAAAGCAAAAATAGATAAATACTTTCGTGAAGCTCGATTTTGAAAAATACAAACTATAAGGTGGGTATAAGGCGGGTATTATAAAATATACTGATAGGTGTGAAAACACCCATCTTTTTACCACTTAATTATAATAATAACCAAGCCAAAACGTGTATTTTATGTCGTAAATGTCGAAATTATGCGTGGTTTGTGTTTTTATTGTGTTTTAGGACCAAAAGATGAAAAAGGAAGAAAACACGGGCTTTCACGGGCTTTTATCGAAGAAAACGAGAAAAGACGAAGTCAAAAGATCAAGAGTGCAAAAAGGACGGAAGTGCAAGGCCTATTATGAAGATTTATCAAAGAAAAAGTCTAAAGACGGAAGTTTAATGAAGTCGAAGAACCAAGTCTAATTAAAGAAGAAAATTATAAGACGAGTTCAAATTATATCGACAAATCCCGAGACGAAGTCGAAAAAGACAAAGAATTTAAATCGAGTCAAGAACAAGAAGAAAGAAGGAAGAAAGCATCATTTTTTTACTCCTCCTATAAATACCCTCCTAATGTGTCATTAGGAGGTGGTTAGTTTTAGGAGTAGATTAGGGTAGATTAGGAGTAGTGTAATTTATGCTTTCTCTCTCTAGATTAATTCGTGGATCTTTAATATTTAAGTTTTTGTTATTGAATCTTTACTTTCTAATCAAGCTTTTTAATCAAAATAAATAAAAATAAAGGTGTCGTTGTGTAAAATTGAAATGCAAAACTTTAAAGTAAAAGACAGGAAAAAGAAAACTATAGTGATTAAAAATAAATGACGAGAAATTAAATGCTGACAAAACGTAAATAACGGAAACTTAAAACGCCAAACTTAAAACTATCCTAAAGGCAAGGCAAGTAAAAGTGTAAACTTAAAATAAATCTAAGGCAAGTACAGTAAAAGTGCAACTAAGGAAAAATGCGGGAAAAGTAAAGCTAAAAACAATCTAGAAAAACTTATGTTCTAAAACTATCCCAAAATTAGTCCTTATCCAGAATCCATCTTGTCACTTATCCGGAATCCTCAACAAGTTCTAATCCGGAAAACAAATCCTAAAGCTTATCCGGAAAACACTAAAAAGTCTTATCCATAAAAAGACAACAAAGCCTTATCCGGAAAACGTGTTAAAATCCTTATCCGGAAAAATAACCTAAAGTCCTTATCCGGAATACACTTACTTCGTGTTATCCGGAATACGAGTTAATTCACTTATCCGGAATAAACCTTTCAAGGCTTATCTGGAATCCTGCTTCAACACGTTATCCGAAAAACACAATTGTATGCTTATCCGGAAAACACTTATGGAGCTTATCCAGAAAAAGGCTTTTACACTCTTATCCATAATATGGCTATCTCTGCCTTATCCGGAAAGAAGGAAAATATTCTTATCCGGAATAAGGGTTTTAGGCCCTTATCCGGAATACGTTATACGAATGCTTATCCGGAATAAGGGATTTCAATCCCTTATCCGGAATAATCTGGGCAGTAACAGTGAAGAACATGGGACAAAGTACAAGGCACGAATTAAACCAAAGACAACCCTAATCAGTCTAAAGATTAAACCAAAATAACCACTAATGATTAACTAACAACAACCAATTAAACCAAATCAATAAAACTAACAATAATAACCAAAACAATAAAAACCCACTTGATTAAAAAGATGAAAACTCAAGAACACAATCTTGAACATAGGGAAAGATTAAAACAAGAAAGGAAGAAGGAGATGATTAAAAAGCTTGATTAAAAAGTAAAGATTCAATAACAAAAACTTAAAGCTTAAAGATCCACGAATTAATCTAGAGAGAGAAAGCATAAATTACACTACTCCTAATCTACCCTAATCTACTCTTAAAACTAACCACCTCCTAATGACACATTAGGAGGGTATTTATAGGAGGAGTAAAAAAAATGATGCTTTCTTCCTTCTTTCTTCTTGTTCTTGACTCGATTTAAATTCTTTGTCTTTTTTGACGTCGTCTCGGGATTTGTCGAAATAATTTGAACTCGTCTTATAATTTTCTTCTTTAATTAGACTTGGTTCTTCGACTTCATTAAACTTCCGTCTTTAGACTTTTTCTTCGATAAATCTTCAGAATAGGCCTTGGACTTCCGTTCTTTTTGCACTCTTGATCTTTTGACTTCGTCTTTTCTCGTTTTCTTCGATAAAAGTCCGTGAAAGCCCGTGTTTTCTTCCTTTTTCATCTTTTGGTCCTAAAACACAATAAAACACAAACCACGCATAATTCCGACATTTACGACATAAAATACACGTTTTGGCTTGGTTATTATTATAATTAAGTGGTAAAAGGATGGGTGTTTTCACACCTATCAAATCCCCTACACTTGACCATTGCAATGCCCTCATGCAATGTATTAGTTACAAAACAAGTTTTACATTTTCCACCACAATCAATCCACATTGGCCTTTATTAAAGAGACAAAATATTTAAAGGAAGAAAACAAGTAAAAAGATAAAAAACTTACCTTGGGGTTTTGGCCGTCATGAATGTTTATCATCCTTAAGTTTCACGTTCCCCATACCAAGCTTATAAACGAGATCATTGTTATTATAAGTTAGCAAACTAACACAAACTCATGTGGGCCAATTATTCACTTAGACTCCCTTATTCCTAGGTGTATCTCTTATATTTTATTTTTGTCTTGAATGATCACGAGGATGCATTGTTTGACTTATTTTGATAGTTATTTAAGCTGAAAATAAAGTGGGACAATTTAATCAATAGTTAGCTAAAGGACAAAATCTCTTAAAACTGCTTCTCGGGACCTCATAAAGTTCCTATCTTAGCATAACTCGCTTCACGATTTGAGACCTTTCTCGGACCGATATTTGGTAGCGACTTCATACTTCAAATCTTGAGAGACGTTCTTGAAATTATGGTCTTCTCTTCATAATAGCAATTTCTTCACTTGAAGTTTTTGAGAGATTCTTCATCTTTGGACCACGACTACTTCATTTTTCTCCAATCGTTATTTTCGACTTAGATATACAACGATCCGCCTCCTTTTAGGACTTGGATCTATTTATCCTCATACCTTGTTAGGGCCTTTTTGGATAGACTTCTCCATGATCTTTAGGGGAGTATTTGCTTTTCGCCGTGTGTCTCGATCCTTCATATTGATTTTCGATAAATGATTCTTCACATCACTTTTGGATCTTTAGCAACAAAATGTAGCCCTCGTGCCTTGTTAGGGCCTTTTCGGACTCGCCAATCTTCGCATCTTGCTTCAATAAGTTATGCCTTGGCTATGAACTCTAATTAATACCGAGCAACTTTTAAACGATCTTGTGCTAGAAGCTAAGTAACTTTTCAAATCGTACAACCTTATTTATTGCAGATAAATTTATTAACAAGCGATGGGAGAATAGGCTTATAATCAACTCATATAAATTCACGAAAGAATACCAAACTTATAATTGACTCTATCATCTCTCGTTCTCCACAATTTAAAATCTCAAGGAATGAGACTCGTGGATGCTTAGCCAATTAAATCAAAGTTTTGCGTTTTCGAGTCATCTATAGGATCTTGCAAATTCTTAGACTTTTTCAAGTTTAGAAATCGCATTTTAAAGTTCCCTTGATAAAAAACTCTCTAGGATCAATTATAGGAACTTGCGAAAAGTTCTTGTTCTTAACCCGTGAGAGTTAAGACTTTCGCGTTTTAAAGATCCCTATATAAAAGCCTAGCAAAACTTGACTTAAACACGTTAAGGATACTAGCTAGAGTAAACTTAGATAAGTAAACTCGGGTTGAGTCAAAAGATTCACAATGTTGAAAAATTAAAACCACTTTATTAAAATTTATTCTAGCAAAGAAAGAAAATAACTATAACAAAGGAAAATACTAATAGGCCAAAACAGATCAAAAATTTTGAAAAATTTCGAAAAATCAATTTTCCGTTTAAAATGAGGACAAATACAAGGAAAATCCCACTTAACTTCGATAGAAATCCCCCTACACTTAATATAAACATTGTCCTCAATGTTTAAGCATGTGGGAGTAAACTCCCCTACACTTAGGACATTTCACTTGTTGTTTAAATCTTGCTAAGGAAGAGACAACTAAAGTGATTCCTATTTTAATATTGAAGAATATTAAATAGAGAATCAAAAGAGTTTAGGATAGAACCAGGAAGACGAGTACACGAAATCACGGGTCGTCCAAATTCATCAAGAATGTATCTTTGAAATCTCAAATCCCTGCACATGATAAGAAAGAAAACAACAAACATATACTAGGGTCTCCCCCTACACTTATTAGAAAAACATAATAAAAGGATAGATAATCGGGTTGCCTCCCGAGAAGCGCTTATTTTTGTTAGCCGATTCATGAGCCTGACTCGTCCCCGAATTAAATGGTCCATGGGGAAGCCTCCAATGTAATACCGGGATCAAAGACCTTGTCCTCGTTCCCGGAGCACATTAATAAAGGAGAGGCCGGAGGATAAGTCATGAAGGGTAGAAAAGTCCTTTCAACATACGAGAAGTATGTGAAATCATGATCCACGGGAGGTGGGGTGGGTAAAGTAAGCAAATTGTCATCCCCCTAAGACAATTGATGCTCAGAAAGTGGCAAAGCTGTAAAGGTGTCAATCATGGAATGGTCAATGTTAACTCCCGGGTCAAAGCACTCATCCTCCGTAAATGTGTTAAAAGGAGTGGATAAAAGGTGCTCGGGAGGAGGACTTGGGACAATACCTTCCTGCAGCAAATTATCAAAAATAATTTCCCCCTCCGTGTCATCATCATCAATACCCGGAGGTATTGAGTGAATGTCGATTTCCCCCATAGCTGTATCATTATTCTCAACTAAAGTAATAGACGGAGGTAAAGACTCGGAAATAGGAGTAGAATTCAACGCTTCAATTTTAGCAATAAGAAGATGAACTTTCAGTAATTTGTCGCGAAGAATAACGTCTTGCACCTCATCTACAAGATAAAGTTCAGTGGTGAACTTCTCGTAAGTCGGAGAGAATAAATCAACATCGCCTTCATCGCCCGGAGGAGAAGGAGAAATTTCAAAAGTGAAATTCTCATAGCATGGAGAAAAATCATCATCATCAAGAGGAACCTCGTCCGTAGGCTCAGCAAATGTAGGGATATCACAAACCTCATCAAAGATTTACCAAGACTAAAATCACTAATCTCACTCGATGTATCACTATCCTTAGACGCATTAGGGATATCAAGAGTAGGAGTAGTAATCTCAGAAGATGGGTTGAGATCATAGATATCATCCTCGTCATCATCATAAAAGTAGTATGGACGCACAAGAGGAGGAGTATAATCCCTAAGATTAGATACTTGCTCTTGTTGCTGTCGCTTTTCCTCCTCCCTTGCTTCGCGTATGCTAGCTAATTCTTTTTGAACGTATTCAAGCCACATTCCAACAGAAGGTTGATGATCGAGGGTGTATTGTGGGGGCTCAAAATTGTGAAAACCAGAATTATAGCACGGATGTGGCTCATAGTAAGTCATCGGTTGAGAAGAATTAGAACACGGATTTGGTTCATAATAATTCATCGGTGAAGAAAAATGAGGACACGGATTTGGCACATAATAATTCATTGGCTGACAATATGAAGTATCGTGAGGGCCCCCACAATTCTTGCAACACGGGTATTGAGAGAAACCTGGTTTTTCTTGTAGATAGCTATTACCATTGTCATAATTGTAACGCAGTTCTTGCTCGCCATGAGGCGGGTATCGAATTGGACACGAAACATGCCAATGAGAATCGCTTCCACAATATATGCAAGGGCGGGGAGTAGGTGGATTAGAAAAGGATGAATTAGTAGAATTGCACGAGGGACAAAATCCAAATTGTGTATTGTCGATATCATTTCCACACCGCTCACATGTACACCATTGACATGTTTAAAAGCCATAAAATGGTCTTCCACACCCTACAGCACAAGCAACATACGAATTCATTAAGAACAATAGATAAGCAAGAAGAATATTTTTGGTGCAAAACTTTCGAAAAACAAATGCTTTTATGACTTTTCAAATGTTTTTGGATTTTTGAAATTATATATTTTTATGGATTTTTGATAATTTTTTACACGAAAAATAACGTTCACGAGTGAACGGATCACAAAATCCAACGCGTCTCTCACTAAAAACCGTTAATCTTCACGAAAAGAGCCTGCAGCGGCGCCATTTAATACAAGGTTTTAGCAAGTATAAAATAAATTCGTTCCAAGTCTTTTCGAATTGATTATTGGTAGAATTGTGTGACTCAGTCGTTCTTGGTGGAAAAAAATAATAAAAAGAAAATAAAATTAAAAAAGTTGTCACTGTGTAAAATTGAAATGCAAAAATTTAAAGTAAAAGACAGGAAAAAGAAAACTATGAGTGATTAAAAATAAATGACGAGAAATTAAATGCTGACAAAACATAAATAACGGAAACTTAAAATGCAAACTTAAAACTATCCTAAAGGCAAGGAAAGTAAAAGTGTAAACATAAAATAAATCTAAGGCAAGTACAGTAAAAGTGCAACTAAGTAAAAAGGTGGGAAAAGTAAAGCTAAAAAATATCTAGAAAAACTTAAGTGCTAAAACTATCCCAAAATTAGTCCTTATCCGGAATCCATCTTGTCACTTATCCGGAATCCTCAACAAGTTCTAATCCGGAAAACAACTCCTAAAGCTTATCCGGAAAACACTAAAAAGTCTTATCCGGAAAAAGACAACAAAGGCTTATCCGGAAAACGTGCTAAAAACCTTATCCGGAAAAATATCCAAAAGTCCTTATCCGGAATACACTTACTTCGTGTTATCCGGAATATGAGTTAATTCACTTATCCGGAATAAACCTTTCAAGGCTTATCCGGAATCTTGCTTCAACACGTTATCCGGAAAACACAATTGTATGCTTATCCGGAAAACACTTATGGAGCTTATCCCGAAAAAGGCTTTTACACTCTTATCCGGAATATGGCTATCTCTGGCTTATCCGGAAAGAAGGAAAATATTCTTATCCGGAATAAGGGTTTTAGGCCCTTATCCGGAATACGTTATACGAATACTTATCCGGAATAAGGGATTTCAATCCCTTATCCGGAATAATCTGGGCAGTAACAGTGAAGAACAGGGGACAAAGTACAAGGCATGAATTAAACCAAAGACAACTATAATCAGTCTAAAGATTAAACTAAAATAACCACTAATGATTAACTAACAATAACCAATTAAACCAAATCAATAAAACTAACAATAATAACCAAAACAATCAAAACCCACTTGATTAAAAATATGAAAACTCAAGAACACAATCATGAACATAGGGAAAGATTAAAACAAGAAAGGAAGAAGGAGATGATTAAAAAGTTTGATTAAAAAGTAAAGATTCAATAACAAAAAACTTAAAGATTAAAGATCCACGAATTAATCTAGAGAGAGAAACCATAAATTACACTATTCCTAATCTACCCTAATCTACTCCTAAAACTAACCACCTCCTAATGACACATTAGGGGGTATTTATAGGAGGAGTAAAAAATGATGCTTTCTTTCTTCTTTCTTCTTGTTCTTGACTCGATATAAATTCTTTGTCTTTTTTGACGTCGTCTCGGGATTTTTCAATATAATTTGAACTCGTCTTATAGATAAATACTTTCGTGAAGCTCGATTTTGAAAAATACAAACTATAAGGTGGGTATAAGGGGGTATTATAAAATATACCCTAAGAAAAAAGGCTCTTAAGTGCTTTGTGCCGCCTCGTTTCCCTGCTTGCTTGTGAGTATTTGATTTTGAGAGCTAATCGAGGGTTTTGCCGCCCAAAGTATTATTAAGTATCATATATACTTTCTTGGTTTCATTGATTAAACCCTCTTGAACGTTCTGGTGTTCCACCAACGTTCTAAATTCATCGAAGGCGTTCACTTCACGTGATCGTTTTCATTCCTTGAGGCTTCTTTAATCAAGAGATTTGATTAAGGAGGAGATTTGTAGATTTTGGTCTAATTAATACAATCACAAAAACCAAAAAAAAGTAAAAACAATCAAAAACCACAAAAAAATTGGAAAAATACAAAATACCAAAAAGAATCTCCTTTGTTAACCCCCACGTTGTACGTGACGTTTATGCTTACTCGTAATCAAGCAAGACGTGCACGTAAACGAAAAAACCGAAAGGAGTCAACAGCTACTCCTAATCTTTCTAGTGAGGAGTCTCCTATTGACGAACCCATTGTAAGAGAAGAACCAACCATGGCAAATCGTAATATCATGGAGTTACTTCAAGCACCCACCGAGGGTTATGGAGAGGCTATTGTGATTCCCGCTATCCTTTTGGAGAATTTTGAGGTGAAAACGGGTTTGTTGTCGATGATCCAAAACAACAAATTCCGTGGTGATGAGAAGGACAACCCGCACAACCATATCCGCCAATTCAATCGTCTTACCGCCACTTGCAAATTTAAGGATGTTGCTAATGATTTGATTACGATGATGCTTTTTCCGTATTCCTTAGCGGGGCACGCTAAAATTTGGTTAGAGAAAGAGCCACCCAATTCTATATTTACGTGGAAGGATCTCGTTTCAAAGTTTGTGAACAAATTTTTTCCGCCCTCTAAGACTACACATTTGAAAAACGAGATTTCAAAATTTTCACAAGAATTTAATGAGAGTTTTTCAACGGCTTGGAATAGGTTTAAGGAAATGTTACATGAGTGTCCTCATCAAGGTTTTTCCGACTTGCATCAAATCGACACGTTTTACAATGGACTTAATGATCATGAAAGGGATTATCTTAATGCCGTCGCGGGTGGTAATTTTTTGTGTAAAACGGTTGAGGAAGCTTTGGTGATAATTGAGAATATATCTAAGGTGTATAGTCCTCGTAGAACGTCTAGTGTTCGTAAGGCTTCGTCTTCGGCTTCACCTTCTTTGTCTACTACCATCGATGCTTGCCAAATTGAGGCGAACATGGAAAACAAAATCTTTGATAAGCTTAAAGGTCTTTTGATTGAGTTCAAAGTTAGAGAACCAAGTGCTCCAGCTAAGACTAAAGCGGTTGAGGTTTCATGCATGTATTGTGGTGGAGGTCATGATTTCTCCGAGTGCATTACCAACGGTGGTAACACTTCGAGTGCCTACGCGGCCACGGGAACTTACAACCAAAACGGTCAAGTTACCCACTCTAATCAATTGACTCCACCGGGTTTTGGTTCAAATCAAAATGCTAACAACAACTATCGCAACAATCAAGTTGGTTTCAAAAACAATTACAACAAGGGAAACTATGGTAATCAAGGGGCTAATAATCAAGTTTCAAACAAAAATCGAAATGATTTTCAAAACAACAACAAAAGTTTGCAAACGTTGAAAGATCTTCCAAATGAATTTGTTGAATACGCTAATGGGAATGATGCTAGGTTTGACAACATTCAAAGGGAAATCATTAGCCTAAGATCCGAGTTTAAGAACGACTTGAAGAAAGAGTTGAAAAATGAGTTAGCAAATGAGCTTAAAATCCATACAAACAAGATGGAAGGAAATGTAACTAGGTTACAATAAAACCAACAAAAGATGGAACAAGGGCAACATGAAATTAAGCAAGAGATGATCAAAGCCGAGAAGAGGCAATCCATGTTTGAGGATAAAATTTCATCTATGTTTGAGGCAATTATGTGCAAACCGTCTTCGAGTAGTCTTCCTAGCAACACCGTATCAAACCCTAAGGGTGAGATGAAAGTGATTACCACAGGTAGTGGTAAGACACTTAAGGAACCGACTCCTCAACCAATTGCTCCTGTGGAGGATGCAATTGAGGAAGAACCCGAGGTGGTGGTCCAAAAGGAGCATGTTCCTATCCCACGAAGTACCGCTCATGCCACACCTACGGTTGACCCATTACCAATATTGGAACCCGAGATTCCAAAAGGCTATGCCTATGCCTCAACCCACACCACCTTTGCCCTATCCATCGAGACTTAGAAAGGAGAAACGACAAGAGCGCGACAATTACCAATTTGAGCTTTTTATGAAAAAATTTCGTGATTTACACTTTAATGTGAGTTTCGTCGATGCTTTGGTCATGATGCCTCGATTTGCCGCAAACTTTAAGAGTATGTTGAACAACAAGGAGAAATTGCATCAATTCTATAGTTGTTCATCGGTTTATCTTAATCGCATACCTCAAAAAGTCGGTGATCCCGATAAATTTTTGATCCCTTGTGCAATCCAAGATATGGAAGAATGCTATGCCTTGGCCGATCTTGGTGCTAGCATTAATCTTACTCCTTCACTAATGTCTATCGAGTTGGCCGACCATTCTACGATTCCCGCTTGTGGATTGGCGGAAGACGTTTTTGTGAAAGTGGGAAACTTCTATTATCCGGTAGACTTAATCGTTGTCGATATTCCCACGGATCCTCAATTTCCTCTCATTTTAGGTCATTCGTTTTTAGATACATCTATGGCTTTGATCGATGTGCATGCTAGAAAGATCACCTTACGTTTCAACGACAAGGAACTTGTTATAAACGCAACTCAAAACTCTCAAATTTCTCATGTTTATTCCGTTGCAACCATAAACCTCGTTGATATGATCGACGTTGTTTGCGAGGAATTTTCACAAAAAGTTCTAGGTTTTGGTGATGATGAAAATAGTGGCAATCCCACTATGTTAGATCCCATTCTTGATAACTCGACACCAACCTTCACTCCACTTGATAACGAAGACCTCGACAATGATGAGGACTTCACGATTATCAAGGATTTTCTTAACGATTTCCAATTTCCTCCACCCGAGGAGGTTATGAGTATCGAGCGCAAATCTTCAATTGAGAAACCATCTATCCTCGAGTTGAAAGATTTACCTCCTCATCTCGAATATGTCATTTTGGAGGAGGGTGACAAGTTGCCGGTTATTATTGCGAAAGAACTTTCGGATGATGAGAAAACCGCACTTGTCGATGTTCTAAAGGATCACAAAGGGGCTATTGCGTGGAAGTTATTCGACATTAAGGTGATTGATCCCAAATTTTGTACCCACAAAATCTTAATGGAGGAGGATTACAAGCCCGTAATCCAATGTCAAAGGAGGGTGAACCCTAAAATTCACGACGTCATCAAAAAGGAAGTCCTAAAACTCCTTGACACGGGAATGATTTACCCTATTTCTGATAGCCCTTGGGTGAGTCCTATTCATTGTGTCCCTAAAAAGGGAGGAATGACCGTTGTGCCAAACGATGCCAAAGAGTTAATTCCCACTAGACTCGTGACGGGATGGAGAGTGTGCATTGACTATCGAAAGTTGAATAAAGCCACTCTTAAAGACCATTTTCCCTTGCCCTTCATGGACCAAATGTTGGAGCGTCTTGCGGGAAACGATTTCTATTTCTTTTTAGATGGTTTTTCCGGTTACTTCCAAATCCCCATCGATCCTCGTGATAAAAAAAAAACTATGTTTACGTGTCCATATGGAACGTTTGCCTATCGTAGAATGCCATTCGGACTTTGCAATGCACCGGGAACCTTTCAAAGGTGCATGATGGCTATTTTTCATGATTTGATCGAGAAGACGATGGAAGTCTTCATGGATGACTTTTCTGTGTTTGGTTGTTCGTTCACTTCGTGTTTGTCAAATCTTGAGAGAATGTTGAAGCGTTGTGAGGAAACCAACCTTGTGCTCAATTGGGAAAAGTGTCATTTTATGGTTAAAAGTGGAATCGTCTTAGGGCACAAGGTTTCGAAAGCGGGGATTGAGGTAGATCAAGCTAAAGTAGATGTCATCGCCAAATTACCTCATCCGAAAACCGTTAAGGGAGTTAGGAGTTTCCTAGGCCACGTGGGCTTTTATCGTCGATTCATCAAGGATTTTAAGATCTCTGACCTATTACACATCTTCTTGAAAAAGAGGCACGTTTTGTCTTTGACGAAGATTGTGTACGAGTGATAGTCGTAGAAACACGTCTTTTAGGAAAGAGCGTATAATCGGCAAGTATTAAGTTGCACGTTTTAGGAAAAACGTGAAACCGAACAAATGCGGGTTCGTTCTCGAGGAGGTGTGTGGTTTAATGTGCCAATAAGTATAATCAAAAGTTTGGGGTAGTGTCGTTTTTAGATGAGAAAAGAAGGAAAAGTAAGACGAATTACGCTAAAAATTGCCCTACGACGTAAAAAACACAAAACCGTAAAATTCGACGAAAAATTAAACTCAACTAAAAATGGCCAAATTTTAAATCTAAGTTAAGAAAAGTCTAACTAAAACAAAAGTGAAAACCAAATTTTGGAAAACCTATTTAATTAATTTATATTAGACTACGACGAGAATTAAATGTATACGTAAAACGTAAAAGGCGACGAAGTAAAAAATTAAAGCTAAAAATTTATTAAAAATCAAATTTAAATCCAATTAAATATAACTAGGGCCCAAAAATAACTAAAACTTTTTTAAACTTTTTATAAAATTATTTTTAATCTTTAAAACTAATTAAAGTGCTAAAAATCTAAATAAATGTTAAAAAGCCCAAATAAAATATTTATTACTTGTAAACCCTAAGAATATTTAATTATCCCTAAAAAATATTTTTCAAAAAATAAAAAATAAAAATAAAAAAATAAAAAAAATAAAAAAAATAAAAAAATAACAATGATTTTTGCTATTTTTTATTACCTAAAAAAACAATTCAAAAAGAAAATAAAGATTAAAAATTATAACGAACGTAAAAACGCGACATTTAAAAACATTATCAAATTTTAAACTCTACGAAGACAAATTTATTTTTCCTACATTCTAAATGAAAACATAAATTCTAGAAAAAAGAATTCTATTTTTCTAACTTTTAAATTATTTATTATGAATTAAAAACGATTCAAAATAATTAAACGATTTAAAAATACTAAGCTAAAAAGGAAAAATCTGAAAAATCTATTATAAGTCAGAAAGTACGTCTACTATATGGGAAAAATATGTCCCACACAATAGCTTATCACAATAAGCTACAATAAAAGAAGAAGCTACGGCTTAACTTTATACACACAAAAAAGCACCCTTTAAATATTAAAAGAACTGATTCATAACACATGTGGCATGCCTGCCCTACTGGTTAAGTTGTGTGATGTCTGAACAAGGGTTTAGGGGTTCGAGTCCCACTGATCAGATGGTTATGAAGGTATGTATTGCGTCTGCTGTGTGTGCAGGTGGTCTGGTGTTCGAGTCCCACTGATCAGATGGTTTAGGTATATTAACAGTATAAAAGAAAAAGGAGAGAGTTATAAAACAAAATCTGCCAAGTGATCAGATGGTTGTGAAGGTATGTATTGCGTCTGCTGTGTGTGTAGGTGGTCTGGTGTTCGAATCCCACCTGCTGCCACTTTTCTGTTGATATATTTTTTTGGACAGTTAAGAACCCAATAAGCAAGTTGTGCTTATTGGGTGGCTATTACAGTTCAAGTGCAAATCATACGCAGATCAACAACAACATAATCACACACACCAGCAACAAAGCAAACTATGAGATTAACAAAAATCACCTAGTTGCTACAGTGGGTACTAAAATAACTTTGGCCTAAAGTCCTAAACTGATTTTTTTTTGCTTAAAGTATAAGCACCGAAAATAAGCTCTAACTTTAAACAAACTAATAACAAATTATTAATGATCTAATGTCCATGCTATGGCTGAATTTTAAGGCCTAAAGTCTAATAACCAAAGAGATATACTAGCTGGTGTATCATGTACTATCAACAGCCAATTTCGAACAAAGTTTATGTGAAAAATAGAACCTAGGACGATTCTAACCACCAACGCATATCAGAAAAGTTCGTACACCTTAGACAACATGAAATTCAAGCAAGTCAGGCAACAAACGCAAAGAATCAATCTACTTACTACCTACTGATTGTACTAAGACAAAAATCCAAAAGCAAGTCAAATTTTGCTTACAACTTAATCTGCTGAAATTAAAGCAAGATTCTTACTAATCTAACCTCAACAAAGATGCACAAGGGAATCCCCAAAATCAAATACTAGACCTACTGATATTGAAAAAAACAAAAATCACAAAACAAGGATTGCACACCTACTGGTGCTATATGCACAGAAAATGAACTAAAGCAAGCCTATCAATGAACTATTTTGTGCTTGTGTCGTCGAAACCTATAACAAAACTTCTAAAACTTCAAACTAACTAGGAGTAACCAAAACACACTAAGTTAAAGCAGAAATAAGCACTCCAAAACACAAAAACATATTATGAATCGAACTTGACTTAATCTGGCAGAAACTAACAGGTTATCAATTTTTTTTGTATTTTGGATTTAAATCAAAAGTAAACTCGATTTCGTCTAACTAAACCTCAAATATATGATGCAATAGAAATTAACCCCTAAATATATGTGACACTTAAACTAAGCACAAATCCAAACACCACTAAAAAATGAAATCAAAAATTAATAATGAACAAAGCAAAATTAAAGGATAATCATAACAGTAAAGTGCATAAAATTAAATAAAGAAGAAAATAAGCAAACAACAAATAAATAGCAAGAAAAATAAGTGATTAAGCACATAGAACAAGCAAATATGAGTTTTATGGAACGATAAGTAAAAAGGAGGGGAAATCACTTACATAGAATCCAAGCTTGTAAAACTTTACCCTCAATACACAAGCACCTCAACCTCATTCCTTCAATCTTATTAGAACCCATAAGCTCCTATATCCTTCATCAACAACTCATCACCCATTTTCAAACCAAAAACCAAAGAACAACCTTCTAAAATGTTTCCAACCAAGAAACTTCTACACTAAATCTTCAAACAGCTTCAAATCTTCAAACAATGAACAAGACCCCTCCAATAAGCCAATTGTCAGATGGCTTATTGAATAAGCCATGAACAGTGATAATGAACAGTAACTTTTTCAAAGATATAAACAAGCAGATTTTTTTCAAGAACCCTTTTCACAAACTTTCTTCTCAAACTTTTATCAAAACCTCAAACCTTGAACAATTTTGAAACTCAAACCTTTTTCAAGAATTTAAATGACTGAAATTTAAAGATGCAGGAAAAATAAATTTGCAATGAAAATTAAAAAATGGAACTCAATTATATTCAACAATTTTGTCTCTTACAAAATTTTGGATAAAAATTGGAACAAGAAAAATTGATAAAATACCTACGCCTTATATAGTGGCTACAAGATCATTCTAGAATCAAAATACAAAATCTAAACCTAGATGCTTCAATTCCAATACTGCCCTTGGTTGTTTGAATTTGTCTTGGTCAAAGTGGCACCTCGTGAAGCCTGTTGCTGACCATGTGGATGCCAGTGGTGAAAAACGGATCATAACCATCCAATGAGCTGTGGGGGAGAAGTAATCAATGTGAACCATTGATCCTGTCCCCTTTTGGGTTTTGGGAAGAAAATGATGGGTCAGGGGACACGTGGATAGGCTGTGCTTGTAAGGAGGGGACCAATTTGGGGATGGGTGTATGTAAGGTTAATGATGAATCACTGATTTGGAAAAACTAGTGATTAATCATTTGGGTTTCGGAGGTGGTGGAGATTAGGGTTCTTAGAAGGATACAGTAGGTTCTTTAATCTGTTTTGGGGGAATAGAATGTGTTTAGTGAATGTTTAGTTAAAAAATAAAACACATCCAGGTATGATTATCAAGGGTTTTGGGCTTGGGTTGGTCGGGTATTGGGTATGGGTATGGTTATTTGGGTGGGTTTTATGACATGTCAAATGGGTATTGGTGGGAAATGTTTGTGGTAATGGCAATTTAATTCCCCTATCTTCCATTTTGTTTGCACATCAACTCTTGGCAGCATATTGTTCCATTCCCTAAATAAGTTGCATTTTTTTCACTTTTGCCACAAATACTTTTCAAAAAGTATTAAAGGATGTATCTTGCACTTTTTTTTGAATCTTCAAGGGCTGAATATGATTTTTCTTGAAACTTTAAGGACCAAACTTGTATTTAAGGGTTTACAAGGGCCTAAAGTGACAAGTCTTCAAACTTGAGGGACCAAACTTGCCAAATCTTCATTCTTTAGAGACTTTCTTGGAAAATCAACATTCGGGTCCGGTTCATTGTGCGGCTTCTTTTCCCGTGTTCGTTTTTGCTTGAATCTTGTGATCTTTTGTTGATTTCACGATATTCGTACCTGAAATACACAATGAACAAACACAGGCATATTTTTGGGTATTTTGATGATATTTTAAGCGTTTTAAGCCCAATTTGGACGATGAGACTATGTATAAATACAGTCTCATCACTCCCCCGTACTAAACCATTGCCGTGCCCTCACGCAATGCTAGAATAAAGTATCTACGCAACTCCAAAATTCATTTTATGCACTTTTTATTGAAAGATAAACTAGATACATTACTATTATGATTACTACTACTTGCGTTTTAGACATAATGTATGATTTTCATCGCAAAATGGGACGTTTAGGTTCATAGAATAAGAACATGTAAGTGCCTCATAGAGATAAATTCATCGTCCTCGATTTTCACCCAATTCCATGCTAAGCGTGTAACGAGATCATTGTTATCATAAGTTAGCAACACAATCATTACTCATGAGTGTTAATTATGCACCTAATCTCCCTTATTCCTAATTGGTATCTCTTATATTTTATTTTGTCTTAATGATCACGAGGATACATCATTGACTTATGCGTGAATAGAGATTAAGTCTAAAAATAGAGTTTTAACCGTGTAACCAAAATCATTAAATTAATAATTCATCCTAATAGACAACGATGTCAAAAAATTAAGTCAACAAAGAGGATCGATAAACACGGTTTTAGAACGGTTTTGAACATGAGACTTATTACCATGACTTTTATTATCAGCCTCATTATCGGTGGTTTTATTATCTTGGTTTACCTCCATCTTTTATTCAACTTCGCCATGAAGCTTTTATTATGACTTCGGTCTTGCCCTTGTTTTTTATTATCCACCATCATCGGTGGTTTTATTGACTTGACGTCTATCCTCACGCTAAAGCGAATTTTGGATCTTTAAAGCTTCGAAGATTAAGGCTTGATTCACTTTCAATTTGGGCATAGATTTTTCGGCCTTGTGAGCTTCAAATTTTTGCTTAATTTAGGTGAGCACTTGAAATCTTATTATTAGGTGAAGCTTTCAATTATTCGGGTGCCAATACTTCAAAACCGTGACGCTGGCGAATCCTCAATGTTTTCCCAATTTAATTACATGGAAGCTACTAAAACAAATTAGAAACCAACAATAGAGATTAAACCGCTAATTCAATATTTATTAACAATTTATTTATATACAAGCGTTGGGAGAATAAGCAATAATTACTACACATAAGATCGTGACGATTACGTAACTTATAATAACGCTATCATTTCTCGTCCTCATTTAAGAGACTTAGCCTAAAAAGTTAAGGAATCAAAGCTAAGTGCTCAACACGCACGGTCGAGTAAAAAATTACTCTTATTCTCACCATCGGAAAACCTACATTCGTGTCTTAAACACTTATGAAAAACTAGAAAAAATTTTAAAATTTGGCCATTTTTAGCCTTATTTTGCATAAAAACGATAACAAAAAGATGAACTTTGGAAAGCGTGAAGGTTTGGCAAGGCGAGTATCTATTCACCCCCCCATACTAAAGTTAAACATTGTCCTCAATGTTTCGAGTCTAGGTGTAACACCCCCACAATTTTTATGCGCAGCGGAACTACAACAATGGGTGCTACACAGTATTCTTCGCACACAAGATATATCAAACGACGCTAAAAAGACGTCGACTTAAAATTCCAAATTTAAAATTGTTAGATAATACATGTCCACAGTTTTTCCAACCCCAAATAGTGCACAGAGTTTAGCGTTTTCGGTCCCCATGAATCTCAACCCCAAAAACTTCAGTTTTACAACCACATGACATTAAACATAAAAATTGTTTAAGTAGAAAAGGAGGGAAAAACAAGCGGACACCAAGCCGATCACACAACATCCATCCCATGCATGCTCCATCCTACTGCTCAGCGGTTACCTGAAACACATGCCAAAAATTTGGTCAACGAAAACGTTGAGTGGAATTCATAGGTTTTACAATCCATTTGAACGTATATATAATAAAAACCATTCGTGATCATTTATAGTCTTGTCGATCAAACAAACTATACTCAGGATACTGACAATTGTGTTTAAGCTCATGACACTAATCCGTTAACTCAATCACCCGCGTAAATATACCGGCATGATTCAGATGAAACCAGTGCCCCTTCTAAAGGCATCAGTTGCAATTATACCTTATTTCTCATACAAAATAATCTACCGCAGAACTTACTATAAGTACAGCTTCTCGGCTAGCATTGGGTCGTTAACCCCGTAGTACTACAAATTGCATAAGCGGCTATTTCCCCCTTCTCGAGGGCAAGACAATAGTTAATAGTTCATGAATTTAGGGACTTTTGCAACTTTGGTACTCAACACAATTTCTAAGGCAACTTTCGGGTCTAACAATCATTCATGATATACGTTCCTTTTTAAAAACTAGCATGCATTTCCCTCGCGGGTAAAACAATTTGAAATAATATAAGCGAGGCTATAAATTCACACCTTAGATATTAAGTAGTCGGTAGTTCGAGGAGTGTTCACTGACGATGAAACGGATGCCCGGGTAAATCAACACCTATCACAAATAACGCGTAATGAGTAATCTCATTTAAATACTTACGGTACTGTATAAAATACATATATATAAGTCACTTAAGACAAATATAACTCACGCCAAAAACAAAAACAACAAGTATCATTCATTTTATTCCATTCGTTCTTATAACCTACGTTATCCATTTTTACCCATTCTCGCCGGTACTTGACTAAAGTACGGGCTGTTTTACCTTATTAAACCATGCTTATAAAATTTGACAAAATTTACAAAAATCCTATATGACCTGTAGATAACATGTTTTTAAGTCCAACAAAAGTTTTCACTTTTACGACCCGTTACGCAACTCATTTCCACGACTACATTTTACGGGCTGAAATTGCGCTTCGACCAATTTTGACCACTTTGACCTATATGAAAAATACCTTTGACTTCCTTGACTCATAAGTCAACATATAGACTCATTTGTACAGGTTAGGGACCAAGTTTTGACCCTTGATCATTTACCAAATTATACTTGTGACCCTCGGGATTTGACTAAAACTTTGCACAAATCCGGATTGTGAAAGTCCTCGTCTCCCGGTACCCGATCTTTAAAATGTCATAACTTTTAGCTCGTTTTGAGTCACGGGCTCTACCTTATACCAAATTAAAGCTAGAAAAACCCTCTATCACTATATTTAGTTTTCAAGACCTGGAACAAAAATCATTTTTCTAAAATAGACCAAATGTTTCTGCCTAAATATGACCATACCAAAAACATGCTTAGACTCGATTCCAAGACTTCTAACCAACACTAAACATCATCCTAAGCCTTCCCAAACATATCCTAACATCAAACTTCCATCCTACCCCTATTGATCAACCAATCTCAATATCAAGAATCAAAGAAAATAAACATGCAAGTAATAAAACCTATATGAATCTTCCTAAAACAACAAACCAAACACAAATATAACATGCAAATTCAACAACCACCATGGCTCCCCAAACACCCCCTTTGCCGTGGGGTTTGGGTGACCCAATCACCACAACCAAATTAATTTTGGTGGGTTTTCTTGGTGTTTATACTTCCATAACACTTAAAATTAACATGCATTAGCTCTTTAAGCCTCAAAAACGAATTTGGATAATATGGAAAAAATCTTGAAAAATTTCTATCAATGCATGTTGGATTTGATTACATGAATAGGTGGGTAATGACCAAACTAAGCGTGGTCTAACCTTAGATTTTTGAAAAATCAAGTAGAAAAGATTTTAGGTGGATTTTTGTGTGGGTTTGGTGTGCCGTGAGTTTGAGAGAGACAAGGAGAGAGTGATGGTTTGATTTTTGGTGCAAGTGTTGTATGTGTTTGTGTGTTTTGTCATTTAGGCCCTTTTTGATGGTTAGGAGGGACCTAAGTGCAATATTGGGCTTCTTTTGTTCTTAAATAGAAAACGACCTCAAAACTTTGCGGGTTTGACTCATTTGTCAATTTTGAAAATTTTACGGGAGTCGGAAATCTTCCCGAATGCTCCAAAATATTTTTGGGATACTTTAAATGTACTTGGAAGGCTATAAAACTCACACGACTCAACTTAACACGAACCGTAAATAAAATTCTCGAAAAATTACATTATCGATAAATCGTCAAAAATTTATATGAAATTGGGCATCCCTCGGGATCGTAATCGTCATCGTCCTTCTTAAAACGTCAACCGTAAAAATTATAACCTCGAACATCGGTCTTAACCAAAATACTTATAATTATAGAAATTAAATCTTATTAAAAATTTCAAAAATTAGCGTAATTTAGGGTATCGTTAATGACCTCGATTCTAGGGTGTCACATCCACCCCTCCTTAAAGAGAGCGACGTCCCGGCGCTCGCCTCTTCTTGTACTCACATTTCGTGCTACTGGAACAAATGAGGATACCTTTCCTTGAAAAAGTCCTCACGTTCCCAGGTGTATTCCGGTCCACGCTTAGAATTCCATCGGACCTTCACAATGGGAATCCTACTATGCTTCAACCGCTTGACCTCCCGGTCCATGATTTCCACAGGTTCTTCCACAAAATGCATTTTGTCGTCCAGTCGAATCTCGTCCAAAGGAATCACCAATTCCTTGTCTGCCAAACTCTTCTTCAGGTTCGATACGTGAAACGTGTCATGAATAGCACTAAGTTCGGTCGGCAATTCTAACTTGTACGCTACTGGTCCAATTCGTTCAACGATTTTAAACGGTCCAATATACCTCGGACTCAACTTTCCTTTCTTTCCAAAACGAATTACACCCTTCCATGGCGATACCTTGAGCATAACCATATCTCCAACTTCAAACTCCAACGGTTTCCTTCGGTTATCGGCATAACTCTTCTGTCGGCTTCTCGCAGCAAGCAGTCGGTTCTTGATCTGCACGATCTTCTCTGTCGTTTCTAAAACCATTTCGGGTCCAGTCAATTGACTCTCCCCTACTTCACTCCAACACACGGGCGATCTACACTTCCTTCCATACAATGCTTCGAACGGTGCCGCTTTGATACTCACGTGATAACTATTATTGTACGAAAATTCCACCAGAGGCAAGTGGCGTTCCCAACTTCCTCCAAAATCGATCACGCATGCTCGGAGCATGTCCTCCATCGTTTGAATCGTTCGTTCACTCTGGCCGTCAGTTTCCGGGTGATAAGCCGTGCTTAAACTCAGTTCAGTGCCCATCGCACGTTGAAGCGATTTCCAAAATTCCGACGTAAATCTACTATCGCGATCCGAAATGATCGATAACGGCACTCCATGTCTACAGACGATCTCTTTCACGTACACGCTGGCGAGTTTTTCCATGCTGTCCGTCTTCTTCATAGGTAAGAAATGAGCAGATTTCGTCAACCTGTCCACAATTACCCATATCATATCGCATCCACTAGGAGTCCTAGGTAAACCCGTCACAAAATCCATTGCGATTTTCTCCCATTTCCATTCTGGGATTTCCGGTTGTACCAACAATCCAGATGGTTTCTTATGTTCTGCCTGAACCTTTGCACAAGTCAAACACTTACTAACGTAACGAGCAATATCTGCCTTCATATTTGGCCACCAGTAGACTTTCTTCAGGTCGTGGTACATTTTATCCGATCCGGGATGTATCGAATACTTCGACTTATGCGACTCATTCATAACCAATTCTCGAACTCCAGGCTTTCCTTCCTCAGATGAACACAATGGTAACCAAATCCGATTCTCAAAATATCTTAGTCCGTCTGACCTAATCACGAAAATAGGTTTCAACATTCGTCCCAAATTCTCGGCTTCAACATTCCCTTTCATTAATCCTCTCTCCTGAGCCTTCAGTATGGTTTCGGTTAAGTCAGCGCTCTCACTCATCACTAAAGCTCTAACCCTCAAAGGTTTCTCCCGTTCCTTCCTACTCAATGCATCTGCTACAACATTCGCCTTCCCAGGATGATAGCGAATTTCACAATCATAATCACTCAATAGTTCAACCCATCGTCTTTGTCGCATATTCAACTCCTTTTGATCTAAAATGTGCTAAAACTCTTGTGATCAGTGAATACAACACACTTTGTCCCATACAGATAGTGTCTCCACAGCTTCAACGCAAAAACTACCGCTCCTAATTCCAAATCGTGCGTCGTGTAGTTCTCCTCGTTCTTCCTTAATTGCCTCGACGCGTAAGCTATCACCTTTTCACGTTGCATTAACACTGCTCCATAACCTTTACGAGACGCATCACAATACACCACGAAATCTTCGGTTCCCTCAGGCAATGATAAAATCGGCGCGGAACATAACTTATCCTTGAGCGTTTCGAAAGCAAGCTCTTCCTCAATTCCCCATTCATACACCCTATTCTTCTCGGTAAGCCGCGTCAATGGTTTCGCAATCAACGAAAATCCTTCAATAAACCTTCGATAATACCCAGCTAAACCCAAAAATTGTCGAACTTCAGTCGGCGTCGTCGGTGCTGACCATTCCCTGATCGCTACGATCTTAGCAGGATCTACACGAACTCCCTCACTATCAATCACATGACCTAGAAACTGCACTGATTCCAACCAAAACTCACACTTAGAGAATTTTGCATACAGCTTCTCCTTCCTCAACAACTCCAAAATCTTTCTCAGGTGCTTCTCGTGCTCCTCCTTACTCTTAGAGTAAATAAGTATGTCGTCGATGAAAACAACAACAAACTTATCTAGATACGGCTTGCACACGCGATTCATAAGATCCATGAATACAGCAGGCGCGTTTGTCAACCCAAACGGCATCACTCGAAATTCAAAGTGTCCATACCGCGTACGAAAGGCAGTTACAGGAATATCCTCCTCTCTTACACGCAGTTGATGATACCCTGATCTTAAATCGATCTTTGAGTATACGCTGGAACCTTGTAATTGATCGAACAAATCATCAATCCTCGGTAATGGGTACCGATTCTTAACTGTCAGCTTATTGAGTTCTCTATAGTCGATACACATCCTAAACGAACCATCCTTCTTCTTTACGAACAACACAGGCGCTCCCCAAGGTGATGAGCTCGGCCTAATAAATCCCTTGTCCATCAATTCCTTCAATTGATCCGCTAACTCCTTTAACTCAGATGGTGCTAAGCGATAAGGTGCTCGTGCAACCGGTGCAGCTCCTGGCACTAAATCAATTCGAAACTCGACCTCACGGGTAGGCGGTAAACCTGGCAACTCGTCTGGAAAAACGTCCGGATACTCGCGAATAATTGGTACCTCTTCAATCCTCGCCTCTACATCACCATCGCTCGAAACTTGTGCCAAAAACACATCGCATCTGCTCTCTACGTACTTCATCATCTTCAAACACGAAATCACCTTCAAACGAGAAGTGCATTCGTCTCCCTTAACCGTCAAAACCCTATTCCTCAGCGGAATCTGCACCAATCTCTCACCACAGACAATCGTAGCACTATGCGCCATTAACCAATCCATTCCCACAATCACGTCAAACGATCCTAGCTCTATAGGCATCAAGTCGATTTTAAAAGCGTAGTTTCCTAACTTCAAGGTACACCCTTTCAGTATAGAATTCGTACTAACAATTTTTCCATCGGCTAATTCAACATTATAACTAGTCGTTAACAATACCGGTTCTCTATCGATATGACGACTAAATCTAACGTCTACAAAACTCTTGTCGGAGCCAGAATCAAATAAAATACTAGCATAACAAGCGTCTAGCAAAAACGTACCGGTAACCACATTTGGACCTTGTGGTTTATCAGCAGTTCCCACTTGATACACAGCTGCCGCATTATTTCCTCCTCGTCTGTTCCCTGCCTTCGGGCAATTCGCTTGCACATGCCCTCTTTCTCCACAGCTATAACATCCTCTCATCCTGATAGCATTAGCCCCAGTGGCTACTCCTCCCGTTCGACAACTAGCTGTCCTATGACCTGCCTTTCCACACTTGCCGCATGCCGGCGGGCAATTCCCAACATGATACAAGTTGCACTTTCCACAATGGGGGTTCACTTTCACACCTCTAGGGTTCGTCACGGCCCTCATCCCTTCGTTCCTTCTCTGATTAAACTGCTGATTACGGTTCGGCCCTAGGTTGTTTCGATTTCCTCCTCGGTTCTGGCCTTGGGATTGATTGCCTTGTGCTGCCTCCCATTTTCTTTTGTTACCCTCAGCAATGTAATTCTGCTTGTCCTGAAGCTTAACGTCCATCAAAGCGTGTGCCATTTGAACCGCTTCGTCAAACGTTCCAGGTTTCGACGAAGTTGTTTCACCTTTGATGTTGCTAGATAAACCCTTAATATACTGCTTCATTTTCTTGGCATCATTGGCAAATATGTCCGGACACAAAAGACTTAACTCATTGAATCTCCTGGTGTAAGCAGCTATATCGTTGTTCCTTAAGGTCAAATGTCTCAGTTCGTCCTCCAATTGCCCCAATTCCTCCTCTGGGCAAAACTTCTTGGTCAACAAAGCTTTGGTTGCATTCCACGTTCTTGCATTTGCCACAGCCAATCCCACCGTAGCTACCTGGGTATTCCACCAGCTTAACGCATCATCCAGAAATGTAGCTGCTGCAAACTTTACTTTATCCGCCTCTGCACAACCACTGATTTCAAACGTACTCTCAACTTTTTCCAACCATCGCCTAAGTTCTAGGGCTCCACCCGATCCACAGAACTGCGTAGGACCGCACTTCATAAAGCTTGAATAGGTACACACTCTCGGGGCTGGTTGTCTCCCCGCGTTCCTTCCTGGATCCTGATTTCTCCCAGCTCGGTCCGCTTGCAACGCATTAGCTATCGCTTCCTGAATCATGTTGTTAACACGATCGGCAGTCAACTTTGGAGGCATTGTTTTATCGAATATCTCTTTCTGCAAGACAAGAAAAATAGAAAAACAATGTAAGTATTCATATCAAGTTTCCCAGACATAAAATACATACAACGACACATCACTACGGAGTTACTAATATTCATCAATTCACACCACAAAAGATCAAATTTAAGACATATCACAGATCATGAAAGGTAACATAGATTGTATTGATAGTTAACCAAAATCGTGACAAGTAATGCCACTACAATCATTCACCACAAAACATCAAGTACTTGAGTTTCTCGTCATAATACCATCATACAAAGGTCTAAAATAGTTCTATTACAATGATCAAGGAAAAATACAAAACAAGTAACTAGGCATGTGGTGATCCACACGGCCTCTTGGATGGCGGCTCGTCGTCGTCTTCCTCGGTTTCCTCATCACTCACTTCCTCATCCACATCATCCACTTTTCCTTTTCCTTTCTCATCTGGCCCACATTCTGTTTCCTTTCTCGTCCCTGATGTGGATCCATGCTCAATCGCTACCCGATTTCCCACCGAAATACAAGCACCTCCAGTAGGCGGCTGAACCATGAAGTCGTTCGCCTCCATCTCCACATCGTCCACGAATCTCCAATCCGGGGGCAATGAATCCCTCACACGATGCTCCCAACTCTGCATCCTCGACAACCTCATCTGATCTTCCCTCACACGATCAAGACTAGCACTTAAATTCGCAACCATTGATTTCAAACTATTGATGGCACTTGTGTTCATCATCCCATCATACGCAATCCTTGAAGTCCTTTCCAACAATCTTTGATGCTCCCTTTCAGTCTTATCAAACTTCTTAATCACCCTAGTCTCAACTACAAACCGCTCATACATTAACCTTTCCATCCTCCCCAAACGACCTGCGGGATCCCAGTAGTGACTCGGTCTCGGAAAATAGACCCTTGCAATATTCTCATGAATCGATGGCGACTTGGATGACTCTCCACTGCTCCCATTACCATTGTCCATCGGGCGATCAAAGGGTTGCTGCTCATAACGACCGGTCGGTGGTACCTCATAACCCTTCGGCGAACTCGGGGATTGAAACAAATCGGGTTCGGTCTGGCCTACGGCATCCTCGGGAATGCCATCATCCAATAGCTCCTCGGGCTCTTCTTCGGAATCCTCATTGTCGTCACTACTCATGCTGAAATTATCCACCTCACTTTCGCCATTGTCGTTTTCCGGCCCTATTTCGTCTTCTGGAGCGATCCATCCATTATTATTGTCCGGCGGGTTCGGAGGAAACGGTCCCCCTTCGTGACCTACGACGTAATCGTTCCCGTTATCGTTGGGCGGTACCTCGGCCATTCCTGCAATAACAGCGAATTTCGGAGGGTACATAAGTAATTATACAATAGTTATAAATATATGCATGCAAATGCAATGCAAAGGTGGTACATATGCCCGAAATGTAATAATATGATGCTCATGCATGATTAATACAAAAATTACGATGTCGGATATTTCACGTAAAATTTAACGTCTACATATAGTAATTCCATACTTACGTAATAATTACCCACATATATACTTCACTCAAAAGTATACGTCAAATGCCATAAATACAACAATAGATCTTACCGGAGCCATGCAGGATAGTTGTGTCTGCTTGGACCCTTTCTTACGACACCAAAAGTTATAGTTTAGGATTTTCAAAAACGACCTAGTTCTCTATAACTCGTGGCTCTGATTACCAATCTGTAACACCCCCACAATTGTTATGCGCAGCGGAACTACAACAATGGGTGCTACACAGTATTCTTCGCACACAAGATATATCAAACGACGCTAAAAAGACGTCGACTTAAAATTCCAAATTTAAAATTGTTAGATAATACATGTCCACAGTTTTTCCAACCCCAAATAGTGCACAGAGTTTAGCGTTTTCGGTCCCCATGAATCTCAACCCCAAAAACTTCAGTTTTACAACCACATGACATTAAACATAAAAATTGTTTAAGTAGAAAAGGAGGGAAAAACAAGCGGACACCAAGCCGATCACACAACATCCATCCCATGCATGCTCCATCCTACTGCTCAGCGGTTACCTGAAACACATGCCAAAAATTTGGTCAACGAAAACGTTGAGTGGAATTCATAGGTTTTACAATCCATTTGAACGTATATATAATAAAAACCATTCGTGATCATTTATAGTCTTGTCGATCAAACAAACTATACTCAGGATACTGACAATTGTGTTTAAGCTCATGACACTAATCCGTTAGCTCAATCACCCGCGTAAATATACCGGCATGATTCAGATGAAACCAGTGCCCCTTCTAAAGGCATCAGTTGCAATTATACCTTATTTCTCATACAAAATAATCTACCGCAGAATTTACTATAAGTACAGCTTCTCGGCTAGCATTGGGTCGTTAACCCCGTAGTACTACAAATTGCATAAGCGGCTATTTCCCCCTTGTCGAGGGCAAGACAATAGTTAATAGTTCATGAATTTAGGGACTTTTGCAACTTTGGTACTCAACACAATTTCTAAGGCAACTTTCGGGTCTAACAATCATTCATGATATACGTTCCTTTTTAAAAACTAGCATGCATTTCCCTCGCGGGTAAAACAATTTGAAATAATATAAGCGAGGCTATAAATTCACACCTTAGATATTAAGTAGTCGGTAGTTCGAGGAGTGTTCACTGACGATGAAACGGATGCCCGGGTAAATCAACACCTATCACAAATAACGCGTAATGAGTAATCTCATTTAAATACTTACGGTACTGTATAAAATACATATATATAAGTCACTTAAGACAAATATAACTCACGCCAAAAACAAAAACAACAAGTATCATTCATTTTATTCCATTCGTTCTTATAACCTACGTTATCCATTTTTACCCATTCTCGCCGGTACTTGACTAAAGTACGGGCTGTTTTACCTTATTAAACCATGCTTATAAAAATTGACAAAATTTCCAAAAATCCTATATGACCTGTAGATAACATGTTTTTAAGTCCAACAAAAGTTTTCACTTTTACGACCCGTTACGCAACTCATTTCCACGACTACATTTTACGGGCTGAAATTGCGCTTCGACCAATTTTGACCACTTTGACCTATATGAAAAATACCTTTGACTTCCTTGACTCATAAGTCAACATATAGACTCATTTGTACAGGTTAGGGACCAAGTTTTGACCCTTGATCATTTACCAAATTATACTTGTGACCCTCGGGATTTGACTAAAACTTTGCACAAATCCGGATTGTGAAAGTCCTCGTCTCCCGGTACCCGATCTTTAAAATGTCATAACTTTTAGCTCGTTTTGAGTCACGGGCTCTACCTTATACCAAATTAAAGCTAGAAAAACCCTCTATCACTATATTTAGTTTTCAAGACCTGGAACAAAAATCATTTTTCTAAAATAGACCAAATGTTTCTGCCTAAATATGACCATACCAAAAACATGCTTAGACTCGATTCCAAGACTTCTAACCAACACTAAACATCATCCTAAGCCTTCCCAAACATATCCTAACATCAAACTTCCATCCTACCCCTATTGATCAACCAATCTCAATATCAAGAATCAAAGAAAATAAACATGCAAGTAATTAAACCTATATGAATCTTCCTAAAACAACAAACCAAACACAAATATAACATGCAAATTCAACAACCACCATGGCTCCCCAAACACCCCCTTTGCCGTGGGGTTTGGGTGACCCAATCACCACAACCAAATTAATTTTGGTGGGTTTTCTTGGTGTTTATACTTCCATAACACTTAAAATTAACATGCATTAGCTCTTTAAGCCTCAAAAACGAATTTGGATAATATGGAAAAAATCTTGAAAAATTTCTATCAATGCATGTTGGATTTGATTACATGAATAGGTGGGTAATGACCAAACTAAGCGTGGTCTAACCTTAGATTTTTGAAAAATCAAGTAGAAAAGATTTTAGGTGGATTTTTGTGTGGGTTTGGTGTGCCGTGAGTTTGAGAGAGACAAGGAGAGAGTGATGGTTTGATTTTTGGTGCAAGTGTTGTATGTGTTTGTGTGTTTTGTCATTTAGGCCCTTTTTGATGGTTAGGAGGGACCTAAGTGCAATATTGGGCTTCTTTTGTCCTTAAATAGAAAACGACCTCAAAACTTTGCGGGTTTGACTCATTTGTCAATTTTGAAAATTTTACGGGAGTCGGAAATCTTCCCGAATGCTCCAAAATATTTTTGGGATACTTTAAATGTACTTGGAAGGCTATAAAACTCACACGACTCAACTTAACACGAACCGTAAATAAAATTCTCGAAAAATTACATTATCGATAAATCGTCAAAAATTTATATGAAATTGGGCATCCCTCGGGATCGTAATCGTCATCGTCCTTCTTAAAACGTCAACCGTAAAAATTATAACCTCGAACATCGGTCTTAACCAAAATACTTATAATTATAGAAATTAAATCTTATTAAAAATTTCAAAAATTAGCGTAATTTAGGGTATCGTTAATGACCTCGATTCTAGGGTGTCACACTAGGGGTGCAAACACCCCCATACTAGAGACGTAGTCGAATGCCTAATCTAGCATGGAAAGGGTGTAACCATTAAATTAATAGCCGTTTATGAAGTGTGCTAAAAACCTAAGGTTAGAACAAATAAGGATATATCATGTGGATATCGAGAAATTCTTCAAAGCAAACGATCGAGTGCTCCCATAAAATGAACACGAGAGGCTCTAATCGTGAAGATCATGATCATCTAAAGTTCACAATTCACAAACAACGACGGAACAAAGGTTGGAAGGGCACAAATCCCCTCACATTAAACTAATTAGAAAGCGATAATATGTACATGGATAAGCATGGGAGTCCCCCACGAGGCACCTTGTTTTTGATAACCGAGTCAAAAGCTCGACTCGAATCCCCATAAATGTGATAATTTAGGGATAATCCTGGTTCGGTCATTTTTGGTGGGACTTACATGTAATCAAGGCCCAAAAGCAACCGTGTATAAAGGCAAAACCTCTATACCGGGATCAAAGATCGTGTCTTCGTTTTCGGATGATAAACGAAACAACACGACTTCAAGTAACATCGTCCCAAAGGGACACAAGAGAATAGCATAAGAAGAGAAGGGTGGGACATTGGTTGGGCATAAAAATCGAGTTACTCGAGGTAAACTCTCACCGTAAGTGTAGAAAGATTTTCTAGTGACTACTTCGGTAAAAGACCGAGATTTTATCTTAAACGTGATACCGGGGTCAAAAATCTCGTCCTCGGTGGAGAAGTGTGAGGGAACAAATAGGGCTTCCCCTATACTAGATCCACACAAAACGTCGTCAAAAGAAGTAGACGCGTTTGAAGCAAGCTCAATTAAGCGAGGTGATGACGGAGTTAACTTTGGAAATTCTTTAAAATCAATTTTAAAATCATTCCCTTTTTCATTTTTTAACTCTTTGTTACGAAAACCCAAGTTGATTAAATTGAAAATATTTGGTGTTTCTAAAACAATTCTAGGCACACTTAAAATTTTCACATTTATCTTGAAGGCGGGAGGAGGATTTGAATTTCTAAAACTTGAATCGATTAATAAAACATCCCCCTCCGGGCTAACGCAACGGTCCTCATCAAACTCGAAAATAGAAGGCGGATCATCAAGTATACGTTTGATCTCGGAAAAATCACCGTCGGGATCAAAAACGTCTTTTCTTCCTCGTGGAAGAGGTTGGGAAATCAAGTCGTCGATAATCGAGTCGCTAGCTCCAACCGTCGTGAAACTAGGAATAGAAGGCTCTTCGATTGAAGATTTTGCCTTTGTCGTTTCGACCTCGATATCGAAAAATGTATCGATGTGAGCAAGGCCATCGGCGGACTTCTCACATGATAAATCCAAAATCTCACTCGGTGTGGGATTAGGAGTAAAAGGCTCGTCTCGTGACGATTTTGCCTTGACGGTTTCAACTTTGTCCTTCGAAGGGATCGAACGTGGGTTTTCAAACATTTTAGCAAAACTACTAACACATCCCTTCGGAATTAATTTTCGCTCATCTTGTAAAAACGAGGGTTCAACGATTTCCTTTAAAACCTTTTCACATTTTTCTTTTTTAAAATCATTTAATGGAATTTCTTCGTCAAAATTAAGTGTATATTGATTTAGAAAATCCTCGATAATTTCATCCTCATTAGAAAAATTAGGTTTAGAAGGTACAAGATTTAAATATCCCAAGTATCCTACGAGTTTTTCCTTTGGATTATTTTCAAAAACATTTTTCAAAACTTCGTTGGATGACGTTTTTGTTTCCTCAACGTTTTTGCAAGACGACGAAGGTTGCACGACTCTAAAATTCGAGAGATTGGGATCAATACGAGACGTACGAGTCTTAGGAGTCGAAATAACTTTAACCTCTCCCTCAAGATTAGGATTGGTGACGTTCGATGAAGAACTCGACTCGTATGAAGCTACTTTTTTCTCTAAGGTTTCAATCGTTGAAAGAAGTTCATTTTGCTTATGAGTGTAAGCCTCCACAACTTTGTAAACAATTTTATCCCATCTCTCGTCAAGTAGGTCAGATAAACGTTCTTGTTCTTTAAAAGCGGCATCATATTCGTTTTCCAACTCGGTTCTCATGGAGGCCATTTCCTTTAAGTAAAATTCCTTTTGAGTTTCCAATTGTTTTTGTGATGTTCCTTAAGATTCACAACTTGTTCTTGAATCATCGTTAAGTTTGCATTATTACGTCTCACATAGTCATAAAAAGCGTTTTGATTCATTTCATCATTTTGATTTTGATCACAATTAAAAGACGAATCATATGACGAGTAGAACGTAGACGATGGGTGATCTTGGTCGTAAGATTGAAAATTGTCACCAAGACCACGTGGAGCGGAGTTATAGATATAACCCTCTCGACCTCCAATAACCTTACAATTAAAACAATTGGCACCATCGGGCGGGCCTCCACAATATGGACACGAGTAATAACCACCATGATTCGACATGATGCAACGAGAACGGTGTTACGAGAATTAAACACTAGAGGGTTAGAAGAAGAATTATGAATATAGAGGGAATGTAGAAGATTATTTTTGTGCTTTTGATTGTTTTTTAATTTTTTTGGTATTTTGAATGTATTACGTAGACAAAAATCTACAAATCTCTCCTCGAATCGATTTTCTCGATTAAAAGAGCCTCAAGGAATGAAAACGATCACGTGGAGTGAACGCCTTCGATGACTTTAGAACGATGGTGGAACACCAAATCGTTCAAGAGGGTTTAATCTTGAAAACAAGCAAATATATATATACGTAGATAATACTTTGGTTGGCAAACCCTCGATTAGCCCTTTTTCTCAAAACACGCACAAGCAAGCGGAGTAAACGAGGCGGCGCTAAGCACTTAAGAGCCTTTTTCCCTTAGGTCGTGAAATACAACCGCCTTATACCCACCTTATAGTTTGTGTTAATTGAAATTAAGCCTCATGAAAGTATTTATCTATTTTGCCTTTTACTTTTGCTTTGGATTCGAATACAATGATCGAGTGATGAAATCTCGAATCAAGGTTGTGATTTCTCACGTATTTGGAGTACTTGTATTTTTATTGTTCTACGTAAATACAATATATTAATAATATTCACAATAAAAACGAAAACCAATATATCTACAATATAGTAAAATGATGTTGTGTGTTTAATTTAGGAAAACTAAACACAACTTATTTGGATACTATAATATAATAAGGAAAAATAACAAAAATTAGTATGTACGATATTCACGATTTTCAAAATGTGAAAAGCAAAGACGCACCACTCACAAAAACACGATACTAATAATGGCACACTAAAAACACCTCCCCGGCAGCGGCGCCATTTTGATAGTCGTAGAAACACGTCTTTTAGGAAAAAGAGCGTATAATCGGCAAGTATTAAGTTGCACGTTTTAGGAAAAACGCGAAACCAAACAAATGTGGGTTCGTTCTCGAGGAGGTGTGTGGATTAATGTGCCAATAAGTATAATCAAAAGTTTGGGGTAGTGTCGTTTTTAGATGAGAAAAGAAGGAAAAGTAAGACGAATTACGCTAAAAATTGCCCTACGACGTAAAAAACACAAAACCGTAAAATTCGAGGAAAAATTAAACTCAACTAAAAATGGCCAAATTTTAAATCTAAGTTAAGAAAAGTCTAACTAAAACAGAAGTGAAAACCAAATTTTGCAAAACCTATTTAATTAATTTATATTAGACTACAACGAGAATTAAACGTATACGTAAAACGTAAAACGCGACGAAGTAAAAAATTAAAGCTAAAAATTTATTAAAAATCAAATTTAAATCCAATTAAATATAACTAGGGCCCAAAAATAATTAAAACTTTTTTAAACTTTTTATATAATTATTTTTAATCTTTAAAACTAATTAAAGTGCTAAAAATCTAAATAAATGTTAAAAAGCCCAAATAAAATATTTATTACTTGTAAACCCTAAGAATATTTAATTATCCCTAAAAAATATTTTTCAAAAAATAAAAAATAAAAATAAAATAAATAAAATAAATAAAAAAATAACACTGATTTTTGCTATTTTTTATTACCTAAAAAAAACAATTCAAAAAGAAAATAAAGATTAAAAATTATAACGAACGTAAAAACGCGACATTTAAAAACATTATCAAATTTTAAACTCTACGAAGACAAATTTATTTTTCCTACATTCTAAATGAAAACATAAAATTCTAGAAAAAAGAATTCTATTTTTCTAACTTTTAAATTATTTATTATGAATTAAAAACGATTCAAAATAATTAAACGATTTAAAAATACTAAACTAAAAAAGAAAAATCTGAAAAATCTATTATAAGTCAGAAAGTACGTCTACTATATGGGAAAAATATGTCCCACACAATAGCTTATCACAATAAGCTACAATAAAAGAAGAAGCTACGGCTTAACTTTATACACACAAAAAAAGCACCCTTTAAATATTAAAAGAACTGATTCAAAACACATGTGGCATGCCTGCCCTACTGGTTAAGTTGTGTGATGTCTGAACACGGGGTTAGGGGTTCGAGTCCCACTGATGCCATTTTGCCTTTTTTTTCCCTTTTTTTATATTAACAGTATAAAAGAAAAAGGAGAGAGTTATAAAACAAAATATGCCAAGTGATCAGATGGTTGTGAATGTATGTATTGCGTCTGCTGTGTGTGCAGGTGGTCTGGTGTTCGAATCCCACCTGCTGCCACTTTTCTATTGATATATTTTTTTGACAGTTAAGAACCCAATAAGCAAGTTGTGCTTATTGGGTGGCTATTACAGTTCAAGTGCAAATCATACGCAGATCAACAACAACATAATCACACACACCAGCAACAAAGCAAACTATGAGATTAACAAAAATCACCTAGTTGCTACAGTGGGTACTAAAATTACTTTGGCCTAAAGTCCTAAACTGATTTTTTTTTTGCTTAAAGTATAAGCACCGAAAATAAGCTCTAACTTTAAACAAACTAATAACAGATTATTACTGATCTAATGTCTATGCGATGGATGAATTTTAAGGCCTAAAGTCTAATAACCAAAGAGATATACTAGCTGGTGTATCATGTACTATCAACAGCCAATTTCGAACAAAGTTTATGTGAAAAATAAAACCTAGGACGATCCTAACCACCAACGCATATCAGAAAAGTTCGTACACCTTAGACAACATGAAACTCAAGCAAGTCAGGCAACAAACGCAAAGAATCAATCTACTTACTACCTACTGATTGTACTAGGACAAAAATCCAAAAGCAAGTCAAATTTTGCTTACAACTTAATCTACTGAAATTAAAGCAAGATTCTTACTAATCTAACCTCAACAGATGCACAAGGGAATCCCCAAAATCAAATACTAGACCTACTGATATTGAAAAAAACAAAAATCACAAAACAAGGATTGCACACCTGCTGGTGCTATATGCACAGAAAATGAACTAAAGCAAGCCTATCAATGAACTATTTTGTGCTTGTGTCGTCGAAACCTATAACAAAACTTCTAAAACTTCAAACTAACTAGGAGTAACCAAAACACACTAAGTTAAAGCAGAAATAAGCACTCTAAAACACAAAAACATATTATGAATCGAACTTGACTTAATTTGGCAGAAACTAACAGGTTATCAATTTTTTTTTGTATTTTGGATTTAAATTAAAAGTAAACTCGATTTCGTCTAAACTAAACCTCAAACATATGATGCAATAGAACTTAACCCCTAAATATATGTGACACTTAAACTAAGCACAAATCCAAACACCACTAAAAAAATGAAATCAAAAATTAATAATGAACAAAGCAAAATTAAAGGATAATCATAACAGTAAAGTGCATAAAAGTAAATAAAGAAGAAAATAAGCAAACAACAAATAAATAGCAAGACAAATAAGTGATTAAGCACATAGAACAAGCAAATATGAGTTTTATGGAACGATAAGTAAAAAGGAGGGGAAATCACTTACATAGAGTCCAAGCTTTTAAAACTTTACCCTCAATACACAAGCACCTCAAACTCATTCCTTCAATCTTATTAGACCCCATAAGCTCCTATATCCTTCATCAACAACTCATCACTCATTTTCAAACCAAAAACCAAAGAACAACCTTCTAAAAATGCTTCCAACCAAGAAACTTCTACACTAAATCTTCAAACAGCTTCAAATCTTCAAACAATGAACAAGACCCCTCCAATAAGCCAATTGTCAGATGGCTTATTGAATAAGCCATGAACAGTGATAATGAACAGTAACTTTTTCAAAGATATAAACAAGCAGATTTTTTTCAAGAACCCTTTTCACAAACTTTCTTCTCAAACTTTTATCAAAACCTCAAACCTTGAACAATTTTGAAACTCAAACCTTTTGCAAGAATTTAAATGACTGAAATTTAAAGATGCAGGAAAAATAAATTTGCAATGAAAATTAAAAAATGGAACACAATTATATTCAACAATTTTGTCTCTTACAAAATTTTGGATAAAAATTGGAACAAGAAAAATTGATAAAATACCTACGCCTTATATAGTGGCTATAAGATCATTCTAGAATCAAAATACAAAAGCTAAACCTAGATGCTTAAATTCCAATACTGCCCTTGGTTGTTTGAATTTTTTTTGGTCAAAGTGGCACCTCGTGAAGCCTGCTGCTGTCCATGTGGATGCCAGTGGTGAAAAATGGATCATAACCATCCAATGAGCTGTGGGGGAGAAGTAATCAATGTGAACCATTGATCCTGTCCCCTTTTGGGTTTTGGGAAGAAAATGATGGGTCAGGGGACACGTGGATAGGCTGTGCTTGTAAGGAGGGGACCAATTTGGGGATGGGTTTATGTAAGGTTAATGATGAATCACTGATTTGGAAAAACTAGTGATTAATCATTTGGGTTTAGGAGGTGGTGGAGATTAGGGTTCTTAGAAGGATACAGTGGGTTCTTTAATCTGTTTTGGGGGAATAGAATGTGTTTAGTGAATGTTTAGTTAAAAAAATAAAACACATCCAGGTATGATTATCAAGGGGTTTGCGCTTGGGTTGGTCGGGTATAGGGTATGGGTATGGTTATTTGGGTGGGTTTTATGACATGTCAAATGGGTATTGGTGGGAAATGTTTGTGGTAATGGCAATTTAAGTCCCCTATCTTCCATTTTGTTTGCACATCAACTCTTGGCAGCATATTGTTCCATTCCCTAAATAAGTTGCATTTTTTTCACTTTTGCCACAAATACTTTTCAAAAAGTATTAAAGGATGTATCTTGCACTTTTTTTTGAATCTTCAAGGGCTGAATATGATTTTTCTTGAAACTTTAAGGACCAAACTTGTATTTAAGGGTTTACAAGGGCCTAAAGTGACAAGCCTTCAAACTTGAGGGACCAAACTTGCCAAATCTTCATTCTTTAGGGACTTTCTTGGAAAATCAACATTCGGGTCCGGTTCATTGTGCGGCTTCTTTTCCCGTGTTCGTTTTTGCTTGAATCTTGTGATCTTTTGTTGATTTCATGATATTCGTACCTGAAATACACAATGAACAAACACAGGCATATTTTTGGGTATTTTGATGATATTTTAAGCGTTTTAAGCCCAATTTGGACGATGAGACTATGTATAAATACAGTATCATCAACGAGCCTTTGAAATCCTTAAGAGGAAACTTACCGAAGCTCCCATTCTTTTTGCTCCCAATTGGAACCTCCCCTTTGAGCTCATGTGTGATGCTAGTGACTACGCTATTGGGGCAACGTCATGAAAAGCACTTCTTGCCTATTCAGTATGCTAGCAAGATGATGACCGAGGCTCAACTAAAATACACTACAACGGGGAAGGAGTTCCTTGCCGTGGTGTATGCATTTGAGAAATTCTGACCTTATCTTGTCTTGACGAAATGCATAGTGTATACGGATCATTCGGATATCAAGTATCTCATGGCTAAACAAGATGCAAAGCCGAGATTACTTCGTTTGATTCTCCTCCTTCAAGAATTTGATCACAAAATCGTTGACAAAAAAGGAGCTGAGAATCTAGCAGCCGATCATCTTTCTCGTTTGGAAGATCCTCACCAAAGTGTTTACGAGCCCAAGGAAATTACCGAAACATTTCCGTTCGAGACACTTGGTGTAGTGAATTTGAAGCTTGATTCTTACACCCCATGGTTTGTGGACTTTGCAAATTACCATGCGCGCAACTTCATCATCAAGGGTATGACGACTCATGAAAAACGGAAATTCTTTCGTGACGTCAAGCTCTACTTTTGGAACGACCCTTACTTGTTTCGAACTTGTGCGGATCTAATTATTCGACGTTGTGTCTTTGGTACCGAAGCTTCTAATATCCTTAGAGCTTGTCACGAGGGACCCACGAGTGGTCACCATGGTGCTAATCTCACGGCTAAGAAGGTCTTTGATGCCGGTTTCTTTTGGCCTACTATTTACCGAGATGCACATGAGCTTGTAAAGTTATGTGACTCATGCCAACGACAAGGAAAAGCCTCACAAAAAGATGAAATGCCACAAAATATCATCCAAGTGTGTGAGATCTTTGACGTTTGGGGCATTGACTTTATGGGTCCGTTCCTATCATCTCGTGGTAATAAGTACATCCTCGTCACGGTTGACTACCTATCTAAGTGGGTGGAAGCTAAGGCTTTGCCCACCAATGATTCTCGTGTGGTAGTCATGTTTTTGAAAAGCTTGTTTTCTCAGTTTGGAACCCCTCGTGCGATCATAAGAGATCGTGGAACCCATTTTTGTAACGATCAATTCGAAAGGGTCCTAAGGAAATATGGGGTTACACATCGGCTTTCTACGGCTTATCACCAACAAACGAGCGGGCAAGTCGAGGTTTCAAGCCGAGCTTTCAAAAGGATCTTGGAGAGATCTATTGGGGAAAACCGACAATCTTGGTCGGAAAAGTTGGACGATGCTTTATGGGCTTTTAGGACCGCTCATAAGACGCCCATTGGGTGCACTCCCTATAAGCTTGTGTATGGGAAAAATTGTCATTTGCCAATTGAATTAGAACACAAGGCTTATTAGGCCCTAAAGCATTGTAATGATGACATGAAGACCGCGGGAAAACACCGGAAAATGCAATTAAATGAATTGGATGAATTAAGGGATATTGCTTATGAAAATTCATTGATTTATAAAGAAAAGACTAAAAAGTTGCATGATTCAAAAATTTAAAACCGGGTTTTTAACATTGGGGATCAAGTTTTGCTTTTTAATTCTCGTTTGAAAATCTTTTCCGGCAAGTTGAAATCCCGTTGGTCCGGTCCATTCACCGTGACTCAAGTATTTCCATATGGGACCATGGAGCTAGCTCAAAATGATGGACCCAATTTCAAGGTGAACGAATATAGGTTGAAGCACTACTTTGGCGGGGAAGTTCCATCCTTGAACTACCTCGACCAAAGCACCTTCCCCAATGATAATTAGTATTGAGGGGATCGAGTCGAGCTCATGACTTGGTAATAAAAAACGAGGTGCCTCGTGGGGGAGTCCCATGCTTATCTTATGTACATATTATCGCATTCTAATGTAGTAACGTGTGGGGATTTGTGCCCTTCCAATCTTTGTTCCGTGGTTGTTTGTGAATTGTGGATTTTAGATGATCATGATCTTCACGATTGGAGCCTCTCGTGTTCATTTTATGGGAGTACTCGATCGTTTGCTTTGAAGACTTTCTCAATATCCATGATATATCCTTTGATGTTCTAACCGTAGGTTTATAGCACACTTCATAAACGACTTAAATTTAACGGTTACACCCTTTCCATGCTAGATTAGGCATTCGACTACGTCTCCAGTATGGGGGTGTTTGCACCCCTAGACTCGAAACATTAAGGACAATGTTTAACTTTAGTATGGGGGGTGAATAGATACTTGCCTTGCCAAACCTTCACGCTTTCCAAAGTTTATCTTTTTGTTTATCGGTTTGTTGCAAAATAAGGCTAAAAATGGCCAAAATTAAAAACAATTTCTCATGTTTTATAAGTGTTTGAAGACACGAATGTAGATTTTCCGATGGCGAGAATAAGAGTAATTTTTGACTCGATCGTTCGTGTTGAGCACTTAGCTTCGATTCCTTAACTTCACATTAGGCTAAGTCTCTTAAATGAGAACGAGAAATGATAGGGTTAATTATAAGTTATTATGCTAAACATAGAGTACTCGTATTCTTTCAAAAACTCATATGTTCTCGTTGTTTGCTTATTCTCCGTTCGCTTATAAATATTTTTTGCTTAATAAATATTGATTTAGCGGTTTAGTCTTGATTGTTGGGTTTCTAGTCTTTTCTAGTAGCTTCCGTGTAATTAAATTGGAAAGACATTAAGGTATCGCTAGCGTCACGGTTTTAAAGTATTGGCATCCGAATAATCAAAAGCATCAACCAATAATAAGATTTCAAGTGCTCACCTAAATCAAGCAAACAATTCGAAGCCCCACAAGGCAGAAAAATCTATGCAAAATTGAAAGTGAATCAAGCCTTAATCTTTGAAGCTTTAAAGATCCAAAATTCGCCTTAGCGTGAGGATATACGTCTTTGGCTAATAAAACTACCGATGAGGTGGATAATAAAAGGCAAGGCAAGACCGAAGTCATAATAAAAGCTTCATGGCGAAGTTGAATCAAAGATGGAGGTTAACCAAAGATAATAAGGCCCTTCCATTAGGAGGCGTATAAAAGTCTTGGTAATAAGTCACATTTTCAAAACCGTATAAAACCGTGTTTACCGATCCTTCTTGTTGACTTAATTTTTTGACATCGTTGCCTATTGGGAGGGGTTATTAATTTGATGGTCTTGGTTACACCGTTAGAACTCTATTTTTAGACCTAAATCTCTATTATCGCATAAGTCAAACAATGTATCCTCGTGAAACATTCAAGACATAATAAAATATAAGAGATACAGCTTAGGAAAATGGGAGGATAAGTACGTGATTAGGGCATATGAGTAGTGTTAGCATTACTAACTTATAATGACAATGATCTCGTTGCACGCTTGGCATGGAATTGGGGTGAAAATCGTGGACGATGAAATCATTTCTAACGAAGCATTCACGTGTTCTTATTCTATGAACCTAAACGTCCCTTTTTGCGATGAAAATCATACATTATGTCTAAAACACAAGTAATAGTAATAGTAGTAGTGTAACTAGTTTATCATTCAATAAAGTTAATAAAAATGAATTTTGGAGATGCTACGATACTTTATTCTAGCATTGCGTGAGGGCACGGCAATGGTATAGTATGTGGGAGTGATACGACTGCTTTTATACATAGTCTCATCGTCCAAAAAGGGCTTAAAATGCATTAAATATCATGAAAATACCCAAATATATGCTTGTGATTGTTGCTTGTGTATTTTAGGTACGGATATTGAGAAAATGACAAAAGATCACAAGAATCATACAAAAACTAACACGGGAAACGAAGTCGCACATTGAACCAAGCCCTAATGAAGAATTTTCCATGAAAACCCTTGAAGATTTGAAGATTTATGCAGAAGGGCCCTCCAATATTGAAGAATTGACACTTTATACCCTTGTATCCTCATAATTACAAGATTGGTCCCTAAAGTTTGTCAAAATTGCTAAAAGGGCCCTCCACTTTGAAGAATTGGCGATTTTAGTCCCTCAACAAAACTAAAATGTCAATATTTATCCTCCTCAAAGTCAAACCTACCAAGAAGGACTCCAAGTTACAATAATTACAAATTTGGTCCTTTGAAAATATCAAAATTACTAAAAGGACCCTTGACTTTGAAGACCTGCTCCATCTATCCCCTGCATGGCTACCATATCCTTAGCACCAGAATCATCATCTCTGGTTTCCTTCCTATAGCTATTCCTAGTCTTAGGTCCTATGCATTCCCTAGCAAAATGACCTTTCTAGCCATAGTTGTAGCATTCAACCTTTGTTTTGTCAAACCCAGCCACGTCAGAGGGATTGATGGAGATCTTCTGTAAAACCCGCATGCTTTTACCATGCATAGTACCTTAAGTTCGTACGTACTAGTTAAAAACTTTCCTAATATAGCATGATTACGATTACGTGTTAGGAGTTTACGTATTTACGTACGTGTTAGAACACGATAAGTATTTTATATGAACGATCACGTAATAACTATTTAGCGATAATTAATCACGAACATACGATCACGAAATCACGAGCGTAATTAAAACACGAGCTATTATTAATTACGTATATATATTTAATACGAGCGTATTTAAATATATAGGAGTATGGTATTTACGTAACGAGAACATTTAAAACACGAACATATTTAAACATAAACGAGTATTAAATAACAAGACACGAAACGAGGTACGGGAACCCCACGGGGGAGTCACTACCCGCGGCCAAACAAGGGTAATGGGCCAAGCCCATTACCAATTTTACTAGTAAGGGGTTAAATAGATTTTTACTACTCAAAAATCACTTGTACAGAAGATTTCAAGAAAACCTAAAATCTCTCTTTCTCCTCTCTTTGTGCTGCCACCTACAATCACCAAACAAGGTGATTCTTGATCTTTTATCTTGTTGATTTATTGTTTGTTCGTGTTTGTTCTTCACCCTCTTGATCCACGAATACGGTAAAACCTTTTTAAACCTTTTCCTTTTAATTAATCTTTTATTTAATTATGAACACGTGATGTTTTTTTTATAAAAACACATTAATTAAACATAGATCTAACATGTTTTGATCATTAATTAAATCAGAGGGTCGATTAAGGGGTGTTTGTTTTTGGGCCGCAAGATGCAACCGACCCTAAGGGGGGTTCGGTTTGTTTTAGCCGACCACCACCAAGACCTTTTGGTCTTGGTTGGTGCGTGTGGGTCCCACGGCAGCAAGGGGTACCCCGATTTGGGTCGGGGTACGGTGTCGGTTCATATCCGGTTCATGTTTTTAAGCTTAGATCCGGTTCATGGTTATGTTATTTTTTTTATTATGTTATGAACTTATGTTAAAATTAAATTAATAAAGATGAAATTAATTTAATAACATGACTTAGGTTAACTAATTATTAATAATCATGAAATTATTTTTTTAACCTAAGTATTTATATTATTAAGACTTATAATTAATTAATTATTTAAAAACCATAGATATAATTAATTAATTAACATGACTTAGGTTATATTATTAATATTTAATAATACATATTTTAACCTAAGTATTTAATATATTTAATTAAAAACATGCCATACTTTAATTAAATATTATAACCTATAGTTTAATTAAATTACATGAAATAATTATTAAACTATAAATATATCACATGACTTAGAAAATAATCAGAAAACACTTAGGCTTATTTACTTAGCTTATTTAACCAGCTTATTTCTAGTTATGGAAACTTCTATTTTTAGAAACTTAATTATTTAAGGCAGCTAATCTATTTATGGAAACTTATTTAATTAAGGCAGCTAATCTACTTATGGAAACTTTCTATTTTTAGAAACTTGTCTATTTTAAGCAGTAAATCTGTTTTTGGAAACTTTCTATTTTTGGAAACTTTCTATTTTTGGTAACTTTCTATTTTTGGGAACTTTCTATTTCTAGAAACTTTCTATTTTTGGAAACTTTCTATTTTTGGAAACTTTCTATTTTAGGAAACCTGCTAATTTTGGAAAGTTACTTATTATTACACAGTAAGTATAATAACACATGAAATACCAGAAATACTTAATCAGATTAAGTAGAATATAAGATTTAACACAGTTTATGGCTTTAAACAGTAAAACATAGTAAGAACATATAAAATAAGCCAAGACATGACATAAAACCAGCTATGTATTTAGTAAGCAGATACTTATTTCATGTACGTATTTATGTAGCACTAGTGTTTCGGAAGTAGGATTCTCGCAGTTCATCGTTCTCGTTCACTGGACATAGGGTACGGATTCCCGTCCTTTCAGTATGGACATTCTTTCCTTATTAGGATTCCCCGTATGCAGCCAACTGTTTTCCCGTAGTATAAGTTATGAGTTTGATTGCTTATGTTTAAATATGATTACCTATAGCCATATACATGCATGACCAGTTTCACCTAGTTATGGAGGTACCATAACCATAACATTAGAGGCACTGATGATATGACTTCACCACGGCGGAGTGATTGCTCGTGGCGTCCCTTCAGCTTTTGGCCATTTATTTATATTTATCATGTGGGGCGTATGGGTGCATCCTAGTTACACGTTTTTATTCAGGATTACATGGTGAATGTAGTGTGTGCCTTGCATCCTTCACAAGGAGCTGATCCCTCCTACCCATAAAACCAGTATATTAAATTAGAGGCAGCCCCTCTAATTTGCATGATGAGGTCACCCCTCCAATTATTCATGCACGGTGGATTTTCATGACCTATATTGGCTAAATGGTAAAATATGACAAACAGTTTTTATAAGATAAACATAAGACTTTCAAACTATAAAACTAGTTTTATTAAGACTTAACCAGGTTACTCGGGACTTAGTTTCTTCCGCTGTTATTATGTTATATGCTTATCCTATTCATGCTTTATTGTACATCCGTGCACTGAGCGTATTGCTCAGCCGTTTTCCTTTTCTATGTTCCCAAAACGGCAGGTACTCAGGGACGCTCGTAGACACTAAGAGTACGTGCATATGGACTGGAAGCTGTCTAGCCCTCTTTACATTATGCATTTCCTTTCTTTATGATACTTATGCTTTGGACATTGTTTCGTCCTTTTCCTTTACTATACTATGATTGTGTGTGATGAGCTTACTTTTGGACTACCGATGTTTGATTCCGGTATTTTCCTTTTTTTTATGGTCAAGTAATGTTTAGACATTTTACCTTGTATGCTTTGATGACACGCCTTAATTACTGTGATATTTCCATTTCCAAAATGGGGTGTTATAATTATGGTATCAGAGCCAAGGATTCGACCTGTAGGCTCTCAAATATGACCTGTGATTAGTGGGTAGTCACTAAGGTCTTCCTAGAACTGACAGTTGTTTTCATGCATTCATCATTTTTAAGCATACATATATATGTCATTGTTACAGGGTTTTTGACTAAGTAATGGTTGGTACAGGACTGGCCCTATTTAGTCGCATGTGGTTTATCGAGACTTTTAGATTTGGGACCGACCCATAGGCGTCCCCTCGCTATGTCTTTTGTTTTGGGTGAACTGACCAGAGGCGTTCACTCTCGAGCATAAAAAGTTTTCATAAAACTGCATCATGCATTCATACACAAAATTTTCTTGCATAAAATTTTTCTCGTGAAATTTTAGTATAAATTTTTTTCATGTATATAATTATATTTTATGTTTTGATCTGTTTAATCATATGTTTTATGTTATACTGTCAGATGGTTCTCACACGCGAACATGAACAGATCAATGTTGCAATTCAGGCTGCCATGCAAGCCTTGCTTCCTCAACTGAGGAATGACATCCGTGCTGAAGTCCAAGCTGCCAACAATCAATAGCAGAATCATGCACCTCCTCCTCCTCCTCCTCCAGTGACATTAGCAGTATGGCTGGATAGATTCAACAAGCTCCGCCCTCGAGCTTTTGAGAAGACTGATAGCCCCAGCGATGCTGAAAGCTGGTTGGCTCACATCGAGAATATTTTCAACGCTATGGGCTGTGACCCCGCATACAAGGCGAGGTTGGCATGCTATCGGTTCGAAGGCGATTTACTCAACTGGTGGTTAGCATTGATACAATCTGAAGGTGGTGACAAGTGGGTTGCTGGTTTGACTTGGGCTCAGTTCAAAGAAAGGGTGATGGAGTAGTTCTTTCCCAAGGCCGAGCAGGACAAGCTCAAGAGAGAGTACCATGGGATCGTTAGAGAGCTGGGGAGAATAGCAACGAGTTTATGCAGCACTTTCTTCGCTTGGCTGGTTTCCTTGGTGCGGCAGCAGGTACTCCTGAAGAGCAGGCACATCACTTCAGATGGGCTCTTCGCACATCGGTCGCAAACAATCTGGTGTGTGCTACGTTTAACACTGTAGCACAAGTGGTCGATGCGGCATGAAAACTGGAGATGCTGCAGGAGAGGGATGAGTTCGGGGAAGCTGAAAGACCCGACAAGAGGTAAAACCTTCGTATTCAAGCGGTGACCAATCCGTATACTTTCCATATGTCAATTATTCATCTCTTTAAATGTATCTTCCAGGCAGAAAACTGGGGACCGATCTCAGCCGGCTACTCAGCAGCAGCCTCATCAGCCCAAGGGAAACGGTCAGACTAACGACCGTTCTGCTACGGATAGGCGTGGTGGTAATGAGAATTACCGTAACAACGCCGGACAATCCAGCAACATCAGGTCCTAATACTTACGAAATTCCTTATGTTTTACGTTATAACTTATATTCTGACACTTTATCAACTTCTACCAGGAACCATGGAAACGGTAGGGACCAGAACCAGAGAGGTTCGCAGCCTAGCCGTCCAGCTATCACTGGTATTTAAATCCTACGTTTATCTGCTTTGTCCTTTGTACCCAACTATTATGTCTCATGTAAAATGTTTTATCAGGTCCTCAGCCAGCCAGAGCACCTGCTGGAGGATACACTCATCCTCATTGCTCTACTTGCCACCGTAGGCACCCAGGACCATGTCGCCGTAATACTGATGCGTGCTTAAAGTGTGGTCTTCCTGGCCATATTATGAAGGATTGCCATAAGGGCGAGATGGAGGGTACATCCGGACATGCTGATACCAAGCCGCCTCCTACTGTCGGGCGTGTCTACACGACATATCGAGACCAAGCCAACAAGTCTACAGGTACCATCACTGGAATCTTGTATATGTATGGTCGCGCTGCATGTGTTCTTTTCGATACGGGTGCTACTCACTCAGTTATTGCTACTGCTTATGCTAAGAACATTAGGATGCCTCCCTTGCCACTAGAAAATAGGCTTACTATTTCCACGCCTTTGAGGGACTCTGAATTAATCACCCATGTACACAAGAGTCTTCCCCTAGAATTTGATGATACGGTTCGACCTGTCGACGCACTTCCGCTGGACATGAATGACTTCGACATGATTTTGGGCATAGATTGGCTATCCAAGTATCATGCTACTATAGACATCCATTCATATCGAGTTATCTTCGGTGATGTCAACGCACCAGAGTACATTCATAATGGGTTCATACCCGGACGGTCTGTACAAGTCATATCCACCCTGCAAGCGCGTGCACTACTGTCACATGGCTGCGAGGGTTATCTAGCTACGGTTCACGACATGGATGTTGAATCTCCATCGATTAAGGATCAACCAATAGTGTCGGAATTCCAAGACGTGTTTCCAGCAGAACTTCCGGGCATACCACCTGTACGAGAAGTGAAATTTAGTATCGAACTGATTCCAGAAGCTGAACCAATCTCCAAGGCTCCTTATCGCATGGCTCCCATAGAGCTGAAGGAGCTGAAGGATCAACTGCAAGAACTTCTTGAACGAGGGTTCATTCGACCGAGCGCATCTCCATGGGTCGCACCGGTCTTGTTTGTTAAGAAGAAGGACGGCAGTATGCGTCTTTGCATAGACTATCGCGAGCTCAACAAGATTACCATTCGGAATAGGTATCCACTGCCACGCATTGACGATCTGTTTGACCAACTCCAAGGGGCCAAACACTTCTCCAAGATCGATCTTAGGTCAGGCTATCATCAACTACGGGTCAAGGAGCAGGATATTGCTAAGACTGCCTTTCGTACCCGTTATGGTCACTACGAGTTTGTAGTTATACCATTTGGCCTGACAAATGCTCCAGCAGTGTTCATGGATTTGATGAACAGAATATTCCATGAATTTCTGGACAAGTTCGTCATTGTTTTCATCGATGACATCCTGATTTTCTCAAAGTCCAAGGAGGAACAGGAAGACCATCTTCGTACAGTACTACAGATACTTCGCCAGAAGCAGTTGTATGCTAAATTCTCCAAGTGTGAGTTCTGGTTAGACAAGGTGGCATTCTTAGGTCACATTGTATCAGCAGAAGGAATCATTATGGATCCAGCGAAGGTTGAGGCCATCACTAAGTGGCCAAGGCCGACATCAGCGACGAAAGTCCGCAGTTTCTTAGGCTTAGCTGGCTATTACCGTAGGTTCGTGGAGAACTTTTCCCGCCTAGCACTACCATTGACCAAACTGATGCGGAAAGGGGAGAAATTCGTCTGGACTGAAGATCGAGAGAAGAGCTTTGAATACCTGAAGCAGAAGCTAGTATCTGCACCTATTCTTACTCTACCATCTGGTACGGGTGGATTTCAAATCTACAACGATGCATCGGGAAGGGACTTGGCTGTGTTCTCATGCAACATGGGAAAGTGATCGCGTACGCTTCACGGCAGCTTAAGCCTTATGAAGAGAATTACCCCACGCACGATCTGGAACTTGTTGCAGTCGTGTTTGCATTGAAGATATGGAGACACTACTTATATGGAGAATCATGTGACATTTTCGCGGACCACAAGAGCTTGAAGTATATCTTCATTCAACGTGAATTGAACATGAGGCAGAGGAGATGGTTAGAGTTGTTGAAGGATTATGACATTAATCTACATTATCATCCCGGAAAGGCAAATGTAGTAGCAGATGCTCTTAGCAGGAAGTCCAGAATGATCAACAGCATTAGAATCGAAGAGGAACTCATAAGAGACTTGGAGCGACTAGACATCAAGATCATGGTACGTGGACAGCACGGTTACTGGGCTAATCTTAGAGTAGAACCCGAGTTACTATCTAAGATCAAGGAAGCTCAGAAGGATGACGGAGAAATCTGGGCGATAATATAGAATTTGGAGAAGCAGACATAATTCAGAGTAGATGCAGATGGTATCGTATGGCAGGGCACTAGACTTTGTGTTCCTGACGACCAAGAACTCCGGGAAGCTTTAGTAGAAGCTCATAGCTCCCCATTCTCGATACATCCTGGTTCAACTAAAATGTACCATGACATCAAGCAGTACTTTTGGTGGAGTGGTATGAAACAGGATGTGGCCGCTTACGTCTCCAAATGTCTTACCTGCCAGCAGGTTAAGATCGAACATCAGCGATCTGGCGGTCTCCTTCAACCGTTAGATATTCCAGAGTGGAAGTGGGACAAAATCACCATGGATTTTGTTACCGGTCTTCCGCCTACCAAAAGGAAGCACGATGCAATTTGGGTTATCGTTGATCGACTTACCAAATCAGCTCATTTCTTACCGATCCGCAAGGAAGATCCGGTAAGTAAACTCGCAGATACGTATAGACGAGAGATCATGAGACTCCATGGTGCACCATCCAGCATCGTCTCAGACAGAGATCCTCGATTCACTTCGCGCTTTTGGAAAAGTCTGCAGAAAGCTTGGGGTACACAACTTAAGCTTAGCACGGCCTTTCATCCTCAAACGGACAGACAGTCGGAGCGGACCATTCAGACATTGGAGGATATGTTGAGGTCATGTGCGTTGGAATGGACGGGTGATTGGGACGAATACGTCTGTTTGGTGGAGTTTGCATACAACAACAGCTGGCACGCAAGGATTAAGTGTGCTCCATTTGAGATGTTGTATGGCAGAAAGTGTCGTGCCCCAATCTGCTGGGATCAGGTTGGTGAGCGAACACTCGAAGGACCGGAAATCATAGAGACGACAAATGAGAAGATCGCAGTAGCTAGACAAAAAACTCAGGAGGCACGATCACGTCAAAAGAGTTACGTCGATAAGCATCGTAGGGATTTACACTTTAACATAGGAGATCACGTCTTCCTTAAGGTTTCGCCGGCACGTGGTGTTAGACGCTTCGGGATAAAAGGGAAGCTCAGTCCTCGTTTCATCGGACCGTTTGATATCATTGAACGAGTCGGTGAAGTATCTTACCGATTGGCGTTACCTCCGCAGCTTTCGCACGTGCACAATGTGTTTCACGTGTCCTTACACAGAGGGTACCAATATCATCCCCTTCACATGGTTCAGTATCCACTGGAATAGATACGTGAAGATCTCACTTTTATAGAAGAACCCGAACGAGTTCTTGACAGACAAGAACGAGTCATGATAAAGAAGACGATTCCATTCGTCAAAATTCTATGGAGGGATCATACCGAGCGGGAAGCCACTTGGGAAACGGAGGAGTCTATCCGGGCTTCTTACCCTCATTTCATATTTTGAATTCGGGTATGTTCTTCTTTTCCAGTTTACTTTATCTATAATTCGGGGACGAATTATTCTTTTTAGGGGGGAAGAGTTGTAAAACCCGCATGCTTTTACCATGCATAGTACCTTAAGTTCGTACGTACTAGTTAAAACCTTTCCTAATATAGCATGATTACGATTACGTGTTAGGAGTTTACGTATTTACGTACGTGTTAGAACACGATAAGTATTTTATATGAACGATCACGTAATAATTATTTAGCGATAATTAATCACGAACATACGATCACGAAATCACGAGCGTAATTAAAACACGAGCTATTATTAATTACGTATATATATTTAATACGAGCGTATTTAAATATATAGGAGTATGGTATTTACGTAACGAGAACATTTAAAACACGAACATAATTAAACATAAACGAGTATTAAATAACAAGACACGAAACGAGGTACGGGAACCCCACGGGGGAGTCCCTACCCACGGCCAAACAAGGGTAATGGGCCAAGCCCATTACTAATTTTATTAGTAAGGGGTTAAATAGATTTTTACTACTCAAAAATCACTTTTACAGAAGATTTCAAGAAAACCTAAAATCTCTCTTTCTCCTCTCTTGGTGCCGCCACCTACAATCACCAAACAAGGTGATTCTTAATCTTGGATCTTGTTGATTTATTGTTTGTTCGTGTTTGTTCTTCACCCTCTTGATCCACGAATACGGTAAAACCTTTTTAAACCTTTTCCTTTTAATTAATCTTTTATTTAATTATGAACACGTGATGTTTTTTTATAAAAACACATTAATGAAACGTAGATCTAACATGTTTTGATCATTAATTAAATCAGAGGGTCGATTAAGGGGTGTTTGTTTTTGGGCCGCAAGATGCAACCGACCCCAAGGGGGGTTCGGTTTGTTTTAGCCGACCACCACCAAGACCTTTTGGTCTTGGTTGGTGTGTGTGGGTCCCACGGCAGCAACGGGTACCCCGATTTGGGTCGGGGTACGGTGTCGGTTCATATCCGGTTCATGTTTTTAAGCTTAGATCCGGTTCATGGTTATGTTATTTTTTTTATTATGTTATGAACTTATGTTAAAATTAAATTAATAAAGATGAAATTAATTTAATAACATGACTTAGGTTAACTAATTATTTATAATCATGAAATTATTTTTTTAACCTAAGTATTTATATTATTAAGACTTATAATTAATTAATTATTTAAAAACCATTGATTTAATTAATTAATTAACATGACTTAGGTTATATTATTAATATTTAATAATACGTATTTTAACCTAAGTATTTAATATATTTAATTAAAAACATGCCACAGTTTAATTAAATATTATAACCTATAGTTTAATTAAATTACATGAAATAATTATTAAACTATACAATATATCATATGACTTAGAAAATAATCATGAAAACACTTAGGCTTATTTACTTAGCTTATTTAACCAGCTTATTTCTATTATGGAAACTTCTATTTTTAGAAACTTAATTATTTAAGGCAGCTAATCTATTTATGGAAACTTTTTTAATTAAGGCAGCTAATCTATTTATGGAAACTTTCTATTTTTAGAAACTTATCTATTTTAAGCAGTAAATCTATTTTTGGAAACTTTCTATTTTTGGAAACTTTCTGTTTTTGGTAACTTTCTATTTTTGGAAACTTTCTAGTTTTGTAAACTTTCTATTTTAGGAAACCTGCTATTTTTGGAAAGTTACTTATTATTACACAGTAAGTATAATAACACATGAAATACCATAAATACTTAATCAGATTAAGCAGAATATAAGATTTAACACAGTTTAAGGCTTTAAACAGTAAAACATAGTAAGAACATATAAAATAAGCTAAGACATGACATAAAACGAGCTATGTATTTAGTAAGCAGATACTTATTTCATGTACGTATTTATGTAGCACTAGTGTTTCGGAAGTAGGATTCTCTCAGTTCATCGTTCTTGTTCACTGGACATAAGGTACGGATTCCTGTCCTTTCAGTATGGACATTCTTTCCTTGTTAGGATTCCCCGTATGCAGCCAACTGTTTTCCCATAGTATAAGTTATGAGTTTGATTGCTTATGTTTAAATATGATTACCTATAGCCATATACATGCATGACCAGTTTCACCTAGTTATGGAGGTACCATAACCATAACATTAGAGGCACTGATGTTATGACTTCACCACGGCGGAGTGATTGCTTGTGGCGTCCCTTCAGCTTTTGGCCATTTATTTATAGTTATCATGTGGGGCGTATGGGTGCATCCTAGTTACACGTTTTTATTCAGGATTACATGGTGAATGTGGTGTGTGCCTTGCATCCTTCACAAGGAGCTGATCCCTCCTACCCATAAAACCAGTATATTAAATTAGAGGCAGCCCCTCTAATTTTCATGATGAGGTCACCCCTCCAATTATTCATGCACGGTGGATTTTCATGACCTATATTGGCTAAATGGTAAAATATGACAAACAGTTTTTATAAGATAAACATAAGACTTTCAAACTATAAAACCAGTTTTATTAAGACTTAACCAGGTTACTCGGGACTTAGTTTCTTCCGCTGTTATTATGTTATATGCTTATCCTATTCATGCTTTATTGTACATCCGTGCACTGAGCGTATTGCTCAGCCGTTTTCCTTTTCTAGGTTCCCAAAATGGCAGGTACTCAGGGACGCTCGTAGACACTAAGAGTACGTGCATATGGACTGGAAGCTGTCTAGCCCTCTTTACATTATGCATTTCCTTTCTTTATGATACTTATGCTTTGGACATTGTCTCGTCCTTTTCCTTTACTATACTATGTTTGTGTGTGATGAGCTTACTTTTGGACTACCGATGTTTGATTCCGGTATTTTCCTTTTTTTTATGGTGAAGTAATGTTTAGACATTTTACCTTGTATGCTTTGATGACACGCCATAATTACTGTGATATTTCCATTTCCAAAATGGGGTGTTACATCTTCTTCCCATACTTCTTGTAAAACCTGTTAGCTCTCATACTAAGCAGAGCCATGTTCCACTTGATATCCATCTCCTCCAGTCCTTGCTTATTGATTTGACTCAGATCTTCGTGTAACACAGTAGATCCTTGTGGCCCTTAGGATACTATAAAAGCACAAGCAGTGTCAAGACTGAATGTTGCAGGCCTTTCTTCATCATAAGATGGTCCAGACCTGGTAGTAGGGGAATAAGTAGCAGGACCGACTTCGATTCCATTGCCTTTGGAGATTCCACTGCTTCGTGATATGAACGCTATGTTAGTAGGGGAATCAGTAGTTCCACTTGAGTTGGTGGGAATTGTTCCTTTTGACTTCATCTCATTGACAATAGGTTCAAAAAAATTCAAGTTATTGTATATGTCATCAATGTTCTTGTTATCTAAGTCATCCTTATTCTGCCAAATAGCTTTATAGATGAACCATTCTTTCTGAAGACTGTTAAGAAACCTGGTATTCACCTGTTCTCTTGTCACTTCAATTTCAAAGAACTCCAACTGAGCCACCATATCTTGAATCCTATTATAAATAGCACCAATTGATTCATCACCAATTGCTTTGAAAGAAGCAAATTCATCAAGCATTTGATTCTTCTTCTTATTCTTTGTGGCTTCATTTCCTACAAAAGTTCTGCCTATGGCTTCCCAGAGTTCCTTAGCTGTTTTGTACTTTCTGAATCTTAGCTGATGTCTATCAGGTAGAGCCAACAGCAATGAACTGTGAGCTCTGACATCATGCCTTCTGGTCATTATTTCCTTGTCACAAAGAGCAGCAAATTTCTTCTTGACTTCACCACCTTTGGAACTTTCAGGTTTATCTTCTCCCTTACCATCTTCTATCGTCATTGTTTTAGGGAATTGATCACCAAACTCTATGATCTCCCAGAGAACATAGTGTTCCATTTTGAGGTATTGTTGGATCCTGAACTCCCATAATTTGAAGTTTTTAGGATCCAGCATGGGTAGTTTGATGTTGTTGTGGTTACTGTTGTTTGAGGAAGAGTCTGAAGACATGGTTGCAGTGAGGGTTTTGTTCTTGGTTTAGTCAAAGTTTCTCAACAAGCTCTGATACCACTTGTTGATCCCAAAACTCAGATCTTAAACATTTATATCTTGTTTAAGGGTTGTGATAGAAAGAATAAATTCAATCTAACACTAGAGAAACTTTGCAAGGCAAAGTAACTAAACAAGATGCGGAATATAGTGTTTAGCACAAGAACAAATGATTAAAGCAAACGTTGAACTTTAATATATCAAAGAGATACGAATACCCAATAATGGCATTAGGGTTATAGGCATAAGGACTCGCGTACAAGATTACTACTAACAAACTTGGAAAGTATCTCAGAGTAGTAACAGAAACGCGTAATAATCTATTCTAAGTTTATCTCTAGCGGCAGGGCCTTTGACTTCAGCAGGGAACCCAATCCCCCTTCCTTTGTTATTTGGCAGGGGGAACTTATTATAGCAGGGGGACGAATGACCAACTAGCAGGGGTAATTAATATACTTGTATTTATTTCCAACACGGTTATGTATGAAAAATGTTCAGAAGGGCAGTCAAAAATAGTTCGTTTGAATGCGCGGATTACTGCGACGAAATTTAAACAAAGTAATACGCTTGAACGCGCGGATTGCCACGACCAAACTAAATAATGCGTCCAAAGGGCGGATCGCCGCGACCGAACTAAATAAAATAATATGTTTGGTCACGCGGTTCGCAACGACCAAATTAAACTATTATGTCTGATCGTGCGGCTCGCAACGACCAAACTAAATTAAATAATACGTTTGGTCGCGCGGCTCGCATCGGTCAAACTAAATAAAATAAGACATTTGGGCGCGCGACTCACAGCGACCAAATTAAATAAAATAATATGTTTGGTCGTGCGGCTCGCAGCGACCAAACTAAATAAAATAAGACGTTTGGTCGCGCGGCTCGCAGCGACCAAACTAAATAAATAAGACGTTTGGTCGCGTGGCTCGCAACGGCCAAACTAAATAAAATAAGACGTTTGGTCGCGCGGCTCGTAGCGACCAAAGTAAATAAAATAAGAAGTTTGGCCGCGCGGCTCGTAGCTGCGAAACTAAATAAAATAAGACGTTTGGTGGCGCGGCTCACAGCGACCAAACTAAATAAAATAATGTGTTTCGTCGCGCGGCTCGCAACGACCAAACTAAATAAAATAAGACGTTTGGTCGCGTGGCTCGCAGCGGCCAAAATAAATAAAATAAGACATTTGGTCAAATGGCTCGCAGCGATCAAACTAAATAAAATAATACGCTTGCTCGCGCGGCTCGCAGCGACCAAACTAAATAAAATAAGACGTTGGTTGCGCGGCTCGCAGCGACCAAACTAAATAAAATAATACGTTTGGTCGCGCGAATCGCAACGACCAAACTAAATAAAATAATACGTTTGGTCGCGCAGATCGCAACGACCAAACTAAATAATACGTCCGGAAGGGCGAATAACCGCGACCGAACTAAATAAAACAATATGTTTGGTCGCACAGATTGCAACGACCAAAATAAAATACTATTTTTAATATGACGGACTAACATGAAAGGACGTGACTCAGAACTCCAGATAAAATATTCAAAAAACGTGCGGATGAGTGCGGCTGGACGTACCATGACCGCGGATAAAGAGGTCGGGTCGCGACATTTGCGAAAAATTAAACCAAAAGATATACCTAGTATCTCCCTGCCAATTTTAAAAGACATGTAATATCTTTTATTGATAAACAAAAAATATTCATAGTATATTTTTTCGGAATATACCTTTTACCAAATTTAAAAGATAACAAATATCTTTTATTAATATGAAAAATATCAATAAGATTCTTTCAATATAAAAGATATAGGTAGTATCTTTTATCAATTTTAAAAAAAAAACATAATATCTTTTATAAATTGAAAAAATGTTGATAAAATATTTTTAAATTTAAAAGATATAGTAATATCTTTTATTAAAATAAAAAATATGACCGATCGTGCGGACTAACGTAAAAAGACGTGGCTCATGATCAAAGAGAAAAAAATAAAATATATCAAAACGCACGAACGACCACAACTGGACAAAATATCCGCATAACAAAATATCCAAACTGGAAACACATATATTGTAGGAACTTATTTGCATAATAAATCCGCATAATAAATTAAACCAGCATATATAACGGCAATATTCACACATGCTTGATATTCGTATCCAAATTGACAACAATGTTGATATAACAAGAGTTATCCAATTGGCATATTTAACAAAAATATATGATATACGGTAGGATTTGTCTAATGTACATATTCTCATAAAACATTCTTATCTAATCAACAAATAGATAGATTAAGCATATGTTTTAATATTGTGTAGAGAATATAGCAATCTTTTAAATGTTTATCACCCTGACTCCATAGATCACGAGAGTCCTGTTGGGAATAAATCTATGCTTATTTGTTTCCCCTACTAGTTGATTATTCGTACCCCTGCTAGAGTAAGTTCCCCCCTGCTAAATAACAAAGGCAGGGGGATTGGTTCCCCTGCTGAAGTCAAAGGCCCTGCCGTCAAAGATAAACATGGAATAGATTTTTACGCGTTTCAGTTATTATTCCTTAATACTTTCCATAGTTTGTTAGTAGTGATCTTGTACGTGAGTCCTTGTGCCTATAAAAGGACTCACTAGGTTAGAATGCAAAGTGTGTCTTTCTCATTTCGTCTTTCATTATTATTACTTTAAGGTTTTGTAAACCCTAATACCACTTTGGGTATTCGTATATCTTTGATATATTAAAGTTCAATGTTTGAATCACATTTGTTCTTGTGCTAAACATTACATTCCGCATCTTGTTTAGTTACTTTGCTTTGCAAAGTTTCTCTAGTGTTAGATTGAATTCTTTCTCTCTACCACAACCCTTAAACAAGCTATTAAGGTTTAAGATCTGACTTTGGGATCAACAAGTGGTATCAGAGCTTGTTGAGAAACTTTGTCTAAATCAAGAACAAAATCCTCATAGCAAACATGTCTTCAGATTCATCCTCAAACAACAACAACCACAATAACCTCAAGTTACCCATGTTGGATCCTGAAAACTTTGAATTATGGGAATTCAGAATCCAACAATACCTGAAAATGGAACACTATGTTCTCTGGGAGATCATAGAGTTTGGTGATCAATTCAACAAAATGGTGGCAGTTGAAGAGGGCAAGGAAGAAGGTGAAAGTTCCAAAGGTAAGGACAAGAAGAAATCTGCTGCTCTATGTGATAAGGAAATACTGGCTAGAAGGCATGATGTCAGGGCTCACAGCTCATTGCTGTTGGCCCTACCTGATAGACATCAACTCAGATTCAGGAAATACAAAACAGCTAAGGATCTATGGGAAGCCATAGGCAAAACCTTTGGAGGAAATGAAGCCACAAAGAAGAAGAAGAAAAATCAAATGCTGAATGATTTTGCTTCTTTCAAAGCAATTGGTGATGAATCAATTGGAGCTATTTACAATAGGCTTCAAGACATGGTGGCCCACTTGGAATTCTTTGATATTGAGGTATCAAAAGAGCAGGTGAACACCAGGTTTCTTAACAGTCTCCAGAAAGAATGGTTTGTCTATAAGGCAATTTGGCAGAATAAGGATGATTTGGATGAAAAAGACATTGATGACATATATAATAACTTAAAGGTTTTTGAACCTATTGTCAATGAAATGAAGTCAAAAGGAACAATCCCCACCAACTCAAGTGGAATCATCGATTCCCCTGCTAACATGGCATTCATATAACAAAGCAGTGGAATCTCCAAGAATAGTGGAATAGAAGTAGCCCCTGCTACCTATTCCCCTGCTACCAGGTCTGGACCTTCCTATGATGAAGAAAGACCAGCTACATTCAGCCTTGATACTGCATGTGCTTTTATAGCATCTCAAGGGCCACAGGATCTACAGTGTTACATGAAGATCTAAATCAATTGAGTAAGCAAGCGCTAGAAGAATTGGATATCAAGTGGAATATGGCTTTGCTCAGCATGAGAGCCAACAGGTTCCACGAGAAGTATGGGAAGAAGATCACAATTAATCCCTCTAATTTGGCTGGGTTTGATAAAACAAAAGTTGAATGCTACAATTGTGGCAAGAAGGGTCATTTTGCCAGGGAATGCAGAGGACCTAAGTCTGGAAATAGCTATAGAAAGGAGACAAGAGATGATGATTCTGGTGCTAAAGCCATGGTAGCCATGCAGGGGATAGATGGAGCAAATGGATGGGACTGGAGTGCTATGACAGAGAATGTGGAAAGAAATCAAGCCTTGATTGCTGAGGAAAAGGAAGAAGATTTTGCATTTATGGCTATGTCAAGTTCCAGTTCTGACAATGAGGTATATGATGACTCATACTGTACTAAAGCTTGTAGGAAAAATACTGAATCTTTGAATGATCAAATCAGAAAGGTAAAAGCTGACTATATCAATTGTGATAATGATCTTGATAACTACAAACGTGCTTTAGAACAACTAGAGTCCACCATAAGAGAGTATAGGCAAAGAGAAAGTGATTATAGGGATCACATTGTGATTCTCGAAAGAGATGCCAAGGAGAATAACCAATCTATAAATGTTTTAACTGCTGAACTTGAAATTTTCAAAGCTAACCAAAAGATAGATGAGGAAACTGTTGAAAAATTTGGAAAAGCTTCAAAAGATTTAACCAAGGCAGTTGAAATTGGTCGATCTCCTAAGGACAAAACAGGGTTTGGAATTAAGAATATGAATGCTACCATACCACCACCCCCTGCTAACATTCATGCTCCCTCTCCTAGAAAAGACTTGTCCTGGATTGGTCTCCCTTGTTTTGAAAAACAGGATGACATTGAGTTTGACTTGAGTGCTTATATACCTAATAATCTTGATACAAAAGAGTCTCTAGTTAAAACTAGTGTCATTAGGGATGTTAAAAAGGAACAGGTTGGTTTAAAGCAAATTGACAACCCTGTTCGATTTTCAAAAGAAGGAATTTCTGGCAGCAATCCTAGTTCTAAGAGTATCTCTCCCAAATCTAAGGCTAGGCCACAGTCTCCAAAGCCTACCATTAAATATGCTGGTATGTACAAGAATGTCAGAGGTAATCAAAGAAATTGGAATGACCAAAAGTCTCATCAATTAGGAGAAGACTTTGTGATTAATACCAAGACTTGCTTCACATGTGGCAGTTTTGAACACACTTATCAAGAGTGTAAGGCACCAATGGAGATGGTGGCTGCAAATCCCTTAAAGGATATGCAACCTAAAACCATTCTTCTAAATGCAGGGGCAAAATCCTTTTCCCCTGCCAAGTATGTTGCCCCTGCCTTGAGAAATAGGGTAAATGATAAATATGTTGTTCCTGCCCTTAGGAAGGAGGATGATGTTCACCCAAAGCCCAACACTTCTGTGACCACCCCAACACCTTATACTGCATATAGATCTGGCTCTAGACCTTACCAACACATGAATAGAGGCCAAAACAAAAGGTGGGTTCCCTCTGCTAAGCATAAGGATTCCCCTGCTAAAACTGGGGTATCCCCTGCTAGAAAAGTTGTACATTCTAGGAACATGGGAAGATGGGGAAAAGCTGTGAAAGCCTCAGCTCGTTGGGTCTGGGCACCCAAAAATGGTACTCAATCTAATGGTGTATCTCTAGTTTTTGATAAGCTATCCTACATTGATACACGAGGTAGATCCAAGTCTGTAATGGCTTGGGTCCCCAAGAAAAACTAATTTGTTTTTCCTTTTGCAGATGACAAAGAAGACAAGGGATGATAGAGCATATTGGGATAGTGGATGCTCAAGAAGTATGACTGGACAAAAAGCTTACTTGTCTAACTTTGTGCCCCTGCATGACAATGATGGTGTTTCTTTTGGAGATGGGCATGGAACTATAACAAGAAAAGGAACTATTGTCACAAATGGGATGACTTTTGACAATGTGTACTTGGTGAAAGAACTCAAGTATAATCTCTTTAGTGTGTCACAGATGACTGATAACAAGAATTTTGTCTTGTTTACTGACACTGAATGCTTGGTATTAGGAAAGGAGTTTGTCTTGCCAAAAGACACTCCAATTGTTCTCATAACACCAAGACAGAAGAACATGTACACAATTGATCTCAAGGACATATCTCTCCAAGACAATGAAACATGTTTCATTGCCAAAGCTTCAGCAGATGAATGTAAGAAATGGCATAGAAGACTTGGTCATCTTAATTTCAAGAACATGAACAAACTAGTAAAGCATAATCTGGTTCATAGTCTTCCTTCCAAGTCTTTTGCCACTGAACATACTTGTGCAGCATGTCTGAAAGGGAAGCAACACAGAGCATCTTGCAAGTCTAAAACAAGTATGTCCACCACCAAGCCATTGGAACTACTGCATATGAATCTTTTTGGTCCTACTTCTGTGGCAAGTATAATGAATAAATGGTACTGCTTAGTGATTACTGATGATTTTTCAAGTTTTACATGGACATTCTTTCTATTTGAAAAGAGTGACACAGCTGATGTACTCATTGGGTTCATCAATCAAATTGAACTGTCAAAAAGCATGAAGGTAGTTACCATGAGATCAGACAATGGTGGTGAGTTCAGAAATCAGAAACTGGATTCTTTCTGCATAAACAAAGGCATCAAGAGGCAATTCAGCATTGCTAGAACACCTCAACAGAATGGAGTGGCAGAAAGAAGGAATAGGACACTCATTGAAGCTGCAAGAACTATGCTGTCTGATTCCAAACTTCCAGTTATCTTTTGGGCTGAAGCTGTATCCACTGCTTGTTATGTACAGAACAGGGCCTTGGTTGTTAAGGCACACAACAAGACCCCTTATCAGCTGTTTAATGGAAGACCTCCCTTAATTGACTTTTTCAGACCTTTTGGGTGACATGTTATCATCTTGAACACCATTGACAATCTAGGTAAGTTTAGTGAAAAGGGTGATGATCGATACTTTGTGGGTTATTCATTAAACAGCAAGGGATATAGGGTCTTCAACAAGAAGACAAGCAAAATCACAGAAAATCTTCATGTGAACTTTCTTGAAGACAAACCTGAAGATGTTCAAACAGGTCCTGACTGGTTCTTTGATATAGATGTACTTTCCAAGTCCATGAATTATGTACCTGTTGTCTTGCAGAACACTAACATTTCAGGTACTCAAGAAACAATTGGTGCAGAGACGTCACCCCTGAGGTACATGAATGTACCCTCATTGTTTCCTAGTGAAGCTGATGATCAAGAAGATAATTCTGCTCCAGAAAAAGAACAGCCAATCTCATCCCTTGCTATGGCTGAAGGCAGTGGAATGGCTGAAAGCAGTGGAATCCAGGATTCCCCTGCTAGAGGAATTGATGCTAATGAGACTACTGATGCAGAAAGAGAATCCCCACTCATTTCATCATCTACACCCATAAATGATGGTCCTATCATATCCAGCAGTGGAAGTAGAATCATCAGGAGTGGAGGCCCTGGTTATTCAGAGCTTCATTCTGCTCACCAGCACCCATCTCTAGGTCATGCTGTCTCATTTGGGAGTTCCTTTGAGGACTTCTTTCCTAATCAAAATAGCCCCATCAATTCTGATTTGGAAGAAGATGAAACAGAAGTCATCATGCAGCCTACCTATAGAATCAATAAGGGTCATCCTATCTCTCAGATCATTGGCAATCCTGAAGCCCCCAGACATACAAGGTATACAACAAAGGATCACAGCTTCATTGCTAATATCACCATGAAGTTCAATCATGACAACATGCAATGTTGTCTGTTTACTGCATTTTTGTCACAAGAAGAGCCAAAGAAGATTTTTCATGCTTTAAATGACCCAAGCTGGGTTGAAGCCATGCAAGAGGAGCTCTTACAATTTGACATACAAGAGGTTTGGATTCTGGTTGATTGTCCCAAATGGGCAAGGCCTATTGGGACGAAGTGGGTACTCAGGAACAAAAAGGATGAAAGGGGAATAGTTGTCAGGAACAAAGCAAGATTAGTGGCACAAGGGTATACTCAGGAAGAAGGGATTGATTATGAAGAGGTGTTTGCTCCAGTAGCCAGTATTGAAGCTATTAGATTATTTCTTGCTTATGCCTCATTCATGGACTTCACTGTTTTCCAGATGGATGTGAAAAGTTCCTTCCTATATGGAACCATTGATGAAGAAGTCTATGTCATGCAACCTCTAGGGTTTGAAGATCCAGAACATCCTGACAAAGTATACAAAGTGAAAAAGGCCATGTATGGCCTTCACCAAGCTCCCAGAGCCTGGTATGGTACTCTCTCTAAATATCTCCTAGACAATGGATTCAGCAGGGGGAAGATTGATCAGACCCTGATTACCAAGAAACAAAAGGGTGACCTTCTGCTAGTACAAGTCTATGTGGATGACATCATTTTTGGATCAACTAACTCCATGCTCAGCAAAGAGTTTGCCAAATTGATGCAGGATAAATTCCAAATGAGTGCCATGGGAGAACTAAACTTCTTTCTAGGGTTACAAGTTCAGCAGCAGAAAGATGGGATATTTATCTCACAAGACAAATATGTGGCTGAGATTGTAAAGAAGTTTGGCATGTCTGATCGGAAGAAGGTGTCCACTCCCATGGACAAGGATCATCCATGGGGCAAGGATGGTCCTGGAAAGCCTATAGATGTCAGGAATTACAGGTCTATGATTGGGTCTCTTATGTATCTCACTGCTTCAAGACCTGACATCATGTTTGCAGTCTGCTTATGTGCAAGATATCAGGTGTCACCAACAGAGTGTCACTTATTTGTTGTGAAAAGGATTTTTAGGTATCTAAAATGTCATCCTACCTTAGGACTCTGGTATCCAAAGGAGTCACCATTTGAGCTGATAGCCTATTCAGATAGTGATTATGCTGGTGACAACAATGATAGGAAGTCTACAATAGGGGGATGCCAATTTTTGGGGAGCAGGCTTATATCTTGGCAATGTAACAAGCAGACTATCATGGCAACATCTACAACTGAAGCTGAGTATGTAGCAGCTGCTGCATGCTGTGGTCAAGTTCTTTGGGTGCAAAATCAATTGCTTGATTATGGGTATAACTTCCTTAAAACCAAGATATTCATTGACAACAACATCACTATTTGCATTATAAAGAACCCTGTTTTTCATAGCAAAACCAAACACATTGAAATTAGACATCACTTTATCAGAGATTGTTTTGAAAAAGGACTGATTGTACCTAAGAAAATTGATATAGAACTTAATGTTTCTGATCTTTTAACAAAAGCTTTTGATGTAGGGAGGTTTCAGTATCTGGTTGCAGGTATTGGAATGGTTACTCCTTAAAATCTGATGTCTATTTTGTCATGTATAATCAGGGTTACTTCACTGCTGTTGTTGTATAATTGTTAGTCCATTTGTCCATCTCTTTCATTCCACTGCTTTTTAACACTGATTCCCTGCTTGGGGTTCATTCCCATGCCAAGAGGATTTTTCTCTTAAGCTGGGTGTGTTCTTTTTACAAAAGTGGTTCTATGTGGTTTTAGACTAACAATGCAGAGGTTCATATGGTGCATACTATTCTCATTAGTGAATCAGGTATATACTCTATGTTTCAGGGGAGGTTAGGTCACACCTTTTGGACTCAGGGTATCCTTAGGATGCTCATATATGATCTTAGATCATATCCACTGGTGAGTGAGGGTTCAGGATAATGATGACTTGCTACAAAGCTTGTCAGAACTCTGAAACCTTGAGGCACTGTAGTGTGTGCTTACATTTCTCTATTAAAACAACTTGCTGTTCAAATACAGACCTGTGGCACACATTGCCAAGACTGACTGACCATCTGTAAGGGACAAGGTTGGGATGGTGACTGGGGTATGCATGTTTTCTTGGGATAACCTGGTGTAAGGGGACTTATGTATTAACTTTTTATTGGGAACATTGATGAATAGAGGACTCTTGAGTTTCTATGTATCTATCTTGTGTATACAAGTGTGTGCATTAGAGCAGAGCTAGTTAGCATTAGTCTCTCCATGAATAGTTCAATACCCCTAGGAAAGTTTCCCCTGCTTTTATCTTTTATTCCCCTGTTTTCACAACATTCCCCTGTTTGACCGTTGACCGACAATACCGTTACCCTGTTCATAGCCGTTGGACCTGCTTGCTTAAATTTTGGTTAGGGAATATTTTATTATTTTTAAAAGATATTTCAGGCGCTTTCTTCGCTGATTGGTAATCTTTTCCTTCTATTTCAAATATATTAATTTTTTATCAAGATTTATCCTTGATATTTCTGCAATTTGAAAATTTTGGTCCAATCACAGCTCTTCAATTCGCCTATATAAACTTAATTCCCTTTACCAGCAGGTCCATATTTCTCTCGCGACTTAATCCCACTTACCTCTCATCTCTATAAACCTCCAAACTATTTTCAAAATTCATCATGACCCTTAAAATTGCTCCTAATCATAACCAAATTGCTTTGCTTCATGATGAACCAGCCGAGTTTGCTGATGCTGTGTCCTTTCTAAAGTCTTCGTACTTCAGAATGGCCCTTCTCATCAATCCTCGCATCTATACATCACACATTCAACAGTTCTGGTCTAAAGCCATGACCAAAACAGTGAATGGAGAGGTCATAATTCAAAGCACAGTTGATGGTCATTCCAAGGTAATCACACTTGCCTCCATCAGGGAGAATCTTCTCCTTGATGATGAGGAAGGAATAACCAACTTTTCTGAGGCTGAAATTTTTGAAGGTCTTGTTAAATTGGGGTACAAACTTTCTGAAAATAAAAAATGTAAGTTTGCTAAAGGCCAGTTTGCCCCTCATTGGAAATATTTGATTCATACTATTATGCAATGTTTGTCACCAAAAACCACTGCTTTTAATGAGGTTGGTAGTGAGATAGCTTCTGCCCTGATCTGCTTTGCAACAGGGAGGAAGTATTGTTTTTCTCAAATGATTTTTAAAGGCATGGTTAAAAATGTTTCAAGCACCTCAAAGTTTTGCATGTATCCAAGGTTTATAGAAATTCTGCTAAATATGAGTGATCATGGTCCCATTACACACAGAAACTATTTTTCAGCAACTCAACACACCACCAAACTCTTCACCACACTACTTGCACCATCACCTTTGTTTTCTGGCAGAAACATTCCATTCACTTCAATTATGATGGACCAAATCAGACGGGAAGAAGCCAAAAATCAAACAGCCATAAATCAACCTTCTGATTCCCCTGCCAAGAACCTACCACCTGCTGATCCACAACAAGAAAGGCGTTCAAAATCCAGGTTTGCCAGGTCTCCCTTGCCTGGTGAATCTTCACAAGCAGCAGAAAGGAGAGTCTCCAAAAGTTTGGAGCAACCTGGGGGTTTGGCTGCCACTACTGTCTCATCCTCAAGGGGTGAGCAGGATAGTGACACCATCAATAAGTCCTCTCCCCCACTCCATGATATCCAACAAGGGGAGAAATTCCCTTCTAGGATTGAGAGCAGTATGAAACCTTTGACAAATCTGGAATTGACGAAAATGTGCATGAGTCTGAAAAGGCAGAATGCACAACTAGTACAAGATGTCAAAAAGCAATGTCTGGTTATATCTCAATTGGAAACCAGACTTGCTACTCTTGAGGGGAGGAGAAAGCCCAGACTGATTCTTTCCACAGATGAGGATGCTTCCAAAGGGGAGGAAATTCCACACACAGAAGGATCTACTGAGTATTATTCATATCCTAGTGGGGAGCATGGAAAGATAACAAGTGCTAAGAAAGGGATGGAGAGAGAAAGTGCTGATAAGGGAAGTGACAAGGGGAGTGCAACCAAAGATATTGCTCAAACATTGCTCACCATGGGCAATCAAGAAGAATCCCCTGCTTCAAAAGTTTCCCCTGCCATTGCTGATCCCACTGCTATAAGTTTATCCCCTGCTAAGAACATTACTCAAACATTTGTTAGGAAGAACAGAAAGCAACCAGCTCAAAAGGGGATAACAATCAAAGAACCTGCATCTAAAGCAAAACCAGCACCAGCAGTGGATCCAAAAGACAAAGGAAAAGGAATCATAGTGCAACAGCCCAAGAGAAAATACAAGCATCTGACTCCTGAACAGCAAAAGGCCCAAGAAGCACATGATGCACAAGTAGCTCTCAGGCTACAACAAGAGGAGATGGATATGCAGGACCAGAGAATGGAGAAGATGAGGCCCAAAGATATGCTAAAGCAGGTTGAGATTATGCATAGAGAACTGGATGACAGGGTACCTCATGTTGGAGAGTTTCTTGACCAATGGGAGAAGGAGTTGAAAAATTCTCCTTTGGAAGACAGGTATGAGTTGACTTGCCTTGTTCACAAATATCAAACTGAGTATCTAGAAAGAAGGGCAGTTCAAATTCAGAGTGAGAAGTATCGAACTTCAGAGAAAGGGCAACTTGATCACTACAAAGTTCTGCTTAAGAGACATAGAAAGTGGAAGGATGGTGACTTCAGTGATATGAGTTTTGAAGCAATAAAAAGAGCAGTCAGACCAGTTCTAAAGTTGTATGATGTGGAGGATTGGATGACTATCAACCCTCCTGAGGAAGCTGAGTATCTTAGGAGACAAAGTGAAATGCTACAGAAAGCTAGAGAATTAAAGAAAAGAAAAGCTGAAGAGACTACACAAGCAGGTGCATCATCCCAAGCAGGGGCATCGCATCAAGCAGGTGGAAGTTTTCCAGAAGTACTTGAGAAGTCTGTACTTAATATACAAAGAGCAGCCAAGAGACTCAAGAGAATGGAGAAAGTAGGCATAGTTACTAAAGAGTCTCAAAAGCCTTCAAATGATGAGATTGATAAACAGCTAATTCTGCAGGAAAATGATGATATCTCACCTAGTGAACTTGGAAAGAAGTTTGCTATTATAGAGTATGCTATTTATGAACACAGAGGGATGACTTGGTGGAAGCTTACAAGAGCTGACAATACAGCACAAACCTTTCTAAGTCTAGATGTCATGTTTCAAATTTTAGATAGTGAAGACTTAGAAGATCTGTGGAATATTGAAGAAAACGTTTGCTGCAAAACCTCCTACCATGGATGGTGTGGAGAAGGATTGGGTAATCTGGGAGTGCATGCATAGGATGTATGAGCATGAGTTATTTGATCCTATATTTGATGCAGTAAAAAAAGGAGATTTGTTGTATTGGAAGCTATTTACAAATTCTGGGGTTTATGAGGTGGTGATGGAAGGTGTGAGTGTGTACTTGCTCAATCATAGGTATTATCCCTTCTCTCAGGACACCTTGAAGAAACTGGCACAGGCTAACCTAATTGTGGATGCTAAGAAGCCTGTTGCTTATGATCTGGTAAGAATGGTTCATAGTCAGATTTGGCCAGAGAGTTTGTAAGCATCCTCATCAACTAGCATTTATTCAGAAACTTGTGTTTAGGGGAAAGCACAAGTTTAGGGGAGGATTGTTGGGAATAAATCTATGCTTATTTGTTTCCCCTGCTAGTTGATTATTCGTACCCCTGCTAGAGTAAGTTCCCCCTGCTAAATAACAAAGGCAGGGGGATTGGTTCCCCTGCTGAAGTCAAAGGCCCTGCGGTCAAAGATAAACATGGAATAGATTTTTACGCGTTTCAGTTATTATTCCTTAATACTTTCCATAGTTTGTTAGTAGTGATCTTGTACGTGAGTCCTTGTGCCTATAAAAGGACTCACTAGGTTAGAATGCAAAGTGTGTCTTTCTCATTTCGTCTTTCATTATTATTACTTTAAGGTTTTGTAAACCCTAATACCACTTTGGGTATTCGTATATCTTTGATATATTAAAGTTCAATGTTTGAATCACATTTGTTCTTGTGCTAAACATTACATTCCGCATCTTGTTTAGTTACTTTGCTTTGCAAAGTTTATCTAGTGTTAGATTGAATTCTTTCTCTCTACCACAACCCTTAAACAAGCTATTAAGGTTTAAGATCTGACTTTGGGATCAACAAGTCCATATGACATAATAAAACAAAGGTATGCATATACCATGTGTCTCTACGTATGGTAGAATTTATTTAGTAAACGAAAAACAAGAATAAAAAATTTCAGTATTTCCGATTAACGTAAAAATACGCGGCTCATGACCGCAGTTTAAAATGTATAATAAATTAAAATATGTCTCAACGCGTAAACTATCGTGGAAGGACGGGTCCAAGACTGTGGATGAGAAATAAAAGACGTCCGACGGACTTTTGCACAAGAACGTGTTTATGACTCATTTATATATTCGGCAAATATATTTTACCACTCATCATGTGATTAAAATACATATTTTATGACAATGGTAAAACAGCACGCATGTAATGTGTTGTTGCAAAAAAAAAGATATTAACTAAATATTTTACCACTCATCATGCATAGTTGCAAAATTGAAGATTCACAAGGATATTCAAACCAGCAAATATGCAATGATACATCACAACCGTGTGATATATATTTTTTTAACCAAATCCGATTTATAAACAAGTACAGACGCATGGAAGGAGATGTTTAGACGAAAAATCAAAGATTCTAGGATTTTAGAATTACAGAATTTTTGTATTGACCTTTCTTTTCCCGTAGCGTAAGAACACGAGACACGGTTTGTACTGGTCCCACGGATGGCGTTAACTTGTTGAAACATATTTTGGCTGGACCGGTTTAACGACTCTCCTGGGCCATTCATCGTGCTTCCCGGTCCTGAGTGATGCTGCAAACAATGGAAGAACCGGTTAGACGTAGACCCGAGGCCAGAGCCCCGTGGTCCACCTCCGACGGTCAAGTTAGTTGATTGATGGTTAATGATAAGAGAGATTAAATGTATAACACTTGTCAAAAGATAAATGGATTAGACCTATTTGTAAGTTTATTTAGTAGGCCTATTATCGTTACTCTTATTTATTTGTATAGGAATCATCTTCGTGTATTTGAAGAAGAAAATTGATGTCTTGTGATCAATAGCGAACCTAAAACAAATGTTATATTAGTTTTTTTTGGGTACAACTAGGTTTCCGACTCGACATTGCGAGCCGACTACTCTTTTGGATAGCCTAGAGTCGTCGCAGGTGAACCTCCGTGGCCACCCCCAAGTGTACACACCAAGTGAGGTTTGAACCCTTGACCTCTCTTTTGAGAGTCAAAGACCTTACCACTAGGCCATTTGATGGTGGTAAATGTTATTATAGGTTTGTATGTGTGTAATGGTCATATCTTCAAGTCTAACCTCGATAGAAATAAGAACGGATATTATTCGCACACCACATTTAATAATGATTATTTTGTAATTATTGTATGTTAAAATAGTTATACATTTGACTTTTTACTTAAATGATATTTGAGTTGATGTATTAACAGGATTTACATCATGATGTTTTAGTTGTATTATTTAATTTTTATGCTTTTATGAAAATAAGATAATACATAAAATACTTATATGTATTATAGATAACACATTATAACTACTATGGAAAATCACAAACAAAAGACAACAAAAAAGAAGCTTAAACTTTTATAAAACAAAGCACACCAAAAGACAAGTCGGGATAGTTGTTATCTTACATAATTATTAAACATTACCAAAAATTATTCCATAAAACAACGAGGAATTCATATTACATACAGCAACTTCAAAAAGAAGAAACATCTTTCCTACTTTTTGAACCAGTAGACACCATTTTTCTTCTTCATGTCATCATCATCATCGCATTCGACATAAATGCATTCTTTCATATCTCTCCAAAATGCTTGTATCAATGGAGTTCCATCGTACTTGTAATAGTCACCTAAAATCGGCTTGATAGCCGCGGTGGCCTCATGTGCATGGTAACGTGGAACAGAAGGAAACAAATGGTGTAACACATGATAATCTGTTTTGTTTTTAACTATTCCAAACCCTAAATCCCTATCGATTGTCGATAGAGCACCTCTCATCCAATTCCATTCCGTGGAATCATAATGTGGCATTGAAGGATGATTGTGGTTGAGATACATAACAATCGTCCCAATAACACACATAAGAATCCAAGGAACTCCATACACACAAAAGGCCAAAGTTGCACCATGTGTTATCACAACGCGATAATAAGCATAGATGACAATAAATATCCCAACATCGGAGACAAACACTTTACGGCGTTGACTATCCTTGAAGACAGGGCTGTGAGGGTAAAAGTGGCTTGCCAAACCATTATAATTCCTGCCACAATAATTACATATTAAATACAATGGCCAATAAAAAGTGGTCCAGAACAAGATCGTCAACATCCAACCAATTGGATTGTCCATAACTTCACGGTATAATCGGTGAGTCTTTCGTTTAGGGATATGAGCTTCATCATATTCTAAAGAATTTGTGTGTGAATGATGGTTAGCGTGAGTGTATTTGAAAGAGAAGTATGGAGTGAGGGTGAAACTATGGACCAAGTAGCCAATTGTATCATCTAACCAACCATAACCGGAAAATCTATGATGGCCACATTCATGGCCTATCTGCCATGAATCAGCAAGCATATAACCTTGAACGATCCAGTAGACGGGCCATAGAATATACGAAAGGGATCGAGGGAGATTATGAATATAGTTTGATGCTACATAGTAAAGGGTAAACATAACCGGTATATGAATAGACATGGTAAATAAGGAGAGAATAAGTTTTTTTTCAAAACAATAGGATGGTATTGCATTCTTTAGATCTTTGTATTCAAACGGAGGTTTTGATGTTGGAACACGTTCCAATAGCTTCATGTCATCAGATGCTCCCATTGTAGTTAATTTTACTTTGCTTGTAATTAATGGATGTGTGTATTCTAAACTCGATAACTTCATTTATTTATAAACATATTTTACAACATATGTTAATGAACCATGTTTCATTTATTAATTTCTTATTTATAATCTAACATGTGATATTATTAAAATTAAGACTTATAAAATAAACATCAACAATAATACGCATACACTAACCTCCTATATCGTGGAACAATATTCAATCATTAACTACTACATCAATAATAACACGGAAATTAGTCCCGGATTTATGTAGGATGTGCAACCACATAAGGCGTCCAATTTTTAGCAGCCCTAAGTTTTTGAAAACCTTCTCTATACCTCTCCTCCTTTTGGTCTGATCGGTCGACACAAAACCCGAAGGTTTGTTTGTCTTACGGTGGAGTGGTCGACGAACCTAGAAACCCACAAGGTTTCTTATTCTTAATTGATTCACGAGTATTGGTTTACTGGTTGTTTAATAAATACGTACTAGCATCGTTTTGCTTGCTTAAAAGTATTGTGTGCATGTACTAATAAAGATCATACTTTGATATTTAGTTGGGTTCTCGGCTATATTGGTTCTTCTATAAAAGTGATTTAATCCTTTGCTAAAAGATACGTCATTCTTTATCGTTTATTTTAATTATTTGTCTAAACGTGATATTAATATTCCGTAGCGTATTCGTGTTTATTAGTATGATGGTTTTCATAAATTCCAACAATATGCATACACTAATCCCCTATGTCATGGAACAATATTCAATCATTAACTACCACCTTAATAATAACGAAAATCTATAGGCATGATAATTTGATCAGAGTTACTGTAGTCAATTACTACATCGAATATTTGGTAACGAACATCACGAAGTTCATCAAATGGTATGTAATGTGATGTAGCTTAATCGTATTAATCATCGATTCTCTTCATCACTATTACGATTGTAATTTTACAAGATATCTGATATTATAAATTATTTTTAGTCTTGTGGCCATTTTCTTATTATTATTATTGTTATTTGTTAGTTATAATATTCATTTATTAAAATAAGAAGATTTACGAAAAGTTAGTGGAAAGCTTTATTCTTTGCTTGTAATTAATGGTTGTTTGTATTCCAAAATTATATAAACATCATCTTCATGATATTTTGCAACATCTATTAATGACAGGCTCCTGTGCGGATGTAAGCCCTGTGCGGATGTGATAAAGTGGGTATGTTAGACAACATGATTTTAGTTATACGTAAGGATGCATCCACATGAGAGTCGGGTATGACATAAATCACACGCGTTTAGAGCTAAGAAGTACAATTTTTCTTGAAAGATGTCATTTTTTTAGAATGTGCAAATCCCAAAAACATTTCTGTATAATTTTAGTTTAGACTTAAAACTACATGTGGTGCAAAACTTATATTTATGATAAAGAAAATATTTTATAAAGAAGTGAAGTATTTTTAAACTTAAAGAAAAACTATATAACTTGTGGGTTTACTGCGGTATTTACGAATCACATATAAATTCTTTTAAAAGTACAACGTTCTAGACTACATTTTTATTTGTAATATGTTAAACAAAAATTAAATCAGTCATGCCGTTTATAACTTGGGGCCCCTTAAAATTCGAGCGCCACGTGCAATAGATCACTATGCATACCCTCATATCCGGCCCTGATTAGTGAACCATGTTTCATTTATTAAGTTATTATTTATAACCTAATATGATATTATTAAAAAAATCTTATTAACAATCTGTAGGAAAATTGTGTGTGTGAATGGTTATAATCTGGATATCAATCTCAATTTTGTAATCACTTTCTCATTTTAGCATATGTGATAATCATATCGTTCTTGTTAAATCATTGTAGTGAGGTGGAAAACGAGGTGTTTGGTTTAGAAAATTAAGGTTGGAGTTTTCCATTTTATAAACAATCATTTATATTAACATTTATGATTACCTAATGATCTCTTTTCATATACTACAAATGTATGGTAGGTCTAGGAGAATCCCAAAATGGCTCAGCCTCGATCATACATAATTTTAAAGATTGGACATGTGGTTTAAATGTTTAATTGAAAAATAAAATCGGAGTTTTATGATTGTTTATAATGATCATATGGAATAAGAATTTATTTTTAAATAGTAAGTATATTATTAATATTCATTCTTTTGAATCTGATGATTGGGGTGATGAAGAGCCAAATGATGTTGCTAATATTATATGAATTATATCATGGATCATTATAGATGTGTAAAATGACAATTGTTAATGAGGTGTTGAATGTATTTCTTTATAAAGCAAAATTCAGTGGAGATTAAAAAAAAATAGTTTTAATAGAAAATATTTTTAATTTATTCCTTTGATTTTTTATATTTATAAAAAAATATCTAAACTTTTTATATTTGGTATGGAGAAAAATAAGATATAAAATATAGGTGTTAAACTTGTGATAAAAACTTAAAAAATAAGGAAGACATAAATAGAACTTTAATGATTTAGTTCTAAATATCAGATGGTTTCAAGTTAAAATTATAAATTTTTATTTTTTTAATAATTCTAAAAAAAATTAATAAATACTTTTTACATTTTATAATATTATAATACTATAATTACATAATATTAGAAAGGAATTTTTATATATTTTTGTATTAAATTAAATTTGATTAATTTGCATCAAATTGTAAGCTTTGTATCTACGGGTTCTTTTGTTTTGTTTGATTCATCCCACGATAAAAGGTGTTTTGATTTAAGAAGTTAAAATATATAATAACAAACAATTTGTTAATTGATTAAATCAATTAACGAAGCTTAATCTAGATGCTAACAGTAACTTCACTATCAAACAACTTGTATAGATCTTGAAACCCCAGATCCAAAGTCCTAGATAGAGGTTACGTAAGGATCGGTTTTTAGTCATTACAAGTAAAATACACAAAATCACCAAAACCCTAATTAAGGTGTATAGCAAGCCAATCGAAGGACTGAAAAACAAAGACCAAAATCTTGATAAGTGTATCAAGGTCTTGGTATAGGCTTAGTTATTTCACAAGAGAGTGCCAAAAGGTAAGATTTACACTTTGAGAATTTAAGAGTTTTGGGAAGAGTTATAGCTGTCCACTCGGCTGGTATGCCATTGGCGCTAGACCGACGTTGACGCTACGCCGCAGCTATCGCGTCAACCCATTAACTAAGTTGTTAGATTTTTTTCATTCTTTTTTTTTCAAAAATAACTTTTGAAAATCTAGTCGTTGAGGGAAAAAGAGCCGTTTTTTTATTTATATTCACTTTTTCCAAAATCTAAAACCCAAAAAAATCTATAAATAATATCACTTTTCACAAAAATATTTATTCTCATTCTAGCATTTCTTACTCGCTTTTCTATAATTCTAGACATTTTTACTTACCAAAAATGAATCCCAGTTGTACCATTAACATGTTTAACGGTCCTTCCAACAGATATCCGAACATCAATCACGGTTCGTTTTTGAATTTGGAATTTTTTTTGGTTAAATAGGCCTAATCAACTTCAATCACCAAAAATGAATCTCGATTGTACAATTAACAAGTATATAGGCCTAATCAACTTTTGCAACACATTTTGAGCCTAACGGTTGCCAAAGAAAATGTGGTGCCAAGGAAAATCTTGTGCCAAAACCCAAACATCTTACGTAGCGCCTTCAGCATCACTTATTGAGGCCCAACTACTCTAAGTGCTTTAATAATATAAAAATTCTATGGGAGTAATAATTCGATCATAGTTACTTTAATTAATCAGTACATCGGATATCAATATATCATGAGAAGGTCACAAACGTCGTGAAGTTCATTGTATGTAATGTGATGCTGTTTAATCGTATGGTATATCTATCGTTGTTGTCGTTGTTATTATTATTATTATTAATTAATTAAAACATTATTTTATTAGAAATTAATAATGTTAGCCCTATATTTTATATAGTCGAACAAGAATATAATAGGTCATGTTAGTCGTAAATGGTCTTGTATTGTAATAGGTTAGTCGGGAAAACCGGACTTAGACTTTAAGCTAATATTGTATAAGCTAGGGGCTGTAAGCACAAGACAAGCCAAGCTCGGCCCATGGAAACAAACCCACGGCGCATGGAAATCCCATGTGGTTCGTGGGTATATATACCCTCTTCCATGTGTGGAAGAGGGTGTTGATTCATAATTACTTTCTCTCTCTAATTATGATTTAACCATCTAATTCTCTCTACTTTCTCTCTCTACCTTCATCTATTTCTCTCTCTAAATATAATCTTTATTGTATATTATGGATTAAAGTGGGATTAACATTTGGTATCAAGAGCCTATAGTGGATAGGTGATTGAAGATCCGTGGTTTGTGTTCTTATTTATTTTTATGAGGTATTTGATCCATAATCCTTGATCCAAAATTTTTATTTTTATTTTTATTTTTTGTGTTTTTTATGATTTAATCTTGATACAAATCTTCTACATAGTTGTGGTAGAGATTTGGTATAGTTTCTTTGGCTAAAAACACAAATTTTTGGGGTATTTGGATCAATTTTTGGCTTAAAATCACGTTTTGGGTGTGTTTTGTCCGAGAATAAAGCTTCCTTGAGTCTACTGTGTACAAATTTTGGAAGAGGGTTTTACATATTCTCCGAAAGTTGATTATTTGGTTTAAAGTTAATAGTTCCGAAAGTTTATAGCTCCGAAAGTTATTAGTTCCAAAAGTTCATAATTCTGATAGTTCATAGTTCCGAAAGTCCAATTGTTCCGAAAGTTCGTAGTCCCGAAAGTTCATAGTTCCGAAAGTCCAATTGTTCCGAAAGTTCAAAGTTCTGAAAGTTCTTCCGAAAGCTGGTTCTTCCGAAAGCTGTTTCTACGAAAGATTTTTCTACGAAAGGATTTTCTATGAAAGTTGTTTCTGTGAAAGTTTCTTCTGTGAAGTTCTTTCTGGGAAAGTTGAGTTCTACGAAAGTTGTTTCTACGAAAGTTGTTTCTACGAAAGTTGTTTATGCGAATGTTTCTTCTACGAAAGTTCTTTCTGCGAATGTTGATTTCTACGAAAGTTGTTTCTACGAAAGTTGTTTCTGTGAAAGTTGTTTCTACGAAAGTTCTTTCTGCGAAAGTTTATGGACATAAAATTAATAGTTGTGTGATAGGATGGAACTCGGGATTACAGGATTGCACACAATACGTAAAGGGTTAATTTTATTTAAATAAATATATTTTATATATTTATTAAATCAAACCAAGCTTAACTAAACGATCGTTAAATAAATTAAGAGTTAAGTTAAATGAACGTTATGGAATTAAATAGAAGAAAAGGGAAACGGAAAGTTCCGGATGTTGATCCCAAACTTAGATCGATTTAGCTTGTGTAAACGAGATTAAATTAAGTTAAATACGTAGAGAAACTTTGTTGTGTATAAAACAATTTAAGTATTATGCGGAATTAATACTCAAACAAGAACACACAAACAATGTAAACCAAACTTTCACTTGATTGATTATAACAAACTTGCATACAATGAAAGTTTTAAATGTATGAAAACTTAGATTGAAACAAAACCTAAAGGTCTTCTTTTATAGACTAAGAAGCCTTGTACAAGAGTCTACGTATCAGCTATTATAGGTAAAGATAAATATAGAAAATACATTGTTAATCATATCTTTAATAGAAACAAACTAGAAACATAATACGCGTAGACTAAATCTTGTATCAGTGCTTGACTTCATCCTATCAACGCTTGACTTCTTCCTGTCAACGCTTGATGTGTCAACGCTTGTTTTCTTCTTATCAACGCTTGTTTTCTTCTTGTCAGCGTCCAAGTGTACTGGCTATATTTTATTCCCAACAATCCTCCCCTAAACTTGATTTCAACTCTAGCAATCAAGTTTCTGAATAAAAATTATGAACTAGGAGGGTTCTTACAAATCTTATCATATTGGTAATAAATATGCCTAATCAAATCTTTGGACTCGTCACTTGAATAGTCAATCTCTAGCTGTGTTGTCTTCATCTTTTCCAAAACTTCTTTCTACATGGGATACTCAGCATCTACAAGAAGATACTCAACAAACTTTGCAGAACTCAAATAATACACACCAGCAGCTGAATACAAACGCCATTGAAGTCCATTGATATCATCCTCAAGATCCTTCCAAACAGGATCTTCTTCTTCTGGTGCACACATTCTCTTGAATGTTGACCAAAGCTTTATTCCATTGACTGAAGTAGGTGCTTCAGTCTCATACTTGGCCATCAACAACCTCCAAAGGTCTGCCAAGTCTTCCCTATCCATACTTGCAAAGAGAGACATAAGAGTAGTAAATATGCGTACCTCATTCCCATATATGCCAATCATCCAAAACCCACCTGTATCTTCTTCATAGCTAATGATAGGGTTTCTGGCATCAAGAGGTAACACTTGTACCATATCTGAAGCTTTCATGGGTGAGAGCTTAATGCTCCTTCTTATAACAGCTTCACTGGGATTTAATTTATCCATATCTTTAGGGAAATCAAGTGGAACTCCCTTCTTCAAAGGCCTTGGAACAATCATTGCCTTTTGAGTCTCCATCTCTTCTGCAAGTTCTTTCCTCCTTTCATCTGAGAGAAGTCTGATAGTATTCATTTCCTGCACTGTTGCCCAAATGGGATAAGCCTTATACTCCAATTCTTCAAAGGATAATCCCTGCAATTTTTGAAAGGTCCATCCTGTTTGATGACATCTAAGTAACATGTAGTAAAGTTCCCTTCTATCTCTTTTCAGCTGTGAGAAAACATTGCTAGCCTTATGCTTCAGAATTACCTTGCAATCTCTTAGAACTCTTAGAAGAATCTCTAATCCCCAAATTTGATCTGAAATTGTCATATTTGGATTCTCCATAACCTTATCTTCCCATGCATGGTACATCTGAGCAACTTCTGGCATATCATAATCTACCTACAACTTTAACTCTCTAAGTTTCTCCCTTGCCAACTCATCACCATATTCAAGTCTTTCTGGTTGTTAAATTATCATAACACTTGAATCTGAACTCCCTTCATCACTTCCTTCTTGTTCCTCAGAAGTAACCATAAATGGTGATTCACCAACCTTCTTCATTTCTTGTTCCACAAGTTATGCAGCCAACTTTGAATCAAACTCCACTTGAGCTGCATCCTTGGGAACTTCTGTTTCTACCATGATTACTTTACCCTTATCTAATGGATAAATGATAGGAAAAGATGATGATGGTACCTGTGAAGACACTTACTTGATGATAACTGGAATACATCAACCATATTTATAGGTCTGTCAACGCTCAAATTCTGTGTGTCAGCACCCAACTTACTCTTAGTAGCGCTTGGTGTGTCAGCGTCCAATGTCTGCATGTCAACGCTCACCTTCCTCGTCTCAGCGCCTCTTGTGAACTGCTCCATCATTACTGTAAAGGACAAGTTCAAGTTGGTAGGAATAACCAAAGATGTAACGAAACCTGGTTGCTTCTTCAATTCAGTAAGGGCTTCAGCAACACCCAATGTGAGCCTTTGTCACTCACATGAATCTGCTCATCCTCCCCTTTGGAAGAATCCTCCATACCACGCCTGCTGTTATCATCCTCCAAAAGAACAATTCTCTCCCTCAATTGCTTAAGTTAAAGGCCTTGTCTACTGACTGTTTGTACCAGGTCTGCATTTTGCTTTTGCAAGCTAATGCAGACAACCGTCAATTTCAACATTGTGGATGGTTCCAATCTTCTCTCCTCTAGAATGGGTATTTGACCTCCCAAAGTAGAGTCATGGGGCATGGATGAGGTCTTAAAGATGTTAGGACTGGCTTGGCCTGCATCTAAGCGAGTACCAATAGTCCCAGCCTCACCCATAGCACCAACCACACTTGTGATGGTGATTCTCTCTGCAACATGGCTAGGAGCACTAGAGGAGAACACTCCAGTAGTCCTTGGGCGTTTCATCAACCTATATTCAGGGGGTGTAGAAGATGATGTGGATTGGGTGGTAGTTTGAAGGTTAAGGGTTGTTTGGGTATGTGATGGAAAGGTGTCAACGTTTGGATTACTAATGTCAACGCCAACATTTAACGTGTCAGCGTTGAAGGATTCTTGGTCAAGTTCCATGTGTTGAGGTAAAGGTAAGGGATCTGGTATTGGGTCAAGTTATGGTTGTGGGTCAGGTTGAGGGATCTGGTCTCTGTGTGGGGGTGAGTTCATCTTACTAAAAATAGCTTTCTTTTGTATAGGGATCTCATAAAAATCATCATGATCCCTTGTGTAGTACTTTTGCTCATCAAAAATCATTTGTAAAAATCTGGGATAAGCCAAAGTCATCTTATTACCCTTGTTTTTACACATGCCATCAAAAATCAGTTTAGAAAAATTATACTTTTGCCCATCTGTAATACACACAATTGCACTAGCAATTGATTTGTTAATTTCATTATGTGCAGTAGATTTGGGACTCAAAAATTAAAGGATGACATGTATTAAGTACTTCCAGGCTGGGGGGAATTCTTGTTTATGATATTTATTTAAAGTACACTCTTCAGGGAAAGGATACCCCAAAGCCTGAAGTCCTTGTTCTATCTCATTAATGGGGAGAGTGGTTATACCATCTACATCATCAAGATGCAAAGCCTGGCGAACCATGGCTTCAGTAACCACCCAAGTACTCCCATGAACAATAGCTGTTAATGTAGTCACATTATTAAGCGTTGAGGAACTAACATTGTTCCAAAACTGTTTAATATGAGTGACAGAGATGAGAGGAGCATGAGAAAGTGCATACCTAAGTGGATATGCATTCAAATACGCCACCATCTAGGTGTATTGTGGAAATAGAGCATCATCAGCCTCCAAATAAGCAATCATATTGTGCTGACTTCTGAATCCCAATACCAAGTCACTTGGTTTGAACTTAGGCTCCATTGATATAGAAACCTGTTTGTGAATTATTGTAAAGATGAATTATAGGAGAAAATTGTTAGACAAGAATATAAGAGTACCTTGTTTAAAAAGTAGGAGCCAAATATATAGGAGTGATAGGCACATGTGATTGGTCAAAAATAAGGCAAGTATTTTCAAAATATAATGATGAAAATATTGAAAAGAAAATAAGTTATCTTGTGCATTATTTAAAAGTTATCTACTCCCAAAATTACAGCCTTAATTTTCGTCAAAAATAACAACTGGGAGGACCCAATGAGTGTCAACGGTAAAAAATAACCCATCAACGCCCAACGGCTATATTCTTGTGAACGTTTGCAAAAGCCATGTCAACGTCTAAATTGGTCACAACAACGCTTGGAAATATATCTGTCAGCGTCCAAAAATAAAAGTAATAGAAATGAAAAAGGACCTTAACAAAGTAATTTATCCTAGTGAAGATAACCTATAAACTGAAAATTACTATAGGGCGGCAAGCACTGTCCAATTATGCACACTTGCTTATGCAAGATAGACATAACAGTCCTCTATTGTCCCTTGCTAACCAAAATTCTTAACAGTTAAGTTATCTCATAAAATCCCTTGTAACTCCCAGGTTAACCCAATATAAATCATACCCAAGTCTCCCAACAGACCACATCAAATTCTAGGCCAAAAAGGTCTTGGCAACATGCATAGTGTTTCAACTTTGCATGCAACAGTGCCTCATGAGATAGAAAACTAACTCATACTCACTAGTGGACACAATGTAGAATTGTGACAAGAGTATTATAAGAATACCCAAAAAGTCCTAAAAGGTTCCTAAAACCTCCCCTTAAACTGTGATACATAAGTTGCCAAATAATATGCATGTTAATAAAAATTTATGTCAAGAAAGGAATATGAATATTCCAACCATCATCCATAAATTGAAACATGCGTCAATAATTCTCCAAACATCCATAAGAAACTCTGTATCTAATGGTACAATGCTAACAACGCCAGCACACCTAGATCAAAAACCACAAAACTAACATGGTGCTGACAACGTCACGATAACACTTATCAGTGTTAAGATAACCTTTGTCAGCGATAGACAAATAAAGTGGAAACTCTAACTTCTCAAAAAGACCAATAACAATGCATATCCTGTACATACTTTTACAAAAAGATCCCAAAACACATATTAAGTGAGATTGATCATTCCAATACTTGTTACCAAGTATTGAAATCTTTCAGTATCAATAGGTTTAGTTAATAAATCAGACACATTTTCTTCTGTGCCAACCCTATCTGGTTGTATTAAACCTTTTTCAAAGCAATCTCTTATAAAAAAATGTCTAATTTCTATGTGTTTTGTTTTAGAGTGATTTACAGGATTTTTAATAATGCATAAAGTACTGTTATTGTCTACAAAAATCTTGGTATACATGAAATTATACCCATAATCCAACAGTTGGTTCTGAATCCATAAGAATTATCCACAATAAGCAGTTGCTGCAACATACTCTGCTTCAGTTGTAGAATTGGCCACCACTGTTTGTTTCTTGCATTGCCACGATATCAATCTACTCCCAAGAAACCGACATCCACCAGTTGTGGATTTTCTATCAAATTTGTCACCACCATAATCACTATCTGAATATGCAATAAGCTTCAATGGTGAATCTTTTGGATACCATAATCCCAGGTCTGGATAACATCTAAGGTATCTAAAGATTCTCTTGACAGCATGAAGATGACACTCTTTGGGAGTCACTTGATGGCGTGCACATGCACACATAGCAAACATAATGTCAGGTCTTGAAGCTGTGAGATACATCAATGAACCAATCATTGATCTATAGTGCCTGACATCCACATCTTTTCCATCTCCAACTTTTCCCCAAGGGTGTTCTCTATCTATAGGAGTGCTAGCCCTTTTCTCATGTAGAGAAAAGCCAAACTTCTTCAAAATTTCTTCAACATATTTATCCTAAGAAATGAAGATACCATCTTCTTTCTGCTGAACTTGTATCCCTAGAAAGAAATTCATCTCCCCCATTGCACTCATCTTGAATTTATCTGTCATAAGCTTGGAAAAGTCTTCACTCATCTTTGGTCGTGAAGACTCAAAGATGATATCATCCACATAAACCTGGACAAGTAAGAAATCTTTACCAGTCTTCTTTATAAATAAGGTCTTGTCTATGGTGCCCCTTTTGAATCCATTTTCCACCAGATAGGTGGACAATGTGCCATACCATGCTCTTGGGGCTTGATAAAGTCCATACATAGCTTTCTTGACTCTGTATACCTTGTCTGGATGCTCTGAATCTTCAAAACCATGAGGTTGCATTACATAAACCTCCTCTACAATTGTGCCCCCATAAAGAAAAGCACTCTTCACATCCATTTGATACACAGTAAAGCCCATGCAGGAAGCATAGGCTAGAAATATCCTTATAGCCTCAATCCTTGCAACTGGTGCAAAGACCTCCTCATAGTCTATCCCTTCCTCTTGTGTATATCCTTGAGCCACTAAATGTGCCTTGTTTCTGACCACAATGCCTCTTTCATCCTTTTTCTTTCTAAGAACCCATCTTGTCCCAATAGGTTTGACATGTCTGGGACAATCAACCAACTCCTAAACATCTTGAATAGCAAATTGGTGAAGCTCATCCTGCATTTCTTCCACCCAACTTGGTTCTTTGAGAACATCAAAAATCTTTTTGGGTTCCTGTTGTGGCAGAAAACAGGCAAACAAACATGCTTGAACAAGAGGGGTATCAACCTTCTTGTGAATATTGGCAATAAATCCTCCAAGATTCTGATGAGATCTTCTAGTCTAAACAAGAGACATCACATCACCAATAATGAGAGAAGAAGGGTGATTTTTGATGGTAGAAGTAAGCACTCCTCCCTCAAACAGTTTGTTGTCTTCAATCTCATCTTCCATGTTACCAATATCTTCTTTAGACTCTCTTCCATCAACATCTGAATGAACCTCTCCATTTCTGTTTGAAGGTTCACCTTGTTCAAAACTATTGGAAGAGAAAATATGGTCAAAAGAGCTGTCAACGCCTGAACAATGGTTGTCAACATTGGAGCCATCCACGTCTGAATTTCTCTTGTCAGTGCCAGATTTTCCTTTGTCAGCGCCTGAAAGATCAAGCATGTTGTCAACTGGTGATACTTGGGGACCACCATTTTCCTTTCCAGCATCCACAACAGCAGCAAATGCATCTGTCCATATGGGAATAGTAACATACTCAAGTATGGGTGTTGAATTGTCTGCTTGTGATCCAACATCTTCATTAACCTGTGTCCTTGAAACATCAACAACTGGTTCTTCCACAACATTTAAAGTTACCTTCACAATGTTTATTAGTAACATGCATATAATTCAAAGTCCTAGATAGAGGTTCCAAGTCAAATAACCAATTTGGACCACTTTTAGGATCACTAGGTTTACTTTCTAAAAACCTAACATGTACTTTTTCAAGTATACGTTTTTCCTTCGTAAGGTAAACCCTATATCCTCTACTCTGCACTGAATAACTCATGAAGTAGCCTTCATCACCTTTAGCACTAAATTTACCTAAGGCATCACTAGTGTCTAGAACAACTACATGACAACCAAAAGGTTTAAGAAAACCAATATTAGGTTTCCTTCCCAAAAGTAACTCATAAGGTGTTTTGTTATGAATCTTGTTGACTAATGCTCTATTCTGAACATAACAAGATGTATTCACAGCCTCAGCCCAAAAAGCAATGGGAAAATGAGCATCAGCCAACATAGTCCTGGCTGCTTCTATGAGGGTTCTATTCTTTCTCTCAGTAACCCCATTTTGTTGTGGGGTTCTGGCTATACTAAACTGTCTAGTAATCCCTTTCTTGGCACAAAAATCATCCAACAGCTTATTTCTAAACTCACCACCATTATCACTTCTAAGCATCTTAACATCATTACCAGACTTCTTTTCAATTTGGGTAATAAAGTTAATCAAAGTATCAGAAGTGTCACTTTTCAAAGCTAAAAAGAAAGTCCAAGTAAACCTAGAAAAATCATCATTGATGACAAAACAGTGAGATTTACCATTCAAGCTTTCTATATTAGTTGGACCAAATAAGTCCATATGTAGCAAGTGAAGTGGTTTAGAACTAGAGTGCACCTATTTAGATTTGAATGAGACCTTGTGCTGTTTGCCTTTAAGGCATGAAACACAAGAGTGGTCATTGTGGAAAGCCTTTTCAGGCAGACCATCAACCAAACCATGTCTCACAAGTCTGTTTATATTTTTAAAATTAATGTGCCCTAATCTCCTGTGCCAAAGATTTCTCTCATCAGTTGAAGCCTTAGCATAAAGACATGACAAGTTATTATTCATCCTAATTCCATTAAGATTCACATTATAAATGTCCTTATGCCTAGGTGTTCTATAATCAATGAATTTCTCATCTGGTATTTTAAAATCCTTACTCAACACCAAGCATTCAGTATCAGTAAAAAGAACCTTATTTTTGTTATCACAAACTTGTGATACACTAAACAAATTATAGTCAAGTTCTTTTACCAGAAACACGTTTTCAAAACGCAAATTGTTGGTGAGAAGTGTTCCTTTGCCTGTGATAGTTCCATATCCGCCTCCAAAGTAAACTTTGTCACCATCCTTAATGGGAGTGAAGTTAGTGAGATAATCTTCCTTCCCAGTCATGTGCCTAGAGCATCCACTATCCCAATAGCCATAATCATTAACCTGCTTTTGAATTGCCTGCACATAAAGAAAACAAATTAGTTTTCTTTGGGAACCCAAGCCTGAGCAGACTTGGATTTTAATAAGTGTGAAAACACTTATCCTTTTACCACTTATTTCCAATAATAAGAAGACCAAAACGTGTAATTTATGACGTAAAAGTCGGAATTATGCGTGGTTTGTGTTTTTATTGTGTTTTAGGACCAAAAGATGAAAAAGGAAGAAAACACGGGCTTTCACGGGCTTTTATCGAAGAAAACGAGAAAAGACGAAGTCAAAAGATCATGAGTGCAAAAAGAACGGAAGTCCAAGGCCTATTCTGAAGATTTATCGAAGAAATAGTCTAAAGACGGAAGTTTAATGAAGTCGAAGAACTCAAGTATAATAGAAGAAGAAAATTACAAGACTAGTTCAATATACATCGACAAATCCCGAGACGACGTCGAGAAAAGACAAAGAATTAAATCGAGTCGAGAAGACGTGAAGAAATAAAGAAAGAAGAAGCAACACATGCACTCCCCATTTTTCCCTATAAATACCCTCCTAATACACATTAGGAGGGTGGTTAGAGTTTAGTAGTTAGTTTTCATTTTTCACTTTTCTTTCTAGTTTTAGAGTGAGAAAGTTCTCAACTTTCTCTCACTAAGTTTTTATCTTTCTTTCTCTTAATCTTTCAAGATTAAGCCTTTTGTATTTGGATTTCATTAATCAAGTTCTAGTTAAGCTTTTAATCCTTCATCTCTTTCTACCTTTCTTGATTTTAGTTAACTTTTGGTGCGAAATACATTTAATCCGTGTTGATCTTGATGTTTTTGTGCTTAAAAAGTTAATCTTTTTGTTCCTACATAAGCTTTCATACGATTAAGCTTTAAGATTCTTGTGCTTATTGGCTTATTCGCTTCCTTTAGCTTATTTACTTTTAAAAGCTTTATTAAAAATGTTGTTCCCATTCAATCCATAACACAAGATTTAGAGAGAGAAATAGTAGAAAAGTAGAAAGAGAAAGTAGAGAGAGAAGTGGAAGGTTTACACTAAAACTAGGTGTTTTATGAAATGAACCAACACCCTCCTCCACATGTGGAAGAGGGTTATATATGCCACGGCTCTAAGGCCTTTGTGGGCTTCATCTTGGGCCGGGCTTGGCTTTCACTTGGGCATATAGCCCCTAACAAAGACAATATGAGCTTAAAGTCCAAGCCCGCTTTTCCCGACTAACCTATTACTATAAAAGACCAATAACGACTAAGATGACCTATTACATTCTTGTTCGACTATATAAAATATAGGGCTAACAATATCCCCCAATGTATCGGTCATCTTAAAATGCTTAAAAAGCATAAGATGGTTGAGTGAATACATTCTTGTAGAGGAGATCTTCCTGCTTTGGTCTTGTATCTTGGTCTTGATCTTGTTTGTAACAACTTTGTTCCTTCATGCTTTCGTGATCTTTATCTTGAGCCTTTGTCATTTGACTTTGAGTGCTTGAGATCTTCATCTGTACTCCTTGTGGCTAAGATGACCTATTACATTCTTACATTCTTAGGTATCTTGATTATCGCCATCTTGTGCTCTTGTGACTTCTGAATCGACATTGGTTACACAGCTACGCCACCTTCTTGATATGTAGCAACATATACAGACACGGATGAAATGGCTTTGAACATTTCACCCTAACTCGGTAGCGTTTTACCTCCGGTCGGTGAAGACCGTTAAACGTATTAAATACCATACCTGTGATCAGGTAGATTCGATTAAGAACCTCCTTGACAAGGTTTCCCGACGGTAGTAGCCAGTTCTCTTTACTAGACCGTCTCAAAGCAGACTGCGAACGTAAAGAGTGAATCATAAGGATAAATTATCCGTCTGATTAGAGTCGTCAATTCTCTTTTCCTGGAACAATTTTGATTCTAAAAGAATCGCACCATTGTTGCTTTCTAGTTTGTCACAAGCTTGATTCATAGAGAATCTTGCGAGTTACCTACCGCAGTGCTGTTTGATGTTGACACTGGAAGGATTTCCATTCGTCACTGTAAACACTAATGAGTGTCACTCTGAATGTTCTGGCAAGATCACATCGATTTTGTGAAGAAACCTGGAATCAAGTTTGAATCAATTAAGAATCAAACTTAGTTGCATTCCAGTTCTCACAAGTTTGATTCGTGTAGAATCGCACAAGTTACCTACCATGAGCTTGTTTGATGCTGGCTCAAGCAGGATTTCCATCTTCATTGTGAATCGTATCACTCAGATGTTCTGGCAGTATCGCAAGGATAATGCGTAGGACTTGATTGTGTCCTAATGAGATGATAGATCTCGTTTGGCTCTAGACTCAATAAGTGCATTTTGGTAATCGGAGGCTTGAGCAGACTGCCACCTTTTCAATATTAACTGACTCGAAGTGAGAAAGTCAATAGATACGTGTTGATCTCCGTGACAATGAGACAAGTTTCTTTTGAGAGAAACTCGAATGGCTGGGGAAGGGTTTTGCATCGCATCACTGGGTCCATGACACTTGTCTTCAAAAGATGTGTTAACCCGGTTTCTACCTAAGTTGCATAGAATATTCAACTCCTTCAATGCTTACCAACACGTCATCATTAGCACCTTGTTGTGATTGTTCTAGTGCCAACTTAAGTAATTGGTCCGCATTCAGCTTCATTCCACTCCATCTTTTCTAACGACAACTATTTCTAGCTATCTAATGTCCTTGGGTAGATCCCTACGGTTCTAGTTGGATCATAGGACTTAGTTTCCTATCCTAAACCACCTTTTGACTCCATCGTTCCGTCGTGGATAGTAGGTTGTTTTGGGTAAAGATCGTAACCATAAAACCATTGAAAACCATTCAAAGTGCTTGATAAAAATCAAAACTTTTAACACTTTGAAAGTTTTATATTTTCGAAAAGCTCCCCCTACACACATGCATCGATATACGAAATAGTTTGGCATGTGAAGGAAGGAGTTGCACTTAAGTCTTTAAGATCACATGTTGCGATATATTACATTTTAATCACATTTTCTCCCCTATCTCTAATATAAAAACATAATATTAGAGATATCAATTGATTAAAATATGACATTTTCTAAAAACCGATTGGGAGAGAAACATGTGTGCACGCATGAGTCATGGAACATTAAGTCGGGTAGCTCCCCCTCAACAATATATGTGTGTCTTGAGACAAAATTTGACAAAATTTTAGAAAAACGACATCACAATATATGTTGAGGTACGGAGTTGAGATGCCTTTACCGATAATATATATGACAGATTTAATATCATTTTCGGAATGTGTTGGATACATAAAATATGACAATTTTAGAGATGTACCCAACAACATTAAAAGGCTTGATTTTAAAATGCTCCCCCTCAAAAATTGATCAAAATAACATATGACAATTTTGAGATATAAACCTATTATAAGGAAGGGAGTGTTGAACACACAATTTTGAAAGATTTAGAAAAACCTTTTGAGAAGGTCTTGAAAAATTGTGTTTGAAGGTCTACGATATCTAAGGATTTGGTAATTAATGATAGGTCTATTGATTAGAATGGTGGAGATGGGGAGGAAGGAGATGATGGTGTAGAGAAAGAAAGGAGAGAAAAGAAAAGTAGAGAGAGAAAGTTATATTAGATAAATGAAAAGTTGTGAAATGAGAAGAACTACCCCTCCTAACATGCTAGGAGGGGTATATATAGCCCACCCTACATGTGGGCTATATGGACTATATTTACTACAAACTGGATCACGAGCCTAATACAATAATATATCGTTGGAGCGACCGATCCTTCATAAATACGTAAAAACGTATTTCCAACAATCTCCCCCTAAGGGAGGTCGCTCCAAGTTACAGAGTTCTAAATATTTTATAGCTCGTGATCTATGCTAATAATGATGTGACCGAGACTTTCTTTGGGAAAACGTATTTCCAACAATCTCCCCCTAAGGGAGGTCACACCATTTTACAAAATCTTAAACCTAGCATCTATGCTTGAGTCTTCGATCTTGTTCTTGTGAATATGCTTGATGTGATCTTTGACTTTAGTCTTGAGCATGTTTCCTTGCCTTGACCTTGTGCATTCATCACTTGTGAAATTTGCCTCTTCGTGACTTCATGTTCGACATACTTATACCTTTAAATTCTTGAAAGCTTCAGAGTTTGGTACAGCGGAAGACTTGACCTTCAGACTTTCTTGAATTTGTTGAAGTACTAAGTGTATGTAGTATAAGCATGTGGTGACGACTTCTTCTGGATTATATACCGCAATGCCACCTTCTTGTTACGCTGCATAAAACAGTTAGCAACAAACCATATACACGGATGAAATGGCCTTGAACATTTCATTCTAATTCGGTAGCATTTTACCTCCGGTCGGTGAAGACCGTTGGACGATATTAAATATCGTACTTGTGGCAGGTAGTTTCAATAAAGAACCTCCTTGACAAGATTTCGCGGGTAAACTCGTTCTCTTTACTCGACCGTCCAAAGCTGACTGCGAACGTAAAGAGTGAATCATTTGGATAATATTATCCGCATGATTTGAAGCCGTCAATTCATGTTCCTGGAACAAGTGAAGTTCAATTAAGAACCGCACCATCGTTGCTTTCCAGTTGTCACTAGCTTGATTCATAAAGAATCTTGCAAGTTACCTACCAAGTGTTGTTTGATGTTAACACTAGAAGGATTTCCACTCATCACTGTGATCAATAAAGAGTCACTCTGACTGTTCTGGCAAGATCATATGATAATGCGTAGTGGCCTGGAACGTGTTTAAATTCATTTAAGAATTAAACCACTGTTGCTTTCCAGTTATCACAAGTTTGATTCATAAAGAATCGCACAAGTCACCTACCATGAGCTTTTTGATATTCGCTCAAGAAGGATTTCCATCTTCATTGTAAATACTTTCGTATTACTCGGATGTTCAGGCAAGATCATGAAGATTTTGCGTAGGACTCTTAATATCTTTCTTACTTTTCACATTGTATGAACAAGCAAGGAATAATGAAAGTGTGTCCTAATGAGATATTTGATGATCTCAAATGGCTCTAGACTCGATCGTGCATTTTGGATTTTAGTGATCGGAGGCTGGAGAGGAGTGCCACCTTTTCAATACCAATTTATTCGGAGTGAATAAACCAGTAGATAATGTGTTGATCTCCGTGTGATTAAAACAAATACCTTTTGAGAGATATTTGAGTTAGCTGGGAAGGGTTGTGCATTGCATCACTGGGTCCATGATGTCAGTCTTCAATATCAAGAATCATTAAAAATGATCTCAATAGCATATGAATTGACCCGGTTTCTGCCTAAGGTTGTAAGGAGGGCTTCTTTCTTTACACCCTTTATCTTTACAATTCTTTTTCATTCTTCAACCCCTTCAATGCTTACCAATACGTCATAACTAGCACCTTGTTGTGATTGTTCCAGTGCTAACTTAAGTACTTGGTCGGCATTCAGCTACGTTCACAATCTTTCTCCATCTTTCCTAAGGACTACTATTTCTAGCTATGGAATGTCCTTGGGAAGATTCCTCCGGTTCTAGAGAAATCATTGGACTTTAACCTATCCTACCATCCTTATGTCACCACAATCTTCATCGTCGTGAAATAAATGGGTTGCGGGTAAGTATAAATCACCATGAAATCCATTTTGAAGTGCAAATCCATTTTGCCCCCCCTAAACATATGCCACGATATCTGAAAACATTTCGCACATGTCGGGATGAGCTAGCATGTTAAGTCAAACCATTTGTGATTAATCATTTCCCATATTAAATCACATTTTCTCCCCCATATTAAAAATATTAACTCAATCAATGTTTTTAATATCAATTGATAGCGTTTTAAGAAAATTTGGGAAGAAAAATGCAAATCCAAATATCTTCATGAGTTACACAAGCTCCCCCTCAAATTAATGAGGGTGTGCTGAAACGTAAATTAAATACCTTTTGAACACAAGTGTAAGGTATTTATCACGTGCAAAGATCATATATGATAATGAATTCACAACATTAGCAATTTACGAGGTTGGACCTGAATAATGGAGAACATCATATGAAAAAAAAAGCACATGGTTCTTGTTCACGAATGTTGGTCACCGCGTCACGTCCCCGAGAAAATTAATTCCCGTTGTTGAGTCAAAGCTTTCCGGTGAAATGCTTGACTTGATTATTAAAAGCGGGTTACTATTGGAAATAATAACAAACCATGTGGAGCATGTTTTAAATCGTTTAAACTTCTGCTCGAACTTTATTTACAACCCCGTGTCATTATTGAATGACATTTCTAGGTTCGTAAATATTATCGATTCCAAAAGACATGCTCGGTTTATCAAAACATTTTTGAACACACAATTTTGAAAGATTTAGAAAAAACCTTTTGAGAAATTCTTGAAAAATTGTGTTCAAAGTTTTGAAAACCAATTACTTGAGCTTAAGATTTGGAATATCTTGGGAAAGCTCAAGTCCGAGAAGTTTTAAACTTCTCGTTGTAAGGATAAGTTATCATCGGCGATAATCTTTCCTTTTATCTGATGGACGAGTTCTAAGCTGACATTTACTTAGAAGTCGTTTTCATGAGCTTGAAAACTTTGACTGTTTTAACGGAAAGCTCATGACCGAGAAAGGTTAATTTCTCGTTATGAGGAAAAGTTCTCTTATTCAAAAGATACACTTTCCTTGCTGAGCTTAAAACTTCGAATGTTTTAATACAAGCTCATGACCGAGAAAGGTTAGTTTCTCGTTATGAGGATAAGTTATCATAAAAGATAATGTTTCCTTTATTTGAAGTACGAGTTACAGTCTGACATTTAACTGTAAGTCATAGTGCATGAGCTTAAAAACTTCGAATGTTTTTAATATTAGTGCATGCCCGAGAAAACTTAATTTCTCGTTGTTAGGATAAGTTTATCATCGGCGATAAACTTTCCTGCCTTTGAAGAGCGGGTTATAGACTGTCATTTATCTATAAGCCTTAATGCATGAGCTTAAAAACGTTGAATGTTTTTAATATTAGCTCATGCCCGAGAAAACTTAATTTCTCGTTGTTAGGATAAGTTTACCATCGGCGATAAACTTTCCTTTCTTTGAAGATCGAGTTATAGTCTGTGATGTGACTATAAGTCCTTTATGCAGTTAAGCTTAACCATGAATCCCCTGAGACACTTGTTTCTCTGATATCTGCTTCTTCAGCAACCAAACTCTGAGAGTATCCTTAGTTGAACGGTATACAATGATTGGACCGCTTCGTTCTTTTGGAACATCAACTTTGGTACCTGCATTCTCATTAGGAATTTGCTTGCTTTGACATGGGTTAGCGATATCAATTTTTGAAGCACGTGGGGGTTCACAGTTGGCTTTACTTGTGTCAGAGGTGGCCTGAGGGGATGATTCACTTGTCTTAGTTGGCAAACGTTTCCTTTTATAGAAAATTTTTAGTTCAGGCTTAAGTGATGTATCATCCTTTGCAATTTCCTCCCTAGTAGTCTTCGTAGAATCAGAGACTATCCTAGTTAAAGGGCACTCGTTTCCTACAAGAGTGAAAGTTCTACCAGTGGGGCGCCACATTTTACCAACGGGTTTGATTTTAGCTACACACTGGGATTTAAGTCTAGCACGGGAGTTCACCTCATTAAGCAATTTTTTGATACAGGAATCATGATTTGCCGTAAAGACACATTTTCTACATGTTTTACAAGTAGCATATTTAATGTCCGAGTAAGATCTAGAATCCCTAGATGATTGATTGATGCTCCTAGGATTGGACATGCTACGGTTAGCAGTGTTGGGTAATCTAGAAGGCATCTGACTAGGTTGGACATTGCTATCTCTTACATGTGTCTTTTGCATAACTTCCCTTAGACCAGATTTATGGCCAACGTCATTTGAACTAGTTCTAGACGTGGTCTTGGTATTTTTAGGGAAACTAGAGGCAATCATATGATTTGGTCTTGCTAAAGCTGGAGTGATCACATAGGGCCTAGTTGCTGGAGTGTCTGGTCTAGAAAGATGAACCAAATCAACTTGGGAGGCAAACTGATTTGTAGGCGGTTTCCCCAAGATTGATGGTTTTTCAAGCTTAGTGTCCACACTAGGTCCTTTACTTTTCCTTAACTCGTTTTTCAACGCAGCTATAGCAAAAACCTTTTCCTGTACTTGGGCCTTTAAAGTCTCATTCTCTTTGAGCACTCTATCTTGGGATGCCAATTTAGACTCTAGTAAATGAATTTGTTTCAAAAGATTTTCCTTTTCAGCTTTAGAATCTAAAACTTTTTGATCTAATTTTCTTTCAAGAACAACGTTTGACTTTTCATGTTTTTCAAAGTATGTTTCTAATTTATCCGTTTTCTTAGAAAATTCAAGTTTGGCATCCTCAAGATCTTTTGATTGCCGAGCTACGATCGTTTCGAGCTCTTTAATCTTGGAATCAGAAGCAGTCAATGAAGCAGTTATAGGATAATTATCATGATGTTTAGCATTCTGAACAATCTCTCCCCCATTATGACTGATATTGGATGAATCAGAAGTGGTATTGCTATCACTCGTTTCCATCCCATGTTTGTCATAATTAGGTTCAGAATTCTTAATATGCGGCATATCATCAGCATATACATCATAAACAACATTACATTGTACCATGTTTGCAGGCTCTGCGTCATAAATGGGTAAGGTGTCATCAAGAGAAATCTCGTGAACATTCCCTGACGTGCCACTGGCATCATGTTGTCCTCCTGATTCGGTGCTCTTGCCATCGTTAGGCTCCAAGTTGTCAACCGTATGACCATTCTCTTCTTGCATCTGTGTCATTGATTCTTGCACTCCATTATCATATGCTTGCTGAAGTTGTGATCTTTGATAAATCGAAGACGAGATCGATGTCATGAGTTTCAAAATTGTATCACGGAAAGCTCTAAACTCGGTATGTGTATCTCGAAGAAATGATTGGCAAATCACTGAACTTTCAGGCATGATGATATTGAATTGGAGGAAAGGCGTGAGTTGTGTCACAAGAGCCTTATATGCAAGTGCCGATGCAGAGTGATTAAAGTTTCCATGGTTGAGTTGCTCGGCGAGTTGGGTCAAAGTGGTAAAGATAGAGTCGATGAATATATGACGATCTTGACCAAAGATTGTCACAAATTCGCTCCCTCCTTGAATCCCCGAAAGAGTGACAAGATGAGACTGGAGCATTTGAAATGAAGTGATGCCACTTTCTCTGACTTTGTCTTGCATGAAAGGCGATTCTCCCTTTTGACATGTCGAATCGAACGAATCCATTAAATATCGATTAAGAATGACGGGGATGTTGTTGTTTTCGGGATTTTAGAGTTCGTGAAAAAAACGAAAGACCCGTAAATAACACTTAAAATTCCTCGATGGATGATATAAATGAAGCTCGTCACTTTGACTCGTCACTTTTTTCTTGATATCCGGCCACAAAAACGTTTATCCCGACAAATATTTTTCCACGTTATCTTTCAGAATAACCGCCTCAAGAATCCGTCGGCTAAATAATCCTTGTCACTATATCACGTCACTTTGTCCCGACTATAATGGAATATCACAACATTTTTCTAAAATTAAAAGGAAAAAAATAAAAAATTTGAATAAGAATACAAAAATAAAAGTTAATATCCAAAAAAAATTTCAAAATAAAAAAGGAAAAGAAATAAAATTTAAAAGATAATAATAAAAGGATAAAACTAGAAAAAAAACTGATTTGATTTTGAAAATATAAAAAATCGGATATATTTTTGGAAAATTAATTTTAAAATTGCGTTAACTTAAAAAAAATTACTTAATTTAAAAATTAAATTAATAAAAATCGTTTCTTGTTTTGTCCGCCCAACCCACTTTCTTGTTTTGTCCGCCAGTCATTATCTTTACTTCCCAAAACACATTTATTATCACATCCGTCCCAACGCATCGTTATCTCTCTCTCTCACAAACTGAAACAATCTCATCTCATCTCACTACCTAAACTCCTCCTATACTCCTCCTTCTCTGCTCAACCGAATCCCAGACCAAAGTAAATCAAATCTTAGATATCAAAAAACCCAGATCAAAAGTTCATTAGAACCCTTAAACTCATCATCCAAAGCGAAAACACCCTTGTTTTCAACGATCAAAGCAATTTTATGGCTTCAAGATCTTTGTATAAAGATCTCAGGTAGGTATTTGTTGCATGTTGGTTAATTGAGTCCCTCTCTCATCTGTTCGAGTCTTTCTTGTCAATTGTTAGAGTCAATTGTCCGAGAGTGTTTGTGAGAATGGATTTGAGTCGAGAGGTGAGAGGGTTCTGTTAAAAAAATGTGAGGGTGTTAAGATTGATTCGAGGGTCTGGTTAGGGGGAGTGAAAAATGTGTCGAGGGTGTGTGTCTTGTTGGTCTTGTGGGTTGTATTGGATTTGAGAGTTTGTTTTAGTTGGGAGTTGAGTCGTGGGTGTGTCTTGAGGTTGTGGGTGGGTTTTAATTTGTTTTGTAATTTGAGTAAATTGTGTTTAATAAACCGAACCAAAAAAAAAAAAAAAAAAAAAAAACAAATCAGAACACTCTTGTTCTTGATTGTTTATCTAAGTTCGAAAATTGAATGAAAGTTAAACCTTCACACAAGATTTATGATGAAATCTTGAATTTCTTGACCGGATCTAAAACGGATCTTGACATGCAAGACACGAAATTTAAATCTGAGATCTTTAAGTTGTAATATCGAGTCCAGTTTGTGGTGGAGTGAAAAGGTGAATGATGATTCGGTTTATGTTTGGGTGTTGTTGGTCAAGGGGGATGAGTCGGTTTTTTGGTTTGTTGAGTCGAGTCTAAAGTTCTTGTTTGTGTTTGGGTTTGAGGGAGGGTCGAGGTCTTCGAGTGTGAGTTGTTTCCCGGTATGTTTGAATTGTCGAGTGAGGAGTCGGTCAATACTGAATAGTCTATTCGGAAAAAAAGTCTATTCGGAAAAAAAAAAAAGTCTATTCGGAAAAAAAAGTCTATTCGGAAAAAAATCTATTCGGAAAAAATTCGTCTATTCGGAAAAAATTCGTCTATTCGGAAAAATTCGTCTATTCGGAAAACTTTGTCTATTCGGAAAACTTTGTCTATTCGGAAAAATTTGTCTATTCGGAAAAAATAGCCTACGCGGAATAACAGCCTACGCGGAAAGCTTATTCGGAATAATCGAGAAAACTGATAGTTTTGGACAGATTTGGACTGTTTTGACAGATTTGACAGATAGGTTTGGACTGATATGAAAAAGAAGGAGAAAACTGATTAAAAATGACTGATTAAAAAAAATTATTAAAAAACGAGTGATTAAACAAAGTTGTACCAGAAAAATGAAAAATTGATTAAAACTGATTAAAAAAATGATTAAAAAAATGTGATTAAAAAAAAACTTGATAAAAACTGATTGGATAGATTTTCAAGAAATAAAAAGAACGAGACGATTATATATAAAAAAATAAAACGAAAAGATTATTAAAAAATTTCAATCAAATCAATAGATAAAAAAAACAAATCCTAAGATTTAACCATGGCTCTTGATACCAATTGTAGAATATTGATAACCTATGAATCTATGAAGTGGGTTGATGTTTTCTAGTGAGAGAAACTGGAGAGAGAAAGTGAGAGAAAATGTGTGTGATTTTATTAATATGAAAGCATGAAATGAACAACAACCAACCCCTTTCCATGGTGGAAAGGGGTATTTATATTCCAAGCAAACATTGGGCTTGGGCCGGTCCATTACAAGCCCATGGACCGGTTCTTACTTAACTTAATAAGTAACAATTAACTATTTGTTAACTACGAGCTATTACAACATAAATCATATTGTGGAGTGACCGATACTTCTAATATACGTTAAAACGTATTTCTAACAATCTCCCCCTAAGGGAGGTCACTCCACGTTACAAAGTCCTAAACCTAGCATACTATACTAAGTCTTCGTTCTTTAGCTCGTAGTCTTTTCTTCTTTTCTTTCTTTTGTTGTGAATATGTGGGTTTGATCCTTTTGACTTTGGCTTGAGAGCATTGTTCTTTGGCCTTTCACGTGCGATCTTTTGCCTTCTTGTGAATTTTGCCTCCTCGTGACTCCATGTTCCACACACTTATGTCTTTTTGTTGAATCCTCGAAAGTTTCAGAGTTTGGTACAGCGGAAGACTTTATCTTTTACTTTCTTGAATTTTTGCTAAATTTTGATGCAGAAAAACATAAGCATGTGGGAACGACTTCTATAGGTACACCGCAACACCACCGTCTTCACTGGTACACAGCAACGCCACCGTCTTCAACAGGTACACAGCAACGCCACCGTCTTTAACAGGTACACAACAACGACACTGAAACGTATTTCCAACAGTGTTCAACAGTGTTCAACGGTTTTAAAATAATCAGGATAGAAGACTTCTCTTCTATTTCTTAGGGAAAGCGCACTGAAACGTACACTCACCTTTCGGGTCCGTTTTTCATGAGCTCAAAACTTTGATTGTTTTGTGACTAGCCCATGACCGAGAAAAATAAATTTCCCGTTGTGAAGGATAAGTTATCATCCGTGCAAAACTTTCCTTAAGTTAAAGTTCGAGTTCTAAGCTGACATTTACTTAGAAATCGTTTTTCATGAACTTAAAAACTTTGAATGTTTTTATGAGAAGCTCATGACCGAGAAATATGAATTTCTCGTTTAGAAGGATAAGTTATCGTCCGAGATAAACTTTCCTTAGTTGAGGTCCGAGTCCTAAGCTGTGATGCGCTTAGAAGTCATCATGAGAGTATATCAAGCAGCTTCATTTGCCAAAACCTCCAAGTCTCCTGGAGTCATATACTTCATACCAAGACGGCCAACGAGATACGCAAACCTATCTTTCGATAGAGCTTTTGTAAACAAGTCTGCCAACTGGTACTCAGTTCTGACAAAGTATAACTCCACGATGCCACGTTCCACTTGTTCCTTGATGAAGTGATATCTGACATCGTTGTGCTTGGTGCGGGAGTGCTGAACCGGATTGCAAGATATTGCTATGGCCGACTTTGAGTCACAATACATAGGTATTTTATCAAGGTGGAAGCCATAATCCGTGAGTTGAGTTCTCATCCAAAGGAATTGAGCACAGAACGCGGATAGAGCCACATATTCTGCTTCAGCTGATGAGAGCGAAGTGCAATCCTGCTTCTTTGACGACCAGCTGACAAGCTTGTCTTCCCCTAGAAATTGTATGCTACCAGAAGTGCTTTTTCGACTATCAAGACAACCTGCGTGATAAGAATCTAAAAAAGCTGTTAGATGAAAACCGGTTTCCCTCGGATACCAGAGTCCCATGTGAATGGTATTCTTAAGGTACCGAAAGATCCGTTTAACCTCTTTGAGGTGCTTTTGAGTAGGTATGGCTTGATATCGTGCACAATAGCATGTGGCATGATGAATATCAGGCCTGCTGGCTGTAAGGTACATAAGTGTCCCGATCATACTGCGATATCGCGTTTGATCTACGGGATATGAGTACAAGTCAGCGTCTAGGGATTTGGTCGACAATGGTGTACCAACGCGAGCACATGAGGTCATACCATGCTTTTTAAGTATCTCTTAAGCATACTTAGCTTGGTTTATGAAGATACCACGTGGGGATTGATGAATCTGGAGGCCTAAAAAGAATTTTAGCACCCCCATCATTGACATTTCAAATCTGTTGTGCATTAGTTTTTCAAAACGTTTTGAAAGTTTTGGGTTCGTAGAACCAAAAATAATGTCATCAACGTAAACTTGCACCAGCAGTATGTCATCCCCATATTTATTACTAAAAAGAGTAGGATCAATAAAACCTTTGGAGAATCCTTTCGAGACCAAGAAGTTGGATAGTTCTTCGTACCATGCCCTTGGAGCTTGTTTAAGTCCATATACAGCCTTCTTGAGACGATAGACTTTTTCAGGGTGATGAGGATCGATTAATCCTTCCGGCTGATTCACATACACTTCTTCCTTCAAATGACCGTTGAGAAAAGCAGTTTTAACGTCCATCTAAAAAACTGTGAAGCCCTTATGTGCAGCATAAGCAAGGAATATCCTGACTGCTTCCAAACAAGCGTCTGGAGCGAATGATTCATCGTAGTATATGCCTTCTTGTTGACGGTATCCCTTAACCACAATACGAGATTTGTTTTTGATGATGGTTTGTTCTTCATCCAGTTTGTTTTTCCAGATCCATTTGAAATCCAAAATTGACATTCCATAGGGTCGGTCAACAAGTTCCCAAACATTTAGGCGTTCCAACTGATGAATTTCGTCTTGCATTGATTCAATACACGCATGATCAGTCATGGCTTGTTTGATGTATGTAGGTACAGTTGAACTCACGGTGAGTGCATACATACACACATCGCCATCGGTTTCGAGTTGTCTACGTGTTCGAACCGGTTGTGAAGGATTTCCAATGACTTGCTCCAATGGATGATCACGAGTCCAATGGTGAGTGGATGGATATGGTTGGTAGAATGTATGCATGTTGGACGGATCAACATGTTGAGTAGAAGACTCTCCGACTTCGTGTACCGGTGTACCAAACGGATGGATAAATTCTTCTTCGTCAGGTTGTGCATCGACTGCTTGATTGTTGTTTCCTCCTTCAACATTGACGGTTGGTAATGTTGGTTGTATGACTGTTTCTTGAGTTTGTTGAGTATCCAGTGGAATAGTCTCTTGAGCAACGGTTGCTGAAGTAGATGCAGTTGTGTCTTTTTGACTTTGTTCGGGTGCATCAGTAGTGGTGACAGCGGATGGCTTTGACACAACTTGATTGTTTCCATAGTAATATTCATCAAACATTGGATCATATAAATCAACCAACCCATTCATATGTGTCGTATCCGTCGAGTATGCTGTAGGAGTACTTTGTTGACATTCTTGCACGGGACGTACACTGTTTTGTGTAGATGACATTGTTGGACATTGAGGTCCGGGACTTGAGCTGTTATGATCAAGTACCATTTGTGGCAATTCATCAAAGTTCACATGAATTGTTTCGACAATAATCTTTGTTCTCTTGTTATAGACTCGATATCCTTTCGACAATGTAGCATACCCCACAAAAATACATGCATCACCTTTTTCTTTCATCTTGTCCAGATTCTCACCGTCTTTAAGGATGTAGCATAAAGATCCAAATACGTGAGAGAATTTAACCGTAGGTTTCCTGTCATTGATGATGTGGTAAGGTGTCTTTTCATGTCTAGGGATGACGAGAGAGCGATTCTGAGTATAACAGGCAGTTGCAATAGCTTCAGCCCAGAAGAATAGTGGTAATTTTGAAGTAGAAAGCATTGTTCTAGCAGCATCAACACGCCGTTTTGTTCAGGAGTTCGAGCAATAGACGTTTGATGTTCGATGCCTTCTTCTTGAAAGTAAGATTGCAAGTTCTTGTTCAAAAATTCAGTACCCTATCCGTTCTTTCGGTTAAGACTTGAGCTTGAAGATTGCGTTGTATCATCTTGAGAAAGTTTTTGAGAACCTCTGATCTTTGGACCTTAAGAAGAAAGTCCATGTGTATCTAGAGTAATCATCAACAATCACGAGAATATACTTTTTCCCGTTAATACTCTCTACACGCATGGGACCACATAAATCCATGTGTAGAAGTTTCAATCGTCCTTTTGAGCTTGGGGTAGTGTTTGTTTTGAAAGACTTCCGTTTTGCTTTCCCCAACTCACAAGAAGAACAAAGATGGTCTTTGAAGAATTTCAACTTAGGAAGACCGGTCACAATATCATTCTTCGAAAGCAAGTTGATGGTGTCAAAGTTGAGATGTGACAATCGTTGATGCCATAACCATGCTTGAGATAATGAAGCTTTAGCCATTAAGCAAATTGGATTTGTTGAAGATGTGTCTTGAAGAGTTACTGTGTAGAGATCAGAACCATGAGAACCTGTAAGAAGGTCATTCCCATCATAGTCTCTAACATAGCAAGTAGATTTCCGAAAAGCCACTTCCAAATCCGCATCACAAAATTGACCAACCGAGAATAAATTGTGATTCAGTCCCTCGACGTAATAAACCCGTTTGATAGTGATATTACCTTGAACCAAGTCTCCATATCCGAGTATCGGTGCAAATTTATCATTTCCAAACCGTACCGTACCCAGAAACTTCTCCACGAAGTTAATGAGAAGCTTGAGATTGCCCGCCATGTGCTTTGTGCACCCGGAGTCCATTATGAATAGGATGATTTTGACGAGCTGCAGAAGAATTAGAAGAAAATGTAGCATTTGACAAATGGGAGCTCTTGATAGAAACGGGTTCCAAAATAGTAGTGGACCTAGATTCTAAAGGCAAGCTAACATTCATAGACCCAATTAGAATGGGGGTTGTCTTAGGTACCCATTTGTATCCGGGTGGTGTAAATCTTGAATACCCCCGTGTACATGTCATAATCATGTTCTCATAAAGCTTCTTTAATCTGCTTTGTTTACGTAGAGTAGTGGATTCTAACGCACTTAGTTTCTTAAGTGGTTGCTCAGTGGATTGGTTCAGAGTTCTTGTGGGTTCACTATTACTAGTGGGCATACGAATAGGCTTCCTAGTTCTAGTATTCACGCCATTCTAATTAAGAGCACAAGCATCATGATTGAAAGTACGAACACATTTGCCACATTCAACACAAACAAATTCAACATTCGAGGTCTTAGCATTTAAACTGTCATTACATGCAGTTACAGACGTTTTATTCTTAGAAAACTTAAGATTCCTACGGTGGTCTTCTACTTCCAACTTCTTTCCTTGACTATTGTTAGGCATTACCTTATCGTGCATTCTATCGCTCTTAAGTTGTGGTCCGCTAACGCTAGTAGTGGGGATTACTCCTGTAGAAGAAGACACAGGTTGATTAGTTTTCTTAATATTTTGAGGTAACCGCGATGTTCCAGTTTGAGTGGGCTTAGTGTTCATCTTATACATTCCAGGTGCTATCACATTGGTACTCTTATCATTTCCTATCTTAGGCAAAGTCTGTGGGGATTGTCCCAAAATAGATGATTTAGGGCATTTAACCGCATTCGGTTGACGAACGGCGGATGGTTTACCCAAAACAGACTTTCCTTTCATTTTCTCAATGAGTTTCTGTAACTCACTTATGGCTATGTCCCTTTCTTTTAGCTGAGCTTTCAAATCATTTATTTCGAAATCTTTTTCATTTAGTAGACGAAACGAAGAAGCTGACATTTCTTGACACTTTTTATGATTATGAGATTTTTTCACCTTTTTGTAAAGCAAGTTCAAGAGAAATGGAGTGTTTCTCAAGTTGAGAAAAACTTTTCGAAAGTTTGTTGTATGACTGAATTTGTTTTGAAAGCTCTACTTCAAGATTGCGACATTTCTCGTCCGATTCTGACGCTAGACATGCTACATGACAATATTGATCAAGATCGGTATACACACCAAGTATAGCATTCATATGGTCAGCATAAAAGTATTCCTTAGAAAGTCGATCAATTTTGTTAGAAAGTTGGTGTTCTTGTGTCTTTAATTTAATTTGAAGAAAATCAACTTCATCTTCAAAAGATTTGACATAGCTTAAATCAGTTAACATTTCCTCAGTGAGAGCATTATAAAACATTTCCACATTTTTTGAAAGATCATCAATGGTTGGAACAATGCATTGTTGAATGACGACTTCTACTTGTGGGTTAGGTTTAATATTCCAAATGGTATCTCTAGAAACTTTTTCATAGTCGACGACACCTTTGTACAAATTTAAAACCCCTTGTTTTATAAACTCAAATTGCTGAACACTTTTGCTTTTCTCATCCAATTTACGTTTAAAGAAACTTTCTTTTGTGGTTCATCACTTGGTGGTGGAACACTATTATACATCTTTTGTTCTTTTGAAAGTTCTTTTTGAGGAACAAACTTAATATAATTATCAGAATCAGAAAGGTTTATTAAATCACTTAAGTTTAATCGACTTTCTTCTTGTTGACAAATGATTTCGTCGCAGTCAGGGGAAAGCATAAGAGCAAGATTATCAACATAACAACCGATATCATAAAGAGCAGGCTTTGTACTTTGAGCTTTCTTGAGATATTCAGGCTTGACAAAACTCGTTTTCATATTTCTATTTAGCATATTCATAGTTTGAATAGACTGGCCCGTTTTGTAAACAAGGTTGTTTAACGTGTCGACTCTCTTTTCCAAAGCAAGAATTTTTTCAATATCCTTTTCTTCATGAGTTTTATAAAGCTCAGTTTGTTCTTTGTTAACCGACTCTAATTCAGTAATTTGGAGTTTATGTAGCAGCAGTTGTTCTTCAAGTTTCGATATCTTCTGTTTTGACATATGAATTTCGTGTGTTACTTCAGAACAATATTGTTCATCGAGCACCTTACGTTCATATACCAAACCATTAGCTATTGCAACACGTCGATCAGCTTCTTTTACATAATCACACTCTTTAAGCCTGTCTATCTCCTCGGCTAAGGATGTGTTTGCTTGCTTCAAACGTTTATTAGCCTCTTTGTTTTCCTCAATTTCATGTTTTAAAGAATTAATAATAGACGCAAGCAAATCACGGTCCTCATCCGAGTCAGTATCCTGAACAGCTTTTCCGTCATCATTACACATATGCTGTGAATCCGTAGAGATATTGATATCCTCCATGTCCACTACATATGTGTCATTGATGCTTTCGGGTTGCTCAGGATGCCGTCGTTCATTAGCAAACACATTATAGTTATCATGTGATGGTACCTTTTCAAGTGGCTCAGAATCATAGATGGGTCCAGAAGTATCATCAGTCTCTGGGATCACTTCTTGAATCTTTGCCATGTTCACATAATGTGCATCTAACTCTTGATCATCGGCTTCATCATCAGTGTCATCACGCTAGTCAACTTCATCTGCTGTGAGTGGAATTCCTGCTTCTTCTTTCTTACACAGCAGCATCTTTTCCTTGTGATACCCTGAGTCCTTAACCCGTTTTGGCTTTTTGCATTCCCTAGCCATGTGCCCAAATCCCTTGCAGTTGAAGCATTGAATCCCAGTCTTTTGCACAACCGGAGTGCCTACAGTGTCTCTAGCCCCAACTTGATTCGGCATCCTCTGATTATCATACCTAGCATCACGATCATACCGAGGTGCATGATCAACTTCCTTATATCTAGCATTGGATGATGATCTGAGGTGGTTGTTGGTAGGTTTGTAGATCTTCTTATAAGTTGTGGTGAGTAAAGACATGAGTTCTTCAATCTTCTTGTCCCTTGAAGTTTGTTCATCATCACTGTCTCCATCTGACTCGGTGTCATACTTTGGAGGTGGAGTGGGGACAATTGCTTTTGCTTTGTGTTTAGCAGCAGCTAGAGGTTTGGTGGATGAGCTTGATGACTTCGAGGAATGAGTAGGTGGTTGTTGACGGGGAATGGGTTTTGTTGAAGTAGCAGCCACAAAAGCAATAGAGTTCACAGATCGTTCTGCCTTTTTAGCCCTAAGTTCATTCACTTCATTCTAATGTTGTTTCAATATATCATAAAGTTTGTGGTAAGATATAGTCTTGATATCCTCCCTTTGTTTGACCAAAGTCACAAACCTTTGCCATTCCAGTTTGAGTTGAAGTAGAAACTGAACATTGGCATGATGGTTGGAGATGGTGCACTGATTTCTGACAAGCTCATTGATGAGACTGTATTTATACATAGTCTCATCGTCCAAATCGGGCTTAAAACGCTTAAAATATCGTCAAAATACCCATATATGTGCTTGTGTTTGTTCATTGTGTATTTTAGGTATGGATATCGTGAATTCACCAAAAGATCAAAGGAATCAAGCAAAAACGAGCACGGGAAACGAAGCCGCACAAAGAACCGGACCCGAATCTTGATTTTCCAAAATTGCCCTTGAAGTTTGAAGATTTTGTTGATCCCAAAGTCAGATCTTAAACCTTAATAGCTTGTTTAAGGGTTGTGATAGAGAGAAAGAATTCAATCTAACACTAGAGAAACTTTGCAAAGCAAAGTAACTAAACAAGATGCGGAATGTAATGTTTAGCACAAGAACAAATGAGATTCAAACGTTGCACTTTAATATATCAAAAGATATACGAATACCCAAAGTGGTATTAGGGTTTACAAAACCTTAAAGTAATAATAATGAAAAACGAAATGAGAAAGACACACATTGCATGCTATCCTAGTGAGTCCTTTTATAGATGCAAGGACCCACGTACAAGATCACTACTAACAAACTATGGAAAGTATTAAGGAATAATAACTGAAACGCGTAAATATCCATTCCATGTTTATCTTGACAGCATGGCCTTTGACTTCAGCAGGGGAACGGATCCCCCTGCCTTTGTTATTTAGCAGGGGGAACTTACTCTAGCAGGGGTATGAATAGTCAACTAGCAGGGGAAACAAATAAGCATAGATTTATTCCCAACAATCCTCCCCTAAACTTGTGCTTTCCCCTAAAGACAAGTTTCTGAATAAATGCTAGTTGATGAGGATGCTTACAAACTCTCTGGCCAAATCTGACTATGAACCATTCTTACCAGATCATAAGCAACAGGCTTTTTGGCATCAACAATTAACTTAGCCTGTGCTAACTTCTTCAAGGTTTCCTGAGAGAAAGGATAATACCTATGATTGAGTAAATAAACACTTACACCTTCCATTACTACCTCATAAACCCAAGAATTGGTAAACAGCTTCCAATACACCAAATCTCCTTTATTCACTGCATCAAATAGAGGATCAAATAATTCATGCTCATACATTCTATGCATGCACTCCCAGATTACCCAATCCTTCTCAACACCATCCATGGTAGGAGGTTTTGCAGCAAACGTCTTCTTCAATATTTTCCACAGATCTTCTAAGTCTTCACTATCCAAAATTTGAAACATGACATCTAGGCTTAGAAAAGTCTGTGCTGTATTGTCAGCCCTTGTAAGCTTCCACCAAGTTCTCCCTCTGTGTTCATAAACAGCATACTCTATGATAGCAAACTTCTTTCCAAGTTCACTAGGTGAGATTTCATCATTTTCCTGTAAGATCAGCTGTTTGTCAATTTCCTCATTTGATGGCCCTTGAGACTCTTTAGTGATTATGCCCACTTGCTCCATTCTCTTGAGTCTCTTTGCTGCCCTTTGTGCATTGAGTACTGACTTCTCAAGTACTTCTGGAAGACTTTCACCTGCTTGGTGTGATTCCCCTGCTGGGGATGATGCATCTGCTTGTGTAGTCTCTCCAGCTTTTCTTTTCTTTGTTGCTCTAGCTTTCTGTAGCACTTCACTTTGTCTCCTAAGATACTCAGCTTCCTCAGGAGTGTTGATAGTCATCCAATCCTCCACATCATACAACTTTAGAACTGGTCTGACTGCTCTCTTTATGGCTTCAAAGCTCATATCTGTGAAGTCACCATCCTTCCACTTTCTGTGCCTTTTAAGCAGAAGTTTGTAACGATCAAGCTGCCCTTTCTCTGAAGTTCTATACTTCTCACTCTGAATTTGCATTGCCCTTCTATCCAGATATTCAGTTTGATATTTGTAAACAAGGCAAGTCAACTCATACCTTTCTTCTAAAGGAGCATTTTTCAACTCCTTCTCCCATTGATCAAGAAATTCTTCAACATGAGGTACCCTCTCATCTAGTTCCCTATGTATAATCTCAACCTGCTTGAGCATATCTTTGGGCCTCATTTTCTCCATCCTTTGACCCTGCATATCCATTTCCTCTTGTTGTAGCTTGAGAGCTACTTGTGCATCATGAGCTTCTTGGATCTTTTGCTGTTCAGGAGTCAGATACTTGAATTTTCTCTTGGGCTGTTGCACCATGATTCCTTTTCCTTTATCTTTTGGATCCACTGCTGGTGCTGGTTTTGCTTTAGTTGCAGGTTCTTTGATTGTTATCCCCTTCTGAGCTGGTTGCTTTCTGTTCTTCCTAACAAATGTTTGAGTTATGTTTTTAGCAGGGGATAAACTTACAGCAGTGGGATCAGCATTGGCAGGGGAAACTTTGGAAGCAGGGGCTTCTACTTGATTGCCCATGGTGAGCAATGTTTGAGCAATGTCTTTGGTTGCACTCCCCTTGTCACTTCCTTTATCAGCACTTTCTTTCTTTCCATGCTCCATACCAGGATATGAATAATACTCAGTAGATCCTTCTTTGGCTGGAATTTCCTCCCCTTTGGAAGCATCCTCATCTGTGGAAAGAATCAGTCTGGGCTTTCTCCTCCCCTCAAGAGTAGCAAGTCTGGTTTCCAAATGAGAGATAACCAGACCTTGCTTTTTGACATCTTGTACAAGTTGTGCATTCTGCCTTTTCAGGCTCATGCACATTTTCGTCAATTCCAAGTTTGTCAAAGGTTTCATACTGCTCTCAATCCTAGAGGGGAATTTCTCCCCTTGTTGGATATCATGGAGTGGGGGAGAGGACTTATTGATGGTGTCACTATCCTGCTCACCCCTTGAGGATGAGACAGTAGTGGCAGCCAAACCCCCAGGTTGCTCCAAACTCTTGGAGACTCTCCTCTCTGCTGCTTGTGAAGATTCACCAGGCAAGGGAGACCTGGCAAACCTGGATTTAGAACGCCTTTCTTGGTGTGGATCAGCAGGTGGTAGGTTCTTGGCAGGGGATTCAGCAGGTGGATTTATGGCTGTTTGATGTTTGGCTTCTTCCCGTCTGATTTGGTCTAGCATGATTGAAGTGAATGGAATATTTCTGCCAGAGAACAAAGGTGATGGTGCAAGTAATGTGGTGAAGAGTTTGGTTGTGTGTTGGGTTGCTGAAAAATAGTTTCTGTGTGTAATGGGGCCATGATCACTCATATTCAGCAAAACTTCTATAAACCTTGGATACATACAAAACTTTGAGGTGCTTGAAACATTTTTCACCATGCCTTTAAAAATCATTTGAGAAAAACAATACTTCCTTCCTGTTGCAAAGCAGATCAGGGCAGAAGCTATCTCACTACCAACTTCATTAAAAGCAGTGGTTTTGGGTGACAAACATTGCATAATAGTATGAATCAAAAGTTTCCAATGAGGGGCAAACTGGCCTTTAGCAAATTTTAATTTTTGTTTTTCAGAAAGTTTATACCCCAATTTTGCAAGACCTTCAAAAATTTCAGCCTCAGAAAAGTTGGTTATTCCATCCTCATCATCAAGGAGAAGGTTCTCCCTAATGGAGGCAAGTGTGATTACCTTGGAATGACCATCAACTGTGCTTTGTATTATGACCTCTCCATTCACTGTTTTGGTCATGGCTTTAGACCAGAACTGTTGAATGTGTGAGGTATAAATGCGAGGATTGATGAGAAGGGCCACTTTGAAGTACGAGGACTTTAAAAAGGCCACAGCCTCAGCAAACTCGGCTGGTTCATCATGAAGCAAAGCAATTTGGTTATGATTAGGAGCAATTTTAAGAGTCATGATGAATTTGAAAAATAGTTTAAAGGTTTATAGAGATGGGAGGTAAGTGGGATTAGGTCGAAAGTGATTTGTGGACCTGCTGGTAAAGGGAATTAAGTTTATATAGGCGAATTGAAGAGCTGTGATTGGACCAAAATTTTCAAATTGCAAAAATATCAGGAATAAATCTTGATAAAAAATTAATATATTTGAAATAAAAGGAAAAGATTACCAATCAGCGAAGAAAGCGCCTTAAATATCTTTTAAAAAGAATAAAATATTCCCTAACCAAAATTTAAGCAAGCAGGCCCAACGGCTATGAACAGGGTAACGGTATTGTCGGTCAATGGTCAAACAGGGGAATGTTGTGAAGGCAGGGGAATGAAAAATAAAAGCAGGGGAAACTTTCCTAGGGGTATTAAACTAGTCATGAAGGGACTAATGCTAACTAGCTCTGCTCTAATGCACACACTTGTATACACAAGATAGATACATAGAATCTCAAGAGTCCTCTATTCAGCAATGGTCCCAATACAAAAAGTTAATACATAAGCCCCCCTACACCAGGTAATCCCAAGAAATCATGCATACCCCAGTCACCATCCCAACCCTGTCCCTTACCTATGGTCAGTTAGTCTTGGCAATGTGTGCCACACATCTATATTTTGAACAGCAAGCTGCTTGAATAAAGAAATGCAAACACACACCACAGTGCCTCAAGGTTTCAAAGTTTAGACAAGCTGTGCAGCAGGTCATCATTACCCTGAACCCTCACTCACCAATGGATATGATCTAAGACCATATATGAGCATTCTAAGAATACCCTGAATCCTAAAGGTTTGACCTAACCTCCCCTGAAACATAGAATATATACCTGATCCACCAAGGAGAGTAATATGCACCATATGAACCTCTGCATTGTTAGTCTAAAACCACATAAAACCACTTTTGAAAATAGAACACACCCTGCTTAAGAGAAAAATTCTCTTGGCAGGGGAATAAACCCCAAGCAGGGGAATCAGTGTTAAAAAGCAGTGGAATGAAAGATATGGTAAAAGTGACTAACAATTATACAACAACAACAATGAAGTAACCCTGATTACATAAGACAAGAATAGACATCAGATTTTAAGGAGTGACCATTCCAATACCTGCAACCAGATACTGAAACCTCCCTACCTCAAAAGCTTTTGTTAAAAGATCAGAAACATTAAGTTCTGTATCAATTTTCTCAGGGACAATTAGTCCTTTTTCAAAACAATCTCTGATAAAGTGATGTCTAATTTCAATGTGTTTGGTTTTGCTATGAAAAACAGGGTTCTTTATGATGCAAATAGTGCTGTTGTTGTCAATAAATATCTTGGTTTTAAGAAAGTTGTACCCATAATCAAGTAATTGATTTTGCACCCAAAGAACTTGACCACAGCATGCAGCAGCTGCTACATACTCAGCTTCAGTTGTGGATGTTGCCATGATGGTCTGCTTTTTACATTGCCAAGATATAAGTCTGCTCCCCAAAAATTGGCATCCCCCTGTTGTAGACTTCCTATCATTGTTGTCACCAGCATAATCACTATCTGAATAAGCTATCAGCTCAAATGGTGACTCCTTTGGATACCAGAGTCCTAGGGTGGGATGACATTTGAGATACCTAAAGATCCTTTTCACAGCAAATAAGTGACACTCTGTTGGTGACACCTGGTATCTTGCACATAAGCAGACTGCAAACATGATGTCAGGCCTGGAAGCAGTGAGATACATAAGAGACCCAATCATAGACCTGTAGTTCCTGACATCAATGGGCTTGCCAGGACCATCCTTGCCCCATGGATGATCCTTGTCCATGGGAGTGGACACCTTCTTCCCATCAGACATGCCAAACTTCTTTACAATCTCAGCTACATATTTGTCTTGTGAGATAAATATCCCATCTTTCCGCTGCTGAACTTGTAACCCCAAAAAGAAGTTTAGTTCTCCCATAGCACTCATTTGAAACTTATCCTGCATCAATTTGGCAAACTCTTTGCTAAGCATGGAGTTAGTTGATCCAAAAATGATGTCATACACATAGACTTGTACTAGCAAAAGGTCACCCTTTTGTTTCTTTGTGAACAGGGTCTGATCAATCTTCCCCCTGCTGAATCCATTGTCTAGAAGATATTTGGAAAGAGTACCATACCAGGCTCTGGGAGCTTGGTGAAGGCCATACATGGCCTTTTTCACTTTGTATACTTTGTCAGGATGTTCTGGATCTTCAAACCCTGGTGGTTGCATGACATATACTTCTTCATCAATGGTTCCATATAAGAATGCACTTTTCACATCCATCTGAAAAACAGTGAAGTCCATGAATGAGGCATAAGCAAGGAATAATCTAATAGCTTCAATCCTTGCTACTGGAGCAAACACCTCTTCATAATCAATCCCTTCTTCCTGAGTATACCCTTGTGCTACTAACCTTGCCTTATTCCTGACAACTATTCCCCTTTCATCCTTTTTGTTCCTGAGCACCCACTTGGTCCCAATAGGCCTTGCCAATTTGGGACAATCAACCAGAATCCAAACCTCTTGTATGTCAAATTGTAAGAGCTCCTCTTGCATAGCTTCAACCCAACTTGGGTCATTTAAAGCTTGAAAAATCTTCTTTGGCTCTTCTTGTGACAAAAATGCAATAAACAGACAACATTGCATGTTGTCATGATTGAACTTCATGGTGATGTTAGCAATGAAGCTGTGCTCCTTCGCTGTATACCTTGTATGTCTTGGAGCTTCAGGATCACCAATAATCTGTGAGATAGGATGATCTTTATTAATTCTATAGGTAGGCTGCATGATGACTTCTGTTTCATCTTCTTCCAAATCAGAATTGATGGGGCTGTTTTGATTAGGAAAGAAGTCCTCAAAGGAACTTCCAAATGTGACAGCATGACCTAAAGATGGGTGCTTGTGAGCAGAATGAAGCTCTGAATAACTAGGACCTCCACTCCTGATGATTCTGCTTCCACTGCTGGATATGATAGGACCATCAGTTATGGGTGTAGTTGATGAGATGAGTGGGGATTCTCTTTCTGCATCCGAAGTCTCATTAGCATCATGATCCTTTGTGAGAGAGGAATCAATTCCTTTAGCAGGGGAATCCAGGATTCCACTGCTTTCAGCCATTCCACTGCCTTCAGACATAGCAGGGGATGAGATTGGCTGTTCTTTTCTTGAAGCAGAGTCATCTTCTTGTTTATCAGCTTCACTAGGAAACAATGAGGGTACATTCATGTACCTCAGAGGTGACTTTTCAGCAGCAATTGTTTCTTGAGTACCTGAAATGTTAGTGTTCTGCAAGACAACAGGTACATAATTCATGGACTTAGAAAGTACATCTATATCAAAGAACCAATCAGGACCTGTTTGAACATCTTCAGGTTTGTCTTCAAGAAAGTTCACATGAAGATTTTCTGTGATTTTGCTTGTCTTCTTGTTGAAGACCCTATATCCCTTGCTGTTTAAAGAATAACCCACAAAATATCCATCATCACCCTTTTCACTAAACTTACCAAGATTTTCAATGGTGTTCAAGATGATAACATGACACCCAAAAGGTCTGAAAAAGTCAATTAAGGGAGGTCTTCCATTAAACAACTGATAAAAGGTCTTGTTGTGTGCCTTGACCACCAAGGCCCTGTTTTTCACATAGCAAGCAGTGGATACAGCTTCAGCCCAAAAAATAACTGGAAGCTTGGAATCAGACAGCATAGTTCTTGCAGCTTCAATGAGTGTCCTATTCCTTCTTTCTGCCACTCCATTCTGTTGAGGTGTTCTAGCAATGCTAAATTGCCTCTTGATGCCTTTGTTTATGCAGAAAGAATCCAGCTTGTGATTTCTGAACTCACCACCATTGTCTGATCTTATGGTAACTACCTTCATGCTTTTTGACAGTTCAATCTGATTGATGAATCCAATGAGTACATCAGCAGTGTCACTCTTTTCAAATAGAAAGAATGTCCATGTAAATCTTGAAAAGTCATCAGTAATCACTAAGCAGTACCATTTCTTCATTATACTTGCCACAGAAGTAGGACCAAAAAGATCCATATGCAATAGTTCCAATGGCTTGGTGGTGGACATACTTGTTTTTGACTTGCAAGATGCTCTGTGTTGCTTTCCTTTCAGACATGCTGCACAAGTATGTTCAGTGACAAAAGACTTGGAAGGAAGACCATGAACCAGATTATGCTTTACCAGTTTGTTCATGTTCTTGAAATTGAGATGACCAAGTCTTCTATGCCATTTCTTACATTCATCTGCTGAAGCTTTGGCAATGAAACATGTTTCATTGTCTTGGAGAGAGATGTCCTTGAGATCAATTGTGTACATGTTCTTCTGTCTTGGTGTTCTGAGAACAATTGGAGTGTCTTGTGGCAAGACAAACTCTTTTCCTAATACCAAGCATTCAGTGTCAGTAAACAAGACAAAATTCTTGTTATCAGTCATCTGTGACACACTGAAGAGATTATACTTGAGCTCCTTCACCAAATACACATTGTCAAAAGTCATCCCATTGGTGACAATAGTTCCTTTTCCTGTTATAGTCCCATGCCCATCTCCAAAAGAAACACCATCATTGTCATGCAGGGGTACAAAGTTAGACAGGTAAGCTTTGTGTCCAGTCATACTCCTTGAGCATCCACTATCCCAGTATGCTCTATCATCCCTTGTCTTCTTTGTCACCTGCAAAAGGAAAAACAAATTAGTTTTTCTTGGGGACCCAAGCCATTACAGACTTGGATCTACCTCGTGTATCAATGTAAGATAGCTTATCAAAGACTAGAGATACACCATTAGATTGAGTACCCCTTTTGGGTGCCCAAACCCAATGAGCTGAGGCTTTCACAGCTTTTCCCCATCTTCCCATGTTCCTAGAATGCACACCTCTTCTAGCAGGGGATACCCCAGTTTTAGCAGGGGAATCCTTATGCTTGGCAGAGGGAACACACCTTTTGTTTTGGCCTCTATTCATGTGTTGGTAAGGTCTTGGGCCAGTTTTATTTGCAGTATAAGGTGTTGGGGTAGTGACAGACGTGTTGGGCTTTGGATGAACATCATTTTCCTTTCTAAGGGCTGGAGCAACATATTTCTCAGCAACTCTATTTCTTAAGGCAGGGGCAACATACTTGGCAGGGGAAAAGGATTTTGCCCCTGCATTTAGAAGAATGGCTCTAGGTTGCATATCCTTTAAGGGATTTGCAGCCACCATCTCCATTGGTGCCTTACACTCTTGATAAGTGTGTTCAAAACTGCCACATGTGAAGCAGGGCTTGGTATTGATCACAAAGTCTTTTCCTAACTGATGGGACTTTTGGTCATTCCAATTCCTTTGATTACCTCTGACATTCCTGTACATACCAGCATATTTAATGATAGGTTTAGGAGACTGTGGTCTTGCCCTGCTCTTAGAGTTTGGATTGCTGCTAGAACTTCCTTCTTTTGAAAATTTAACAGGGTTATCAATTTTCTTTAAGCCAACCTGTTCCTGTTTAATATCCCTAATGACACTAGTTTTAACTAGAGGCTCTTCTGTATCAGCATTATTAGGTGTATAAGGACTCAAGTCAAACTCAATGTCATCCTGTTTTTCAAAACAAGGGAGACCAGTCCATGACAAGTCTTTTCTAGGATAGGGAGCATGGATGTTAGCAGGGGGTGGGGGTATAGTAGCATTCATGTTCTTAATTCCAAACCCTGTTTTGTCCTTAGGAGATTGACCAATATCAAATGCCTTGGTTAAATCTTTTGAAGCTTTTCCAAATTTTTCAACAGTTTCCTCATCTATCTTTTGGTTAGCTTTAAAAATTTCAAGTTCAGCAGTTAAAACATTTATAGATTGGTTATTCTCCTTGGCATCTCTTTCTAGAATCACAATGTGATCCCTATATTCACTTTCTCTTTGCCTATACTCTCTTATGGTGGACTCTAGTTGTTCTAAAGCACGTTTGTAGTTATCAAGATCATTATCACAATTTATATAGTCAGCTTTTACCTTTCTGATTTGATCATTCAAAGATTCAGTATTTTTCCTACAAGCTTTAGTACAGTATGAGTCATCATATACCTCATTGTCAGAGCTGGAACTTGACATGGGCATAAGTGCAAAGTCTTCTTCCTTTTCCTCAGCCACCAAAGCTTGGTTTCTTTCCACACTTTCTGTCATAGCACTCCAGTCCCATCCATTTGCTCCATCTATCCCCTGCATTGCTACCATAGCTTTAGCACCAGAATCCTCATCCTTTCTATGGCTATTTCCAGACTTAGGTCCTCTGCACTCCCTGGCAAAATGACCCTTCTTGCCACAATTGTAGCATTCAACTTTTGCTTTATCAAACCCAGCCACATCAGATGGATTAATTGTGATCTTCTTCCCATACTTCTTTTGGAACCTGTTGGCTCTCATGCTTAGCAAAGCCATATTCCACTTGATATCCAATTCTTCTAGTGCTTGCTTACTGATTTGATTCAGATCTTCATGTAACACTGTAGATCCTTGTGGACCTTGAGATGCTATGAAGGCACATGCAGTATCAAGGCTGAATGTAGCTGGTCTTTCTTCATCATAGGAAGGTCCAGACCTGGTAGCAGGGGAATAAGTAGCAGGGGCTACTTCTATTCCACTGTTCTTGGAGATTCCACTGCTTTGTGATATGAATGCCATGTTAGCAGGGGAATCAGCAATTCCACTTGAGTTGGTGGGAATTGTCCCTTTTGACTTCATTTCATTGACAATAGGTTCAAAAACTTTTAGGTTATTGTATATATCATCAATGTTCTTGTTGTCCAAGTCATCCTTATTTTGCCAGATTGCCTTATAGACAAACCATTCTTTCTGGAGGCTGTTCAGAAACCTGGTATTCACCTGCTCTTTTGTCACCTCAATATCAAAGAATTCCAAGTGGGCCACCATGTCTTGAAGCCTATTGTAAATAGCTCCAATTGATTCATCACCAATTGCTTTGAAAGAAGCAAAATCGTCCAGCATTTGGTTCTTCTTCTTCTTCTTTGTGGCTTCATTTCCTCCAAAGGTTGTGCCTATGGCTTCCCATAGTTCCTTAGCTGTTTTGTATTTCCTGAATCTGAGTTGATGTCTATCAGGTAGGGCCAACAGCAATGAGCTGTGAGCCCTGACATCATGCCTCCTAGCCACTATTTCCTTATCACATAGAGCAGCAGATTTCTTCTTGTTCTTACCTTTGGAACTTTCACCTTCATCCTTGCCTTCTTCAACAGCCACCATTTTGTTGAATTGATCACCAAACTCTATGATCTCCCAGAGAACATAGTGTTCCATTTTCAGGTATTGTTGGATTCTGAATTCCCATAATTCAAACTTTTCAGGATCCAACATGGGTAACTTGAGGTTATTGTGGTTGTTGCTATTTGTGGATGAATCTGAAGACATGTTTGCTATAAGGATTTTGTTCTTGATTTAGACAAAGTTTCTCAACAAGCTCTGATACCACTTGTTGATCCCAAAGTCAGATCTTAAACCTTAATAGCTTGTTTAAGGGTTGTGATAGAGAGAAAGAATTCAATCTAACACTAGAGAAACTTTGCAAAGCAAAGTAACTAAACAAGATGCGGAATGTAATGTTTAGCACAAGAACAAATGAGATTCAAACGTTGCACTTTAATATATCAAAAGATATACGAATACCCAAAGTGGTATTAGGGTTTACAAAACCTTAAAGTAATAATAATGAAAAACGAAATGAGAAAGACACACATTGCATGCTATCCTAGTGAGTCCTTTTATAGATGCAAGGACCCACGTACAAGATCACTACTAACAAACTATGGAAAGTATTAAGGAATAATAACTGAAACGCGTAAATATCTATTCCATGTTTATCTTGACAGCAGGGCCTTTGACTTCAGCAGGGGAACGGATCCCCCTGCCTTTGTTATTTAGCAGGGGGAACTTACTCTAGCAGGGGTATGAATAATCAACTAGCAGGGGAAACAAATAAGCATAGATTTATTCCCAACAGATTTGACAACTTTGGTCACTCATTTTTGAAGATTTGGCAAGAATAGACCTTGGTGAAATCATTATTGGCAAGTTATGTCCTCTATGTTTGAAGATTATACATGGAAGCCCTTGAAGTATGCATGAAATGCACATATGGTCCTTGAAATATCTTTTCAAAAGATATTGTGGCAAAAGTGTGAAATTACAAACTTGGCTATAAAGGGGATTCTGATTTTGGCTTATTAAAACTTGGTTTAGCAAGTATAGGAGAAATGGGGGACCAGTTCTGACCAGACAGCATTCTTAAACCCTCCAACCACAGCCTTACACGTCACCCCACCCAAGCTGTCAACCAATCAAATTCGTCCAATCACCCACGTCACTTCCCACTTTCCTTTTTTTAAACTGATTTTTATAACAGTTTATTAAGTGGAGGTAAACACTAATTTCAATAATTAATCCCCCAAACCAGGATTAAAACTCCTAATTTCTTTCTCCTCTTTCACATAAACCCTAACTCAAACCCAATTTAAACCAAAGGGGTTTTTGCCCCAAACCTCCAGAAACATGATTAAGATGTCCCTAAACTAAACCCAACACCCAGAAACCTTTCCCGTGACCCCTGGACCCCACACGGGCAACCCTGCTTCACCTTATTTAGCAAAAAGAGCATCTTGGCAGCAATCCAACGAACCACAAGCCAAAACTTGGTCTCCAAGGACCAAGTAAACGTCTAAGATCAGCTTGCACATCATTTTCCTTGGCAGAGATCACATGAGGCCTTGAAGACCAATTTGACCCAAGGGCATTCTTGGGATTTCAGAGAACTAGGGTTTTAGTTTTTCCAGTTTTATATTATTTTATTCCTAGTGTTCTAGTATGTTCCTAGTACCAGTATAAAACCATGTCGACATGTGACATGGTTTCTTTGTTCCAGTTTGTATAAAATTTTTTAAATATTAATGAAAATGAAATTTTTAGTTCTTGTGCAAACTGAGTTCCTTTTAAAAGCTTTCTTAGTGTAACTTAGTGTAATGTTGTTTGTTAATGCAAGGATAGTTTAAAAAGACCCATCAGAAGTTGGTTCAAAAAGCTTTTTTTTTCAAGAAACTTTTTTTTTCAGATTTTTTTAGAACTCACAATCAAGTTCATGTGGAAGTGAAAGTGGAAACATGAACTTGATGTGTTGATGTTGGTTTGTTAAGTTTCAGTGTGGTCTCATTGTTTAGGAAACATCAAAAATCCAGTTTTCAGAAGTTTCTCTTTTTTTATTTAAGCTATAAGCTACAAGTTGCTTAGTCCATAAGCAGACTTATAGCTTATTAGCATTGTTAATATTTCACTTTTCTTGATTTCCTTCTTAGCAGGTTCTCTTTTCAAAGTTATATTGGGTGAGTGTGTTCTTGAAACCACCACTAGCAAACCTTTACATCAAACAAGTACCTTGTATAATCAGAAGCTTCTTCATTAAGTCCAGCATAAGCCCCAGCTTATAGGAGAAGGCCTCAGCTGGCCTTTGTGTACTTGGATGTTAACTACACCAGGTAAATGGCTTGAACCCTCTTTTAATTTGAGTTTATGTGATATTTTGTGACTTTGCATGATTTTGAAGATTGACTTGTTTATTTTCTCATTTTTCTGCTTAAAATTGCCCATATAAGTAGTCTACACATGTTAGAGTAAGTACCATCTAGTTTTAAAGTGTTTAAAATAAGTGTCCTTTGTTAATTTTAGTTTTCTAAAAATAAGGGAGTGTTTGGGTTTGGGGTTTAAGTTAAGTAAACTTACAAGCTTGGGCTTTTAATCTGCTTAGACATACTTCCTTGGTTAGCATAGGTTGTTTTCTACAATTTCTTTCTGTGTTGATAGGTTTCTGTAACAATTTGTGTGTTCATGTTTGGGTAAAATAGCTAAAATCAGTCATTTGCCAACCCAAGCTTGTTCTAGTGATTTTAGACCACCTAATCTTGCAATTGGTTAAAGTAGCTGCTTGTCTAGGCTTTGTATCTGCTCACTTGTATTTTGGTAGTCAATTGACCTAGTTGTGACTTGTCCAAACTCACCTAGTGACCAAGTGCATCAGCAAACAACCATTTGCACCTTTCTATTTATCAGCAACTGATTTTGTGAATTTGTGTGTTGTTATTGGCTTGAACTTGGTGTTTTTATATTTTATTTGACTCCCCACAACCCAACTGGTTGTGGGGTGCCTTTGGATCCAAAAGAAACCAACTCAAGCAAAAGTTCTAGGTCAAAACATCACCAGACCTTGAATTTTCATTAACAGTGGGAACTCACTTTCCCCTGCTAGTTTGTTTGTAGCCACTTCTACACAAAAAGACAGAAAACAAGAAAATGTCACTATCAGATTTTACATTTTTGTCTTTAGTGGGGTTAATTAGGAATTAGGACTTGATTCTTTTTTCTATATTTTTCTTATTTTATTCTTAATTTTTCAGTTTAATTAGTTTTCATTTTACTATTCATTTGATATTTTCTAGATTAATTGGCTATTTTAATTAACTTTTTAAATACTGTTTTTGTCATTTAGTGTAAAAAAGTCATATTTTTCTGTTTTAAAATTTTTTATAGATTAAGAATATTAATTTAAGATTTTTGGTTTTAAAATTAGTCACTGTTCACTTTTTAATTATTTTTTATAATTAAATTAAGTTAATTAGGGTTTTAATATTAACTAGTTTTGTCTTTTAGTGAAAATTTTTACATTTTTCAAACTTTTTCAATTTTCTTCTCTTCATTAGAGTAATTTAGGATTTTTAAAACTGTTAAATTAATTTTTTCATTATTTTATTATTTTTTATAATTAATTTAGTTTAAAAATAGTTTTAAGTGTTTTAATAATAGAAAAATAGTTTTGAAAATTTTGAAAAAAAATACTTTTTAGTCTTTAAATAATATAAGTGACTTATTAGTTCAATAAATTAATATTTTGGACATTTTGTTAATTATATTTAATTTTAGGGCTTTAATTAGCATTTAAAATTGAATATTTAATTAATAAAAGGTTTTAAAATATATTTGTTGGATTTTTATTCTTATTTATATTATTTTAGACTTAGTTTAATCATTTAATTAATTTTTAGGTTTAATTTTTAATTTCGTCACGTTTTACGTATTTACGTTCGCGTTTTACGTTAATTCGTCGTAGTTTAAACGTAGTCGTAACTCGTCTTTTACTTTTCTCTCTTTACACCAAAAACGACACTAATCCAAACATTGTTATTTTATATATTGGCACATTAATACACACACCTCCTTCGAGAACGAACTTGGAATTATTCGTCTTCACGGTTTTTCATTCAATCGTGTCGATTAATACTTACCGCACTTATACGTTCTTTTTCCTAAAAGACGTATTTACTACACCTATCATTTTGGCGCCGCTGCCGGGGAGGTGTTTGTGTGCCATTATTATTAGTATCGTGTTTGTGTGAGTAGTGCGTTTTTGCTTTTCAATTCTTGGAAAGCGTGAATATCGTACATACTCATTTTTGTTATTTTTATCTATTATATTATAGTATCCAAATAAATCGTGTTTAATTTTCCTAAGTTAAACACAAAACAATCTTTTACTATATTGTAGATATATTGGTTTTCGTTTTTTGTGAATATTATTACTATATTGTATTTACGTAAGAACAATAAATATACAAGTACTCCAAAAGCGTGAAAACGCAACCTTGATTCGGGATTTCATCACTCGATCATTGTATTCGAATCCAAAGCAAAAGTTTAAAGGCAAAATAGATAAATACTTTCGTGAGGCTTAATTTCAATTAACACAAACTATAAGGTGGGTATAAGGCGGTTGTATTTCACGACCTAAAGGAAAAAGGCTCTTAAGTGCTTCGCGCCGCCTCGTTTCCTCCGCTTGCTTGTGCGTGTTTTGAGAAAGAGGGCTAATCGAGGGTTTGCCGCCCAAGTATTATCTACGTATATTATATTTGCTTGTGTTTTCAAGATTAAACCCTCTTGAACGTTTTGGTGTTCCACCAACGTTCTAAAGTCATCGAGAACATTCACTCCACGTGATCGTTTTCATTCTTTGAGGCTCCTTTAATCGAGAAAGTCGATTCGAGGAGAGATTTGTAGATTTGTGTCTACGTAATACATTCAAAAATCCAAAAAAATTAAAAAACCAATCAAAAACAAAAAAAATTGAAAAATCGAAAAACCGCAAAAATAATCTTCTTTGCTACCACCCATTCTACGCTTAGTGCATGCGCACTCGATCGAAGGATTATTCCAATTCTAGCGAAGCTTCGAATCGACGCAATCGTAATCGAAGGAATCGACGACGTAGACGAGAATTAGAAACCGACGTTCCTAATATCGTTGTTGAAGAGACCGTAGAGGAGATGGCCGACAATCGTTCAATGATGGAATTGCTCCAAGCGCCCACCGAGGGTTATGGAGACGCGATCGTAATTCCCGCTATCGAAGCGGAGAATTTTGAGATTAAGAGCGGAATGCTTTCGTTGATCCAAGCTACAAAGTTTCGAGGTCGTGAAACCGATAATCCTCACGACCATATTCGGAATTTTGATCGTCTTTTAGCCACGAGCAAGTTTAAGAACGTCGACGCTGATGTCGTCAAGCTTATGCTTTTTCCTTACTCGCTCGATGGTGCCGCCAAGGATTGGTACGAGAAAGAGCCACCTAATTCCATAGTTACGTGGAAGGATCTCGTTTCCAAGTTCGTTAATTATTTTTTCCCACCGTCTAAGACAACGTTTTTCAAAAACGAGATTACGAAATTTGAGCAAAAACCGAATGAATCTTTTAGAGACGCGTGGGATCGTTTTAAGGAATTGCTTAGGCAATGTCCTCACCATGGTTTTTCCGAGTTGCACCAAATCGATACGTTTTACAACGGTCTTAATTTTCACGAACAAGACTCGTTGAATTCCGCCGCCGGTGGCAACTTTTTGTGTAAGACTCCGAGAGAAGCTTTGATAATTATCGAGAACCGATCCAAGGTTTACCAACTCCGCAATGCACCGAGTGTTGCCAATGTCGCCAATGTTAGTAGTTCTAATCGCGACATTGAGAGGGTTGATGCGAAAGTCGACAAGTTGACGAATGTGTTCACGTCTTATCTCATTGAGATGCAAAAGAAAGACGCTCCCGCTACGGTGAAAGCGGTTGAGGTTTCGTGTACGTTTTGTGGTGGACCTCATAATTATTACGAGTGTGCGGCTACGGATGGCCAAACGTCGAATGTGAGTGCGTTAAATGGAAACAACAATTTTTCAAATCAAAATAACACGGGTCCATCACAACAAGGCAATTATAACCAAGGCAACAATTTTCAAAACCGAAACAATTTTCAAGGAAACAATCAACAAGGAAATTTTTCGAATCAAAATCAAGGAGGTTATAATCAAGGTCGTAATATAACTTGGCAAAATCGAGATAACAATCAAGGAAATAATTTTTCAAGTGGGAATCAAAACAGTTTTCAAAGAAGTAATCAAAACCAAGGGAACTTTAATTCAAATCAAAATAGTTCGTCAAACGATTTTCAAAATTACATGAAAACGAATGAGGCTAATATGAGACGATTAGAGGGAGAAATTGGTACTTTGAAAAATGACTTTTCTAATACTTTGAAATTGCAAAACACGAAGATTGAGCAAGGGCAAATTGATATTAAAAAGATGTTTTCGGCCATAATGAACAAAGCCTCGGGTTCGTCATCGAGTTCGTTACCTTGTGATACCGTTGCTAATCCGAAAGAACAATGTAAAGCCGCCTCGTCTCGTGAGAAAGGTCGTGTGATTACCCCTAACCTTGAAGGATTCCGTGTTGTTTATCCCTCTCAACCCTCGACTTCTAAGACGTCTTCCTGTTCTAAAGTCGAGGGAGTGAACGTGGCGACCAAGGAAAAGAGTGCACACCCTCGTGTACCTCAAATTCCATCCACGGTTCAAAAAGAGAGCTTTGTCGAACTTACCAAAGTAACCCTTGAAGAAACTTGTGCTTCGATCCTTCTTAAAAAACCCAAAAGGCGTATGCCGAGAAAGGAAAAGGATCCGGGCCAATTTCTATTACCTTGTGATTTTTCCGAGATTGAGGGATGTTTAGCCCTTGCCGATTTAGGTGCTAGCATCAATCTCATGCCTCATTCTCTTTGGAAATTGATGAGATTGCCTTCGCTTACCCCACAAACATGACAATCGAGCTTGCAAATTGTACTCCACTTATACCAATTGGAATAGCCGAGGATGTCTATGTTAGGATTGGAAAGTTTGTTTTTCCCGCGGATTTCGTTATATCCGATTACGAGTGTGACCCTAAATGTCCCATTATTTTAGGCCGACCATTCTTATCGACGGCTCGAACCGTAATCGACGTTCACGAGGGGAGACTTACTATGAGATATGGGGATGAGAAAATAGACTTTTTCGCTAGAAAATCCCAAGGATTTAAAGAGAATGAAAAAACCGAGGTTTCAAAACCTAATGATTCAAATTCTAATGATTTCAAAATGTTTACTTTAGGGGAAAGAATGAAGCTTGATGCATGTTTTGAAAGAATTAAGAAAAACGGTTTTAAAGATGATGATTTTGATGATAAAGAATACGTGTACCTAATTCAAAAGGGTATGTGTAAATACATGGATGAAAACTCACTTTGGGATGTTTTTAGCGAAACAAGTGAACCACCAATTCCGAAGGGTGACGTTAATGCCATCACGACAATGACCAAAATGGATTCGTCTTCACCACCTTCGAAGGACCATGACTTTGAGGCTTCAACTTCTAACTCCATCGAAGTGCCTCCTTTGCCTAGCCCAACACCCGTTGAGGCTAAAGGGTTTATCGACATCGATCCTCTCGTCTTAGAAAAGTCACCTAAGCATAGCCCTAGTGCTTGTAAGCCCATGGTTGTGAGTGCTCACATCGACTCTTTCTTTGACGATGACGATGGCGATTTTGCCGAGCTTGATCACGTACTTCGAAATCCACATGCTATTTTTTATTCTCCTAAGAAGAAACATGTGAAGTACGATGATTATGAGTTTGATCCCGAGATTGAGGAAATTATTGAACGAGAGCTAGCTCTTATGCCTTCACTTCCACCTACGAGTGAGGTCGACCTTTCCAAGATCGAGGATGAACTAAATGAGTTGGAACGTCTTATTTTCGATGACGAACCAACTCATGTGACCACAAATCCCATTCTCGAGGAGTTAACTAATCAACACTCCTCATTTGAGAATGACGTTTACCACATTCGTGAGGATCTAACTTATCAACGATCCCCACAAAAGAATGATGGTTTCGTGCTTGATCGTGATCTTTTCGAGAGAGTTTCTAAGATACTCAAGGAGGGGAATGACAAACCATGGTTTGACAAGCCTATCTTTGATGAAGAAATCGATGAGATCGACGTTCATGAGGATGACGAGTATGTAGACCCCGAGGGGGCGGTGTTCTTTATTGATAAACGTTTTGAGAACTTATATAATCCACCACCCCCTAACCACGACTTAAATGTGAGGATTTTTAGCGCGACTAATTTTGAATTTGACACGCCAAATATTTTCGACATTATCAAATCGGGTTTTCATAGAGAGTTTACAAACGATGAAAAAGGAAAGTATTTTAAAAATGTTTTAAATAATTTTTCTACATGTTTAACTCCGTCATCACATCGTTTTATGAGTTCTACCACCTCGTCTACTCCTTTTGACGATGGTGTGTGTGGTTTTAGTGTGGGGGAAGCCCCAAATGTTCCCTCACATTTCTCCACCGAGGACGAGATTTACGATCCCGGAATTGCTTGTAAAGGGAAATCTCGGTCTTCCACTGATGCAATAAATGGAAAATCTTTTCGTTTGCTTGGTGTGAGTCTACCTCGAGTAGCTCATAAGTTTGCCTTACCCATTGCCCCACCTTTCTACTTCTTATCTCTTTTCTTCTACCCCATTGGGGTTTCGGCTTCGGTTGAAGTAGCGTTGTTTCGTCTTTCATCCGAAAACGAAGACGCTATCTTTGACCCCGGTATACGTGTATCGGGTTTTTAAAGTACTCCATGTACTTTTGGGCCTTGTTTATCATGTAAGTCCCACTAAAAATGACCATACCAAGATTATCCCTAAATGATCACATTTATGGGGATTCGAGTCGAGCTTTTGACTCGGTTAACAAAAACAAGGTGCCTCGTGGGGGATTCTCATGCTTATCCTTGTAAATATTATTGATTTCTTAGTTAATGTAACGAGGGGACTTGTGCTCTTCCTACCTTTGTTCCGTGGTTGTTTGTGATTGTGATTCTTTAGGTTCATCGTCATCATTGAAGCCTCTCGTGTTCGTTTTACGGATCACTCGAGCTTCGATCGTTGCCTTTGGAGATTCCGATATCCGATGATATCCTTTTATGTTCTAATGTTTATCTTATTAGCATAATTCATAAACGGCTTTTAGATTATTCGTTTTACCCTTTCCATGCTCGAGATTAAGCATTCGACTTCCTCTCTAGTATGGGGGTGTTTTCACCCCTAGACTCGAAACATTGAGGACAATGTTTAGTTTTAGTATGGGGGGTGAGTAGATACTTCACCTTGCTTACGTCAACACGCAATCCAATATTCATCTTTTTGTTATCGTTTTGTTGCGAAATAAGGCTAAAAATGGCCAAATTTTAAAATTTTTTCTTGTTTTTCATAAGTGTTTAAGACACGAATGTAGGTTTTCCGATGGTGAGAACGAGAGTAATTTTTGACTCGACCGTGCGTGTTGAGCACTTAGCTCGATTCCTTAACTTTTTAGGCTAAGTCTCTTAAATGAGGACGAGAAATGATAGAGTTATTTATAAGTCTCGTAATCGTCACAATCTTATGTGTAGTAATTATTAGCTTATTCTCCCAACACTTTTGCATAATAAATTGTTAATAAATATTGATTTGGCGGTTTAGTCACTATTGTTGGGTTTCTAATTTGTTTTGGTAGCTTCCATGTAAATAAATTGGGAAAACATTAAGGTATCGCCAGCGTCACGGTTTTGCAGTATTGGCACCCGAATAATCGAAATCTTCACCTAATAATAAGATTTCAAGTGCTCACCTAAATTAAGCAAAAATTTGAAGCTCACAAGGCCGAAAAATCTATGCCCAAATTGAAAGTGAATCATGCCTTAATCTTCGAAGCTTTAAAGATCCAAAATTCGCTTTAGCGTGAGGATATACGTCTTTGGCTAATAAAACCACCGATGAGGCGGATAATAAAAGGCAAGGCAAGACCGAAGTCATAATAAAAGCTTCATGGCGAAGTTGAATAAAAGATGGAGGTAAACCAAAGATAATAAGGCCCTTCCGTTAGGGGGCGTATAAAAGTCTTGGTAATAAGTCTCATGTTCAAAACCGTTATAAAATCGTGTTTATCGATCCTTCTTGTTGACTTAATTTTTTGACATCGTTGTCTATTGGGATGAATTATTGATTTGATGATTTTGGTTA